>OY728164.1:149025687-150275687 GCA_963277665.1 Viscum album
CAGGTCCATTCGCTGGGGAAGTTGCCTCCGAACCACAGGTCCTAATCTTTCATCCATCCTATGGTCTCGTTAGTGACACTTTGAAGAAAGGTGCTTTCATAGAGGGTCGCGGAGCTCTCTGCAATAGGGTCACTCCCAACAATGGTCCTAGTCCTGTGATTCAAAACATACAATTCCATATGCCTAGTTTCTCTAGTGGGATGACTGTTGTTGGTGATGTTTTATCATGGGAGAACATCTTCACGGGTCACCCCTGACCGTGGTGTATCAGCCTCAAAACACGGCAGAGGGACCTCCTCCACAATGTCGAAGTACCATAGCGGAAGATTGTGAGACATGACATACTACTTTTGGGAGAGGGTCAGCAGATTGAAAAGGGTATGGTTGTTGGAGACAATCCTTTTTGTGTCATAAACCTATGGGTTTGCAGCCATTTCATCCTTGTGAGCAGCTACTTGTCCCTCATCAATCTGATATGTGACCATCTTCTTCAAACCGAGTGTTTCAGTGGTTGGCACGAAATACGGGAGGTTGTCGCGTAAAATCAGCTGGCGTCTCGAAATAACGGGCTACGACATGAAAACCTCAGGTTTATAGAGTAAAATGACACCTGATCATTGTGGAATAGGCACAGCTGGAGCAGTTTTTCGCACAGGACCAGGGAAAATTTCGTTCACGAGAGCTCGAAGCTTATCGCGCGAGAAAAGTAATTCGAAGCATGGGACATGAGGCTACTTTTATAAGCTATGCATGGGTCCTGCGCCATCACAAAAAGAAAATTCCGCGATAAGCTACGATTTGCGCGCCACTTTAGATTTTCACGTGCATGGACCCCACGATGCCTGAATTTCGGCGTTTCCCTCGAAATCCAGCCGTTGTGACCCCACACCAGTCCAATTCCGAGGGGGGGCATTTGTAGATGCCGAAAAGTGCTCAAGGGCTAAAAAACATTTCAAAAATAAAAAGTAAAGTCATAATCAGATCCAGCGACCCGGTCCGGCGGGGGGGGGGGGGTGGAGGAGTTGCAAGAAAAAAATGGTGAAGTACATGAAAAAAATAAAGTTGGCACAGAAAGTTCCATGTTTCATGAAGAGACCTTGGCGCAGATGTGAAATATTTCACACCCGCGCCCCGCGCGAATGACATTTCACGCCATCTACTTCGGTGCAAAATTATTTTTTGCTGACAGGTTTTCGGCTCCGTCGAGTGCCTATAAATAGAAGGTGACCCCCTTCTATTTCGGGGCTGAATAATTCAAACCAGATATCTTGCGCAAAATCGGCTTTCCACGCGCATGAAGATGGACTTCAGGTACGGTTTGTTTCACGCCACGTTGCCCTAGGGTTCGCCTTCGCACGAGATCCTCATGGCTTAGACTGAATTCCAATCCCTTTGGGATCCGTCCCTTGCATGAAATCCCTTCCATTGCGCACAAGCTAGCTAGTTGCGCACAATCATGATTCCATTGTGCACAAGCCACGTCAGTTGTGTGAAATCCCCTTCCATTGTGTGCACCCCAACCAATTTCATGCAATCCCTTCAAATTGAACGCACCCCATTAATTGTGTGTAGACTCTCCCACTTACAGTTGCGCGCAAAACCTTGGCTCCAATTCCATGCACGCATCACCGATTTCACGCCAGCCAGGTGTTTTTTGCGTGGGTATACTTATTTCGCGCAAGATTCAAAGGTTGTGTGAAATTCCCCGGGGCCCTTCACCTCGGTGCTCCCTGAGTGCCCCATTGCGTGAGTGACTGATGCCCTTCTTATGGATTCCATTCGTGGGTGTCTCTCATGCCCCAGGCATCCACATCATGCAATGTTTTCTCGTACAACCTTCTAGGTTCGTACGAAGTAACTTCAAAGTCCCATGGATGATATCTCTTGTTGTGTTTCTTTTCCTCATGCTTCTTCACATAGGCACCCTAATGACTATTTCTTATTTTCATAGCCATGCTAACATGGAAACCTCAGTGGTTCGCTCCATGACACCCCCTTTCTATGGCGTTGCTGATGCCTTCCCTCCCACAAGGAGAAGAGGGTACCAGTTATGTAAGCCCTAGGGGTTTGGAGCAAACCCACCTCATCTATGTTGTAGGACATTAAACAGAAAATCTCTATCGGCCTTAGCACATGATGTTAAACTGTGACCTGGCCCCGTACCTCGCACGCAGGGTCCCCCCAACTTGATCATTCTCCACACCCACTTGTCTCCACAGAGATGGTATCACCCCACACATGGTGTGATATTCTCATTATTAGAGTGGTGTTTGTCTATGGGGAAGGGCATCCCCCTTGGATTAATCCCCTAGCTTTCCTCCCAGGAAGTAGCATCCCTGCTCCTCCTTTCTTCGGTCCCCAAGGCATGCGAAGGGTGTGATAGGGAGCGAGGCTCCTCTTTTCTTCTGTCCCAAGTCCCTCTCCCACTGCACTTTATAACACCTTGGGCCTCCATCCAAGAGTATGTCCCGAAACCTTAGGCCGCTCAACATGTAAGCCCCTCTCCAATTCTCAGGGTTGCACCTTTCATGATGTGACTGTCGTGTCTTTGTTGTCTCTTGTTTCTCACACCGAGCATGAATCACATGAGCTTAGAGCAAGCATCGACCATGGCCACCACCTTGGGCCACCTCAGAGTGTTAGACCCAATCCATCCCAAACTATAGGGACTTTGATCCATGTCAAGGCATGGTATGTAGGAAGCCTCCACGAGGTTCACGCCCCACCACCTTTTTCAGAGTGTAACTCCCAACCCATCCCAAACTACAAGGACTTTGATCCATGTCGAGTCATGGTACGCATGAAGCCACCACGAGGTCCAAGACCCACCACCTTGGGCCACCTTAGAGTGTAAGCACCTACCCATTTCTAACTATGGGGACTTTGAACCATGTCAAGGCATGGTACTTAGGAATCCTCCACGAGGTTCAAGCCCCACCACCTTGGGCCGCCTCAAAGTGTAAGCCCCAATCCATCCCAAACTATGGGGACTTTGATCCATGCCAGGGCATGGTTTGTAGGAAGCCTGCACGAGGTTCAATCCCCACCCCCTTGGGCCGCCTTAGAGTGTAAGCCCTAATCCATCCCGAACTACAGGGACTTTGATCCATGTCAAGGCATCGTATGTAGGAAGCATCCACGAGGTTCAAGCCCCACCTCCTTCGGCCGCCTCAGAGTGTTATCCCTAATCCATCCCGAACTATAGGGACATTGATTCATGTCACAACATGGTACATAGGAATCCTCCACGAGGTTCAAGACCCACCACCTTAGGCCGCCTTAGAGTGTAAGCCCCAATCCATCCAGAACTATGGGGACTTTGATCAATGCCAAGGCACGGTACGTATAAAGCCTCCATGATGTTCAAGCCCCACCACCATGGGCCACCTCAAAGTGTAAGCCTCAATGCATCCAAGACTATGGGGAATTTGATCCATGCCAAGGAATGGTACGTAGGAAGCCTCCATGTGGTTCAAGGCCCACCACCTTGGGCTGGATCAGAGTGTAAGCCCCAATCCATCTCGAACTACAGGGACATTGATCCATGTCAAGGAATGGTACATAGAAAGTCTCGACGAGGTTCATGCCCCACTACCTTGGGCCGCCTCAGAGTGAAAGCCCCAATCCATCCCGAACTATGGGGACATTGATCTATGCCAAGGCATGTTACATAGGAAGCCTCAATGAGGATCAAGCCCCACCACCTTGGGTCGCCATAGAGTGTAAGGCCCAATCCATCCCGAACTACGGAGTCTTTCATCCATGCCAAGGAATGGTACATAGAAAGCCTCCATGAGGTTCAAGCCCCACCATTTTAGGCCTCCTTAGAGTGTAAGCCCAATCCATCCCAAACTACGGGGAATTTGATCCATGATAAGGTATGGTACATAAGATTCCTCCATGAGGTTCAAGCCCCACCACCTTGGGCCGCCTCAATGTGTATGCCCCAATCCATTCCGAACTACGGGGACTTTTATCCATGTCAAGGCATTGTACGTAGGAAGCCTCCACGAGGTTCAAGCACCACATCCTTGGGCCACCTCAAAGTGTATGCCCCAATCCATCCTGAACTATGGGGAAATTGATCCATGTCAAGGCATTGTATATAGGAAGCCTCCATGAGTTTCAAGCCCCACTACCTTTGACCGCCTCAGAGTGTAAGCCCCAGTCTATCCCGAACTATGGGGACTTTGATCCATGTCAAGGCATTATACGTAGGAAGCCTTAACGAGGTTCAAGACCCACCACCTTGGGCCACCTCAGAGTGTAATCCTCAATCCATCCTGAACTACATGGACTTTGATCCATGCCAAGGCATGGTATGTAGGAAGCCTTCAAGAGGCTAAAGCCCAACATCCACCTGGACCCCAAGACCCTATTCACGTTGGTTCGCTAACTCAAACACCTTGGGCCACCTTAGAGTGAATTCCCCAATCCATCCCGAACTATGGGGACTTTGATCCATATCAAGGTATGGTACGTAGGAATCCTCCATGAGGTTCAAGCCCAACACTCGGTCATTTCAACCCCCTTCGCGTCGGTTCGCCCCCATCCTGCATGACGTTAAATTGTATTCTCCATTTGAACTACGTGTTCTTTGATTACCCACCACAAGGATACGTAGGAAGCCTCCATGATGTTCAGGTCCATCACTCACGTCTCATCCCGACCATTCCCTTGAGCCTCTGTGTCTTGGGAAGCTCATTCCATATCCTGAAGGTTCCACTTCCTCTAGGTCGCTTCCATGCGTCCATTCTCACGGGTCACCTCCTAAGGTGTCCCATCGTTTCATCGAACTACCTGGAAATTGATTCCTTTCCATGGGGATACATAAGAAGTCTCTTGGAAGCCCATGACCAAAGCCATCATCCGTTCTATTTCTCACCCGGGCCGCCACATCCCGGTGGGATCATGACACTTCATTCTCCATTCCCCTCAAAAGTATTCAAGAACCTGCCCGTGTGTTGGTCCCAATATCGGTGTTCCCTATAGGGGGTTCCTCAATCTGATCCACTCTATCCAGTGTTCCTATCAGTCTGATCCATCTCCATTGGATGTTAAACTTGCCGCATACCATGTGTTGAACATGGGAATCTAAGGAAAACCTCAGTTGCATTCCCATGGCATAGGATTTCCCGCTTTCGATGCGGGATACCTCAGGCTTCTGTGCCGTCGACAAGCCCTATAATAAGGGACAGAAGACAGATATGTCAATCCTCCAGCATCAAGACATGCCAGTGGTGCCCAACTTGACTACTCCCCAAACCGAAGGTTGCTACCCTGACCAGACTCCTTGGAATGTCTTGACAGAAGTAGCGTAATTAACTGGTGTCCATGATGATATGGCACCAGGAAGAGTTTAACTAACTACGTCCTAAATCTATGAGGGAGACTCAGACTACGTGATGAGTTTCGAGGAGGAATCCACGGAAGGAAGAACTGACATTCCATCATCCTGTTTCAATCAAGAAGATGATATACCTGAATAAATATTGGATTCTGCCTGCCTTTGGAAAGCAGGAATGTGGGGCAACAGCAGCACATCCTCTATGTGACGGATGCTCATGCATCGACAAATGCGTCAAAAATAGTATGCATTCAAAATGACAACTGCATTGACTCACATATCCTTGATCTGTGGAGTGGATTCCCCAATCCTGAAATCCTTAATTTTGAATTTCCTCAACCTTTTCCACATAGTTAACCTATGTCCTACTAGGATAGTCAACATTTATGTGAACCAAGTTATGTCATCCCAAAACATAAAATTATAATTCCCTAATAATTGAGATCACCCAAACTACTTTTGTTCAAGCACTTTAAGCTATTGTTGGATTCTTACCAAAGTGATGGAAGGTTATACAGACATAATTTTTGATTGCTGGATTTTATACATTATGAATAAATTACCACTTATTTAAATTTTACATGATTTTTAATTATATGTGGGATATAATTAAGGGATTAACCATGTATATATACTATTTATGCATAATCCATTTTTATTTTAGTTTTACCTTGTATTCTTTTTTAGTTCATTAATTTTGTGATCACATAAAACAACAATAATGAATAACCATAAAAATGATAGAAATAAAATAATGGGTATGATTAAGAGATTTACTATTTGTTAGTTTACCTAGAAGTTGATAAACTAACCCTGGTCTAGGGGAGAAACACATTGAACTGTTTACGGTTTGTGTTTACAGCTTTCCACCAATCCTCCTTTTTATCTCCAAGGATTTGTTTTTCCTAGCATCCTAACTTGAACCACCTCTACTAGATTTGGAGCTCCATCCATTACATATATGTTTAACTCACAACAAGGTGAGGGGTAAAATGGGGTATACATAAAAGAAACCAAGGAATGTAGGCCCTATATATTAATGCGGAGAAGAAACACATACCAATAATTTTTATTTAATAAATAAATTAAAAGGGAACCAATCACATAAAATGGTTTGGTATTGGTCAAGATCATCCGCATACATGCAATGAAACATGTATTTCATAAAACTAGAATTAAATTCATTAATCATTCTTATTAAGATTAATTATACTCAAATAGAATAATCATTATCTTTAATTCATCAATTCTTTTTATCTTAATCCATTTTATTAATTTCCTTGAGATTATCATCCATAAACTTGTACCTAACATGTACCCTAGATGATACTTGATGATTACCCATCCAAAACTTCTAAAAATGTATTAATACTTGTGTAAACAATATTTTTTATGACATGTTGCATTCATGGAGCATTATAATTTTAATACACATTATACATGATGTGAAGATCATTGAACATTAGGAAGATGTTAATTAAATAAATAAATAAATATATATATATAACAGCTATCATATGTTTTGTATCATATTTATGTCCGAATGAAGGTACATGTCCCATGGGATACATAATATAATAATAAAATTTTAAATATTTATAATCTAGAAATAGTACACGACTTATAGATCCGACTACATAGTGTGTACCCTCTTTACCTTACATTTTAAGTACACAACGGGGGAAACAACACGTGATATGTACTTTAGTAATCTTCGGAGTACAAGGCGTGTCTACTAGACCACATGCTATTTAGACACTTCGTTAAATGGTCACTAACTTGAAAATCCATGTATGGGATACATGACGTCAACCTAACCTGAAGGGAGTACACGCTATGTCCTGTGAGCCACATAGGTTGTAGTTTGGTTGGCCATGTGCCAGTCTATCCTGGTCAATATGAAATATAAGAAGTATCTACACCACTTTTCAATAATGAAAATGGTTTGAGAAATTATTGAATTACTTCTGATGTATTGAACCCAAATACACTATCTTTTGATCTGACTAAATGACATGTATTAATTTATTATCTAAACAGAACCATCAACACCTCCTAATGAGATGCTCAATTTAATTTTAATCATAAAACTATTCCTTTATGTTAGATCTACGAGAAATTATAAGGGAAGAATAGATCTCCAAATTCTAATAATAAGAATATTTAAACATGGTTTGACAAACTAAATTATTAAAGTGTAAATCATCAATAAATTATTTAAACAAATATAAATTAAAATAGGACCACTCTAATACCACATGTAGGTTCTGGGTTTAGTGGAAGTACATTATGGGAATATACCCACCTTTTTAAATTTCAATATTCGATGAATAATCCTTGATCAATAAGAAAATGAACTCCAGTATCCATGGAATTTAATCATGGATAAAATAAAATGGAGAGAACCCAGAACTATAAAGAGTGGATCAATATATTTTCTTTATAATTAATTTAATAAAATTATTGAATTACCTCTATAGAGATTCATTCATTATTTATGTGTCCGACCAGGGGATCGGGGTGTGGCTTCATTGGGATGTAGAATCCAATTATAGAAATCCTCTAGCAGTGATCCAAACGTGTTCCACATTTCTTCAGACGTCAAGGAAGTAGACTCATGGTGCTACCACAAAATATCATTGCCCTTATGATTTCCTCCTTCAATTTCCTTAATAATCTCATCCAAAACATTCTCCATGATCTACTGGATGAGGATCTCTCTCATTTTAGAGCATTTTTGGATAGTTAAGAGTTCTCTAAGCCTGAGATCTTTTCTCCAAGAATATTGTTCAAACAATGATTGGTTCCCCGGTCGAATGAACCCTTGGATAATTTAATGAATATAAAAATAACATGTAATTTATTTCTCCATGTAAAAATAAATAATTATCATAGGCGTCGTTACATAAAATTGTATTCTAGGTGAAACCCCATTTCAATAATATTAGCAATGCTATTATTTACAAGACATGTGATTTAATTACATGCCATATTTAAATATTATTTATGCAAATAATTTTTAATATCATTTCTCACCAGACCCATAACATGGTCAGCCAATCCTTGTTAATTTTTATCATAATGTGAATAATGAATATTTAAATATATAATAAATATGACTGCATTATACTCTGAAAAATAAATATACTTTCTGCAATATATTCTCCTAAATAAATTGTAATGAAATAAATGAGATCACATATACTTTAATAATTATTAATCCAAAACCAGAAATAATATTTATTCAACTTTTAATGTAAATAAATTATTTAACTGAGATACTGGCTACACTTAGTGTGCGAGCCTATAGGCCTATTTCTCGTAGGCAATAGGTGGGATTTCCTAATGTCCAAGACTATCGCTTTGCTAGGGGTCAAGTAAAACAAGAGAAAAAAGTTGATGTCTCAATGAAATTTCACCTCCTGTGAATTCTCACCATGTAATATATTCCATTTTTCTTGATATCTCCAATCAAGTGGGTTCCATGGAAGTGCCATCATCCCATGTGCTCGATTTCTCATTATTTGACTTCCTAGAATTGAAAATTCCTAGGGAACACCGTGGGTGTGGATTTAGTCTGGCGATGACATTTCCATAAAAGGGACTAAGATATATACATCAGTAGATTTGACAAATCCTTTATCTCATTATTAATTATGGTAGTATTACTGATGATGCACCAAAAATATCATACCTCATCGTGAACATCGATCATCGTGGTTTTCATTAATAATATAATTGTGTGAGTCTTGATAGCCATTAATAATAAGATTAATGTCCATGGAATAATACACACAACTACATATAATAACATCAAATGAAACTTAGGAATGTTAATTTCCTACTAGTGGGTCTTGTTCTTTTTATATCCTACTGGATATTACCGAGGGAGCACACCATGAAATGGTGCCTCGTAGTTTCCTGAGTCCCCATCCCTAATAGTCAATATATTTTTTGTCCCTTAGAATGATATCATCTGACCGTAGAACATATATTCATGGATAGTGTCATGGTACTTTCGGGTTCTCATCAAAGAAGGCATCTGCTATGAATTTTTATTATGGCATCTATTCTTAGGACATTATCGCATACTATGTCACACAGAAAAAAAATCATGATTTTATATTTAGTATATTAACATTCATCAAATGAATATAAGTTTATCATAAAGTACAAAGATGTTTCATTCTAGGGAACCAACTCCATCAATGATTTTTTTGGTTATCTTATGTTTATGATATCCTGGATCTTAGGTATCCTTATTTTCCACGATTTATGATAAAATTCATATAAATCTAATTTCAATATATGATTTATGATGGGATAATACTTTATTTTATTCTAGAACTCATATGAATGATTTCAATTGTTTGATGGTTGGGATCTATATCTCCCTCCAATACATTGGGTTACAGTAAATATTCCATGATCTATAATGGTACATGTGTGGTTAGCCCAATCCCACAACCAGAAGGTATATGGGTGGTCAACCCGAACATGAAGTAAGAATATACATGGATTCTATACCGGTGCCCAAAAAAGGATGGTACACAGTTGGTTATCATAAGTTGGAAACAAGAAGGTACATGTGTGGTCATCCAATGACCACAATAAGAGGGTAAAAAAGTGGTAACTCGAAGGCCAAAATAGGAGGGTATACATGAGGTCATCATATTCCTATAAGTAGTGGTTATAGGAGTGTTCATCCAAAACATAAAACTAGAAGGTGTGTGGGAGGTCATCCCAAGCCTGATAAAGGTTCATGGGGGAATATCCCATCCAACTCATGTTAGGAATGACTTATGGGGTATCCTTGAAATAATATTTTCTTTGATTTTGTGAATTCCCTAAATTTGTTTTCTTATTCCATTTTAATACTCTCATGGATCTGGTTCCTTGATAACCTTTTGATTCATGTATTACTAATTACCAGTCATTAATTCCAAGATTCAATATTTTGATCTTTGATATGTATGGTATTGTTTAGAATATGACAATCTAGTTCTCATTCCCTTATAGTCATTTTATGCTTACATATCTCCCATGTTTACCCTTACTGACTATCTATGCTCACCCTTATTTTGTTTTCCATTCCAAAGGTTATGAGAAATTATGTTCAAAAAATTATGTTTATAAGTATTTAAAATTGATGATATTGATAACCTTTTATGAAAGTCCAGTATTCTGGGAGATAATTTTGACCTTTATGATCCAGTTTTTTGTTAAACCAAGTTGTTTATAGTTTCTGTAACTCACAAAAAACAATAAAACTAAAAATGAATTGGGTAATTTAGTGATCCAATATTTCATTTCAACATTTAAATAATTCATTTGTTAAAAATTGAGAAACATTTTTTAGTATCAAAATCATAAATGAAATTTTATGTTTTTAAAAATAGCTCAAGAAGTTTGAATTTTGTCCTGATAATGTTGGTATCAGATAGCCATTTGAAAAAATTTGGATATTAGGATTTTTTTCTTTTGAGGGCTTTGTAAGAGTTATAGAAATCATCATGGGTTAATAATTTTCAGTTTGATCATAATTCCATTTTCTTAGAAACCCCTTTTGATTCTTTGTGTTACGAAATATTATTGTAAATAATGATATTATTATGAAATTATTTTTTAAGGTAATTATGGTTTATTACCTTTTGTTATGAAAAAAGAAATTTATGTGATAATTATTTAGCTTAAAATGTAATAAAATTATTTTAATGATATTTCTCACATTTATGTAATTTTATAATTATTACAATAATATAGTTTTAGGGAAAGGAAAACTTATATGATGGGTGCAACCCCTCATGTCTTGTAAGGCCGCGGGAATTAAACAAACAACTAGAGGGTGACAAGGCCATATCACATACCATAATAAATCGTGATGTTATGGTTTCTATAAATCAAATTTATTTTATTTAAAAAATCCGATGGATAATATTAATCCCATTTTGGGAAAATATGTTTTATAGATAACCATGACATTAGAAAGGATTTGGATATTAATTGATTAATGTTATTTTTGATGATATTAACAATTCTGGGAACCTAATATGATTAATGTAAATAAGATTATATTGTAATTTTTTACGAGTAATGATTGATTTATATTTTGAAAGCACCTGTGATTTTATTATATAGTGATTCGGGTTATTTATGGAAATTCTAAAAATATCATTAAGATTATGTGATTTAGGAAAATAAATGTTCATATGAGATATTAAAAGTTAATTACGTTATTTAGAGAGAAATGTTAATATTTATCAATGAATACAATGTGATCAATCCCTTCTTATTTATTGGGTTTCAATATTTGAATAGAATAGTTTTGAGGAATTTTATGGATAGTTATTAATTGAATGATATATGATTATCATTTTGTATTACGACTCAATTTTTAACATTAACATATTTTTTTAGTCATAAAATAGTCTATTGTTTTTTTAATATTATATCTTGTAATATCATTTTTTTAGTTGTGGTTAATTCCTAAGGAATGGAGGAATATTTAGTTATAATTTTTCAAATGATGTGATTTTTATATTATGATTCTAATTGTTCTGGTATAAAACCAATCATTCTAAATTCTATTCATTTATAGAATATATGAGGATGAAATTATACTTGTCATGTATGCATGTTTCCTTATGGTCTTAGTATTAGAAGGAAACTAATTCCTCAATTTTAGGAAAAGTATTTTAAAACAAAAAGGTTATCCATTTACTATTATCAATTGAATTTTAACCCATAATTTATTAATGTATTTTTTATGGTTACCTATATTATGATAATTTTCTATATCGCTTTCTATTTTTCCTTTAGGGTTATTTTTATATTCTATTTTCATGTTCTCCAACAGGGAAATATAGTATGTTTTATCTCAAATAACCATCATACTTCCACCTATTTCTTTTTAAGATGATGTTTTATTAATGATTTTTAGGATGTTGGTTTTTCATACATGAATTTTCAAATATCTACATTTGAATTTTGAAGTGAAATTTCAAATTGTGAAGATACAATTTCTTAAATACTTCACTATATTAGGGTGGTTTCTTATCAATTTATTCTTCTAATGAACCTCAATCATGTTCATGAGGAATTCTATGTATCTATCCATAGTGAGTACAAACCTGATTCATGACAAGTACTAAGCTATAAGAAAATTATTTTGGAGTATGATATTTTATATAATGAACAACTGGTAGTGATCATAGATAATGTTCTATGAAATAAGACCACTCAACTGGTCTATGTCTGGGGTCAAAACTCATGCTTGAGGAATCTATATAGGGATATGAGGGTGTGATGAGGGAATGGTATCCTCATATGTTTATATACATGTAATGAATTTTAGGGGGAAATTCATTATAAAGGGGTAGAATGTAACACCCAAATATTTTAAACTATATATCTTTTTAAATATATTTAATCACTTCGATAGATTATTTTGTACAAAACACTGATCTTAAAAGAACTCCAAAAAAATATTATTTAATTGTGGTTGTAATCATGAAGCTATTAGAATAGAATGAAAAAATGTTAGTAAATAAATTATGAAAATATTTTTTTTTCACATGTGTATAAAATAAAATCATGTCATAACAATTAATTAAAAATGAAAATAAGAAAACTATTTGAACAAAAAGGGATTGTTTTTATAAAAAACAATTTTTATGACTATAATAGAGTGTTATCTTAATAAGTTTAATAAATCACTACTATAAATATATATTAATGAAATTTTTATTATATGTATTCTATAAACTGTGCTTAAATTCATCCAAAATGTCTGATAGGATCATGATAAAAATATATCTAATTTTATGCAAAAAACAATTAAATTTTTTTAAAAGGAATGTTTTTATACATTTAATAGTGCATAGATTTTAAAAATAAATATTGATAATATTAAAAAATTTATTTTAAAAAGAATTATATTTTTTTAAAACATAATATAAAAATATTCATAGGTTCATTTTTTTAATTTTCAGAGATGTGCCATTTTTGAATGAACAGTAAAAATATTGATTTTTAATTGAAAATTTATTTTCCATATAATATATGTAAATAATTAATTTATATTTTAATTTGGTTTTAATGTATATATAGTTAAATTATACATCAACACTTCCAATTTATTTAATTTTAATCAATTTCACATTAAAACAAGATATAACATGAATTCACACTTTTTAACACTTTTTCACTTTAAAAGCTTGTTTTCCTCTAGCATTTATGGCATTAATGTTATATATAAATCTAGAAATGTTGTGAATTTAATTTTATAAAATTGATTTTTTATTTCTAATTGGAATTTTAACATTATTTATTAATTTAATTTTTTTCCATATATATGTGACCATGGTAAAAAAGAAAGATTTTTTGTGGTATAGTTAAAATTATATATCAGGTTAATGTGAAAAGGTTAAATATTAAAATACCTAAAAAGTACAACATTAAATGTTTAGATGATGTATTTGGTGATCCTACATAGAAATATTAATATTATTTATCATCCAATATTTTGGAAATTAATTCAATCTAAATGTTGTTGGCATTAATTAAAAAGCAATCATTATGTAATCACTTAAAATTACCCATCATTAAGTATAAATACCCCTCACTACCCCATTTATCCTAAAAATTCATAATGCTCTCCAAATATGAAAAAACATATCTTGAAGACTATCTAGACAAACATGTGCTTATGGTATCACCCAAACACCATTTCCGATGACTTTGAGGGATACTTTAACGAGGTTATATTCAAGAAGAATTTCTCTCAAAACACTTGTCTAATTTTCTTTTAGTATTTTGAATTTCTCTTACATAATTGATCCATAAAATCATGATAACTATTAAATCTTGTATATACTAGGGTGCTATGATTTTATTAAAATATCTCAATACCATTTAATTTCTTATATTTTTTATTCAATAAAACATAACTATTTTCCAAACTATTCCGATTATCTGCCTCCATGAATAATGATTTTGATCATTTTTTAATAATGCCTTCATGGATGGTCATAAATGTAATAATCTAGATAAATAATATTTTAATCAGTATATTATATCATATTTAATTTTATATAATATATATATATATATACATAATATTATATAAATCTAATTGAGTTTCTTAATTTTGGAAAAACAGAAAAATTAAAAAAAACATTTATAATTACAATTTTATCAAATAATTCATCCTAATATGAGGAATAAACATTAAAAATTAAACTATTTTAAATAATAAATTTTAATATTTAAATTTCATTTCAATTCTAGTGTTTTATTTTCTTTTGACAAGAAAATCCAAAATTATAAACAAATAAACCAATAATGAAACCTATAAACAAATACACTCAGAATAAAAAAATAAGATTTTATTAATTAATATAGTATAGGATGTATTAAAATAACTATATAAGATATTATAAATACTATTTTTTTTATTTAATTAACTAATATGATTATTTAAACCCTTATTCAATAGTTTAAATTATACACCACTAAAGGGAAGCATTAGGTAAGGGTTTCTCCCCTCACTTTTTGCTCTTTGAGATATATACCTTATTCACCACTTATCTCTTTTGTGAGGTGTATATAATGAACTTAATTATATAATATAATTAATTTTATTATATTAATTTTATTAAATGTTTCATTTTATAATTATTACTTTTATGGGGAATACAGTTTGACTTATTACTAATTAGTAAGAGATGTTTGAACCCAATTTCCATTCATTGGGTCAACCTTCAACGTCATATATTATTTTTTTATGATTATGTTTGGGATGATTTTTTGTTATATTATGTCACATATCCAATTTTTCCATATGTTATTATATATAATATACATAATAATTTATTTTCTTAAAACTCAATTCCATAATATGATATTGATAATGGTTTTTATATCAAAAATTTATCAATTTAATGGTTCCTTTAAAAATCACTTTTTCTTCCATGATTTTTGTTTTATAAATTTTTTTCCAAATTTTATATTTTCTATTGTTATTATTTAAAGTAATTTTTACTCAATCATTATTTTTTAAAAATTATATGTAAGTATTATTTGATTATTTTTTAAAGAGATTTTCATTATGTTCTTTCTGAAAAATGAAAGAATTTTTTATATGGAATGAGTGTATTTTCCCATAGTCATGATTCATTATTTCCTTGAATATTCATTTAAAATAAATTAAGGTTATTTTATAAGAATTTTTTTTTATTTTTTAATTACAAGGAAGTTTAATAGAAAATGTCTTCAAGAGGGAACAAATCTTTTCATGATGAATTATTTCATCCAATCATTCAAAATTAATTTCCATATAAGATAACATTATTTTATATTAATTATGATTTATATTGGATGTTATTCGATGATATTATCCTAATTATTTCTATGTTGGTTTTATGTTAATGAATATTTTTTTATTTCTTATAATTTATAAATTAATTTTTTTGAAACTCATTACATTACATGGATTCTGATGAGATAAATGATTTATGTTATTTTGGAACACATATGTATGATTTCCATTTTGTGATGGATGTGACCTATATCTCCCTCAAATTAATTGCCTAATTATAAATGTTATATGAGCTCAATGACTAAATTTATGTTCTTCCCAAGCGTTCAATAATAAGGTACATGGTTGGTCAACCTAAGCCTACATCAAGAAAATATACAAGAGGTCTTCCCAAGTATGTAAAAATAAATTACACATGTGTTTATCCCAATACCATAATAATAATATACAAATTTGGTCAGATAAATCATGCACCAAGAAGTAACATGGGTGGTTAGATCTACCCTGAAATAAGAGGGTACATGGGAGTTCATCATAATCATGCAACAAGAGATTACCTCAGAGGTCATCTTAAGCCCATAACTATAAGGTACACAAGAGGCCATCCCATGACCAAATAAGTTACATGTGTGAATATCCCTATCATAATATGATATGAATGTATTTGTAAGCAGTCATGACAAAATATTTTCTAAGAATATGTGTATACCACAAATTTCATGACATAAACCATTATTATACTCTCAAGGTTCATGTTCATTCATTATCTTATTATTCATGTCATATAAATATTCGATCATTAATTTCTTGATCCAATATTACAATCTTTCATATTAATGGTATGATTTTAAATTGTTATGCTCATTTTCTCAATCCTTTATTCTCATGTTATGCTTATATATATTACATATTTACCCTTACTAAGAATCATATCTTAGCATTCTTGTCTTTTATTTTCCCCATGTTATGATGATATATGTTAAATTAACTATTTCTAGAAGTAATTTACATGGATGATGTTCATGGCCAACTATAAATGTCATGTATAGTGGGAGATAATATTGATCTTTATGAGCATGTTTTTTATAAAGACAATTTATTAATTAAACAAACTTATTAAGAGTTTTTCAAAATTCTATGAAACTATAAACCTAAAATGAAATTATGTTTTTATCCTATATTTCCATTCAACATTGTATGTTTATTTAAAAAAATTATGTCACATTTTGGAGTATCGAAGTCAGAAATATAGTATTTTTTATTTTAGTAGTGTATCAGTAAGTGATGATTTTCTACTATTAAACATATATCTTGGTTGATTTAAAATTATCTCTTAATATTAATTAAATGATATTCACCAAATTATTAATAGGAATATTTAACCATCAATAAGAAATTTTATTATGTTATAGGTTAGTAAAAACCCATATTTTATTACATACATACAAATATTTATATAATATTATGATTGAAAAAAATCCATAAAACACCCCAAAAAACATTACTTATTTACTAATAAATATTTCTGAAATTTTAAACCTTTAAATTTCATTATACAATAACAATATAACATCTATACTATATACATCAATATATCTTCTACCTTTTTTGATAACATCCTAAATAAATATAGAAAAGTGTTCAAACTTCATGATATGTGTTGATAACAATATATGACACCTATCTTCTATATTTTATGTCATATTTTACAAATTACTATATGAAAATTCTATTCATTAATGCATCCCTTGTCACTTTTCACTCACTCCACCCAATATTGTACTTTACACAATTGAAACCCAACCTCATTGATTTCAAAATTTAATTTCAAATTAAAAATAAAAAATAAAAAATCCTTTGTTAAATTCCCCAACTTCTCTTAGATACTTATAATAAATCTATAACTCTTAGAGACCATTTATATATTTTTGGGGCTTAAAGATCTGAGTTAGATATACATCTAATTCATCCAAGAACCCACATCAACAATACACTTGAAAAAATTTATTAAACCAATTCAGAATTGGCTATATAAATTATTCAAGGAACATTAAAATCATCATTAAATTAGGAACAATGATTTGTGAAGAGGTTGGACTCGAAAATATGATACCATAATATAATTAAGCTCAAGAAGTGTTATAATGTTACCTATATCCATTATAGTATAACATATTTTATCTTTGTAGATATGTGAACACAAATTTTTCTAGGAAGCTATAATTATAGTGTTATGAGAGTGTCCATATCATAAAAACCTTGTTCATAAATCTATATCATTTCCCACACCAAATAAAAATAACATATAAAATAATATACTCATGATAGTAGAGTGATATTCATGTTATTAATGATCAGTTCAAGAATATTTATTTTGGAAACCAAATCATTAAGTTTAAATTGTAATTTTTCATAATTTTTTCCACATAATTAAATATTTTATATTATATAGTCTTTTTTATGTTGATTACCAAACTCCCATGATATTATTTATTCTTTCAAGATTGAAGCAGTTCAATGATTTCAACTTCAACATTATAAACATCCATTCTCCAAATATAAAAAATGACTTTAAAATCATCAATATTATATGAATTTTGTTGTGATTTTTGTGTTCAAAATATTTTTGTCTGATGAAAAGAATACAACACCAGTATCTCACATCAGATCAAATTCTACATCATTCAATAATCATCCCTATTCAATAATATTGCATATCCTTTAATATCCAAAATAAATCATTATCACAATAGTTTCCATTTTATTTTATCCTTCTTAACTAAGTAATAATGATCAACTATTTTCATCATATTGTTTTCTCTCAGAAATATATATTCATATGATTCCCATGTCACTTATTTGAAAAAAAAATATCTCACTAAATTTCTAAACATATTGAGTTGTCCGTTTTATATGTCGTTAATTTAAACATATATGTCATTCTACCATCAAATTCCAAGTGTAAGCCTCTAATTTCACCTTAACTACATCCATTATAAACTAACAATATTCATCAGTAAAATCTATATTTCATATCAAATTAAATTCATCCTAAATCATGAATAGTGTTATATATTAATTTTCTAAATCATGATCCAACCTCTACAGCTATATGGTATTCATATGTTTTCTATTTCAAGAAAGTTAATAAAAATTGAAATCAATTATTTATATTTTATCTTCATATTTTTTGTTTCAAAATTTCTATGCCACAAACTATTATGGTGTGTAATTGACTGGAAAATGGCATACCCAAGTCCTTTCCTCATCTAGAATAAACCAATTTTTCCCTATGAAGTTCAATGATATAATTTTCAATATTCTATTTTAAATGGAATTCATCATGCCCATAATAATTTATAAAAATTTCATCCCATATTTTTAGAGTTATTACAATATTATTTATATCACATTCATATGTGTCACTATGATTTCCAATTTTATGAATAAACCATTATAAGAAATCACTAGACACCATTATTAATTAAATTGTGGTCTTCCCCATTTTACACCTGACCGCAACATCTACAATGTAATAATCTATTATCATTTGGATAGAATATATGTTTCTAAATAAAAATAATTCATCCAAGATCGTTGATTAAAAAATTCATCGTGGTAAATATAAACACATCATGGATAAAAAATTAATTCCATTTTTAATTCATTCTTCAATATATCTCTTAAAATCATTATTAGTAATTTTAAATTCTTCTTCGAACCTCATATCAAGGATAATTATATACATTAAGATCAACTATATTACATTATTTATAATAAATACATAAAATCTTCTATTATATAGGATCAATTTACAATATTCTTCCACTGTTAAAATAATATATAGAGGAATAAAATTTTGTTGTAATATTATCCACTTTGGGTATTCTGGAAATAAAAAGTAATCATTGTGAAAAAAAATACTTCAAGTCAAACAAATTTAATAAAAAACCCTAACACTATGTCTAATTAGTTAATAAAAACAATTTAAAAAATAGAAAAATATATAAATCAATGAATATAGTCATACGTCTGACCATTATCTTTTATAAACCACCTTTTACCCACAAAAAAATATACTACCCCCAATATCAATTTACAGATTTATCCAATTCCCCAGTGATTATATGTTCCCTTTTTTCTCAAACCACCAACTCCCACAAAAATTTATATCCCCCCATTAGATTTTAACTCAATATTATGCCATTTTATTGAAATTCAATATTTCCACAATTTTATAATATTTTTATTATTCTTTGAAAAATTTTAAACATTAATTTTCTATGTCACCTATTATTATTTTAACATTATTCCCATTTGAAAATTAAACTGAAGGTCTATTTTTTACAAAACATGAGAATACATGTGATATAATTGATTAAAATAGGTATAGAAGAATTTATAAACCTATTTTAACTAAGAGATGTGTTTGTATACTTAGATTCATTAAATACTTCCTAAATGATGTTGTTGATAATAATTTTATAAATATTTATGCTAAATGTTATATTATTAAAATATGATCAGATTTTAAACAACATTACATCGTTTTTATTAATTAAATTGTATTGTATTTCAATATTTTTTATACAAGAATGTTTCATTGGGTTCTTTTTGAAATTCAATTTCACTATTGTTATTATATTATTTAGAGACAAAGGAAAATTTACATTCCTCTAATAAAGGAGTGAATCTATGTAAAATTGTTCTAATTGATTATATTAAACACATCTTCTTAAACTTATTAAGGTTCTTAATCAACTCAATGATATTACATAGCCTCATCCCATATGTAGTAATAATAAGAAAGAGAGTGTAGCACATAGTAAAAATAATGTCTGGATGGTAGGTATACTCCTTACCATGTTGGTTATATCCCCCAATAACAATACTTCATTAATTTCAACTATTATCTACAATATAGAGTCCACCGTTCTCTCTGAAAATTACTTAATCTTGTGTAATATACAATAACTCTTCTATAAAATATTTTCTAATAAATAATTGCCTTCATATTTCCTTTGGTTTTCTCTACACCACTTAATTTTTCTTCTCCTCTATAAACAAATGTATCAGCTTGTCATTATGTGTAATCACTATATAAAATCAGTAGTATAGATGGTCTTAAGACTTATTATAGATTTTGAGTGATCTTGATATACCTCAAACATAATTAATACTTAGGATCATAGTATATAAAATTATTCATCAATTTCTCCAGGCATCAAATTCTTATATCACTTTGATATAAAGGAGTATTGACCTCTCAGATTTCTCACATAGTGTATACTAGTTATTAACAACCAATATATACTTTATTACAAAGAACACAAACATTTAAATTCATCGAAAATATATTTTGAATAATATCATCTCATATTTGATACACTGAATCTCCATAAACTTCATATTAAAATGAAATATTATATTTTTAATTTGTTAGATATATTCATAATTTATTTCTTCATTCAAATACATTTTATTTATTATTCGAACCCTATTTTAAATATATTGAAGTTATAAAATATTTTTATTTAAAATATTTTAATATTTCAATTTGAGAATATCTAGACATCTAAAATAATTCCAATTCATTCAAAATTCACCATCCATATATAAATTCATATTTAATTTCTTGATCCCATGAGGTCTAACTACTCTTGTGGCATGGAAAATACCTACTCATTTCCATATTATTGTATGACTATGAAGTAAAATTATCTTCAAAAAATAATTACAATGATTTACAAGTTATAAAATCTGATGTATTATGATTTAATAGATTTAGATCCCTCAACACATGTTATAACTCAAAGACTTACGATCTATTAAATCATAAAGTATTACACTCATTCTTTTTCTATTTTTAATTAAAAGGCCACATAAAAAGTCCATGTGAATGGACTACAGTATAACCCTCGTGATTTTTCTTTTTGGGTATTCTCATCCCATTAACAACACTATGGCATCAAAAATGCAAAGAGATATTGTGATATTGTATGTGTGATTCATTCTTGATCTCACCTCATAACTCTTCCACACCCACCAATATTTTATATGGCAAGACAATACAACATGGTGACAAAAAATAATCTATGATAATTGATTTTATTGATTGAATTCATGAATCAGAAAAGTGTTCTCTCTTCTAATCTTCCATGATGAGAGATCAACTATATAAAGTCGTCAATCAACCATTATTGATAAGTAACCGTAATGATCAACCACAAGTCCATTCCAATCATCCAATTATGAAAATAATCAGTAATGATTGACCACATGTACAAACTAATAAAAATATTTATTCATCCACTAATGGATCAACTGAATGTAAATCCATTGATTTTCAATGGATCAACCTAATTTCTTAGTCTGGATATTCTAGATTTACTTCATGTCACTCAAACAAGATCTTATTCGTAGCATACGTATCCTTCCTAAATCGACTCAAAACCAATCAAAATATGTTATATATTGTTTCTCTATATACATCAACACATTCCTTTAGTTTCCCTGAATATTATCACATCAAAAATTATATATAAAAGTTTTCACATTATCCATAACCTCTCTAAATGAGTTCATCAATCTATTTTATTAAAAATATTTTGGTTATAAATGAATCATGAAGAATCAAATACAATTACCACCCATGAATTCTCGAATACACTATAATAATCATTACATAAACAAAAAAATAATTAATTATTGATTAAAAAAATCTTATTCTTACATGTTTACACTAATCTACCACTTTGAATTTATTTTGAATACCCATAATCACCAATTTAAATAAGTTAATCTCCATGTAATCATACATATTCCAATAATTCATAATAAATAAAAAGGTCAATATAGTGGGTATTGAACTCATGTCCTTCAATACACCAATCTCAAACTAAGTTATTGTTCTCTCCTTTTAAATATAGATAAAATAATTTATCATTTTTTAGATGTCTGATACCACATTATACTCTAAGAAAATAGTATTTAATTTTAATAAATTAATCTTATATTAGATAATACGGTTTATTAAATAAGTGATTCATAATATAGATGATCAATTATTTACATGATATTCTATATATGTGATATCATCCTCAAAATTTAATTTTAGTGGATGTTCATACAAATTAATTCATAAATACATTTTTTATTAATTGATACTAACAAAGAACATTAAAATGTATAAGTTTAAATCATAAAAATCCCCCATTTTATCAATTTTTTTAACAAACCAACACCCCCTAATTAGTGAATTTAACATAATCGGAACAATGGTTGTATGTTTTTTTTAATACCCCAATAATATTTCATTATGAATTATCCATAATTTATAGATTCACTATATTTAGTAAAATAACATATTATCCTAAATTTGTGCCCCCTCAAGGGACCCACTCCTCATCAACAATCTCATGATAGTCAAAAAACACCATGAGGTTAATATTTTTATGTTTTTTAGTAATGGTAGAATAAAAATAATCTTGTTATTATCCTTAAGAAACAATATACAAGAATTATTGGGAATAATTATGGATCATATTATTCCATTTAAGAAACACTTGGGTGTAGAGTTTTCTCTCTCCCTTTACATTTATTTTCTTCCAACACAACCATGGAGAGCCTTATATTTCTTGTTGGTATCCTTCACTAATTATGAGCTTATAATTGTTCATGTGTTGTTGTATTATTTACCTCTATGTTAAATGAATATTCTATATAGTTTGATATAAACCTTATTATACATATCTTTTATTGATCTAGTTTGATTATCATGCAATGGTTTGAACCATTCTCAATCATCTCACATTCTACAGATAGATTCCATTAATTTTTCATGTCACAACTCATCAATGAATCCTCCAATTCTACTTAATTTTATTTAATAACCATTTTATTTACAATAATCATATCACATAGTAATAGATCAATAAATTTTTATACTTTCATAGTTTTTTAGGATATATTCTTAAGAAATCTTTCTTGACATTTTCAGCTTTCTGGTGTTTCTCACTTGAATTTTTAGCATCAAATTCTTTATATAAATTTAATTTAGTTACCAAATTATATTAATTATATTTAAAACCCATAGGTAACTTCTATATGGAGAATATAAAATAACTTCTCATATTTGTAAACACATTTTCAAAAAATTCTAAATATATCTTCTAAATAGTAAAATCCATTCTAAGTTGATAGATTAATGTATTCTCCTATAAAAACATGTTTTCTTTGTAAAATAGTTATAATTTTTCCAAAATTCAATCCCTGGGTTATTTTATTGATCTTGGAAATGGCGTATTGTACTAATAATAATATTAGTTTATTTTAAAACATGTAAATGATCAATAATAACCTCTGAGATATTATTACCCACCATGGTAATGGGTCATTCCATTTTGTTATTTATGGGAGAGTTCCTTTATTGTGACCCATACTTTTCTTTGTTATCATAGGTATACTTGAAATTATTTTTACATTCTATATATTAACAACAATTATTCATGGTTTCATTAGTCCCAACCTATTCTAGTTTCCATTTAAATTACCAACTATTATAAAATGATATTATTTTATAAAAAACAACTAGACATGGATTTTAATTGTTCAAAATGAATATTATTCTCACAAATCATAGAATATTCTCATTTAGCCTAATTAGACAAGATTAAATAATCTATTATCTTATTTTTATCATTTTAGGCTACTGTATAAATATTTATTCTCTAAAATATATATTTTTCTTATATATTCATCTACTCATAATGATCAATGAAAAACTTCCCTCCACTATATTCTCTAATCATGTGATTCTAGATCAATTCAAAATAATATTACACTCTTTTAATGAAATGAAATTTTTATTTAGAAAACTATATTTTCATTTTATTATATCTTATCCTTTTCATTATTTAGTTGTGTAAACTCTTTTAGATAAGATTTGAAAATTATTTTTAATTCCCATTGAAATTTTTTCATTTATTTTTTATTTTCGGATTTATTAATGAATAAAATCTTTTATAATAGTGATAATATAAAGTAAAATTAATATTTAAACTATTATATGTGTCAAAATTATCTTTATTACTTATAATACATCTTTTTTTTAATTCTTTCAGTTGTTCTTATACTTTTTATATTTTTGATTCTTCTCATCTTCCTCAGATGATTCAGATTATTCAATATTTTTCTTTGTTAACCATTTTTCAACAAGACTGAAATTATCATAATTTAAAAATATATGCAATTTATTACCTTTTACAATCTATTTTTCATTCATTAATAAAAATGATAAATGAGAAACGATTTGGTTGAGGTTTTACTCATCCTCATCATTGTCTAGATCATGTTGTTTTGAAACATCTTTTTTTGACATTCCATTTTTATATGGAATCAATGTTTATATCATGTTTTTCTTACTTATAGAAATATTGATCCTTAATAATCTCAAAATCAATTATTTTATTATGAATATAATCCTCTTATAAATATTATATATCTTTAATTGATAACATTTTTGAATCAAACAAATGTTAAAAATTCTTTACAAATTTCATCATAATGATGGAATCGTCTAGCTTCTCACAAAAACCACATTTATTTTACATTCTAATTGACCCATTTAAATTGTTCATTAATGGTCTCATCATTGGATATTTGTATATATTTTAAATTAACTCTCTATACTTATATCATAACAACCATGACATTGATATTTATTTCATAGAAGATTAAAAATTCACCCAATATATCCTTTAATCTTTTATGTCATACTACCATTGAGTGATCCTATTCTAATGGAGGAATCCAGATATAATTTTAAGCCTCTAAATATATCTCATAATTTCTCTTATAATCTTGATTCCTAAAAGTACCTTTACATACTATTTTAAAACACACTATTGAAGTCTGTAAAACATATAGGTTGAGTAAGAGGAGGTGTGGTGACAATATATTCCTATATCTAGATTATTTCATTCTATATAATGTAATTACTTTTCAAAAACGTAATTTATAAAAATATTCTTGCTTATATATTTAAGGATAACCGTGATATATTAATTAGAATTATATAATCCATGGTCAGATAATAAACCATCAAGGGAGGGGTGAAAATGTGTTACACTCTTTTTTATAAATTATCTTAAACTCAACATATAAAACAAGTTACGGTTTTCAATGCACTCAATGTATCATTGAATTATCTATGGTATATTAATATAAATAAAGAGATATAATCATATAGTATTTACAAGGTTTGGCAGGAAGTCCATCACCTTTCTATGTTGGTTATACAATCCAACATGGATTCTCCACTAAAATCAATTGTATTCTATAACCCAAAGTTTATTTTACACTCTAAGACTTCAAAAATTATATGAAATATACAAGAACTAATTATCAAATAATGATATTATGAATAAAGAAATTATACTTTCTCTTATTTTTCATTAAACCACGTGATATTGATCTTCATCTATGAATTGATGGATTAGTATATCAGCACATGTACTCCCTTGAAAATAGTAGTAGTGCAGTTATCCTCGACAATTCCTATATATCTTTAATGATCTAGATATTTCTCATGCTTAATTAATACTCATATGCATAATAGATCAAAATCATCAACAATGTATCTTGTATTTTTCTTCTTCACTCTCTTCAATACAGTGGTGTATTATTATCACGTAATTTTCACACGTTGTATATGAGTTTTCAATAATATAATATAATTTCATCATTTGTACAAACACAATTATAATTAATAAAAATATCATGTGAATAATATCATTTTTATTCTAAATATGTCAACATGATTATATTTAGATATACACAAAAGAATCTCATTTAACTCATTCAGATATATAATTTGGTTTTTTCTGTATTCAAAAATATATAACATCTCATCCAAAAATCATTTTAAATAACCTAAATCCTCAAAATTTTGTTGTATCTGATATTTGAATATTTTAATGTTATATTATCCCCAAATATAGTATCATTTCAATTTTTTCATAATATATTTATCTATGTGTGAATGGATATATGAAATCATGATATTGTGAGGAGGAACCACTTCTTGGTTTTGGAACTTACCATTAAATTTCAATGTTATCCAATAAATTTTAAGTAATATGATCTCCCTAAATGAAATTGATGATTCCCTAGTTATATAAAGAAATGTATTACCATTAATGTGTGTTTAGTATCCAAGAATTATAATAGAACTCAAATACCTACAATATTCTTTCCCTTTAAGGCTTTAAATCTTGCCTTTAAATTTTTTGATCTATATAATTTAATAAATCGAAAATCTGAAATACATATAGTGTAACCCACTTAATGTTTATTCTTTTTTACTTCTATATCATTATTTCTACTAGGGCCTTATTATTTAACAAATTTATGTCACTATTTTGGGTATGATTTAGTATTTCTCCAACATCATATCCCTTCAATGTTCACTAAAACACCCATTGTAAGACATTGAATCATGAGGGAATACAAGATTATATAATAAGTTAGTGTATAAATCGACCAAATAAAGTACAAAAGAAACTATTCCCTTAATCAACCATAAATATAATTCACAATTTCAAAAACCTAGTTGACTATTCCTAAAAATAGGACATGATGATTGATTACACATTCATCATAATCAAATATGAAAAATAAGAGGTTGTAAAGATCTAATAGATGTAAAAATCAATAAATAGTGTGAATAAACCATCAATGGATCGACTATAAGGTAGTCATGATACCATAAATGGATGAAGTGCATGTTTTAATTTAGAAATTATAAACATTCTTCAACTCCCCAAAACCAAGGCCTCATTAAAACATCTTCAACCTTCCACCATCAGCTCATAACCTCTTTGGAGATGTAATATATAGTTTCCCAACATCCACAAAACACATTCCATTAGATTCCTTGAACTCTATAAAATAATTTATTACATCTAAATGTTTCTATTTTTTCTTTAATATCTCCACTTACTCTCTTCATGGTGATGATTTAAAAAAATTATAATCATTGATGAATCATTAATAATAAAATCTTTTGGGAAACCAAAAAATTAACTATTGTTATTAGATAAGATCTTAATTTACACATACATATATTAACCATTATCTTCCAATTGTTTCTTCTTTCAAATTAAAATGATACATGCATTTATCATAGTAATATTCTTTCCTCAACATTACATAGGGAATTACCCTCTTGTTTAGTTAGTAATATATCCAAAAAATTGTTTCTAATAAATAAAGATCCACTTATTTTTATTTTCTATCCATAATATATATTTCCTATTATATATTAAAATATTCTACCGAATGATGATCCTTTTTAGAATCAAACACTAAACCATAATCAATGGTAACTTGACCATACCTAAATAATCATTTAAAAAATAGTATACCAATTTCAATTGGGATTACATTGAAAATATATAGACACTAATATAGTATAAACTATCAACATAATTATTTATATAATTTATTATAGGTTTATAATAATTATCTAAAATAAATATTCCTCCAGAAAATTTATCTATTATTACATTATAAGTTTTATTAGAAAAATGCTTCGAGTGGAAAAATATTTGGAATAATTAAAATAAAACTCATTTAGTAACACCATTGCATACATTTCTGGAGAAATGAAAAGGTACTCCATGCAATAATTTACTTAATACATCTAAAAATTATTAATCTCACCAATCATAGATATTTTGAAATCAGATAACATCATGATAGTGAATTATTGAACAAAATTTATCTCATTTTTATCAATTAAAATATCATAATTATTGAAAACTAACATAAATTGTTTTTCATCTAATGATTTCATATATCAGTTGTTATCAACAAAACATCTATTGGGTCCCAACCTCTTCATGTAATAGTCTAATGGAATATACCAAAATTGCGGGGATTATTTAATTTCATAAAAATATTTATTTAAAAAATATAATTCATCTTCATCATCTATAATTTCAAAGAACATTGGATATTTAATATAATATTAAATTGTTATTAATCAATTCAAGAATGTTTTATTCAAATTCATTTGATAAACGTTGAATCATATTTAAAATAATAACAAGAAATAAAGCCATATTTATTCTATTCGAGCCATTAATTTCAATGTTAGTTGTACATCTATTCCCTCAATTTGTAAATATAATCTTCAAACTAATATTATATTATTTTGGATCACCATTACATGGTTATCATAATTATTGTAAATTACCTATTTATTTTTTATGATATAATAATCATTTGGGCTCACAGTATGTTACGAAATATTATTTCCCCCATTTTTCTCTAGTTATTAAATCTTGACCATAACCCCATGATTTATTAATTTCTATTTTACATAATGATAATAGATCCTATAGAGAAAATTGAATTGTAATAGTTATACTTTTAATCCTATAACATTGAGTTGGAATTCTATTATCCCTAAAAAGATTAGATTTATCTAATTTTCTTCGTCCACATTTATTTTGAGTAAATTGATGGAATTATTTAAAAATTAATTCTTATAATGATTTAGGATCAAAATCCACATCATTAACTAATTATTGAGTTCCTCCAATATTTCTATTAACCTTTTTATAATAATTAATAATTTAACATATATATAAATTTTTATATTCATTATCATATTTATCTTCAATCACAATAACGCTGTTACTTTATATAATTTTATTCGCCCACTTATTGAATACTTTATATTATTTAAACTATATTTAGTATCCTAATAAAAATATTTCACCAAATAAATCATAATAATTATATTAACATCCTTACTCACTCTATTTTTAGTATTTTCCGATATACACCAAAAAAATATTTATCTGGGGGCTTCCTTCCCGGAAAAATTTCATGAGATTTTTATCCACATTGATATTTAATAAAGAGTGATTTTGAGTATAAAACCCAACTTGAAATAACTCTATCCAATAATGACATGGAATTTGAATCTTGATATGTAATTTATTTTTTATATTGGTCAGTGTTTGGTTACAATACTCACCAACTCTATTCTATTGTAGAGTTATCACCAATGGTAAATCATGTTTAATTCCACGTTTCTTTAAATAATTTTCTACCTCAATGAATATATAATCTATGAAATTATAGTATAAAATCCTTTTAATCATCATATTTATATCATTTTAAAATCTTTATCTAAAACTCTTAATACACTCCATCACATTATTTTTTTTGTATGAATATGTTATAATGAATGTTATTATGGTATTTAACAACTAGATGAACAAAATTTCTCATGGAGTTTTTTAGTATTCCATTGATCTGCAAACATTTTTATAAACAAAATAAAAAATATTTGATATTATCCATTTATATTTAAGAATGTCTCACCATATCCCTCTCATGAAATCATAGTACATTTTTCTCTATCCCACTTCATATTTTAAATATCATTAATATCCTAATAATTTATAGATTCTCATTAAATATTGATATATATTATCCTTCCTATGATATAATGAAGCATTCTATTATTTAAACAATATTATAATAAAATTTTAATTTCATTAAACCTCATATTTGTTTCCATTTATTCTCCATCATTTTATCATAGAGTTTTTGGACATTCCTTTTTCCAGGAATCCCTTATATTTGATAATAACACTTATTCCTAAACAAATAACATAATTCATGTCATTATGTTAGTGTCCAACTATAAAAATAACCTCTATGTCTTTCAATTCCTCTCGATCAAGGCTCATTTACTACATTATTTGGATATTGGACATCTATATTTTCAAAATAAAAGGGTTCCATAATAATTACCCATTAAATTAGTCAGCAAATTCATGTATTTGTTTATGTGGGATAAGAAACCCCTATTAAAAATTCATCAATAGTTAATTTTTTTGTGTAGGGAAATTTTAACAAATATAAATTTCCAATATATCTTATTCCATCCATGAAACATTAGATTGAATTGAGACATGTATGGTGATCTCCTCATCTACATCTTCATGAGAAACACAATATTTTTCTTCCTTTTATAAAGGTGAAATTTTATTTCCTAATAAAATAGTGTTCGTTAATCTATAATCCATCTTAATTGACATTAAATTGAAATTATTTCTATTCCTCTTATTCATAAAATCATAATAATTATGGGTAATTATAGAGAAATAAGAAAAGTTCTAATGAAATGAATTTTTTATTTAGTGTGAAGGATTTTTTATGGTAATTTTTTATATTTGATGAATTTTTTATTTCAAGTAACATTCTTTTTCTTCATAATAGGAATTTTTATGTCATATTTCTAAAAAAATAGAAATTAATTAGCATTGATATCTTGTCACCTTTTTCTGATATTTTCAACAATTAAATAGGTACTTGACTTTTTAATAAGCCATTGATGATAAATAATTATCAAAAAAAATTATGTAATTTCTTCTTAGAACATGACTTCAATGAAATTTATTATTTTAATTTGAAAAAAATTATTATTTTATACTTGTTTTTATGTCTTTGATTATTCAACACATTTATAATCCTCATCATACCTCCTTCATCCCAATATTTTGATTCAACATCCATTAATATTCTAAACTATATATTCTTCTTGTAACCTTCAATTTCAATTTTTATATAAAATTTATTCCTTACAAAAAACAAAAATTAATTAATATATTTAGAATTATTTTATATATTCTTTAAAAAATTATTATGTTAATTAATTAAAGTACCTGTTTTTATAAATTTTTATATTCTAATCCATTTTTTACTAAATATTTTCATGAGTATCCCATTAATTTTCCATAACCCACTCTAACCAATTGATGTTAGATTCATATTGATTAATACAAAGATATTATTAATTAATCATTACATAAATATTTTTATTCATGTTTCATTTAATGTTAAGTACATTTAGAGAAACATCTGTCACAACATTATGATGAAAAAAACCTCTAAAAAATTATTATCTGAATTTTTATATAGAAAATTCATAAAAATGTATATCACAACGTTTTCCAAATATAATTTAAATTATATTATAATCCCTTTGATAAAATATTCATCATTCTCCTCTACTTTGATAATTATTCCCTTTTTCTAAAAACTAATTCTAATTCTGTTTCTAGATATAAAATTTCAGTTAGGGGAAAATTCATTCATTATTTTTTATTTTAATTCATATTTATTTTGTTACCCTTTTATTCTATATTGATAAAATGTACTAATATTTATAATATTTACATAATAAAATTAATTTATTTGTAACTTTCCCTCAAATATATATTTTTATTGTATATATTCTCACAAAAAAGTTGATAGAAAGTCATTTTCTACAACTTATTCTCTATAATTATACTCATTTGTTATATTTTTCATGTGGAATTGAAGATAATTTAATTTGATGAATTAATTGATCTATATTCTGGAGTGAAACATATATAATTTATTTATGAGTCATTAGTTAATTTAATAAATTACCCATGGAATTTTATAGTTGATGTTTCCCCCGATTTCCTTGTAATTAAACATGATTTGATCATATTTTAAAAATATTATGAGTATTTTCCAAGTAAAATTAAAGTAATTTATATAATAAATAATATTATATGATTTTGATGATTAATAAATAGAGTCATGGTTTTAAAAATTTTCATTTATGATGATGAATTTAATGTTAATCCAAAAAAATAGTAAATTAATTTGGTTTCATGGTGGTTTTTAATCATTTTACTTTGGAAATAATTTTTAGTACACTTATTATTAATGAATTTTTAGTATAAAAAATGTCTATAGTGAGAGTCATTATCTCTAGTTTAAACAATTATATATTTTTGTAAATTATTTTACCATGATGTAATGGGTATGTATTTAATTTAAAATCATTCTATGATAATTGATCCAAAAAAAGAAAAATATAATTAAAATTTATTTCTATAATTTTTTTGTGATTATAATATTGTGAATAAAATATTGTTCTATTAAATTAATTTTTACTATATAACATATATGGAAAAATTGGATTGATAATTTGGTTTTTAAATAATGTGTCTATATGGAAACTATTCTTCCAAAAATAGTATGTCTAATTTAATATGATTAATTATTTTATATTTTAGGATAATGTTCAAAATGTAGAATTTAAAAATTAAAAAATATTTTTTCATAAATTTTCTATTTTTTGAATTATTTTTCAATTATGATATGTGAATGGTAGAATGTTAGAAATATTTAAAAGTTAGAATAATCATGATTATTATTTCTTTGAGGGTTGTGTTGAAATGTTCGAAATATTTATCATCTAATGATGGGTTATATAATTTACATGAATATATCAATTTTTATATACGGATTGGTTATGTTATCATATCTGTCGTTTAATTTGTGAAAACTATGGTCGGATTATAATATCAATTTTTCCAAAGAAAACGTTCTACATTGACATAGTATAGTGATAGTGTTGGGTCAATACCATGAGAAATGTTTTGGAAGACAAATAACCATGAATTTTAATCAATTGTGTTAGAGTCACAATGATTTGGTTTAGGTTTGTATATTTATTAAATATATTGATTTTGCATTTTAAATCAGTAATTATGTAAGGATCATGATCAATTTTGGGGTTGTGGTACAAAGTACAATCCAGATCCTAACATGGAATAGTCTTGAGTCTTAGGGTATGAAGCGGTGAAAAGATATCTAGTTTTATAGGTCCAAAAAAACAAGATATATCTATGGTAAATGTATTACTTGGTTGGAATATAGGTAAAAATAGATTCCTTATATCCTATCTACTATGGAAGAAAGTGTCACTATCAAATGATCATTGAATTCATTTCACTCTTCCTGATAGGATTGTTCATTTAAACATTTTGTAGAAAAATTTCTATAAAACAATCGAATAAAAAGTAGTAATTTGACTTGATTAGTAGTCTTATAGATGATATGTTATGAATTAAAGGTTCATTATATTCAGAACACCCTTACTCTCAACCAATAATGCAACTATTTTAGCCACATTTGGATGTTATAATCAAGATCAAATAAATAATTATAAAAATGATTCGAAGATTAATAAAAAATTGAAACATGGTCGTTTGAATGATATGATTGATGTATAAATAATTTTGAACACATATTAAATAAATTAGACAATCCACCACATACATGAAATGATACGCAATCAAGAACATATGGAAAAAACATTATCGAATAGAAATAGTCATGGTAAACAGGAATCAAATGGAATATGGAGATTAGTAGAATATTGAATGATTTTAGAATAATAAAATGTTCTTTTATTTAATATAAATGGTAAAACAATTCCTATATTCAATTTGGGTTAGGAAATAATGAAGAAATATTAGTTAAAATGATTGAAATTGAAGTGAAAAAGAGTTATGTGTCGTTGTACGCATGCTGGAAAAATAAATACATAGGATATTACATGACATGTAAACATACCACATAACGTAATCTCGATCTATGGTTTCCTCCAAGGATTTTGGATCATTCATGAATTTCATCATGAATCGTCGAGATTAGCATAATTTATTAATCATATGATCTGTATCTAATCTTCACTACATGCTTCTTCTCATGAAAATAACACTAAGTGGGAATTGATATTTGAATGATACATTATGTGTATTATATATTAACATCATGTAATATTTTCATGTATTATAATTTCCTTAGTAATTTTGACTTGGTTTGGATGATTTCTATATGTCATGTGTTAGAGATTCATAATTTTTAATGTTATCTTTTTAACAGTTTTGATAGATGTTTCTTTTAGAGTAATAGAAACCAAATTTTTTGAAATAATCATCACATACCTAGTGATTTTTAAGACAAAACATGAATATTTAATACGATAATGACTTCAAAATGTTTATAAAATTTCATCTTACCAAATTACCCCACATTTGAACAATTTCGTATCCTCAAGATAAATCATCTCAAAAGGTATTTTTAATGAAACAATTTTCAAGAAAAAAACATTTACTACAACTAGGAAATAAAACTAAGTGAAAGATGAAAAATATAATACACTAGAATCAATCCTATCGAATATACACTACTTGAAAAACAGGTATTTGCGACGGGAAATTTGCGACGGGATCCCCTCGCAAATGTCTTTTTGCGACGGGGTCCCATCGCAAATAGCCCGTTGCTGAAAACGGCGTCGCAACAACACTTATTTGCGACGGGCACGTCGCTAAAGCCTTTTTTTGCGACGGTCGTTCCCCCCGTCGCAAATAGTATTCCGTATTTTTGTAAAAAACTATTTTTTAAAAAAAATAAAAAACTATTAATAATACTAGTATTTGCGACGAGCATAGTATCCCGTCGCAAATACTATTTAAAAAAAAATAAAAACTATTAATAATACTAGTATTTGTGACGGGCATAGTATCCCGTCGCAAATACTATAAAAAAATAAAAAAATAAATTATTAATAAATTATTTTAATTAATATAATAATAGAATTATAATTCACAAATAAAAATAATTAATTATTTTAATTAATATAATAATAATAGAATTATAATTCAAAAATAAAAAATAATAGAATATTAATAAATGATTTAATTAATATAATAATATTAGAATTATAATTCATAAATAAAAAAAATATTAATAAGTTATTTTAATTAATATAAAAATAATAGAATTATTTTACATTCAAATATTAAAATAATTCAAGTATTACAAAAAATATAATTAAATTATAATATTATAAAATTTTAATATATATATATATATATTAATATTATAAAATATAAATAATTTTATTATTCATATTAATATTGTTATTTAAAAATATAATATTATTAATATTTTATAATGAGACAAAAACTAAGAATAGAAAAAAATATTTTGATTTCCCAAATTTTATAACATAAATACAAACTCTAATCTGAAGGAGGGGGGGGTGGGGGATCTGCAGATGGTGGTGGAGGAAACTCCATCCCTAAAGCATGAGTGAGTCGGCGCATGTACTCCATCTGCTCCTGATGCTGCTGCTGCCACCGACTCGTCTGCTCCTCGTACAACTGCTGCTGGCATCGACGCTCCTCCTCATGCTGCTGACGCATCTGCTCCTACTCCTGTCGGAGAATCTCTATTTGTGCAGTCTGAGATCGCAACTGATCCTCATACTGTGTAGTAGAAGAAGATGCACAAGCTCCTCTCGAGCTGGACGCCGACATCGCAGCACTTCCATAATAATCTCCGGGAGTCAGTCGAGAGCCGATACCAACTACCCGGCCCTTCTCGAAGGCATACTGGGTGGCATGCATCCATGCCGCCTCATCAAACTGACGGGCAGTGGTCTGATCTGATGACTCAGCCTGACTCTCAGGCCGGGCCTGTGACGCTGCGGCCTCATATGACTCCTATAGTTGCAATTTAAAATTAAAATTGTGAATATATTATATGCAGTTAATTTTTAAACTTGAAAACAAATAATACTTACCACGATGTGATGCTGATGATCACCTCTGAGCTCCCCAGTAGAAGGATCACTATACATCCTCCGATATACGTCATACTCTGTAATATCGGGGTACTCGACAGCCTATAAGAATAAAAAATAAACTGTTAATATTTATAGTTATATAAAATATTTATAAATAATGTACGTACCAGATGATGTCTATGAGTACTGAAAGAACGACTCCCAGCTCGATGAGTCACCTCCTGTCTCCCCCGATTCTGCCTCCCCACCGATGATCTCCTCTGAAAGGCACCACTCAACCAGTGCGCACATAATCCATCCCATACATGGGATGAAATATACTCTGGTCGGTGTGCTCTACATGACTCCTCAAAATCTGACACTCCTTCTTTCTTCATCGTAGATTTTCTTAAATTGTGCAAAAACTGACGAAGGCGATCACGCATGGCCACCTCCCATTCCTCGTGGATGGAGTCACGCATGGTATCCTCGATCAGATACCATAAACCATACAAATAAATCAAAATATCAAGTTAGAAATGAAATAATTTTCAAAATAAAAATTATTTATTTACGTACGTACCAACCAATGGCCGAACATGGTCTGCTGCACATCAATGGGAATCTGCTCCCATGTGGTCCACGGATGAGAGAAATAGTTGCGCAAAATAGCGCTGCCCTGTCCGACTGCTATATGCGGAAAACTAAAAAAATAATAAACATTTATTATGTGAATAGATTAATGAAATCTTAGTCAAATCCGCAGGTTATCACACAGGTTATCACACCTCCGTGTGCGTGGATCAAACCCAAGACGTGGACATCGCTCGGGGACGGGGTCAGGAATCATCAATCATGCAAAACCGCGCCCCCTCCGCGTACTCCCTGGAGCGCCTGCAGGCTGAGAGTCATCTGTCAGCAACGCATCCGCATCGAAAGTCAGGTCAGCATCCGCCAACTCACGAAATGTGGCCTCGTCCATCTGAAACAGAAAAGGTTAATGTTAGAAAATAATTGATAATTACTATTATATATACATATATACATATATACATATTATGATTGTATATAAATACCATGGAATGCTATCAGTGTTCATCTTCATCATCATCTTCATATAGGTCAATGTCATCTTCATATTCCTCCTCAACATCATCGATATCCATTCGAGTTACAGTTGCTTCATCTCTTACCATTTCATATTCATATGTGACATCATTAACATCATCGTCATCACCGACTCTTAAATGTGAGGTTTCGTCATCGATACTCATGTCTCTTTGTAAAAAAGATTGATTTTGAGTACTCTCTTGAAAAACTTGAATTCTTTGCACATCAGTGAAAGCACATTCACTTTGACTAAACTGATTGTCTCGAATTTTGATTTTTATTATACTCCACCAATCAGTCAAGTCTCTTGATGTTGCACAGTACTTTGCATAATAAACATGATATGCCTGTTGAGCCAATAAGAATGGTTCATTGACTGCGAGAACACTTTTACATTTAATATCGATGATTCCATGAGTCGGATGAACACGCACGCCTCTCTCTGTATCCAACCACCGACATTTGAACATGGTTATGTAATGTTGTCCAAGATAACAGAGTTCAATTATTTCATCAAGTATGCCATAAAAGTCAACTTCATTTTCTGGATGATGAGATCCTCTCAAGCTAACTCCACTGTTCATTGTTTTTTTCGATTCCCCATATGCATGTGTGTGGAATCGAAATCCATTCACCACATATGCATTATATGTTTTAACAAGTTTGGAAGGTGGGTTACTCAATACACACAGTCGTTTTTCAATTTTATCAGCATGTCGAGACACCTGAAAATTTGTGAAATAATTATCAATATAGTAAACTATACATTGAATGAGTTGCTAAAAGATAAAGAATTTATGTTACCAGTTTTTGAAACCACTGAGAGGAATTTTTCAGTCGACGTTCTTCGAGAGCAGCTGCTGTAATTTGTGGAATTTGTTTCTTGATATGATTATCATACAACCTATAAAAACCAAAGTTATTTACTGTAACATAAATGATAGAATAAGTGATATAAACACTTATAGTACAACTGATGTCATCTCTTCACAGTTGAGCAGAACATAAGTATGAGCTCTCTGATGTTCATCATCTGAAAGCCATCGTTCATAAACTCCACCAAAACCAAGCTCTGACTGGTTGAAAATAGATAATTGATTGTCGATTTCATCAATATTCCTCTCGTTCCATCCCATTCGGTTGTGTTTTTAAGGATACTCAGATTCAAAATAATGGGAGCAGAAAAAAGATATTTCCTCTTGCAAATAAGCTTCTGCAATAGATCCTTCAACAGATGCTTTGTTACGTACTTTTCTTTTCAATTTTTGCATGCATCTTTAAAATGGGTACATCCATCGAAACTATACCAGACATCCACATTTGGCTTCATATGGCAAATGTAACATCAAATGTTCCATTGAGTCGAAGAAATACGGAGGAAATATTTTTTCCAGTTTACATATAATTACAACATCATCTTTTTCAAGTTTGCCTAGAGCATCATAATCTGCCGTAGCCGCACAAATTTCCCGAAAAAAATGAGACATGTCTGTTATGGAATCCTAAATCACAGAATTCAACAGACCTCTTAATCCAATGGGTAGAAGTCTCCCCATTATAACATGAAAATCATGACTTTTTAATCCAGTAATATGACCATTCTTTACACATCTACCCAAATTAGAAGCACAGCCATTTGGAAGTCTCAAATCTGCAATCCACTGACAAAATAATAAACGGTTTTCTTTAGACAGTGTATAAGCTGCTTTTGGTTTCAGTAACCTTTCTGTTCTGACATTCTCAAATAGTTCCAATTCTGGACGCCTGTAAATTTGGGCAAGATCTAAATGTGCATTTACATTGTCTTTGCTCATTCCTGGCGTATCCAAAACTGTATGAAAAAAATTATCAAAACAGTTCTTCTCAATATGCACGACATCTAACATGTGTCTGACCAATAGATCAGACCAATATGGAAAATCCCAAAATATGCTACGTTTAATCCAATTGTGTTCTTTCCCAAAACCAGAAATTTTCTGTTGATTTATTGTGGGACCAAAAGTGATGGGAGGTAATGAAAATACAACTGATTTTAACTCCGAACCTGATAGCATTTTTGGAGTTCCATCCCTTTCAACTGTTCCTTTTCTAAAATGAGATCTATTTCTGTGAAAAGGATGATCAGCTGGAATAAATCTGCGATGACAGTTAAAATAACAAGATTTCTTTCCATGAATGAGCATAAATGCTTTTTTCTCTCCCATACAGTAAGGAAATGATTTCTGACCATGTGTACTCTAGCCAGATAACATCCCATAAGCCAGGAAGTCACTTTTTGTCCACATCAATGCTGCTCTCAGTATGAAATTCGGTTTCGTTGCAACATCATATGTACTGACACCAATACTCCACAATAAATTTAATTCATCAATCAATGGCTTCAAATAAACATCAATATTTTTCTTCTGATGTCCTGGAATTAGTAAAGTCAAAAAGATATATGGCTCCTTCATCAACATCCATGGAGGTAAATTGTACGGAGTTAAAAAAACAGGCCAATATGAATATTGACTACCATAAGATCCAAACGGACAGAAACCATCAGTGGAAAGGCCCAGTCGAACATTTCTAGCTTCTAAATCAAAGGATGGATGCACTCTATCAAAATGTTTCCATGAATCACCATCGGCTGGATGATTCAAGCTTTTATCGGTTGAAATATTCTCTTTATGCCATGACATCATTGTTGCTGTATTCTTAGACATGAATAAACGCTGAAGTCTGGATGTAAGCGGAAAATATCTCAACTGTTTTACAGGAATCAAACCAGACTTCCCGTGTTGTCCTTATTTATATCTCAGTTGCCCACATGTAGGACAACTATCCAACGACTCATTTTCCCCAGAATATAAAATGCAGTCATTTAAACATGCATGAATCTTCTGACAAGTAAGTCCCAAATTTCGAACCAGCCTCTTACTCTCATAGTAATTTGCAGGTAAAACATTTCCTTCGGGTAACATTGTTTTCAGCAAAGAAAATATCTGGTCAAAACAGGTGTTTGACATTCCGTTATCTGATTTGATAGCCATAAATTTTGCAACTGCTTCTAATTTTCTCATCTTGCAGTCAGGATATAATGCATCCTCAGCAGAATTCAACAACTCATAAAATTCAGACGGTGCCAACTTAGGATTTGAAGCTATATCAGCCGGAGTTTCTGTATGTTGAACAGATGAACCTGCAACATCATGTACTAAATCTTGAAACCGGGATGGATCCGGAATCAAGTTGGTATCACCTGCTCTGGAACTGCGTTCACCGTGTTGATACCAAAAAACATAATCTGGTTGAAAACCAAAACTCAAGAGATGTTCTCCCACTTTGTCAAACGTGTCAAACGTTCTCAATGCACATTTTTTGCAAGGGCATTTTATTTTTCCTTCTGAAACAAATTCTGAATTTGATTCCGCAAATGATAAAAAAGTCTCCACACCCTCAACATATACTGGATTTAAAACAGAACCGTTTGGATTTCTACGTTGATTTATCCATATGCGGTCACCTAATAATGATTGTTGACGACCTCGTTGTTCCATATTTCTCTATAAAATATAAAAGCATTACTGGTTTTGAATAATTTGTTAGAAAAAACACTTAAGTAAAGATTGAATATATTGAGAATAAATAAAAACATGTTACAAATATTGATAATTTTAATATTATTACTAATTATTGGTAATTATTCCTAATTATTGGTAATTATTGGTAATTATTCCAAATTATTGGTAATTATTACTAATTATTGGTAATTATTACTAATTATTCCTAATTATTGGTAATTATTAATATTTATTAGTAATTATTACTAATTATTACTAATTATTGGTAATTATTACTAATTAGTGGTAATTAATACTAATTATTGGTAATTAATACTAATTATTGGTAATTATACTAATTATTGGTAATTATTACTAATTATTGGTAATTATTCCTAATTATTGGTAATTATTGGTAATTATTCCAAATTATTGGTAATTATTACTAATTATTGGTAATTATTACTAATTATTCCTAATTATTGGTAATTATTAATATTTATTAGTAATTATTACTAATTATTACTAATTATTGGTAATTATTACTAATTAGTGGTAATTAATACTAATTATTGGTAATTAATACTAATTATTGGTAATTATACTAATTATTGGTAATTAATACTAATTATTGGTAATTAATACTAATTATTGGTAATTAATACTAATTATTACAAATTATTGGTAATTACTGGTAATTATTACTAATTACTGGTAATTATTACTAATTACTGGTAATTATTACTAATTACTGGTAATTATTACTAATTATTGGTAATTATTACTAATTATTGGTAATTATTACTAATTATTACTAATTATTACTAATTACTGGTAATTATTACTAATTACTGGTAATTATTTCTAATTATTACTAATTGTTACTATTTATTACTAATTCTTACTATTTATTACTATTTACCGCTAATTATTCCTAATTATTGGTAATTATTACTAATTATTGGTAATTATTACTAATTATTGCTAATTATTACTAATTATTGGTAATTATTACTAATTATTGGTAATTATTACTAATTATTGGTAATTATTACTAATTATTGGTAATTATTACTAATTATTGGTAATTATTACTAATTATTGGTAATTATTACTAATTATTGGTAATTAATACTAATTATTGATAATTAATACTAATTATTGGTAATTAATACTAATTATTGGTAATTAATACTAATTATTACTAATTATTGGTAAGTATTGGTAATTATTACTAATTATTGGTAATTATTACTAATTATTGGTAATTATTACTAATTATTGGTAATTATTACTAATTATTGGTAATTATTACTAATTATTCCTAATTATTGATAATTATTGGTAATTGTTCATAATTATTAGTAATTAAATGAATAATTACTAATAATTAGGAATAAGTACCAATAATTACAAATAATAACATTATTAGTATATTTTATTATTAATATTAAAATAATATAATTTTCTAATTTATATACAATTCTCCTTTCATCTGTGCGTTTTCTATCTCCACATACAAATAATACATTTGAAGACAGCAAACACACAGATGAAAAGAGAACTGTATATATATAAAAAATTATATTATTTTAATATTAATAATAAAATAGACTAATAATGTAATAATGTTATTATCCCTAATTATTGGTATTTATTACTTATTATTAATATTTATTCTTAATTATTAAAAATTATTACTAATTATTCCTAATTACTATTAACTATGAACAATACTAATAATTTAAATTTATTAAGTAATAAAACAATATAAACATAATTAAATTACAACTAATTAAGAATAATTGAAACTAATAAAAAATTAAAAATAAATATTAAATTAAATTGAACATAAATACCTTGAAAGTTGATCTGCTCTGATCGTTCTTCAAAACATTAATATCAGCTCCGGAGAAAAAAAATTAAACTGAAGAAAAACTGAACTTTAGAAATATAACATTGAGAGAAGAAGAAGATGGAATTTGAGAATGTTTTGAAAAAAAAAGGATGGGGGTATTTATAGGTTAGATTATTTGCAACGGGACCCGTCGCAAATACCTTAGCCGACATTTATTACGGTCAACGAGTAAATAGTTATTTGCGACGGGACCCGTTGCAAATAACCACCTGCCGACATACTATTTGCGACGGGGGAATATTCCCGTCGCAAATTTGCGACGGGAATATTCCCCCGTCGCAAATAGTTTTCCCACGATTTGGCGCGCAACGCGCGCCAGTTCTTTTGCGACGGGGAAAGAAATCCCGTCGCAAAAGCCTACTTATTTGCGACGGGTAAATACCCCCGTTGCAAATAAGTTTTTAACAGGACTATTTGCGACGAGATTTATTCCCGTCGCAAATAACCCGTCACAAATGCTCATTTTTCTCGTAGTGATATACCATATGCCTCATAGTCCAGTTCATTTTAAAGATTCCCAAAATTTTAATTACAATTTCAAAAATATTTCTTAAATTCTATTTTCAATTTTCAATTTAACCCATAATGAAATCTCTATCACCACTTATGGTAAAAATGTAACTGCAGTTATTCTCATACCCTGAATACATGTTCCTAGCCCTAATCATACTTCAATTATATGATCATAAATTTTAATAGAAAAAAATAAATTAATCAAGGGGTTATTAAAAAATGGACTAAATTATTCGTGTACTGAGGAATGGTGGGTTGATGGTTATAAATAGGATTAAAAGGATGGTAATATATAAATTTTAATGCATGATAAGAGGAAATAGTGCACTGGTGTGGTTCCATCAAAATAAAATAGTTTCTATGCTCCTAATATCTCAAACTGGATGCTTTACTTTATCAAGTATCTATAAAAAATTTACCATGTTCTTTTTTTTCATTTACTTTTTTTCATAGTTTATATTTAAGCTGGATCTGACATCCATTCCCTAACCAAATATGATCCTTTTAGTGATTACTCTGTCTAGAAATAGTGATTTTTTTCATTCATTATACACAACCCAAAACTATTTCAATGATTAATCAGGCATAAAACTAAGAGCAGAGTAAGAAGGGGTATCTTTTATGGAATATATATATCCTAAATAGGATGTTCATGGAAACTACAGGCTAGATGAATGAAAAATGTATGGCGGGTCTCAAGAAAAACTAGCTCAAAAAATAACAACTCAGTCATATTAAAATTATATTTGTTCTACCATACCCACAATAAGTTCTCAGGGAATGTTTTAATAGTTTTTCATACCCGTGGTGTCAGTCAATAAATATTCTCAGAAAAAAAATGAAATTAATGGTTCAAAAGCCTCCCCAAAATGTGATTAAATAGGAAAAAATGGAAATTATGAAGGGTATAAAATCCTATAATTAGTCAATCAAATGAAATTTCAAAATAAAATTTTGAATTAAATTACTAAACTGGGAAATGATTTTAAAAATCTATATTGGAGTAAACAAATGGATTTCAACTATCTATAAATTAAATTAATATTTTATTTAAGTTGGTTCAATGATGTTTTAGCTTTACAGAAACATTAAAATGAAAAGTGACTCTTATATAATTAAAAAAATAAAAATACAAGTGTATTAGAATTAAATATCAAGGTAGTCTCCCACAAAAATAAAATTATATTGTTTCTTTACTATACTAGAATGTACCATGTTAGGGATTTGATACATATAGTTTCAGAAAAATGAAATAGAAATTTTGAAAAGGAATGGTAGGGAATTGAGATCTTCCTATAATAATTTTCATACCATGGAAAAACATGGTGTTTGATGATATTTAATTGGGATAAATGAATAATGATTTACAAAAAAAAATCCGAAACCAAATAAATCATTATTCCAAAAGTTCTAAATATTTTTTGATTAGTAATATTAGCAGGTTCACGCAAAGAATAGAAATGTAAGACATATTAGATACATGAAGATATATGTGTAGAATAAATTTCCAATTAACCTATGATAAAAAATTATACCAATATTAAAAAAATTCAAATTTATAGAATTTTTTTTGAATAAACCTAAATACATATGGGTTTATTCCCAGAAAGAAATAATGAATACACCATCACCTAGATGGGTGGATCAAATATTCAATCATGTGTGATCCATCTACTAATATGTTCTATTAATCCTGAAAAAGATGGTGTTCATTTCTTCTCGATCACAAGTATACTTATTTAGATTATCCTCTTTAGGAGCATACTGAGCTAGAATCTAGTGTTGAAGGAAAAACATCGGTGGTAATCGTGGTGGTAATGGTTGTCAAGCCCGGATCACTAGTGATAGCTCTATAAGCTGGGGATTAAATAAGACGGATGTTGAACCATTAATAGTACATGTGAATATGGAGAATAAATAAGTGTATATATGACCATATAAGAGTAAGAAAATCTATACATGGCTTTCATCACATTTTAATTAAATGAAAAATATTCCATGGAATAGTGAAGAAAAATTAGTATCCAAATTATAGAATAATTTTAATGATATATCTGTGAATTGAATAAAAATAGTACCAAAATATGAGAACTCAGATAGAGTAAAAAAATGTAATAGTGGATCAAAATATACTATTAGGGATTAGAATAATGATTAAGTTCATCTAAAGTCCACTCTCGAATAGAGGGGGGGTATAGTTGGCCCACCAAATAAATATTACCAATGAATGAATTGCATGATGGATTAATTAATGGATTTTTCATTATAGTGTCAAAATCTATCTCTAATGAAGGTGTAGGTGAGGTACCAATCTGGAGTGTAGATGTGGATCTAAAAGCTAGTTCAATGAAGGGAACCTCAAATGATGGTCGATGAGGAGTGCTCATTCCCCTCTAGTCCCATATTGCCAGAACTATTGCTGAGTAATAGGATATGTTAGCTTGAATGGAAGGTTATTCAGGGTAGTGGTTGGGGTAGTAATAGTGGATGATTAATGACTTGTTTGTAGGTGGAGGATGAGAGGCTATGATGTATGGTGACAATGTAGGGTATGTGAAAAGAATTAACCCTACAAAGGTAATACCCATGTACTGGGTAATCAGTTATAGATTCTTCAACATGAAAAGGTTCATGGCCTAGATATCAACTGGATAATATGGGGTGGGATGTGTAATGGTAAAGGTGGTGGTGGTAGTAGTAGAAGGAATATGGGTGGTGTTAGGGGTGGGAATGGATATTTTAACAATAGGGGATGGTCCAACGATGAATGTTGTTTTGGTGGTGGCCAGATCTATTATGGAAGTACAAGTTCTAGGTTAGAGAAATGTTCTCCTGGTGCCTCATTATCTGCTTCAAGGTATCCCACCACCAAATGATAAATATCATCATCCTTGGTCATCAACTCCATATTGTACTGCAATAGGAATAGGATGCAATCCATGGGACCGATAGAGTTGATGAGAAGCATCACATCAAAAACACCAATATGATAGGCCATATGGATGATGAAGGATCCACCCACCAATGTACCTTCTGTCTTATACCCACTAGATCTATTATAGAAAATAGATCGTTTGTAAAAAAATTAATACCATGTTTATTGAAGGACATCCCATTATAGAAAATAGGATTACAATATCTAATTGACTAATAATACACTGAGATTCAGCATGAGGAAACCATACATTCATCAACACCCAATGTTGAATGTGGAGTGTTGCACATATGAGCTATAGGGATTTGGTAATTTAAGGATCGTTCACACGTTAAGAATCCCTAAGAATAATCCTCTAGGGCCATTTTCATCAAAAAAATTATCTATCAAACTTAAAGGATATGATTTCCTCATATTGTGAATAATTCAACAGAATAAATTTTAATCCCAAGGGAAAAAATTAAAAATATATCTTTGGCGTCCATCCTCCTAATTGGAAGTGGTGGATGTCAACAACCACCTCAAAAGTGGAATGAAACATGAGGAATAGTTCATTTTAGGTATCCTTACAAACATTGGAAATAGGGGTCATGTGAAGGAAGTCAACGAGGTTGAGGACCTCTTAATTTAAATTCAAGTTGAAAAGGACATCCATGTCCAATGTTTTTTTTGCACATGGGCTTCTCCCACAATACGTTCAACACAAAATGGTGTTGAGGTTTAGAAAAATGATGATAGTAATATAGTTTTTGGAGATAATCATAATTAAAACCACTTTAGGAATTCTCATAATCGTCAGGGGAATGAAAATTTATGGAGGCCTAATCAGATGTAGAGGAGGAAGGTATGGGTTATTTTGGAGGCATAGACACCCTACAATGTTTGACCAGAGGTGGATCCTTTCATTCAAGTTGAAAATTAGTAAGAGGAGTTAGGAACATCTTATTGTAGTCCATTACATGTGATATAGTTTAGAGAACACTGAGAAGAATAGAGGATGATGGATTTGATAGAGATTAAGGATGTAGATGCGGTCAAGTTATAGCTAAGGGTTGGGGTGTGATCCGGTGTGAGAGGAAGGTGGGGGTGGGGGCTCATGCATTGTGGTCATAGGTTTCACAACAAAAATAGGACAAAACATTAAAATATTTTTTTTGGTATAGAACATGTAATTGATGAATTATGTAATTTTTTTATTGATCCATACGCATCATTTAATTTATTACACGATGTGTAATTGGAATTTTCTCACATTTTTGAAACATAGCACGGGTTTTCAATCAAATCATGGAATGATATACCATAGAACTTCTGAATTCCTATTATATCCTTCTATGACATATAATAGGTTTCCTCCTAGTCACTGCAACATTTAACTTCAAGATCTTGACTCAGTTTTGCTCAAAGTAATTTCATTGTACCGAAACATCCTTCATTGAGTGGTTAAAGATATATCATCAACATTTGACTATTGACTTTGAACGGTGGTGATCCTCATTTTTGAATTTAAATTGTACCATGTGGGAATACGTGTACAACCATGAAGGGTCCTAATCATCCTAATTTCCACTTCCCATGACATAGTTTAAATTTGTAGTTGAATAATATATTTTTATTCCATAGTAAATATTTTTTCATGTGGGATGCACTGATAATGACACTCCAAGGGGTTATCTTTAAATTTTTTGTAATTTTCATATTATTCCATTAATATATTCTCTCGTTCATCAATCTTTATCTACATACCTTCCCAACTTTTTAAATTGACATATTCTACTTCTTAAATTCCCATAATGAGTGATGTTCTAGTTTTAAAAACCAATAGAAAGGATTATCGTACACTAATTATAAGGGGTAGTACCAGTGGATGTTTTGTACGTAGTATTGTAGGCCTAGAGTGAATCATCAAAAATTAGGCCTTAGTCCATTTCATTTTGAGTTATATTTATTTCAAGGATCTGTTTGAATTACTTATTTGACAATTCAACATGCCTACTTGTTTCCATGTGGTAGGGAGTGACTATGTTATATTAGATATAGAACTTATCTAGTATTTATATAATGAAATGATCTATAAAAGGATTTCTCTAATAACAAATGAGTATTCTATGAAATTTAAATCAGAAAAAACAATTCATTTAGAAAATACTGACCTCTTTTTCAATGTCATTAGTGGTAGCTTCAACTTCTACCCATTTTGAGACTTAATAAAAACCAAACAAGATATATAAATTTATATTGGAATTATGGAATGGTCCCATGAAATATAAGCCCCATACTTTTATGAATTCTACTTCGATTATTGGATTTTTTGGAATTTCATTTCTTTTCTGAATGGTTCATTTTCGTTGGCACTGATCACAACATTGATAATATCTGCTCACATATTGGTGATTAGTTGGTCAAACGATTCCTCCTTCTCATATTTTTTATATTGTGGATTCTGATCCATGGTTCCCTCTAGTTGGTTCTATGTAAAACATTTCTACACACATGGGATCTATTATTCTCTGATGTAGCCTCATATTAATCAATCATAACAGTGCTTAAAAATTAGCGGCATATATTAGTATTATTTTGAATTATCATATAAAATTATACTTCTTAAATACTAGGATAAGTATAAGGCCCCAGCCTTAAACCTTACTTAATCTTGAGTTATTACAAGATTACACATTGAGGATCTTTTCAGGTTTAGAGTTTTAGAAAATTAGATCATGAAACTTGCATTACATTCCACATTTAAACAAAATGGTTACAAAAAAAGACAGTATTCATTCTTCCCATCAACAAAAACATATTTAAAATATAACACTGATTCTTTCTTGACACATCCTTGACACTATCATCACATCACGTACCTTTCCCTTGACATGTGAAAAACATTTCAAAACATGGGATGAGCATAAAAAGCTCAGTAAGGGATATAAAAATATGGAGAGGAATCATGAGTACATGTATACATAAGAATGAAGTCATACTTTACCCATAAAACATAGGCACTTTAACATACCTCATAAAATCGTAGAAATAATATGACATAAAGGTAACATGAGGCATTCATAACATCCTTACGTAGGGAGTAACCCTCTTGGTTACGTTTGGAATACCCATCACAGTATATTTCCTAAATCTCTTCGGAGAAACCTTAACATTTCACTCCTTCGCGTTACCCAAGGCATTGTAGAGCTATATCGGGCTCACCCGCCCTTAGTTTATCACGGAACCACCCGTTTTCATAACAATGCCCAAGAACCATAACATAAATGTATCACATAAAACATGCATAAAGGAAACATAACATTTCCACATTTCAATCACAATATAACATTTTAGTATATTGAAATAATGAATCCATTCAAAAAGAAACCATTTACAAAACCATTTAAAACATTTAATAAAGAGATTTTTGAATCAAAGTGTCCCATACCACCTTGAAGCTTAAAATTTTAAACCATTAATATCCATATAAATAAATACATAAAACCATTTTGAAAACATGGATATTAATAAGAACAAATAATTAAAACATTTAAAACAATATTTTGGTTAAAGGGGTTTTACCAAAATTTGAGACACTTGAATACAATAATTGAGGAATAACATTTAGTCAGAACTTTATCATATCATGAGATTAAATGGATTCATGATATAATACTCCAAAGGACAGTATGTACACCATAGAAGAGTGAATTGGTGCACAACAACAATGAACCCTCAATAGAAATGTCAAATGTGATGAAATCCCTTATAAAGAAGGTATCCTTAAATTAAGGACAAATCAATCTCAAAAATATGTGTGACAAATATAAATAAACCCAATATAAGTGTATATTAAGTGTAAAACAATAAAAGGTCATTCACACATATTCAATGGATGACATATTCAATTACTACATGTTGAACCCAAAGAAATCGAATTTGGGTTAAAAAGTTCCCTTAACAGCCTAACGACATCAAATCAAAATGAGTTGATGAGAGATAAAAAGTGTATCTAATCACTTGGACATAATATTTACATAAATAAGGATATATGAGGACATATCCCAACATAACAATATGTAAATTAAAATACCCAACAAAAGAAGTCTTTTAAAAAAAGAGGAGGGTGAAAGGTTCCCTTACCGACTTGGGTATCTTTCAAAACATACACCCCATGAAAGAAGGACAATAGATCATTGATGTAAATACTCATAAACGAAAGTATATTACACAAAGATTATAATAATGGGCAGTACATACACCACTAAATGGAATTTGTGGCAAATGTAGCATAAATCTCACGGGAATAAAAGTGAGATGAAAAATCCCTTACGAAAACTCAGCAGCCTAACGGCGCCACATAAAACTTCTGAATATGGATTGATGAGATAAAATAGGGTATCTCATAACATTACCATAAAATTTACATCATGTGGAATATAAAAGAACATCCCCCAACATTACAAATAGGAGTTTAAAAGAAGTGACATAAAGGAGAGTACTTAAAAATAAAGAGAGAGGTTAGATCTCTTACGAAAGTTCGGAAGCCTAACAGCGCCACTCAAAACTTCCAAAATGGATTGATGAGAGAGAATAGGGTCTCTCATCACATGAAAATAAAAATTACAGTAAGTTTAATATAAAAGATCATCCCAATAACAAGAAAGATGAGCTTTAAAAGGAATGACATAAAAGTGTGTACTTAAAAAGAAAGAGAGGAGTAGGATCCCTTACCTCGGGTCCGACTTGACTCGATCGTTCTTTAATCTCCTGAATAATAAACCTGAGTTAATTTATACTTCAATAAGAACCTTTTTCATGTTCATTATTCCTTTTATATTACTTATTACCATGTCATAAACATTATGTAATAATTTAAGTTAATAATATTTGTTTTGTCGATATTTGGTTCTTAAGTCGAAAGTGGACTTCTTACAATTACATGCTGTTCGTGTGGCCAAATGTTTATTATATCCAGAATTTTATTCATGATGTAGATATCATATATTTCATATATATCCAGGACATTCATGCATTTATAACATTACATAATCATTTATAGGTAAGAAATGAAATGCACCGTTCATGGAGACGGTAAGCCGTACGTACGATTGAACGCTACTTTCATTTCTATTTCGTATTTTATAGAATGGAATAATAATAATATAAAGCTATATTATAATTCCATTATAATATCATATATAATATCATAGTCACATCCTTTATACGTCCCACATATGGTATTTAACGAATCAAATCACTTTGAGGGGGCGGTTGTCCGCACTTCCTTAAATAAAGATATCGTGATTACCCATAATGGAAACTATAATTTTATGCCATAAATGAAAAATACAGAAGATTAAGGAAATCATAAACATATTATATATCATATATAAAAATATTTACATCATAATGGCCACCTTTGAAGGTGTTAAATGAGTATTGAACAATCATCGTTTCGGGAGGCAGAATTTCTCCATCCACGGAAACTGTATGTTCTTTAACCATTTGATGTAGTTGTGTGAGAGTGTAGCTCTAATAAATATTATAACAACATCCTAGTATATTTAAGATACTGGTGTTGTTACAAAAGAATTAAATAAAAAGAGTTTAGGGGGTTCGAGAAGCAAAATAAAACAAATGAACATGAGAGAATGAATTACCTTTAAAAGTGTAACCCCTTTTTATTTGAGCCTAACGGCTTCCTTTGAAAGGATTCTGCCAAAAGGGAATCCTCTAGGATGAGGAGAGGGATGTGGAGAGAGAAAATGGGCAGGGTTTGGCCGAGCCAAAGGCTTGAGGAGTGTGTGAAATGAGGTAGAGGTGGGGGCCTTTTATAAGCGGAGAGGAGGGGCACTTTTGGAAAGTAAGAAATATTACTTTATTTGAAAATGTTTTTCGGTTTTAAAAGGTCCCAAATTTCTATAATTCGTGGATAAGGTGATAAGGGTTCTAAATCCACCCATCCAATAAGTTTTGGACATGTTTAGTTCATATATTTTACATTATCTTTCCATTTTGTTTAAATCGTCAAATAATGATGTCATCACTGCATCATTATTATGTCATAACTAATTTAATTTATTTAATGTCTAAAAATTATAAAAAAAATAGTATGATGTAGGAAATCTTTTTATCTTTCCAATTACTATTTATAATAAAATATCTGACTTTTATAACCCCAATTAAAAATTGGTTTAGTAAAACATATCATGTTTGTGTCATTTTTACTTTTACATTAAATAAAACGTTATTTATTTCATTTCCCAATCAAAGTGGCTCCATGGGGTCCCAAAGTTGACCCATGGATTTTCTTGGTCGTCCATTACACATCCAATGAGGTTAAGAAATTTTTAAGGTTCATTTCATATTATTAAAACATTATTTTTTCCTTAAACTACACAAATTACCTCTAATCGCGATTAAAAACTTAATAAGTTACTATTCACCAAAAAATTATTTTTATCCCATTGAACCACATTTTACTTCTTAATGAAAACCATGTATGTCGGATTTTTGAAATTCAAAACAGAATGTTGGAAAAATTTCATTGAAACGGAAAAATCAGTTTTTATAAGTACCACTTAGTGGTGTCACTATTCATCAAAAATTGATGTTTTTCAGAAAAATCCCAAAAATTCACCCTAAGATATATTTGATATTCCGAATTCAAAAATGAAGTCTATTTTGCAAAATTAAAAACATATAAGTCACATTAATTAATTTAATAATTAATTCCCGTTGTCAGAGCAAATAGCGTGTTTTTATGAAACAATAAGTATCAATAGATTGACACTGGTTTAAGTCTGATTTCAAAGTGAAATTAATTCCAACGACAACTATTGGATTTAATGGTAAAAATATATTATAATTTCACTTTAAAACCAATTAAAAAGATAATCTAATCATATAAATAAATTAGATTAAAAAGATGTTTTGAATTAAAATACAACATTTTACACTATTCATTAAAAAATGAACTTTATCGGAAAGATACCAAAAATTTACACAAAGTAAATTTTGATGTCATGATTCTTAATAAGAGTTTTATTTGGTCCAAAAGAATGTTTAAGAGTGAACAAAACTATATTTAATGATGGTTCAACATCAAAAGGTGATAAGTGAACCTTTAGTGAAAACTAGGGCATATACGACTAAAATTGAATTCTTTCCGTATTTTAAGCCTTTATCTTTTATTGGATAAATGTAAAAACATTTAAAAACATATATAATAATATTTTATTTATTTCTATCCATTCCCTCCATTACAAAGGCTACATGTTAACTACCATTTAAAATAATATTATTTTATTATTAGAGTGAAACGTAAGATTCCCAAGAAACTCGTTGTTGCGTGTTAGGTATGCCATTGAGCATAGCGTCCCCTTTAAAGTCATATCAATATTTTATTCACAAATATGGATAAATATCAAAATGTCATATTCATTATTTACCTGGGGTGTTACATCCTTCCCCCCTTTTGGGAATTGCGTCCTCACAATTTTTAAAATTGAGCTTGGAAACAACCTTGAAAGTCCCACATCGGAACAAGAGTCGGTAAAACAATCACTTTAAAATAATGAAATATAAAGACAGAGGTCACTCGAGTTAACCCATACTAGGATTCCAAGTATGAAAATATGGACATAGAGGAGAAAACATAGGGTCATGTTCTGATGGAGAGTGATAGAAAACATGTTTAGGAAAAAGTTAACAATAAGAAAATCACAAACTTGTGATGGGTTAAGCGGTGTTGGGTTCCCCGGTAAGAAAAGTTAATAGACAACATTTTTGATTTAAGTTACTTTTTATTGAGGAATTTATTTATAAGTAAACATAATCACTTATCATGTTGAATTTAGATTCCTTAATCAAACTCATATTTTTTCCAAAAGACGAGTATTTAGGAAGACTTGTTCGCATTAAGAGTACTATAAACAACTTCTATAGAATCACTTAATCCACCAAAGAGAACATTATACATCCCATGTCTTTAGGCATTAACCAAAACCAAAACCAAAAAGGTTAGTACAAGGTTAGATAATCCAGAAAAGGATAACCCATTAAAAAGAAAATCTATGCTTAATCTCCAAAATTTGTCCAACAAAATCCAAAGTTCAACGAGGACCATCCGATAAACAATTTGTCCATAAAATTCTTCAAAGTAAACAAATATAATATTGAAACCCAAATATTTGAAGGATTTAGTCACATATTCTTCCAAGTTAAATCGTAACATTTATCACCAAACAATATCAGTTGCTCCTAAAGTCTCGTATTGAAAAGTAATTAACCTAATCACATATCCTCCATGATAGGTTAATCGTTTTCATAAATAACCCAAAATCAACTTACTATTAATTCATAAAATCATATAACCAAAAAGAATCAGTCAAACTAACCAGGGACTTCACGTAGTCCAGTGGTAGGCGATAAATATCAGTCACACTTTGGTTGTGGGTTCGATTCCCGCAGCTTTGTCTGACGCAATGGGTTGTCACACGGTCTGCGTGTTGTCCTTTTTCCAAAACTATATAATTCTTAAAACATTCCCAAAAATGAGATAAAATCTTTAAGAATAATCATAACATATTTTAACCTCATGTTTATCTCATTCCATTCATTTTCCATCATATCATAGAGTAACCCATAATTACCTAAAAATCAAGGATCATATAAACTCTAATGGTTACCTTTATAATTATTACCTGAACATCCATATCGATTGGTCATATTGTACATGATGCATTACAGAATATACCAAGGTTCAAGTGGTTGATCATGACTCCTTGACATCTGGTTTAGAACAACCACGAGTTTCCTTCAAACCCATTGTCACTTTGGTGCCTGCTAGATCCAGCCATTTACTAAAACCAAAAAGGTCAGTCTGAGTATATCAACATAACCATCATGTACGAATGAGTAAGATAAACAATAATATATACTTACTCAATCACTTTATCTAAAACTAGGACTCTTTCTGAAATCCTAACCATTATGGTAATGTCACTTATGCTTAAAGAATACCATAACCTCTAAAGTTATCTAAACCGACCATTGATACCAACTATAAGGCCCCAGCCTTAAACCTTACTTAATCTTGAGTTATTACAAGATTACACATTGAGGATCTTTTCAGGTTTAGAGTTTTAGAGAATTAGATCATGAAACTTGCATTACATTCCACATTTAAACAAAATGGTTACAAAAAAGACAGTATTCATTCTTCCCATCAACGGAAATATATTTAAAATATAACACTGATTCTTTCTTGACACATCCTTGACACTATCATCACATCACGTACCTTTCCCTTAACCTGTGAAAAACATTTCAAAAACATGGGATGAGCATCAAAATCTCAGTAAGGGATATAAAAATATGGATAGGAATCATGAGTACATGTATACATATGAATGAAGTCATACTTTACCCATAAAACATAGGCACTTTAACATACCTCATAAAATCGTAGAAATAATATGACATAAAGGTAACTTGAGGCATTCATAACATCCTTACGTTGGGAGTAACCCTCTTGGTTATGTTTGGAATACCCATCACAGTATATTCCCTAAATCTCTTCGGAGAAACCTTAACGTTTCACTCCTTCGCGTTACCCAATGCATTGGAGAGCTATATCGGGCTCACCCGCCCTTAGTTTATCACGGAACCGCCTTTTTTCATAACAATTCCCAAGAACCATAACATAAATGTATCACATAAAACATGCATAAAGGAAACATAACATTTCTATATTTCAATCACAATATAACATTTTAGTATATTGAAATAATGAATCCATTCAAAAAGAAACCATTTACAAAACCATTTAAAACACTTAATAAAGAGATTTTTGAATCAAAGTGTCCCATACCACCTTGAAGATTAAAATTTTAAACCATTAATATCCATATAAATAAATCATTAAAACAATTTTGAAAACATGGATATTAATAAGAACAAATAATTAAAACATTTAAAACGATATTTTGGTTAAAGGGATTTTACCAAAATTAGAGACATTTGAATACAATAATTGAGGAATTACATTTAGTCAGAACTTTATAATATCATGAGAATAAATGGATTCATGATATAATACTCCAAAGGACAGTATATACACCATAGAAGAGTGAATTGGTGCATAACAACAATGAACCCTCAATAGAAATGTCAAATGTGATGAAATCCCTTATAAAGAAGGTGTCCTTAAATTAAGGACAAATCAATCTCAAATATATGTGTGAAAAATATAAATACATCCAATATATGTGGATATTAAGTTTAAAACAATAAAAGGTCATTTACACATATTCAATGGATTACATATTCAATGACTACATGTTGAACCCAAAGAAATCAAATTTGGGTTAAAAAGTTCCCTTGACAGCCTAACGGCATCACATCAAAATGAGTTGATGAGAGATAAAAAGTGTATCTCATCACTTGGACATAAAATTTACATCAATAAGGATATACGAGGACATATCCCAACATAACAATATGTAAATTAAAAGACCCAACAAAAGAAGTCTTTTAAAAAAAGAGGAGGGTGAAAGGTTCCCTTACCGACTTGGGTATCTTTTAAAACATACACCCCATGAAAGAAGGACAATAGATCATTGATGTAAATACTCATAAACGAAAGTATATTACACAAAGAGTATAATAATGGGAAGTACATACACCACTCAATGGAATTTGTGGCAAATGTAGCATAAATCTCACGGGAATAAAAGTGAGATGAAAAATCCCTTACGAAAAATCAGCAGCCTAACGACGCCACATAAAACTTCCGAATATGGATTGATGAGATCAAATAGGGTATCTTATCACATTACCATAAAATTTTCATCAAGAGGAATATAAAAGAACATCCCCCAACATTACAAAGAGGAGCTTAAAAGAAGTGATATAAAGGAGAGTACTTAAAAAGAAAGAGAGAGGTTAGATCTCTTACGAAAGTTCGGCAGCCTAACAGCACCACTAAAAACATCCAAAATGGATTTATGAGAGAGAATAGGGTCTCTCATCACATGGAAATAAAAATTAGAGTATGTTTAATATAAAATATCATCCCAATAACAAGAAAATGAGCTTTAAAAGGAATGACATAAAAGCGTGTACTTAAAAAGAAAGAGAGGAGTAGGATCCCTTACCTCGGGTCCAACTTGACTCGATCGTTCTTTAATATCCTGAATAATAAACTTGAGTTAATTTATACTTACATAAGAACCTTTTTAAAGTTCATTATTCATTTTATATTACTTATTACCATGTCATAAACATTATGTAATCATTTAAGTTAATAATATTTGTTTTGCCGATATTTGGTTCTTAAGTCGAAAGTGGACTTCTTACAATGATATGTTGTTCATGTGGCCAAATGTTTATTATATCCAGAATTTTATTCCTGATGTAGATATCATATATTTCATATATATCCAGTACATTCAGGCATTTATAACATTACATAATCATTTAGAGGTAAGAAATGAAATGCACCGTTCATGGAGACGGTAAGCCGTACGTACGCATGAACGCTACTTTTATTTCTATTTCGTATTTTATAGAATGGAATAATAATTATATAAATGTATATTATACTTCCAGTATAATATCATATATACTATCATAGTTCCATCCTTTATACATCCCACATATGGTATTTAACGAATCAAATCACTTTGAGGGGGCGGTAGTCCGCACTTCCTTAAATGAAGATATCGTGTTTACCCATAATGGAAAAAATAATGGTATTCCATAAATAAAAAATACAGAAGATTAAGGAAATAATTAACATATTATATATCATATATAAAAATAGTGACATCATAATGGCCACCATTGAAGGTGTTAAATGAGTATTGAACAATCATCGTTTCGGGAGGCAGAATTTCTCCATCCACGGAAACTGTCTGTTCTTTAACCATTTGATGTAGTTGTGTGAGAGTGTAGCTCGAATAAATCTTATAAAAACATCCTAGTATATATAAGATACTGGTGTTGTTACAAAAGATGCAAATAAAAAGAGTTTAGGGGGTTGGAGAAGCAAAATAAAACAAATGAACATGAGAGAATGAATTACCTTTAAAAGTGTAACTCCTTTTTATTTGAGCCTAAAGGCTTCATTTGAAAGGATTCTGCCCAAAGGGAATCCTCTAGGATGAGTAGAGGGATGTGGAGAGAGCAAATGGTCAGGGGTTGGCCGAGCCAAAGGCTTGAGGAGTGTGTGAAATGAGGTAGAGGTGGGGGCCTTTTATAAGAGGAGAGGAGGGGCACTTTTGGAATGTAAGAAATATTACTTTATTTGAAAATGTTTTTAGGTTTTAAAAGGTCCCACATTGATATGATTCGTGGATAAGGTGATAAGGGTTCTAAATCCACCCATCCAATAAGTTTTGGACATGTTTAGTTCATAGATTTTACATTATCTTTCCATTTTATTTAAATCGTCAAATAATGATGTCATCGCTGCATCATTATTATGTCATAAATAATTTAATTTATTTAATGTCTAAAAATTATAAAAAAACTACTATGATGTAGGAAATCATTTTATCTTTCCAATGACTATTTATAATGAAACATCTTACTTGTATAACCCCACATAAAAATTGTTTTAGTAAAACATATCATGTTTGTGTCATTTTTACTTTTACATTAAATAAAAAGTTATTTATGTCATTTCCCAATCAAAGTGGCTCCATGGGGTCCCCCATTTTACCCATGGCTTTTCTTGGTCTTCCATTACATATCCAATGAGGTTAGGACATGTGTCATGTTCATTTCATATTATTAAAACATTATTTTTACCTTAAACTACACTAATTACCTCTAATCGCGATTAAAAACTTAATACGTTACTATTCACCAAAAAATTATTTTTATCCCATTAAACCACATTTTACTTCTTAATTAAAACCATGTATGTCGGATTTTTGAAATTCAAAACACAAAGATGGAAAAATTTCATTTAAACGGAAAAATCAGTTTTTATAAGAACCACTTAGTGGTGTCACTATTCATCAAAAATTGATGTTTTTCAGAAAAATCCCAACAATTCACCCTAAGATATATTAGATATTCTGAATTCAAAAATGAATTCTATTTTACAAAATTAAAAAAATATAAGTCACATTAATTAATTTAATAATTAATTCCTGCTTTCAGAGAAAATAGCGTGTTTTTATGAAACAATAAGTATCAAAAGATTGACACTGGTTTAAGTCTGATTTCAAAGTGAAATTAATTCCAACGACCACTATTGGATTTAATGGTAAAAATATATTCTAATTTCACTTTAAAACCAATTAAAAAGATAATCTAATCATATAAATAAATTAGATTAAAAAGAGGTTTTGAATTAAAATACAACATTTTACACTATTCATTAAAAAAATGAACTTTATCGGAAAGATACCAAAAATTTACACAAAGTAAATTTTGATGTCCTGATTCTTAATAAGAGATTTATTTTGTCCAAAAGAATGTTTAAGAGTGAACAAAACTATATTTAATGATGGTTCAACAACAAAAGGTGATAAGTGAACCTTTAGTGAAAACTAGGGCATATACGACTAAAATTGAATTCTTTCCGTATTTTAAGCCTTTATCTTTTATTGGATAAATGTAAAAACATTTAAAAACATATATAATCATATTTTATTTATTTCTATCCATTCCTACCATTACAAAGGCTACATGTTAACTACCATTTAAAATAATATTATTTTATTATTAGAGTGAAACGTAAGATTCCCAAGAAACTCGTTGTTGCGTGTTAGGTACGCCATTGAGCATAGCGTCCCCTTTAAAGTCATATCAATATTTTATTAACAAATATGGATAAATATGAAAATGTAATATTCTTTATTTACCTAGGGTGTTACATCCTTCTCCCCTTTTGGGAATTGCGTCCTCACAATTTTTAAAATTGAGCTTGGAAACAACCTTGAAAGTCCCACATCGGAACAAGAGTCGGTAAAACAATCACTTTAAAATAAAGAAATATAAAGATAGAGGTCACTCGAGTTAACCCATACTAGGATTCCAAGTATGAAAATATGGACATAGAGGAGAAAACATAGGGTCATGTTCTGATGGAGAGTGATAGAAAACATGTTTAGGAGAAAGTTAATAATAAGAAAATCACAAACTTGTGATGGGTTAAACGGTGTTGGGTTCCCCGGTAGGAAAAGTTAATAGACAACATTTTTGATTTAAGTTACTTTTTATTGAGGAATTTATTCATAAGGAAACATAATCACTTATCATGTTGACTTTAGATTCCTTAATCAAACTCATATTTTTTCCAAAAGACGAGTATTTAGGAAGACTTGTTCGCATTAAGAGTACTATAAACAACTTCTATAGAATCACCTAATCCACCAAAGAGAACATTATACATCCCATGTCTTTAGGCATTAACCAAAACCAAAACCAAAAATGTTAGTACAAGGTTAGATAATCCAGAAAAGGATAACCCATTAAAAAGAAAATCTATGCTTAATCTCCAAAATTTGTCCAACAAAACCCAAAGTTCAACGAGGACCATCCGATAAACAATTTCTCCATAAAATTCTTCAAAGTAAACAAATATAATATTGAAACCCAAATATTTGAAGGATTTAGTCACATATTCTTCCAAGTTAAATCGTAACATTTATCACCAAACAATATCAGTTGCTCCTAAAGTCTCGTATTGAAAAGTAATCAACCTAATCACATATCCTCCATGATAGGTTAATCGTTTTCAGAAATAACCCAAAATCAACTTACTATTAATTCATAAAATCATATAACCAAAAAGAATCAGTCAAACTAACCAGGGACTTCACGTAGTCCAGTGGTAGGCGATAAATATCAGTCATATTTTAGTTATTTCTATCCATTCTTGCCATTACAACGGCCACATGTTAACTACCATTTAAAATAATATTATTTTATTATTAGAGTGAAACGTAAGATTCCCAAGAAACTCGTTGTTGCGTGTTGGGTACTCCATCAAGCATAGCGTCCCCTTTAAATTCATATCAATATTTTATTCACAAATATGGATAAATATGAAAATTTCATATTCTTTATTTACCTGGGGTGTTACAATAAGTCTGGGTAATGGTTTTCTATGGGTTGATTGTTTTCATTGTACGATAACACCATTTATTCCTTTTTTCTTCAATCATAATAGAGTTTCATAAAGAAATTCATCTGAAATGTCCAAATTATAATCTTTTATAATTAGGGGAAATGACAGTCTAAATAGATGATCAGTGAAGAATTTATCTATTCCTATAGTGTCATTGATGATGATTTCAAATTATTGTAGTCATATTATCCACAATATAAATCACTTTTTGAATCCTTTTAACTCGTTAAGTATTTTCGAAAACCATGAGAATTGTACAAAATAAAATTGTAATGAAATAATTGGAATGAATATTTTCTAATATAATTAGTACTAATATGAGTTCTTCTTTAGGGGTAGTGAAATTAACCAGGGCATCATTCATGGTATGATTTCGATAGTCTATGGGAAAATTTTTTTGATGACCTTATTTTCTAATACAATGTGTATAAAAAAATATTAAATCAGACATAAACTCAGTGTATTTGTCCTAATATTGTGAAATTATGACTAGAGAAGCCACAAGGATTTTTATATAAATGTTGAATTTCCACGGACACTCTATAGTGATCTCAAAAGGTGTATCATTTATTAAAAGGCAGGTCAAAGGGTGGAAAATTTTTGAACAATCATTCATGAATTTACATAAAAATGATGCATGGTCTAAAGGTCCTTATTCCATTAATTGTTGCTGTATCTAGTATATCATTAATCAGATTTATTTTTCGGGGATCAACATTCATTCTATCCATGGATATTTCTGGTTTGAGTACTATGCCTTATTGAACCATAATATGTCATTTTATTTAGTCTAAAATCGAGAATATTTGAATAAAATACTCTAGTGCTAGTTAAATATTCTTGAGTCATATATCGAAGGATCATCCATATATTGAAATATAATTGATAAAAACTTCCTTGAATCCCCACTCTATGTCATTCGACATATATTCGATACATTTTTAATGGATTTTGGGGTGTTTCACATACTAAATGACATACTTATATAGGTGAATGTAGCAAATAGACTTGTGAATTATGATTTGGAATAATAATTTGGGTAAACAACACTCTGATTGTATTCTGAATATCAATCCTGAAAACAATAGAATTAATGTTGTGATAGTATTTCTAACATTTTACCCATGACTGGAACTAGAAAATGATCTTTCTGATTTTTATATTTATGATTTTTTAGCACACGCAAACTCGTCATATAGTAATGTTAGAGTAGAAATACATTCATTTTCATCATTCATGACAATTTTGAGACCACCTTTTCTTGGAACTACATGTAGTGAAATCACCCACTTTCTATCAGATATTGAATATATTAGTCCAGCATCCAAAATTTGGAGTGTTTCTTTCTAAACTACCACTTTAATCGTTGGGGTGAGTCGTATCTACGTATCTCTTTTAGGGTTTTCACATTCATCAAATAAAATTTTATGAGTGCATAATGTGAGGATAATCCCTTTTCTATCTACCACTGCCTAGAAAATTGAAATTTAATGTCAATTTAGGACATTGATAACCTTATCCTCTTGTGGATGTCTCATTTCTGAGTTAATGATGACTAAAATTGAAACATATGTTTCTAAAAATGAATACATGAGCATTCATGAGATGGTTTTTATCTACATTATACATGGTTGAATGATAGATGGTACAAAATGAGGGACGATGACCCTTTTGAGAGTTTCTAGATAGTATTTTCCGTCATGGTAATTTTCCTCTAATTTACAATGAGACAATTCAATATAATCTTCATCAATAGCGATATAATCATTATTTTCATTAGTGAAAAAAATATCATGGCATTCAAAATAGTCATATGGTTGTTTTTCAAAATTTTCTTTGTCAAACAAAACTTTTTTATCACCTACTCTAAATGCTAGTCTTCCTTTACTGAAATATATTAGTTTATTATACATGGCTAGGAATGGTCAGCCTATGTTAATGGGGCATATACATCTTATTCCATGTTCAAAAGGGGAAGTCTATTAAGAAAATAAATTTAACAATTTTGACTAGGACGACCTGAAGAAGTCCTTGAGGATATGTAACTTGGTGATCAGAAAAATGGATTTTCACTCCAGTTTCCTGAAGTGAATTGATTACCATCCTTGTAAGTACACTTATTTTCATAAGGTTAATTCTATTTCATGGTTCAAACAGGGCTCTTTCCAACATGCATTCTCCTATGGAACATGGAATTGATTATCTCCAAGGAATTCTCATTTTTTTAAGAATCTATTTAATGAAGAACATTAAATAATTCCTTATTTAGGTAAATGACTCCCAAGTCTTCCATTTTCCTCATGTTAGAAATAAATTATTTGATAAATTTTTTATTGGAAGGAATTTGGGAAATAGATTCAATAAATAGGATATTTATGTGAAATTTAATCAATATCTCCCAAGATTTATAATATTTCACTTAAATTCTTCCTTATAAAATTCATTCTAACATTGGGAGAGGTGTTTTTTAGGCTATAAGTACAATGTATATATCCTAATTATCTTATCTTGTATTAGGTCATTTGTAGGATGTGGTGATTCTATAGGGTTATCTTGATCATTTTTATTTTCTCTGTTTTTCATCATCTTCGTTGATAGTTATAGGTTACTTATATTACAGAGAATGTTTTTATTCTCATCCACATTCTTTTGAAAATCATGCACTTTTATGCTACTTGTTACCACTATCATCTCATATTCCTTTATGTATGTTTCAGTACTACTAGGTAGTGTTGATTTGAATCTATTATGCATGGTCTTTAATATTTACCCCACTTGATGTTCTAGATTTCAGAGGTAAAACCACTATTTTTATTTTTTTATTTCATGGTTAGTCATCCTATGATGTTCCTTTTGAGAAAGTCATAGGAGATAATTTTTCAAATTTCATTGAAGAGGTACAGTTAGTTCTGGTGGCCTTTGAAGAGGTGATGAAAATTTTTGTTGATATCTATAAGGAAAAGGTTGTTGAGGAAAATGTTATGGTGGCCTCAAAATGCATTCATTGTTGGATATCCCATGGTCCCTCATTTTTTAGTGATACTTGACAACATCTATGGTAGTAGTAACCTTGATTTTTTTATTATGTCTATTAAGCCATCATCTATTGATTATATTGTTTTTTTTTCTGATATAGAAGGTATTTTTTCATATAATTATCATAACTATAATATTGTATTTGTTTTTAATATACACTTTCGCTGAAATATTTATTTGAGGGCAGAAAACTGCATATTTTATTAGAATAAATTTCTGTTATAAGAGCACGAGGAGGTAGTAGGGAATCATTTCGCTGAAATAACTAGAACATTTTAGTCAAGGCCTCAACTTGTGTAGCTAAACAAGTGTTTTCTTCGACTCAGTGGATTCTACATCCAGGCAGTAAACGATCATTCTATCCTAAAATGGAATTATGATGGACCTCATCTAGATATTCTTATACTTCTTCATATATTTTTAGCATTAATATTTCATCAACAACATCATATACTACCATATGAGTGGTGGGTTGAATGCCTTGATAGAAATATTTCATATGGAACCACACATATAGTAAAAGATGTGGGAATTTTCTAATAAGTTATTTAAACTGGTTCCAAGACTACTAGGATAAATCTCCATCTCTTTGAAAAAAAATTGGATATCATTTCAATGTTTTAAAATATGTATATAGGAAGAATATTTATCCAAAGACTTATTCTTTTGTTCTTTCCAAGTCTTGATTCACTCCGATGCTTGATACCTTAGAAAATCCTTGGCTATATCAATCAAGGAGAATGGGCTTACCCAAAATTAGATTGTATAATAGGATAATACAATAATTCAAAAGGTATCATAGATATTATATAAGTTGGATATGGGTATATAATGATTATATCTTTGATGTTTTCTGAACTTACCCATGTTTTTTTATCATAAAAATAAGTCTAGGTATGATTTCAAACTTATGTGGCAAGACTAGTGGGAACTCAATACTATGTGAGACACCATTGAATGATATAATGTTGTAATCTATAAAGATATGCTCCAAATGTGTGTTGTATTGTTCTTTTATAAATGATAATGTAACTTCAAAGATATTGGGTGGGTTGGGACCTGCATGATTGATGTTGTATACCGTGTCTGAATGGCGGTGTGTAGAAATGTAACTTTTGATTTCACACTCTATCATAAGTTGTGTGTGGGTTTCAAAACACCTTGAATGAGTCAGGGGCACTAACTAATGAAATATTTTGGGAAAATAATGTTTCAGTGAAATTCAATATTAAAAAAATAAATATTGAATAGAGAAAGGAAGTTGGGGAGGTAATCCAGGGTTCATGCCAAAGGTTTATGTTTCTAATAACTATTTTAATTCCCTATATATGATTCGAAAATATATAATTCCCTTATAGATAATTTAAATAACATGGTCTATGGTCATATTATAATATATATTTATCAAAAATACCCTTTAAATAATTACATAGTCTAGTTATACTGCGGGGCCATTCCAATCAAGAACATTTGGGAAGACAAGGAACTAAGACACCAAACCCATTGATTAGGAGTCCTCATGATTTGGTATGTTTGTGAATTGTTTAATGATAAAAAATTTTATTTTAAATTTATGAATAAGGTAGTTATATGGATCAATTTTTGTGTTCATGTATAATGGATAATGGTGATCCTATCTTGTAAAAGTCTTAAGGCTTAGGCTACAGAGCGGTGCAAAGTCCACTATATTCATATAGTCAAAACAACTAGATCTATCTAAGATGAAAATTTCACATCATCCTAATATATCATACAACAAATATGAAATAATCATATCTTATCTGCTAGAGTATATCACTATCTAATTATCCTATCCATATTTACAACATTGAGGTGAGGTTCATTCATTTAAACATGAAATTATTTGGTTTAACTAAAATAATTGAATTAATTGTTTTTATGTTACATGACTTCTAGTCTTAGGTTTACAAAGTTATGATTTAAAGATTAATTTTGTTTAGAAAACCCATACATTGGGACCTTACAATATGTGGTTTTGCAGATGATGATGGTAATAATCGATATCACAAAAGAAACTGCAAACATGTTCTGATGATTAAGTAAATCGTCGAAAAATGACAGTTTTAAAATAGGGGTTTAAGAATAATATAGTTTTAAATCATATTTAAGCAACAAATCAATCATTCACATACTTTAAAATTTAAAAAATCATGAATGTTCTGAAACTGGTGTCAAATGGAAATGAAAATGGAAAATGGATGTCGAAGAGTAAATGAAGATAAATTGAATGTTGAACGCATGTAAAATAATATATTTTTCATATATTTAATCAAATTGGTAATAAAATATATCAAGAGATTATGTGGTAGTGGAAATAAGGATTAATTTCTGAAGGAAAAGTGAAAAATTGAAGATTAATATGAGTTATGAACTAATGTACATGCAATAGATAATAAATAGATAGGATATTACATGACATGTAAACCTATCATGTCATGTAATTATTATCCATGGATATGTCATATTGATTTTTGATAGGGTGTGAATAAGGGACTGGATCATTGATGGTTTGATATTTGAAATATCTCATGACATATAACTGGTCTTCCTGAAATTCTTCTTCTCATGACTGAAACATTTAGTGGTAAGTGATATGGTATTGTTACATGATATGTATTGGAGATTCCCATCATTTAATCATTTCATGGATTATAATTTCTTCTTGAATCTTTTCACAACCTATGACATGATGTGAATGATTCATAGACATCATGTATGGGATATTCTTGATGTGTAATGATAAATTTTGACCAATTCTCAATGATTTTTTACTTTCGAGTATTGGAAACCTATTTTCTGAAATTAAAAACACATACATTGTGAATTATCGAATTAAACAAGAATAATTAATAATAAAATGACTTCATAATGTTTATATAATTTCATCTTATCATGTGATTATATTTTTTAGCTAGAATATTGTATTATTTTAAATTATTTTTGGAAAGTTTATATTTTGATCTGAATTTAGAATAAATTAATATTGACTTAATTTCATTTAATTATTAAATTAATTGGTAAATTTTTATATACTAGTAATGCCAAAATAAAACATTTAATGTTAGGTGACATTTTCAAGGAAGTGGTGTGATTTCTTATATCTGATTTAGAGCATCTTGTATAATAAATAAAATATAGTGGTAGTGGGGATAGAAATAAATGAAACAATAGAGGACTCTAATAAATATATGAATGATTGTTCCATGTTAACATGAATAACAAGAAAATGACAAAGCAAAATTCCCATGAATATATCATGATTAATAGCTACAATGAATGTAGTATTATATTAGAATAGTACATTAAAGCTTGGGAAAAATGATTGTCTTCTTTGAGAAAATTGTTAAAAATGAACCAGATAAGAAATATTTTCCTTTTGAATTTATCATATAAGGGATCACAGATCAAATTTTTCGAAATTATTTTATAATAATATAATTATATCATATAAACCTTAACTCCATTTTTTACCCAATGTTTGGGTTCTCAAATAAACCCAAAATGTGACTTATTCCATAATGAAATATTTTATTTCTATTCCATATTATATTGATGTTGAGTGCATCATTATTATCTATATTTCTATGAAATAATTTATATAATGATTATGAAATTAAATTATGATTGGGATATGGTTATAGATCATATATATTTGAGAGGAAAATATTGATTTTCTTTATTAAGTTTATTAGTTAAGAAGTTGAAGTTAATGTAAAACAATATATGTTTTATTTAATTGAGAAGATATTTAAGTATATTAATATTGGATAAAACTTAAAGTAGATTGAGGTTGTATGACAATCGATACAACCTCATTTGGTATAACCCTGAGCTTTTCTATATGTATTACAACATTGCAACTAACTCTTGTGGATGTGGTGTGTTCTGTTTCAGCCCCCAATGTATAAGGGTTTTTGAAGGTCCTCCTACACAAGGGAATAAACATCAAGATAGGCCTATTAGTGAAGAAAATAGAAAAACCCATATAAAAAAATAAAATATCCTATAGTTCTGATGTATATCTATAGAAGACCGGTTCATTAGTCAAGGTTTATAATAGGGTTGAGTTCTTTAGTAATGGTTCCATGTGTATTAATTATTGTAAGGGGTGGGACATGATTTAGTAAAATTAGATTAAAAAATAAAACCAAGGTTAGGGATTACAAACAAAATAAAGAAATGTAGAGTCATGTAGGGGGATGTGCTAAATCTACTCATGATCATCAAGAGAAGGATGATACTTTATAAGATTTCTCATATTGTTATTTAAATTATCACACAACATGGATCATTCATATTGGTGAAAATAATTTTAAAAAGTTTATATTTGTTATGGGATTTTTATTTTTGAAAATGGGAAATAAAACTAGATATTAATATGAATATTTTATTTTATTCAAACCAATTGTCATATAATTAGTGAGGCTAGATCATGAATCGAAGACACACGATAAATCATCTTTAGAAAGAAAATATTTGCAAATATAATTACATTAAAATCACTAGAGTACACATTATATTGAAAAAATAAGGGAGGATGAAATAAAATTGGATATAGATGGTCTAATAAAATATTAGTATGATTTTAATGCATTCAAAACTAGGTTCTATAAGGATCATTTTGCCTAGTAAAATAGAAGAAAATTAGCTAATAATTTGGATCAGTTAATGAACTCTGTCGGAGTAAAATTTAATGAGGTTTTGAATATTAAATCATCAACAAAGGATATCAACAAAATATATAAAATAAAACGTTGATTAAAACCAAATAATGAAAGAATTGTCATGGATCAACAAATAAGATCCCTTTTATTCATGAATTTAATGGATGGAAGATTAACAAGGATGATTTTATCATGTTCTGGGAAAAGATGGCCTATCGATTTAAGGTCATGATATATATTTAATATAATAAGAAGGAAGGTTTAATTGAATAGAGTTTAAATATGTTGCATGATAAAAAACAATATAAGATATCTATAATTTTCTAGTGAGGCCCTATACATCATAATCAACTTGTGGTAGAGTTGTGATTTTGGGAGGAATCCCATTAAACCCATAAAAGTTTTTTTCCTTGAAGATAAGAATCTATAATCAAAAAGAGTAATGTTTTGTTCATTATAAATAACCGGGTTAGAATAATTAATAGTTATTTTAAAAGATAATTTTTTTATTTTATAAATATATTAATTTTTTATATTAATTTTTTTTAAATATTTAGTACCTATTATTTTATAACTGATAAGAAATTAATGGTAATAATTTAATTGGTATGTTATTTAATAAGTCGTTAGTTATATATAAAAATAGTGGGGTGATGAGTTTGACTACATAGTTCTAAAGTTTGTGTTTTTTTGGATCTTGGTGTTATTTTAAACTATAAAATATAAGGATGTGTATAGGGGGACATAATTTTTTATATGTTATATTAGTGATATTTCGATCTACTATGTTAAAAAAGGATAGTTGAAAGTTATGATCTGAGGTAAAAGTAATAAGAACATGTAAATTGATAGATTCTATGGTTTTAATTCATAGAGTTATATCCAAATTAACATGGATATGGAAAAGGCATACAAGTTTTTGGATATTCAGTTGATGTTAGTCTCAAAAAATAAAGATACCTCAATTTGTAAATAGGAGTGTTAAAAAATAATTTATCTCTTAATAACTATATTATTTCTAGGTTCTTAGAAAGAAATCACTCTCTTGTAATAAATGAAGTTAATTAAATAAATAAATTCACTACCGATTTTTAATTTATTCACTTGTAGTAAGATATGTTTATGGAGAATACAGTCAAATACTCACTAGAATATGAAAATACATATAAGTTAATTCATTATTTATATATTTTATAATAGAATCAATATACATATATGTTTATAAATAATGTAAATATTTAAGAACTAATTATGATCCTTTTTCAAAATAACTCACTAATTCATTAAGTGAACACCAAGATGCTCAAAAACCACGAATATTCCATAAAACTAATTATTGTATTAAAATACACACAATAATAATTAGTATAATTAGTTTTTTGTATTTTTAGGAAGATAAATTTCTAGAATTCTCTCTCTTATTTACACTAAACACTATAATGAATCTCCTAGTATGATATCTCTCTTCTCCAACACTCTTTTTTTGAGAAGATAACTATATTTTTTTATGAAATTCTACATTGTTCCATTGATTAGGGTTGGAATTTTTTAACATCATGGATATTTCATCGATTAATGTTATAAATCTGAGTAAAACAATACCCATTCAAATTAAAATTTCTCCCAAATTATATGAAATTTGAAATAGGGTAAAATGATAAAAATCAATCCATATTGACATAGAGAAATCCATAACATCCAGGTATCCTATAGTAAGCCTTTATGTACTAAAACCATTACCTAATAATATCCCATACAACATAAATCTCATTATTTTAACATTAAAACATTTCTCATTTGAAGACAGTGACAATATGTTTTGAAACGTCCACTGAATAATCAGTCTATAGGTAAGACCTTGATCAGAATTTTTAGAACTCTCCTCACCAAACTATTTTTTCTATGGATACTGAATTAATATCATACCAATTTTTTATTTATTCTCAGATTAGAAGGATTGTATTAAAACTACACAAAAAATTTAAATTCCCCACACCTTGAGAACTCTTTCTGTATTTAGGACTACATTTATCACTAGGATTTTTTGACATTATGCATCCTATTTCACATTATTTCTCAGATCACCCAATAACACCCCATTAATTCCACCACATCATATTTTTTTGATTATATCCAAAATTTTAAATTTTTTATCACATGATGAGGGACAATTCAACATTTCATCCATTTTAATATATCATGGTCATGACCACTACATAAAATCCTCTACCCTATGGTGAGGTTGGGACCTTCATAATTTTTTTAACAAAATCCATTTCAATATTATTATATAAAATCTATTAATCCAATGTATGAATTTCATTTATATAATGTTTAATTTAGATTATTTCCAAGTTTATTTTCAAAAATAACATGCCATAAAATCATAAAATATTTTTTATAATGATATTCATATTTTTTTTGAAAACGCACAACATTTACTCATACCCCTTCAACCACCATACTTATTATAAAAATAAAAATATATATGTAATGTATTCCTTGAATCACTTTTTAGTAACCCTAATATTCCAAGAGTAATGATCACTGTGATACATTATAGAACAATTTACTAATAAAACAGCTCATTAACCCTTATAATGTGATCTAAAAACAACTTATTATAATAAATTTTAGTAAATAACCTTCTTAACACCAGATATTATTTTTATCATTAATAAATCATCAAAAAAACAACCCATGATATTGAATTTATTTACACTCCCATAATTAGTCATAATGTAGTTATCTCTCATTTTCAACACTCTTTCGGATACTCTAAAATCCAAAATTCCCTATATAAATTGAAATTATTAAAATTCATTATCATTTATTAAGCATATATTCCCTATAGTTTCTCCCATATAAAAAAATATGAGATTATATATATACATATATTAAATTATACATTAACCCACAGAGAAGATATTTAAAGGATATAAGTATTACATACTAACCACTACAAAAATTATGTTTGATATCATACCATGTTATGAACAACTACATGATGTAACCACTTGGTGATTATGAAATTTAACCACCAAAAATGGAATGAAAATAATATTAACGGTGTATAGGGGATCATATCTAATATTTTTTTGGTGATTTTATATTTTTAAATTATATGATCCAACCAATTATTCTTAAAACCCTCATTAGAATATTCCTACATAATGATATTTTTAATTTTACACTAAAGAGAAACAAACTGTTGTGTCACAAGTCATTACTCATGTTCTCCCTTATAAAGTGATATTCAATATAAATGAACATTTTACTTGAAATATTGAATGGGGTTTTTGTTATGATAAATAGAAATCTAGTTATCACAATTTATTATAGTAATAGAATTCTATTCAACTAAAATATCATCACATTTATGATTGATTGTTGATTGATTCATACAGTCTTTAGAATATTCTTTGTATTTTTATTTTTTAATGATCAACAACATAAATACAATTATTTTATATAGTAAATACAAAATTTTCAATGATAAAATGAAAATCTTGATGTTGAATTTCTATTATATATTTAATTTGTTAAATCTACATCTTTATATATGAGTAACTCTTATTAGGATGCTTCATTACCAAATAGTAAAATGTATTTTATGTCTTTAATATACTAAGTTATTTTTTCACTACAATGATTTTTATTTTTTAGGAAAAAATTGTTTCATTTTTTGTGAAAAGTAGAAAAACACATATGGTCTTGACATTGTGTACTATAATCGATGTAATGAATTTTTCAATCATCAAAGGGAACAAATTTGATCCAAGTGAAATGCAATGAAATAGTGTGACTTGGGTTTTTCTATAGTGGAGGGTGTTTTCGGTGTACCATTCTTGTAATGAGTGGGTCTAATGTGTGTTCTTGGGAAGGAACATAAAATTTGTGATTGAGTTAAATTTTTATATAGTTCCATAAATTTAGATATCCCCACAGTCACAATTTTTAATTATTATTCATATAAACCCTCCAACTTGCTTCCTCTAAACTGCTAAAACATAAACTGACCACCCCTCCCTATTTTTTCATTTTTAATTAATAATTAGAATAACCATTTAATTTCATATATTTTATTATCAATGTGGGTTTATATCTATAATCACACATTAATAAACACAATTCAAATTTTCAATGTAATTGAAGAAGGTATTTGGTGGTCCATGTGTGGTTACATGTAAATATAAGTATAATAATTTTAATGTAGATAGTATTGGAAGCCACATAATATAATTGAAATTAATTGATTACAGGAAAATAATATAATTTAGATTATATAATTAATTTAAAAATTCATTAATAGGGATTGGGAGAGTCTTCATGGATCAAACAATAACAGTTTATTGTGACATCACTAGTGGGGATTATTATAGAAGAAACTGAATAATCCATCAAATGTATCCATCAACTCGATTAATCAATTTTATTTATCTCAAATGGAAAAAATTATCCTCTTTATATAAGGAACATAATGAGTTACAGATCATTTTATTTTCACAAACTTAATCCCTAATTGAGTAACATGAGATTTATAATCTTCTTTGGGAGTCCATATTCATTCAAAATCATTTTATTTTTAGCTGCCAACTCATGTTTCATCAAAGGATTCATGGTGTATAAGAGGAGGGTGAACATTTATTTTAGAAATATCATATTGACTCTTTCTAATATTAAATCTTATTCCCATGATATTATCCTTATTGAAATTCATGTATTACTTTGTTGTAGAGGATCAAGAGGATTTTTTTTCTCATTTGGGATGACTAGAGATGTGGGATTTTTATTTAGGTAATTCCTTAATTAGTACATAATCTTTCAATTTTAATCCCCTAGGTAAAAAAATTAGAAATGTTCAATTTGAAAACCATGCTCTTTATTACACACATAATCATGATTTACAACATAAATATCCCTTAATACAACACAGAAGATCGAGAGGTATAATGTCTTTGGGGCATAGGAATATTACGTAACAACTTAGTACATGACATAGAACATCTTTCTTGAAAATATCATTAAGATGACAACTAAATTCCCCTGTACTTAGCATTACATCGGATACCCTGAGGACATGTATAATAAAAGGGTGATCTGTAAAGCCAAATAAGGGGTAAACAAAGAAAAAACATGAAGAATACCATACATGTTATGAAATAGGAATATCAATGGAGCATAAGAGAAACATGAACATATATCATTGATAAATCATGATTATATTAACATCTAAATGTGGCAACAAAACCTAACATGGTATTATCATGATCCAAGGATCATTGCATGTGGAGCATGAGTAAACCCTAATTGAACATGAATTTTCATGATTAAACCTTAATTTCACATGAATTAGCATGAGTAAAGCCTCGTTGCACATGAATTTCCATGATACTAATCTTTACCGAATGCATTGGAGCACTATCTGGGAACACCCTTCTTAAACATTTCATTTCATGCATAAGTGTGCCACATGGATCATACAACATGAAATCATTAATGATCATCATTTTTTCCATGATAAAGTAATTTTTAATTAATACATATAACAATATAATAAATAAGAAAATTTTCATAAAGATTAAAACCCTTGATATGGAAATGGTTATGGTATTGACGACAAAATGACTTTGGCTTTAGAAAATTGCAGTGCAATTTCGGCAGCATAACGATGTGACATGAGAATTCATAAAAATGGTTGATGAGAGATAATGGGGTGTCTCATCATATTTACATGAAATGGAAAATAAGGGGTCATATAGATACATGTACCAACATATATAATAGAAGATTTTATTCATAATACAAAATAATTTCTTGAATGAAATTGAGGAGAGAGAAATTCTTTATAGAATTTCGGCATGGTAACGGGTGTACATTGGGAGGAATTAATGAGAGAGAAAGGGGTATCTCATAATTAAAACATAAATAAGGCAGTATTTTGGAGGTTATAAACAATACCATAACATTTTAAAATGAAAATAAAATGTCATAACTACATAATGGAATTTGGACAAAGATGAGAATGGAAGAAATCCCTTACTAAATTTCAGCATGGTAATGAGTTTACATGGGAGGTATTAATGAGATCAGAAACAGGTATCTCATAATTTCAAACATAGGTAGGGGAATATAAGGGAAGGGTGAAATAATACCCCAACATTTTTAGTTTAATGTAAAAGGGTAAAACAACAGAATGAAATTTGGACAAAATGAGAAAGGAAGAAATCTCTTGCTTGGAATTTTGATCTCAAAGGATTAAGAGGGGCTTGAGAGAGGCTTCATGGGATCTTTGAGAGCCTTGTGAGGATTATAGAGAGAATATTTAAGAGTATGGACGAACTCCAAGGGCCTTTAGAAAAGAGGAAGTGGAATCATGGGTGGGTGTATATTAGAATGGAGAAAGAATTCTTTATTATTTATGTATTGGGAACCACACAATATACTAATTAAAACCACAAACCATACAATAATTTTTTCCCATGTTTTTTGACAAAGGGAAGTGGGAAAAAATATTTTATATGTCCAATGGGATGACATCTTAAAATATTAGTCTTGCTTATGTGGAGGTGAGTCACACTCTAAAGGAAATCAATTTAAAAAGATAAAATGTTTTATAAGTCATGGACGGTCCACTAAAGCTTTGTAAAATAAATAAAATAAACATGAAGTCACATTATTTTAATGGTAAAACATATAATGTCCGAACATAATGTATATAGTATTTTATTATATCACTATTTGGTCATTATGATATCATAAAACACATTATATAATTAAATGGTATTTAGTTTTTACCCAACAATTCAATTGTCTCAAAAAATAATGAAAAAATGAAAGTTGGATAATTTTGATTTCCTCATTTCAAAAATAAAATACATTTTATCTATATAATTTTTAAAATATGTGAATTTTTACTTCTAAAATAAATATGAACATTTTTCAAAAATTCATGGGTTTTGAAAAAAATAGTTTTCAAACCACAATAAATGTCACATTTGAATTCCTAATAATTATACGATAATTTATATTTAATAAAAATTAATTTAGTAATAATATTTAATTAAAATGGAATTTTTTTCAAAAATCCATTAATTCATCCAAATATAATTCTAAATTAACTAAAAATGTTATTTTTTCTTTTAAAACTAATTATTAAGTAACAATAATAAAATGAATGTATACTCTCTATATGAAAATAGAGTACATAATACTAGTATTAGGGTCATGTTAAATAACCCCTTATAACACCCACATAAGTGCAAAGGGTAAGGTGTGCGAGGTTGAAAGACTCTTGGGGTGGATCTAATAACATTTCTCGAGATGTAATCTCTATCAACTTCCACTTCTCCTATAGTCGGTTCCACTTGTGCATAACTTGTTTATGCCCAGATTGGGTTTGGTCAATAGTGAAGCCCAATGAAGCCACCTCCTTTCTGGACTCCGAAAAATGGGCTTCGTATGTGGCATATCTACTAGATGTATATATCACTTTCTTTGTAGGAGTACATTGGATTTGTTAATGCCCAATATTTATACTAATCATGTGATCATTGTTAAAAGACTATTTTAGTGATGATAAAAATTCATAACGATATTTTAAAATCCAAAACATAAAACCAATGAAGTGTATAAGTTATATAGCCATTTTACGTACTAAGACATTTAATTATATTAAGAAGAATTTTTATTAACAAAAGTTTGGGCCAGTAAAATATTCCCCCTAATGAAATTTCACCCTTGAAATTTCTATTTCCGACACTAAAACAAATGTGGGTAACTCTACTTCATCACTTCCTATGATTCCCACATCGCTTCCTTAGAGTTGTGGTTTCACCACAACACCTTGATGAGGAGAATTTTATTATTTCATATAACATTTTATCTATGATCTAATATCATCACTGGATTCTCTTCATCAGAGAGGTCATTTTCTAATATAACTGCTTTGGGATGGAGTACATTGATGGGTTAGGTGTGAAATTCCTCAGTAGTGATACATGGAACACATAATGTACTTGAGATATGTTCTATGGGAGTGCTAGTCGATTTCCACTGCTCCAATGCAATCAAGGATCTCAAAATGGACAATGTACCTTGGATTAATCTTTCCCTTCTTACCAAATCTAATAACTCTCTTCCAAGATTATATATGGAAGAATAACAAGTCTCTGATATCAAACACTAGGTATCATCGATGATTATCAACATAGCTCTTTTTTTAACTCTGAGAAACTGTAAGGTGCTATTGGATCGTCTTAACATTTTCCACCATTTATTTGACCATTTTCAGACCTAAGAGTTTTATCTCCCCAACATCATCCAAACATGCTGGTGTTCTGCACCTCTTCTCATATATAAATTCATAAGGAGCCATTTAGATGCTTGAGTGGAAATTTTTATTGTATAAGAACTCCACAAGAGGGTGATGTTGATCCCATCCTCCTTTGAAGCGCATTGTGCATGATCTCAACATGTACTCAAGAGTTTGAATATTCCACTTAGATTGGCCATCAGTTTGAGGATGATAAGCTGAACTGAATTCCATCCCAATATCTAGATCATGTTGAAGACTCTTCCAAAACATAAAGGATAATCTTGTATCTCTATCAGATACAATCGATAGTGGTACACCATGCAGCTTTTCCACGTTGGTGGTGTATATCTATTCAATTTGATCAATTAAGAAATCCTCCGGAATAACAATGAAGTGTGCTGTGTTTGTAATACAATCCACAAAAACCCATATATCATTGTTTCTTTTGGATGTCTATGGAAGATCGGTGACAAAGTCAATGGTGATATTCTCCCATTTCCACGATGGTATGGGTTATGGTTACATCATCCCCTTATACTTCTACCTCTCAGCCTTTATTTGCTGACATATCTGGCACATTTATGTATACTCAGCTATCACCTTCTTCATGTTATCCTGAAAATAATGCTCTTGGAGATCTCAATACATCTTTGTGTTTCTTGGGTTAATGGAAAAATTAAAACATTGCGAATCATCGAAAAATATCCTTCTTTAACTCTGAATTAGATAGAACATGTAGTCTTGACCCAAATCTCACAATTCCTTAAACATTTACATTGAACACCAAGGGTTTCCCTTTTCTGATAGTTTCCACCTTATTCTGAATTCCCACATCATTATTTTGATCACCTTTATCTTTTCCAAAAGAGATGGTTGAGAAATAATTTGTGAAGGGATTGATGATGATACCTTCTTTATGATTACCATTTCCATCTTCATAAAATCTAAGAAGATTGGATCCTTTTCAATTCTCATCAATGATAGAATTGCGAGGTCCATTCTACATAGAGTAGCTGCCACCTTGTTTTCTTTCCCATCGTGGTAATGGATTAAGAAGTCATAGTCTTGGATCATATATAACCATCTTCATTGGAACATGTTCAAATCTTTCTCTGTGAATATATACATGAGGATTTTGTGGTCTATATATATTTCACACTTGTCCCATAAGATGTAATGTTGCCTGTTTTTTAATGCAAATATCACTTTCACAAACTCCAGATCATGCGTGGGACTACCTTAAGTAATTGTAAATGACTATCATTTTTGCCTCAAATTCCATCAAAGGGAGAATTATAAAATTTTCAAAAAGGACATTCCCAAAACATCAACATGTGATACAACACTTATAGAAGTTTTTTTACCTATTGACTTAATATCATCTCTTCTAGGGACTGAATGTTCTTAGAAAACATAAAATATATAATAATAGGAAATGAATTAAAATTAATTACCACATACACTACTCTGTATTAGTGGTTAGATGTAATTAATTCGTCATTATCCATCTTAGAATAGGACTTCATGTGCCCCCTTGATCTAGTAGATTGTTGATGCTTATCATGCTTACCATTACATGCAATAGAGAATCATCTTGGATAATGACTAACTTCTCCACGTTTATGACATAAAATCATGTAATAATCCTTAGTTGGAGCTTTGTTTCCATCTCTGACATTATCCATTATTTCATTGAAATTGGATACTTTGTTCCCTTCCTTCCAAACATAAATCACCTTCTAGTCCCTTTGTGTCATTTCCCTTGGTGCCTCTTTCCACATTTTTTTCTCGAAGGAAATTTGGTATTCTTTCCCTTATCACATTAATCAGATGGACTTTCATGAGATGTCATCTAACTCTTCTTTTATGTACTTGGGAATTCAAAAAAGTACCAATTTTTAATCCTTATTATTTATAACTAGTTTATAATAATCATGATATGTCCTACTTGAGCTCCCGTTTGATTGAGAATCACACTAGTACATTCATCACATTTCCCTTCGAATTGGTTGTTAGCCATATTCCTTGTATTTCCAGCCATTGCCTATTATAAAAGGAATGTTAGGGGTAACATATAAAGTGTAATCCAAATACAAAAATAGATAACTTATAAATTACATTAATTTACTTAACTTATGAATTTATAGAAATCAATCTATGTTATCCATGATCTACTTCCCAGGATAAATTCCTAGGGGAATATTTTTTAATTCCCCGAATAATGGTTCATATTAAGATTGGTAATTTACCGAATAATATCTCTCAGGAGTGTCATAACCATGAGTGCATTAAGGCCTGTTGTCATGTACCAGGATACATAGGGTCTAGCTTGAATCTCATTGTCAATGTTTTCACTACTAGATTCATCTGTCCCAGTGCTTCCTCTACCTGCTCATATCCAGACAGGGGTGTATTTTCTTGATAAACCAGTTACTCAATACTCCCCAAAATTTAGGTATTTTTTTATTAATTTTAGTCTTATCCCTAAGTATTTCACTAGGGATTTCTAATCCTAATCCCTAAAATAACTATACCTATCCTTTGATACCAACTATGATAACCCTACCCTTTATTACACACTTATAAATGATTTATTACATATACATCACTTCATACATCATAGAAGATTGAGAGGTATAGTGTATTTGTCTCTTAGGAACATTACATATCAACGTAGAACAATAAGTACAATATCTTTATTGAAAACATCCATAACATGACCACAACATTACCTCGTACTTAGAATTTCATGGGATATCCTGGGGACATGCACAAGAAAATGGTGAGCTATAAAGCCTTGTAAGGGGGTAATCAAGGCATAACATAAAGAATACAATACATGTTAGGAAATTGGAATGTATATTGAGAATAAGAGAAACATGAACATAAAGTCATGATAAATAATGATTATCATGACATGGAAATGTGTCCACAACACATAACATGGTGTTAGCATGATCCAAGGCTCATGTCCCATAAAGTATGAGTAAACCCTCATTGCACTTTAATAATTATGAGTAAAACCTCATTGAACTTGAATTATAATGATTAAATCCTAATTTAACTTTAAGTATAATGACACAAATCTTTATCAAATGTATTGGAGCGCTATCAGGGCACACCCTTCATAAACTTTTCATTTCATGCATAAGTGTGCCACATGGATCATATAACATAGAATCATTAAAGATCATCATTTATTCCATGATAAAAGAATTTGTAATTCATACAAGAAACTCTATAATCAATAATTAAATGTACCTAATGGTGAGTACCCAAGATAGAGAAATGGGCATGGTATTCATGACATAATGTCTTTGGATTTGGAAAATCATAGTGCAATTTTGGCAACATAATGATGTGACTTAAAATTCCTAAAAATGGTTGATGAGAGAGAAACAGGTGTCTCATCATATGTACAAGGAATAGACAGTAAGGGGGTCATATAGATACATGTCCCAACATAGGTAATGGAATTTTAGATTCATAATACAAACGAATTGTTTTAATGAAAATGGGGAGAGAGAAATTCCATACAGAATTTTAGCAAGGTAACAGGGGTATATTTGGTGTAATTAATGAGTGATAAAGGGGTCACAAATCATTCCAAAATAAATAGGGATGTATGGGAGAGGTGATAAATAATTCCCCAAATTTTTTCAATTAAAATATAATGGCATAAAAACATAATGAAATTTGGACAAAAATGATAAAGGAAGAAATCTTTTACGGAATTTCAGCATGGTAACGTGTGTACATGGGAGGCATTAATGAGAGAGAAAGAGATATCTCATAAAACCAACCAACACTTTAGAAAGAGGTATCTCATCATTCAAAACATAGGAAGGGGAATATAAGGTAGGTTATAAATCATACTGCAACATTTTTACCTGAATGTATATGGGTATAACTACATAATGAAATTTGGACAGAAATGAGAAACACAAAAATACATTACATAGAAGTGTGATACCAAATGCTTGGGAGGGGATTGAGATATGCTTCTTGAGAGCTAGGGGCTCCTTGGTAGGATTATAGAGAGAGGAGGTACGAGTTTGGAAGAACTCAAAATGCCTTGAGTGAAGAGGCATTTAGAGACCGGGTGGGTTTAAATAGTAAAGGAGAGGGAATTCATTATTATTTAGGTTTTGTGAACCACACATTAAAATAATCATAACCACAAACCAGCACATTGTTTTTTACCACGGTTTTCCCCAAAGGGGAGTGTAAGAAATATTTTATAAGTCCAATGGCCTATCTTTTTAATATATTAGGCTTTCTTTTGTATAGTTGAGTCACACTCTCATGGAAATCAATTTAAAAATATAAAATGTTTTATATGTCTTGGAGGGTACACTAATGGTTTTTAAAATAAATAAAATGTACCTAAAATCACATTATTTTAATGGTAAAACATATAATGGGCGAACATAATGTTAATAGTATTTTATTACATCCCTATTGGGTCATTATGAAGTCATAAAACACTGTATATAATTTAACATTATTTAATGTTTACCCAAAAATTCAAGTGTCTTAGAAAATTTGGAAAAATCACCATTGGTTGATTTCGATGTCCTAATTCAAACAATAATATTAATTTTATCTAAATATTTTCTTAATATGTAAATTTTTCTTTTTAAAATAAAAATAGACATTTATTTAAAATTCATTGTTTTTGACAAAAATTACTTTCAAACCAAAATTAAATACACAATTTAATTCATAATAATTATGCAGTCATTTATATTTAATAAAAATTAATTTAGAAATAATATTTAATAAAAATATAATTTAATTCAAAAATGAATTAATTAGTCAAAATTTATTTATTAATTAACTAAAAATTACATTTTTCTTTAAAAACTATTTACAATGTTACAATAATTAAATGAATATATAATATCTATATCAGCATAGTGTACATAATCACAGTAATGGGGTCTCATTACCTAAACCATTATATCACATGCATATGACCGAAGGGTAAGGTGTGTGATGGTGATAGACTCTTGAGGTTTCTTGGTTAGAATCGCTTGGATAATAATTTCTATCAACTTCCACTTGTCAAGTAGGAAGTTTTGCTTGAGCTTAACATGTTAAAGCTCATCTTGGGCTTAGTCATGAGCAAAGCCCTATGAATCCACCTCCTTTCTGAGCTTTGACAAATGATATTCGTAAGGGGAAAGTATACTGAATGAGGTCATCACTTCCTTTGTCTGAGTAAATTGGATTTGTTAAGGCCCTATATTTATAATAACCATGTGATCACTATTCAATGACTATATTAGCAACGGTAACAATTCATAATGTTATTTTGAAATCCAAAAATAGAAAACCAAATTAGTGAATACACTATATATCCATTTTAAAAAATAATACATTTAAATACATCAAGATGAATTTCCATTAATAAAATTTTCGGTCGTTACATTCTAAAGTCTTACGAGAAATTAGAAAACCATGTCTTATGACTTTTAAATCTTACAAAACACATGATAAGTTTAAAATGGGGAAATGGAGTCAATCATTTTTGGTTTAATGTGATAGAAATTCATACGTGCTGGTGAGAAATTCTGGAGATACTAATTCAAATTAAAACATGGATTTGTATGAATTCATATTTTGCTGAAAAATCTCCCAAAAAAATCAAAATTGATCCTGAAGTATTATATTGGGATCATGAAATCTATATATAGGGAAAACAAAATTATAATGAACAACCACACATAAAGTCATAGTAATAGTTAAAAAATTATACAACCTAGGAAAGTTCATACGCGACCCATGAATGGTCATAACAGTACACCTTTTTAATTCATAAGATATAACCCATTAAATCATGGAATTTTGTGTTGGATTTTTCCATGTGATATTAGAATTGATAAAAAACATAATGAATTTGAATTGAATGACTATAAATAGTTTGAACATGTTGGAGCGTCCATGACTTAATTCTTTTAAATGATTTTAATTATGGTTTTCTTGAGTTTTATTTTTTATGGAATAATTTTAAAATATAAGGAAATATGGTGAAAATTTGTCTATGTATTGAAAAGACTCAATGTGGTAGATGAGTCACCACTAGAAAATGAATCATCATTAGATTTGATTCACCATTATAAAAGTCTCAATGTTGTTGTTGAGTGGCTAGAAGACATGACTTACCACCAAGAATGATTCACTAATGAAAATGAGCTACCTATAAGGATGATATACCTTTAAAAAAGACTCCATTGATACAAGTAACCATTGAAATGAGTCACTATTACGATAGCTCAACATTGAGACAATTCAAAACTAAATATGAACAACTGTCAGACTTGAGTCACCACTGAGCATGATTCATCACTTAGAATGAATTACCACCAGTAACTCATCATTTCCCTGACTCACCACTAGACTTGAGCCAAAATCTCTATTCTATGACTTTTGATTTAAATTATCCAAACTTCTATATTAACGAAATTAATAAACATTTTTATTTTATGACTGTATTATTTACTATTTTAGGGAATATTAATAGTTTTCTTATCTTGGGTCAAGGTAACCTAGAATCGTGATGATTGTTATTAAAAATGAATATCCTTCTTTTTGAGCATTATATTTAATAGATGCTTCCCTCATATGCAATCATGGTCAAGTGTGAACCGATTATAATGAATTCTAATTAATAAATAGATAAAATTCAACATTATTAGCTACATTTAAACAATTAATGATTTGAGTACATTGAACATGATAATACATTCATATTTCTAGAAAAAAGAAATATTATGATACTCTGGTTTACTATGATATTTTTAGAATTGTGTTAAGATTTTCTCCAAGATACATCCTAGGAATATCAATCCTCTAGATCATATCATAGAAAAAAAATATATCATTTCTCTATTCATATACAATATCTTTCTATTGTTCTATTACATTTTGAATAGTGGGAAGAATTTATTATTTATCAAAAAATATTTTAACATACTATAAAACATGACTATACTAGATATTATCTCAACTCTATTTTCATATGTATACCTGTGTGTTTATGGAAGAGTTACCTATATGGATTGTATTAGTTTTCATCCCACAATTATTGTGGATGTGGTCCTAGTTTGGACATTAAATATTATAATCTAATTTTTTATACCCAATAATGGTTATCAATCATATTATATTTATATAATTTTATTCACAGTGGGTTCTTTCCAACTAGACGGGGTTAGGCCTTAGCTTGAGAGTAAACCACCTATTTTATTATACGTGTTATTATTTTTTTTACCAAAAAAATTTATTGATTATTTTTTAAAAATTTTAAACCAAAAATACATTCACAGTTAATCGTAAATAGTGTTTTTATAAGTATTTGGTTATGTAAATTGAGATCAAATGTTAAATATAATTTAGTTTTGTTTTAACTGTAGATGAATCAGGCATATTGAAATATTATAAAAGATCGAATTTATGTTAATCTATTTTTTTATTAACTATGCTTTCATATTTTAATTAGGGGGTTTTATTTAAACCATTTCTGTGAAAAATATTAATAGGAGCCTCAACTCATCCCCATCATGAGATTCTAACTTCAACAATCATTTTGTATCAATGGTTTTCATAATATTTTCAACTTTGGTATTAGTTGTGTTTTAAAGACCCTAAATTGCAATTAATTTTAAATTTAGTCCTTCAATTTGTTAATAGGAATTATGGTTATTATATGGACAGACCACATATCCTTAATGTTAATAACTAGGCTCAATGGAAAACAAATATGTTAATGCATATTGAAATCATTATTTTTAAAATATTGAATTATATAGATTATAATTATTATCTACGTAATAATTCATGAACTGACATTAATGATACAACTAATCTTGAATATAATAATAACTAAAAATATATTAAAATATTTTATTACGAATTAGTAAATTATGATTTTAATAGAAAATATTCTCATATAACAACATCTAAAATTTGGGATACCTTAGATATTTCTCATGAAGGAAAAACATGTGTTAAATAAATGAGATTAAATACGTGTACTATAAAATATGATACATTAAATATGATAAATTATAAGATTATTTATGACATGTACCTTAGGTACAATGAGATAGTGAATATAATGAGCTCCTTAGGGAGTCCATTCTCTAAAAAATACCAAATCAATACAATGGCCACCAAAATGGGAAAATAAGGATCACCCCAATCCATTATAATTATATCTACAACACTACATAAATAAAAAAATATTAGTAATCTAATCAACATCTTAGAGAAAATATTGTAATTAATATTGAATAAAAAAATTAAGTGGGATTTATTGAATATAATGGGAAACGTGACCATCAGAATTTGACCATTATAAAAACATATGTAAAATAATACCATTATTCTATATAACTGTTGGAAAATTTAACCATTTATAACTATATCCATTGATAATAATTAAAAAATTATAATTAATGTTTATAAGTAGTAATGAAATATTGTAACTAATATTGAAATGGGAAGTGATGTAAAAAAAGATTCATGTTGTAAGTATCCCATTTGTCATAAATTTTGAAGGAAGTAGCATCACTCAGGTTCCCCCTTGAAAAATAAAAAGTCGAGCTTCAAAAATTGTTGCGTTAAATCTCTTATAGATGATGTTCAAGTTGGTGGAAATTACAACTCTATCAGTGATAGTTGTGTCACCCCATGAATCGATCACCATCACACACATTACCCTTATGTTGTATGCTTGTGTTATAAGGGGTTACCTCTCTAGGACTTAGTTTATAAAAGTGTAATTTCCTTGTAAAGATAATGTTTTTATTTGATCAATTCCATTTAAATAATAGTTTTTCTTAATATATAGGTTTAATTGAGATGAAATTTCATAATCAGAGAGAAATTGTAATTTTTAGAAAAGATAAATATTTATATTAATATAAGGAATTATTAAAAATATTTACTATAATGAAATACTATCCTAAAACATACTTATTTAATTTTCAATTTTCATATAATTATATTATGTCCTCATAAATTTTTAATTGTCATAAATTTGACTATTGTTTACCACATTCTTTTTTAAATAAATAATTATTTTTATATTTAAAAGTTAAAAGTATTTTATTTTGAAGTTTTTATAATAAAAGAAACCTCATTCTCTAAATTATGAAATTGATATTTGGTTTGGGTGAATTGATGAGATTTTTCTAGATGTACTTTATTTTTATGTTATTAGTAAAAATACCGTTTTATTTTTTGTTAGGTTTAAAGACTTCATATTTATGACATAATGATGTAATAAACAATTAACCAAAATAAAATACCTAAAATATTTAAATTATTAATATCATATGTTTTAATATATATAAATCAATTTTATTTCCTCTAAATGAGTTTACAAATTCTATAATAGAATTATTGACATTAAAAAAATGACATCATGGAAACATTAATCATCCATATCAAAGAAGTAATAAAAAATGATGTTCAGTTCTTGTGTGTTAAAATAAAATAAAATTAGATACAAATTTCCAAAACCATAGGAAAAACCCATCGTTAATCCTTTGGATTTTCTTTTTCCATAACCTATATTTCTAAGGACTGTATATGGAAATTATAAAACAAATCCTCCAATTTTTATATTAACACTGATCCATTTCTTGATTTCTATTCACTAATAATACATCATCCATAATTTTATGATAGTTTTTTCTACCATGGAGTCCTCCCATGTTTTCTTCAATACACAATGTTTCCATTCCCCAATATTTAGGAGTAAATCTTCATGGTAATGGAGTTATCCTTCCATTTTATTCAATTCAAGAAATATATTTTTAAATGTATTATAAATTTTATGTTAACAATCTTTTATAACCATTTTTGTCATACTATTACTAAAAAATTATTCAACATAAATGGGATACCATTGTGCACTCTCATTTTACCATTTTCTAGTACCACGTTTTTACCCATCATGTTGCCAAATTTACTACTCAATTTATCTCAACTTGAGAAATTATATTTTATTTTCTTTTTCTAAATACCCAAACCTATTTATAATCAAGGGTTATTCACCTACATATAAAAAATCATTTATTTAATTCAATTATTTACAAATATAAATCCACATTCCATTTTCATGGGATAAAAGTGATGTAATTTTCATTCCTTTAATAACTTTTGTACAACATGATTTTGATAAGAAACACTTTCTTTATTCTCTATGGGTTATTAATGAAATGACAGATTATAATCTATTTGTATTAATTTAATTGTGAAATATTATTGTTTCACCCTAATAGCACTCCAATGCATTGGTTAATGAATTTATTTTTTATATATGACTTATTCTATGATATCTTGGTGAATGGCATGGTAATTTCAAACTAGGACAGATTTGGTGGAAAACCATAGTAAAATGATTATAAATGTCCCATTTAAAAGTTTTATCCACATTTACATGTTATGATTCATCTAATTTGAATAATTATATTGCTACTTTTCCATACATAATGTTATGATAGATGTTCTTATTTATATGTCTCGAGATCTCATGTTATATGTCTCCCTTGATTGTTCTCATAATTTTTATTTTGATCACCCCTTATTTTCACGTACATCCCAATTTTATTTGATACAACTAATGTAACATAAGACAAACCAATGAAAAATTATTTCAATGAATCATAGGTATTTTTTCGTGTTTTTTGAATTATTCTCTTGATTTCCAAGAAAATAACATTAAAATATCCTCTATTATGTTCCATGAATTTAAAAGTTTGTGTAAAAGGCATGATTCCATAGTTGGAATCAAAGTAAGGTTCAATTATTATTGGGAATTATGAATTTAAATACTTAATATGAACCCTCTAGAAAAAATTGAATATAAGAAAACATCCTAGTACTTCGGAAATGTGTTAAGTACGTGGTTTTGGAGAAAAAAAATCATTGCCCCTATATAAACAAGTTTATGTGGATCTGGTACAGATATATCTTGGGGGTAAGACCAAAAAACACTACATTGACCTAGACTCGATCATGAACTAGTTCATGCCAATAGGCCTTGCAACACTTCTAGTTTGACACATTCTATAGTTATCATTGGTTAATCACAAGCTTCCTATGAACAATTATGATGGATATATAGAAAAAATAAGTGTATTTATTGAATAAAATACTTATGTATGATGTTTTAAGGAATAAAATTTATTTATAATTAATTGATTATTTAAATAAACAAATGACTCACCATGTTTTTATTATTTTATGAAATGGTGGGAAATAATAATAATCTTGTTAATGATAAGTGCAATCTATGATGTGATGCTGACACTCTGATGGAAATCATGATGGAAAAGATCATGAGAATAATGAATGTACTATCATAATTTAATTATAATTACATGAATAATGTTGAGTATCTTGATTCATCGTAATGTGAATAGTTTTCTTTTGAGTCCATCATTATTTAATGGTCACTATCATTCAGGGGATTTACCAACACATTTAATTCATAGAAATTGATAAGATCTATAGAAAAGATCATTTCAATACTATATTATTCATACTATTATAAACTAATGTTCCTATTATACATCTTAGAAGTAGGATCCAATGAGTTATAGATACTGACTAAAAATAAAAATCTAAGAAGAGTGATTAATTCTATGGAGTGGGAAGAGTTCAAGGGATTATTTTTCAATAAATATTTTCCTCATTTGATGTAAAAAAATGGATAAAAGATCCCATGAACTAAATCCTAAGGAAAATGATTCATTGGGAAGATATGTTTTGTTCTTTACCAGACATGATCAATACCCCACTAGTATTGTTATGTATCAGATGGGAATGGTTGTCAGATTATTCCGTGGACTGAGACCCCATCAGGGGAGGAATCAAGAAAATTGAGACTATGAACGTAATGAAGAGATAGTATGACGTTAAAGGATGGTTAAATTGGAATTTTTAGAAATCCATTTTCCAGATAAGTTAAATGAAAAGAAGATAATTATGTATCCAAACACATAGAGGAACATTAATCATGTAATAGGTTGGAAGGAAGTGGTAATTCCCATGTGAAATAAATATGGGAGGACAAATTTTGGGAACATATTTCTTTGGAGTTTAAAATGAAAAACCATTATATGATATGGACATATAGCTCAAAAATCCATGGTGAGGTGAAAGCTAAACTTCTCAACCCTAACGACAAAGATAAGATGGTGTTGGACCATTCTGAAGTACAATGCTTCATGTGTTGATAGATTTGGAACTTTTACAATCACTATACCTATTATAATATAGTAGATTTAAAACACCATCAACCATAACATATGACAAGGGATCAAGGTTGGGAATTTTTAATCATGATGGTGGATGTAGGGGCTCTAAATGATATAGTGGTGGTACCATAATTTTTCTCTCAAAGCTAACAAGTTTTTTTTGATTTAGGTTCAACGTATTCCACTATTTCCTCCCGATTTACAAAAAATATAGATAATATCACTATGATTATAGAAGTAGTGTCATCAGTTCTAGATCCTATAGGGATTATCTAATAATCAAAAATGTCAAGAAACTCTAGTATTTAATTTTTTGAGTGCATTATCATATCATGTCTAGTAGTTATTCCCATGGTAGAATTATACACTATGTTAGGGATGGATTGGATGTAAATGTATAATTATAAGATTAACAGTATAATAAAGAAAATATTAGTGCTTTATAATGTAAAACCTATTTTTTCAAAGGAGATATATCTCGGCCAGTGATTTGTCTAGAAACACATCGCATAGCCTTATTTTTGGAGATGATCAATGATTAGGGAGAATAAAATATTGTGTAAGGAAAAACAATGTCACAATTTTTAGGAATAAATTGAGGAATTATTAAGGATTTAATTGGTCCACACATAAAAATGGAGGTAAAGTTATCTATTGGACCCATAAATGGATCAAATCCAATATCAAAGACCTTGTATATATTGTTAAATACGGAGATAGAGGAATTAATGATATAACATCCTGATATTTTAGAGTTAGGACTTATCTGGAAAAGTGTATCTCCTTAGAAAAACATGTTCTATTTGGGAATAAAGATAGATCAATGTGTTTATGTATGATTATAGAGAAATAAATAGAATCACAGAGAAAAAAAGTACCCTTTTTCAAGGATCTATGATTTATTTGACCAATTTCAGAAGGATCAATTATTATCTTAGAGAGTACTTCAATATGGTTATCATTAATTGAGTGTTAATAAAGATGTAATTTTAAATACTATCTTCTGATCAAGATATTAGTGTTGTTATTTTATTATCCCCTTAAACTTGAGTAATTCCCCTATAATATTTATGTATACTATGAATTGAGTCATTAAGTATTACCTTGATAAATTTGTGGTTGTTTTTATTATTTTTATTCTTATATATTACAAAATTCATGGAGGGCATGAGGATCATATAAAGGATATATAGATAACTCATTGGAAGAATACTATGTTTAGAAATTTCATCAAATTTGAATTTTTGTCACAAAATGTGGATTTCTGAGGGAACATTATAACCAAAGAAGGAATCTCAATTGACCCAAGCAATAAAATTGTTCTAGAGGTGTTTCAACACCCTACAAAATTAAGATATATTCATTATTTCCTTCATTTAATTGAATTCATTTAATAGAATATTATAGGAGGATATTGAAAAACCATTCATGACAATATAGTCAACTAATGATGTTTACTTGAAAAGGATCTATGTTTATTGTGAAAAACGAGAGTGAAGAATGTATCCATGAATTAATGTAGATATTGGTTACTAAATCTATGTTAAATATACACTATTTCAATGAAATATTTTTTATTTTTAAAGATGCATCTCAAAAAGGGCTTGTATAATTCCTCAAGGAATAAGAAAAGGTAATTGAATTTTTGTCATGATATTTAAAGCCTCGTGTTATGAATTATCCTAAGCATGAACTGGAGCTAGTTTTGGTAATTTTTTCTCTGAATATACGGAGGAACTATCTTTATGGGATCAAATGTGATATATGCATAGACCAATAATGTTAAACGTATATATTCACACAAATGGAAGAGATCATTATAAAAAGGATATGGTTGAAACATCCTAAAAACTTTGACTATTCAATTAATCTTCACTCTAGGAGAGGAAAAAAATTTGCTCAGGCATTATGTAGGAAGAACCATGTTGTGCTAGAAATGGTGAGGATTCATGGTGATCTATTGATCAATGACCTAGCCAGGCTTGACCTGAGAATCATGAGGTAAGAGACATGATAAATCCTATCATAAAATGATTTCTTAACCATCCATTCTAGAGATGATCAATAATTATAAAAGATAATTTTATTTATTTCAAAAAATATATAAAGTGATGTCTGGGAAGTTTCATGATTCAAATATTTTTCAAGAATTTGTATTGAAATTTCATAAAATGTTATTTGTACCAACTATTCTAAATGTAATGAATGAACTGATAGATGAAGCTCATATATCCACATTCTCCATACATCCTAGAATCACTAGAATGTATGAAGACCTTCTTAATCATTATTGGTGGAACAATATGAAAAGGTAGTCACTATAAACACTACATGGTTCTTGGTATGTCAGCAAGTGAAGGAGGAGTGAAGGCTTCCTTAAAGGGGTATTAAAACCACTACCCATACCAACATGGATGTGGGAAAACATCACTTTATATTTATCATTACAATCCGAAGAACATCCATATTAAAGAAATAAATATGGGTTGTAGTGGACTAAAACACCAAGACTTGCTATTTTAAAACTATCTGTAATGATTGATATCATGAGAAACATTCCATGAAAAATGTATATTATGTTCTGATGATGCATGGGGTTCCAATTTTTATCATTTGTGAATTTTATCCACGGTACACATCTAAATTCTGAATAATTCTTCGACATTAAATAATGAATTCAATTTCAATAAAAACAATCACCCCCCCCAAATTGGCGTTCAATCAAAAAGGACTATTAAAAAACATTTGTAAATGCTGAGAACATTCTCTATGAAATTAAAATGTGGATGGTCTCAATACCTCCCATTAATTATTTTCTCAATCAACAACATCTACCACTCAATTACACAAATGGAAGCATAATATTATCTATATGGAATGTGATGTAGAACACAATATTTTTTGTATGATGTTAGTGATATGATGATTATTTTTCATGATATTATGCTTGATATTATAGAAAATTTTCATGCCATACAATAACATATAATTACGATGGAGAGTTGGCAGAATAGCATTGTTGACAAATTTTTAGGGGAATTGGTGTTTGATGTTGGACAAAATTTTTCCATTGAATATCACCATAGAAGAGAGTCATGTAGTTTTGGAAGAAATGAAAGCTTTTACCCAGGTATATTGGCCCCTATAAAATCATTGATCTCATATGAGAAGTTTCCAATCAACTAAAACATCCACCAAATCTATCTCAATTTCATAATGTATTCTAGATATATCTCTTAATATAGTACATAACTAATCCCACACATGTACTAAATACGAATGTGCTACAACCGGAACATAAAATATTATATGAGGAGCAGTCGATTTAGAAAGTGGATTGTAGAAAAAAAAATTATTCTACAAGACTACCCACCTTGTAAAAGTGTTGTGGAGGAACCAAAAATATAATGAAGTTAAATGGTAACCATAGGAGAAAATGAGATAGATTTAATTGAAATTTTATCAACTGAGTCTACGAGTTAAAATTTAAGGGATGAAATTTAATTAGGCATAATAATTTATGACCTATTCTTTTTAAAGATATTATTTTTCTGAGAAAATGTGTGTTATATTATATTATAAACAAAAAACATATCTATTTAATAATGATTAATACATTAGTCACTAAAATTGAAAAATACAGATCTCTCTCATATTTAAGAATCATCGCCCCAATATTATAGACATAAAAAAAATATATTAGTTAACTAATATACATCTTAGAAAATGATTTCAGTGAATATTGAATGAAAAAAACAATGTGGTCTTTGTAGAATATAAAGGGAAATGTGCCAATCATGATTTGACCATTATAATAGCATCATTCAAATATGATCGTTGGGAAATATATCCACTGGAAAATTTTACTTTTTGGAACTATAACCATTGTAATAATTCTAATGATATAATCAGTGTTTACAAGTTATAATGACAATGGATAGTTAATGTAGAAAATTAAGTGATGACCTGAACAAGAAGAGTGATGTTGTATGAAACCCATTTTTCATAACATGGGATAGATGCAGTTACTCTAGTATTCCCCATTGACCAACATAATTTCAAGATTAAAAACATGAATCTAGAATAAAATCTCATTTCATAAAAAGTTCATGTTAGTGGAAATTACCACTCGGTCGATGATAGATATGTTTCTGTATGAATAAATTACCATCACACACCATACACATCATTCATAAGAATGTGTTAAAATGTGTTATCTGTCCATGATTTGGTTACATCATGTGTAATTACTTTGTGAAAATAATAATTTTAATCCATCAATTTTATTTTAAGAATATTTTTCCATAATATATAGTTTTAATTTAGGTGAAATTTGATATAATTATTGTTCACACACAAATTTTACTTTTCAATATTATATATTTTTTAATAATAATATATGATGTATGTAATAAAAAATATTTTAATGAAATATTATTATAAAAATAATCTTTTTAAAATATAAATTATAAAATAATTTTATTATGACAGAGAAAATTTTTATGTGTCAGAAAATTTAATATGGATTACTACCCACATTTTTTTAACAAATAAAAAAAATATATTAGAAAGTAGAAAATTTCATATTTATAGAAATATCAAGTAAAATAAACATCATTTTTGAAATTAGAACATTGAAATTAGGTTCCGGTTAATTTATGAGAATTTTAAAAATTACATTAATTTATTGTGAATTGAAAAAATTCAGTTTGGGTTTTTCGGTATTTCTAATGAAATCATATTCATGTCATAGTGATTAATAATTAATTATAAACAATAAAAAACCAAAAATATGTGATTTTATTAATATGAATTATTTCAATATACTTTCATCAATTTACAAACCTATAAATAACTTTTAGAAGTTTAAAATGAAAATTTTGGCAATAAAAACAGTACTTTGTGGAAAAATTCATTTTCAATGCCAAAAGAGGTTGTAAAAATTTTGTTTGGTTATTATAGGTTAAAATAACATTAACATGTTACTAAATTTCCAATATCTTACGAACCCCAAGGGCAAGACAGTGGTTTTGTTTCTCATCAAACAATATTTTCATGATCTATATTTGGAAATTATTAATAAAAATCCTCCACTTTTACTATAAATGCCTACCCAATATTCCATTAACATTCACTTAAAATCCTTGATCTATAAAATTTATAGTATTGTTTCCACACAATTAGTCCTATCATGGTTTCCCCATTCTACCAGGGTTACATTCTTCAATATTATGGAGTAACTCTTCAAGATAAAGAAATTGTCCTTCCTTTCTCTTCAATTAATGATCCTCTTTGTGTATATGTATTCTAAATTTTATGGTAACTATATTTTATTAACCTTTTGATGATACTATTAATTATAATTTATGTTTTTAAATGGTATCCCCTTTTCCCCTCTAATTTTACCAATTTATGAAGCCATATTTTGTACCCAACATGCAACCGAATTTACTTCTCAAGTATCTCTATCTATATAAGAAATTCTCATTTATATTATTATTCGGAATACACAACCCAATTTATATTCTCGGGGTATTCACGTTTATGTAATAATTATTTCTTTTATTATAGTATTTACACATAGAAAACCCATATTCCCTTTTCATGTGGTAAAAATGATCGAAACATCATGTTTTTATGCACTTTTTAATCCATGATTTTGATATGAAAGCCATTATTTATTCTCCAAGGATTATTAGTGAAATTATTTATTATGATATATTGGGGTCACATCAATTAATTAATATGTATGTTTAACCCTAATTTGACTCTAATTCATTTTGTAATGAATTTAATCCATATGGATAAAATGTTTTATGATATCATAGTGAATAACATTGGTAACATTCAATTATAACACCCTTGATGAAAAATTATGGTGATACGATAATGAATGTATCATTTTCAAGTTGTATCAACATTCCCATGTAATTATTAAGGTTCTTTTGTTTTTTATATTTCTATTCCTCATTCCTTGTATTTGTGCATCATGATCTAATTTATTTGTATCAATATAACATGTTATATGTATCTATTGATTATTTCTTTACGTGGCCTCATTATCAACAATTTCTTTTGATGTATATCCCCATATTACGAGTTATAGTAAATTTTCCTAGTATAATCACATGAAAAATAATCACATGTGAATTAGAATACATTTTTATGTTTTTATGTATTGTTTTCCTGATTTAAAAGAAACTAATTTTAAAGAATCTTTAGTTTTCATCCACGCATTAAAAAGAATAGGTAATAAAAAGGTGTGATGCCATAATGGACATATCACCATTCATGAAAATACTAAAGGTCAGATCATCACCCTTTAATAAAATGGCAACACCAACCTATTTTTAATTTTAATGTATTATTTTTTCATCATGTAAAATATAATCTTCATTGCATATCACAACTTATTAATGGGGGTTTTTTTTTAAATTTTAAAATAGTAATTTTAATTCTTTTTATTTTAAAAATTATTTTTTGTTTGTTTCATTTACTAATGAGAATGTTTATGTTATTAATATTTATTCATGGATTTCTCAATATTTTTCTTATCTAGTAGGTATTCATAAAAAATGTTGGTTTTGGATAAGGAAACTAGGCCTATGTAATTTTCACTTACACAAAATATAACTAAGAAATATTTAGGTAAATATATTTATACACTTTAATTCAAAAATGAAAATTCATGTCACCTATGTCAAACAGTGGAAACAACACAAAATATCGTTCAAGTAAAAAAATATCTTTCAAAACCTCCACCCCTTGAATTGTTTTACATGGATTTATTTAGACCATCAAGATTTTATAGATTAAATGTAAAGTATTATGTTCAATCCCTTGAATATGATGTTTTTAGATACATAGGGTAGTATTTGTTTTCTCCCAATTGTGAATCTAGATCATACATTTCAAAGTATGCTATATCTATAGAAAATCTTATCGGACTAGGGATTAATCCCTGAATCCGTGATCTTGGTCCTGAGTTTGAGAATCAAGACATTGAATTAATTTTCTCATAAAGTGTTTATACTCACAACTTTTATACTCCTAAGACCCCCATAGGAATGATGTTATAGAATATTAAATACGACACTTAAATAAATTTCTTAATAAATTCCTAATTAATATGACCATTTGTTTACATTTTGGAGGTGTGTGTGAATACATCACGCTATATAATTAGTAGAATATTAATTGGAACAATTTTAATGAAAACCCATTAGGAATAATAGAATAATTTAAATCCTAATTTTAATTAATTTAGAGTTTCTTGTTTCAGTGTCATTATTCCCAACACTACGGTTAATCCATAAAAATTTTCTTCTCACGAGTGATGGTGAAATTTTCTTTGGTTATTCATCCTCTAGTAAATCATATAGATTTATTAAAAAAAGAACCCAGAATATGGAAGAATCATTTCATGAAATGTTTTATGAGAAATATTCACATGATCCAATGACCTCTTTATAAAACCATATGGAATACCATTCAACTCTAAACATAAGTGAAAAATCAAATATCACTTCTGTAAAACATGTGAAATATTTTCACACTCTGAGATAATTTCTCAAACCAAACAAAAACCTGTATATAACAATGATATTACCTGGACATACTTTTAATGTGTAGTTTTGGATCATAAATATCAGCCTCTAATTTTTTTATTTGTAGACCATGATAGAGGTACTCAGACTATAGATTCTCTTAGGAATCAGGTTAAACATCACGATTTATCATAATCTGTTGAACCTAAGAAAAAAATTGATTAAATTAGTAATAAATTTTGGGTAATAGAAATAAAATAATAATATAAAAAAATTAAATGAAATAGATTTTGGGAACAAATTTTTATGCATAATGACACATTGACTATATGATCAAAATGGGAATTTAGAAACAAGGTCAATAAATATAGGACTGTGGTATGAAATAAATATTAACTAGTTACACAAGTGTATTGTCAAAAAGAGGGTATATACTATGAGTAAAACTATTTATCTATATCCAAAATTGAATCCATTTTAATCCTTCCACAATATTAATCACATTTTGATTTCATGCTATATCAAATGGATGTCAAAAGTGTATTATTGGATGGTTATATATTTGAGGATGTTTTTTTAAAACCCCCTAGTTTTAAGTATATTTATTTACTAAATATTTTTAAAACTAACAAAATATTTATGTGTTTTAAAATAGGCTCCCACTACTTTGTATGATAGGCTCATCTATTTTCTTATTTCTAAAGTTTTTTAAACAGTATAGATGATCCTTATAGTTTTGTAAAAAAAATTAAAATATAATATATTCTTTGAAATAAATATATATGATATTATCAAGGGATCTTCTGATAATGTGTTGTTTACTTATTTTTCAAAAAATGATGAAAAATAAATATTAAATGATTTTAATGGGTGATCTGAAATTCATTCATGGTTTTCTAAATTTTCAAAATATAGGGGGAATTATTTTAAATCAAAGTAAGTACACAATAGATCATATAAAATATTTTTGTAATAGAAAACACTAATAATAGGGAAAAATCCATTGGTGAAATATTTATGTTGGATATTGATGAATCTGAGAAGCTAGTGGATCATTCGAACTAAAGAGGTATGATTGGAACTCTGCTATATTTTACTAGTCATCCCCCCATAAAATTATGTTTAGTGTGTTTATATGTTCTCATTTTCATGAAAAAAAAATCTTAAAGATTCACACTTACTTACTTTATAAATAATTCTAAGAAACCAAAATATATATCAAATATTGGATTGTTCTAAACAAGATGAAAATCATTTTACATAGAAATTTATTCAAATGATGATTTTGGTGGTTTCAAGTAAGTCATAAAAATAACCTCTATAACATGACCTATTTTGGTAAGGTATGTAGTATCATGGTGTAGTATAAAACAAAATTTAGTTGCATTGACAACTGCTAATTATGAAAAGATAGCTTCAGGTAGTTTTGGTGATAATATTTTTTGGTTCACAAAAACTCTTTTATACAATATATATCAATTCATACAATTCCCAATAAATTATAACAAAAGAAGAACAATAAAAATCAATAAGAATCATGTGTCTCACTGTAGAACAAATCCCATTGATATTAGGCATCACTTTTTGAGATATCATTTAAAATGGGGTGATATAACTCTAGAATTTATAAGAGATTAACATCATCTTTCTGGTATTTTTACTAAAACATTGACTTCTGATAGACTTAGTTACATAAAACAAGAATGAGGTATGATGAATTTTTGTTAAATGTTTAATTTTAGAAATTACACACTATTGGATAACCCACTATTTGAGAAACCACCATTGGATAATCCAATATTGTAAACACCACCATGGTACAACCCACCATTGGTAAATCAATTGTTGTATAACCCACAATTGTATAACCCGCCGTTGGAAAGGACCACTGCTGGTATTTTTTTTCCATTCCTAAATTTTCATTTTAATTTATTTTATATCTATTAATTTAATTTTACTATTAAGTTTTTTTTATTTTATAATACCTAAGGGTTATAAATTATACACTTATTCTAATTTACATGCACTCACACCCTCATGCTTTTTCCTTTGAACCTCACAGTGACATTTTCCATCTCGATTGTTTCCTTCCCCTGACCTCATCTAAAGCCTCCAACTTCATTTACCGTGGTTTTAGAAAAACATCCAATGGAGTTATCTCCCATGGAATTGCAACCATTGAAGAATAAAATAAGTAATTAAATATTATCTATAGTAGAGGTTTGATATCCTTAGCTCAAAAATATCATAGTTGTTCCTGAAAAAGAAGTGAATGAAAAATGGTTATTGTCCAAAAATTTTATGGTGATTAAATTAATTCTAGATCTGTGATGGTTTGAGTGGTTATTGAATAATGAGTGACCATTATACCCTAGATTAGTGCATTACTTTTACTATATTTTGGAGTTTATTTTTAGTGAATATAATGGTTTTATTTGATGAAATATATATAGAGAGAAAGTTGTTTTCTCTTTAATATGATGGGATATATGACTTGATGTATCTCATGAATGTTCCTAGAATGATTATCATGGATCTATTCGAAGTAAAAGTGGTACATTTTTGTATGAGAAATATTTTTTTTATCTAATTGGATGTGGTACTTTATGGATACCAGATGCAAATGAGTTAAATGGTGAGTGTAATTTTCTGTTCAAATTTATATATCATGCATTATGACCTAAAATGAGATTTCAGAACAATGAGATAACTTGATTAGTATATCTTGTATATTATAGGAAAAAGATATCAAATCAATTGGGTTAGGAATTTAATGGTTCATATAATGGAAATAAAGAACATTATTCTATGTTAAATTCGCTCATTTATCTCAAGCTCATTTTGTCCATTCTTGAGTCCTGAGGGTTAGTTGTTAAGGATGGTGAATCTGTAGTGTTGTGTGGAATATTTTCTTTGAAAAATTATATTTGTAAGAGAATTAAGATAAACTAGAGCCAATAGTTGAGAATATGGGTTCATGATGTTGAAAAGTTGTATGAAGAGCTTAATGTAGTTGATAACCCTTGTAAATAAATATCTTCTTGATCTGGGATTGGATCAAGATGAATTTGATGTATTCTCATATGATGAGAAAGAAGATGATAGGATTGTTTCTTCTAGTGATGAGGAATAGTTGTTAGTTGAGGAGGATTGTGACAAAAATATTCCTCAGTGTTTTGATTTTACTTATAGTACATGTATTCCTCCAACATCACTACCTATTAGAGAGACTTTTTTAACTGATGGAACTAAATATGTGGTAATTGATTTTTCATAAGAACAATAGTTGATGGGTTCCTATTACAAATTCTTTATTTATATTTTATATGTATCAAATTAATATAATATAAGTGATATAGTTAATAATACAGTGAATCTCATGTTGTTGATGATGGAGGAGATGAAAAAGAAGAGGGAGATTATAGATTTGAATGAGAATGTGATGAAGATGAATGTTATGATGAGGATTGTTTTGATTATGATAGGCCTGATGATCATTAGATAACTCATGAGTATGTTTCTTCTCTAGGAATATCTATTTCATCTAGGTAAATGTAGAGATTAATCTTTGTTCAAGATGTTGACGAAGCTTTAAGAGATGAGTAGAGATCATATAGTGAGGGGGAGAAAACTCCCAGTTTTGTGAGCCACTATGTTTTCCATACTGATGGTGAATCTGTTAGGCCTATAATTTTTTATTCTATCAGGTTAGGTGTCTTATCTTGGAATGAATAGGAATGAATATTAGGTTCTATGAGGATTTTACTGGATTAATCTAATTCTAATAATGATGATAACAATACAACAAAGAATGGTGGACCTGCTATGTAAGAACCTGGTTCTTACATTAAGTTGCATGTTTCTTTTTCATTATATTTTGAGATTGTTTTTTTTGAGAAAATATTGGAAACATGGTAGTTCTAGAAAATTTCCAGGTTATATTTCGTGTACTCTATAGTACATGTTGTGTGTATGTTGGTTGTTTAATAACTACGTAATGACTTAGTACATGTAGTTTAGTGACCGTTTAAACATAATCTACTAAATGGTGTGTAGTGTTGTTTAACACTCCATGTTATGGAAAAGTCCTAGTCATGTGTTGACCCATCTGATGCATCTAAGCTGTGTGGTGATTTGGAAATCTACATAAGTCGGAGTATAGAAAATCTACTACATGATGTGTAGTCTTAATAAAAGATGTGTAATTTTATTTTTATTCATTTATATAGGATAGTGTTGCGTCTCATTTCTGAAAAAATCTTCTTCTTCCCTGTTTTCATAATGTGATGCTATGGGAGGTCGGGAACACTTATTCTTCTAGATTCTTCATCCAAAATATTTTCTTCAATCTTTCGATGGATGTAGGACCGCATTCGGAAGGATAAACCCACACATCATATTCTGTTCTTGTTCTTTTTCCTCACATTCTATAGTGTACATCCAAGTGGAATTGTCGGTATTAAAAAAATGTAGATCTATGAGGACCATCTTTAAATTGGAGCTCGATATATTACATGCCTACGTCTATGTGTCTAAGGTAGGTGGTTCATACTTTTTTATGTTTTTTTTAAATTGGGTTTTTGGATTTTAGTACAACGATGGGTTATTGCATGAAAAACTATTAATGAATTGTATATGAATCTTACACCTTAAGGGATGCCAATAAGTATTTCCTGACTCATTATGATAGCTCGAGGTCATGAAAGAGGTCATTTCTCAAGGGTTTATTTTTGCCTGAGTATGCAGAAATGGGTTTAATATAAATTGGATAAATTAGACTTCTGAGATTATTTCATCAAATCATGTTAGTATTGATTGAGGTTTCCATGTCCTCTGTATTTCTGTGTGATAACTGTGTCAACTTCATTCAATTGTTATATTGTTTTTGTGCTAAATGTGACCTATTGTTAATATATATAATTGTGTTGAGAATATATTTTTAGGAACCGTTGGGGTTGTGTGGGGTATAGATTGAATTTGATTGAGTGGTTTGACCCCTGGATTGGGCATCATGGATGTTATATTTGAGATAGTGTGATTTCCAGGTTGGGAATGGCCTAGGTTATATGGATGGTGTGGACATCAGATTGAGAAATAGGTTCGTATGCAAATGAGTTGTTAGAAATGATGGTGGCTTGTGTTCTTATATGGTAACTACTGCTCACCAATGATTTGAGTTCTGTGTACATAGGTTGACTCCCTGATGAGGTGGTACTGATCACTCGAATGGGTAGAGGACCTATATAGTTGCGGTTTAGGTATTATCATTTTGGTGGTGCATGCCATAGGAAGCCATGTGAATGGTGAGGAGGCTTCGGGGAAATAGAGATAAGGCTATCGGGTTGGCGGATGAGGCTTGTCGTGATTGAGGCTGTCGGCCAAGATATTATTGGGGACAAATATTTCTTTTCTTCTTGATAGTAATGAAGGATATACGTTATTATTCCTCCCATTAATGCTCTATGGACCGGCTTAAGCATTCGAGCATGGGTCCACGAGAATAAGATACTATTGGATAAGAGTTCCTTTGAGATTTTGGTACATGAGACAGTAGGTTTTAAGAGGATTTTCATGCTAGGTTTTATGTTTGAGATTCCATCATTGGCTGCAGTAGGTGATAATCCATGGTGGCATCCAAGAACAAGTACAGTCTGTGTTTACATTGGGAATTGTGTTGTTTACATTATTATTTGTTCTTGTCTGCTTAAACACATATATTAGGTAACCACCATTGGTGGCATCCTACTGATACACATCACATACCATGTATGGTCGCCTCGAGACGCATGCAGACTTTATAGATTTATGTGCAGGAAATAGATCAAATTTAGGAGTTGGACCGTATTAGCAATTGCATGGAGATTTGACATGGACCCTGACATCATGCCTATCTAGAGTTTACATAGTTTTGCTTTCTTTTCTATATCAGCATGATTACTTCTTTCATAGATAATGTGGGCTAGCCATTGGAACCGTTGTTTATTGACATGTATGACATACTGTGGATGCATGCATTATTGTTTCAGTAATTTTTATATGTGGTGTCTGTCATGACGTTATATTTATCATCAGTTTCTATTGTTTATATATATATATATATTGGTTTTTTGTCTATTTTTGGATGTGATTCCACTATATGGGTCTGGTTTGAGTCGGTTGAGTCTTTTTTACCACTACACGTTTTATTATTACAGTCAGACTAGTACCATATTTTCCTCTGAGAGGGTATAGCCTCTCACTATTTTTGTTTTCACCCTCACTACTAGTTAGTAGCTTTTGGCGTCCGGGGAGGTGTGCCTAAGGCCAGTAACACTTGGCCCATTTAACACTGTTCGAGTGGATCTTAAGTTCGAGATGTTACAAAGTGTTATGGAAGGGGTTTGTTATTGACATGGATTAAGTATCAACTTTTTAATGACTAATAATGAGATCAAGACTACTTTTTACTTATTCTAGTTTACTATTTGGGATATGGTATACTAGTGATAGGTTGTTTTGGGAACTGGGTTTCTAGAGTGTGCTTGGGTGCCTGTAGCCCTTGGTATGAGGGGTGTACCAGGTTACCTTGGGTGGGAATTTCTATTTTTCTTTTTCATAGATTGTTTTTTATATTATTTCCACCATAGTTCTTTACTTGGTTTGTGATATTATTTGTTGTGATATGTGATCCTTGACTCAATGCGGTATAGGAGAATTGGAAATTGTCCCGGTAAGGCAAGGCATGTTTGGTTGGCTTTTCATAGGCACATTGTTTGGGTATCTCAATTTTATATCTACCCGTATGCTTTGTGATGTGATAATACCATGTGAATAATATCAATTTCCATGCTATATATTCTTTTTAAATGTGAAAGGTTAAATTCCTAATAAGATTTTTTTATTGTAATGTAATTTTCCATGCAATATATTATGTAAAATTTCATGTGGCATTAGGTTTGGTCCAATATCATATATGAGTAGTCATGTACTTTTACTGAGGTAATGTCAATCACCAGGATTGGGCATCATTGACAAAGGTTTTAGGTTGTGTGGCTATCAAGAAGGGGTGACTCAGTTGATGATTTGAGGAAACAATGGTGGTCGGGATAGGCATGGCCCAAGGTACCATTGATACTTGGCTTCGTTGAGGGATGGTAAGGAGACCATGAGGCCATGATGCAATGGTGAATGGTTGATATGAGGGTGATTAAATGTATTTGTTATTTGCGGACTATTTATTTCATTCCTTATCTATGTTATATATATATTGTTATATATGTGGGTTGCCTGACCATTTATGGTATTTAGCGGGTTCGTCCTAGATGGCTCAATGGAATTTTTAGGTGGGTGGTGGTACTATACTGTAGGATCATGATCAGGTTTAGACAACTAAGGGGTAGCCAGAGCATGAGCTGCAAGAATATAGTCAATGACAAGATTGGGTTCAGGATCTAGTACAAGCATAATAACATTTGGGTTTGGCAGCATTTGGGTCGGGGCTCGACGAGTAGCTCTGATCTAGCCTGGTATGTGTTTTGCTAGGGAGGGAAAAAGGCGTGTAAGGTACATAGCCTTCTATTCCATATCTAACTCGGGAGATCAATTCATAACACTCCCCACTTTTTCATGGTGGGGGTGGTTATCAGGAAGCTGAGAACTAGATAAAGTGAATTATGATGATCCTCAAGTAGCTCGAGACACCTTTAGGGTAGAGGGTCAAGCTAGCATTGTATACACTGAGAGGATTGGTGATTCAATGCTGGGATGTGTAGCTTTAGGCCCGTATACACGAAGAACTAGCATAGAAGGACATTGAGGACATGTTTTTAAATTACTTTTTTCCCATATATGCTAAGCTAAGAGTGAGATATTGAGTTCTTGAGCCTACAACAGGGTGACATATCCATCATGAACTCTGCAGATACCTTCACTCAGTTGTCAATCTTTGCACTAGGCATGGTAAGGAAAGACACCTCGAGGTTGAGTTGCTTTGAAGATGGATTACGGAATTCCATTAAGTTTTAGGTAAACAAATTCAGGATTGCATCGTTCTCCAGGGAGGTGAATCAAGAGTTCATAGTCAAGGTAAATGTGATGGACATGTACCATTTGAGTTGGTAAGTTGCTTTAGGTGATGGTTCTGATAGTAGGAAGTGAGGTTGGGATGAGTTCTACTAGGGTATTGAAGCCATGGACATATCTAGACCACTTAGTGGATGTTCATCAGTTGTTTTCATTCATTGTGGGAAAAAGGGAATATCTGAACATAGTGTGATAGGCCACCAAAGGAGGGTTGGGCGTGTGGAAAGGTTGTGCCATGACCCATCCCCTAGGGCCCGTGTCGTGACTACCCCAAGCCCACCATCCATAGGCCATGGGTTGGTGACTAGCATTGAATGCATGTTCCCTATTACTGGGAAGACATTGCCTTTATAACCTGTAAGCACACACAACCAAGCACACAACAAGATATGAACTCAAGTAAAATGAATAGTAACGAGAGTAAGTGAAATAAGTAAAAGGGGAAGGAATACAAGACTAACTAGATTGTACAAGGAAAAATTTAATGTACAAGATAGCTGGTAGGTGAAAAGATGACCATGGATCGTCCACCACGGATCCTACCTGAAGGGTAGGTACAACTCATGAATGGTCATCTCTATGGTACGCCATGTCTAAGGTCCACCTACGAACTACTTCTAGTCCTGGTACTCTCATCCTCCATAAGCACTCTCCGTCATTTGAACTAAACACAATGAGGTGTGGGAATAACCCATACAGGGCTATGTATAACAATAATGAGTAGGTACATCGAGACCCTCAAAGCCTCACAAAATCCACAATGGATAAACCACAAAGTATGAAATCAACTAACAACCAAACTTAGATATATTCCTATACATATTCCTAAGTTATCAATTATACCCATCTCAATAATGAGGAAAAAATAGTGTCCAGATCAAATCCAAAATCTCAACTATTCCACAAAGGAAAGAATACCACAAAGGCAAGTACCACACATGTACACCACACAGAAGAATACCACCATGATATTTCCGCAATGGAAAAAACCAGAAGGTACATACTTAGATCACATCATGTATAACATAAGTAAAGTAGTAGATATGATTAGTTTTAACTACTGAATAATCTTGCTCTGTAAAGATGTTGACCCACAAAGGATCACTAGAATCTGACCCACACAGGATTGCTAGGAGCTGACCCACAAAAGAGTGCATAGAGCTGACCCAAACAAGATCGCTAGGAGATAACCCAAATAGGATCATTAGGAGATGACCGGCACAGGATTTCTAGGAGCTGACCCACACAGGATCTCTCGAAGCTTACCCACAAAGGATCGCTAGGAGTTGACCCACATAAGATCACTAGGAGCTGACCCACAAATGATTGCTAGGACCTGCCCCACACAGGATCGCTAGGAGCTAACCCATACATGATCTCTAGGGGATGAACCACACCGGATATCTATGAGCTAACCCACACTGGATCATGGGGAGATGACCCACATAGGATATCTAGGAGATGACCCACACAGGATCGCTAGGGGTTGACCCACACATGATCACTCTTCATTCTTCTCGTCATAGCCTGCTAATGGGTTCCCGCACTAAGCCTGCTCATCTCTGGAAGAATCTTTTTCTCAAGTCACTGGTCGATACTCCAACTTCTACTTTGTCCCATGAATTATTATCTAAAAATTCTGTAATATCATAGGGGTCTCAACATAAAAGACAACACGTCAATCGAATGTCTGGTCTATGAGTTATTAGCCTTTGAGTCACGTGGGCTCCGTTGGATTCCTGCTCAATCCAACCCGACCATTTCCCAATTTTGTCCAAATATCCAGTGGGGTATACCATAGTGACCTTCTCTCTATAAGGTTTTCATCGCCTCTAGCAGTTTGTCAATCGGACGTCCGGTGCCAAAGTTATGGCCCAAGTAAACTATAGGGTCGTATCTGGTCCGGGTCTGGTCCGACTCGGTCGGAGCGACCTGGCCCAACCCGGCCTGGGTCAATCCGATTCCCGATGACCCGGACTGACCCTATAGGTCCAGTCCATCCCGCTGGGTGGCCCGACCTACCACGGGGGTGCTGCGAGGGCGTGGATCGGCCATAGGGGTGCCGCGAGGGCGTCAGGAAGTGAGGCCGCGGGGCGGCTCGCCCGCGAGGTGCCACGAGGGTGCTGTCGTGGGGTAGCTCGACCCAAGCGGCTTAGCTGTGGGGAGACGTGACGACACATTGTGGGGTAGCTCGGCCAGAGCGGCTCGGGCACGGGGTTCCGTGAGTGCGCGGCCGCAGGGTGGCTCGACCACAGGGTGCCACAAGGGGGTGACTTAGGGCAGCTCGGCCGAAGCGACTCGGTCGCGGGGGTGCAGTGAGGGCGGGGCCACAGGTCTGCTCCACCGGAGAGGCTCGACCACGGGGTGCCGCGAGGGCATGTCCATAGGGAGGCCTGTCCAGATGGTTGGAGCACCGTGGGGTGCAGAGGATGTTGGTGGAGGTGGCCACGAGGTGGCGATGTTGCCTTAGTTGCCTTCATCGCCTTTTTCGTGGTTAATAACCGTCCTCCTCCATCACGAAGAACACAAGAATTATCCCAAGAAATTATGAGAGGATGGGCCATGTTTGTTTGGCCCGCACTCTCCACATTAGAGTGGTAGCAAGCGGTAATAAGACTTGTATCACAAGAATAACAAGAACGGGTAAGGCAAACAATTCAAACACCATCCCTACCTCGTTTGATTCATTGAAGATTGTCTGTGGGGAAAGAGTCGATGTTGTTGGGACTAGATGGATTTCAGTGACGTCGGTGTATCCTCAATCTTCGGTTCAGATGATCCTCATTTGTGATCCTTTGATGGAGTTTGGAGAATAATTCGTCAAAGGTGAAGCGTTCTTCATTGGCATTATTCATTGGAGACTATACTCCCAAGGCCCCTTCCTTTTCTAATGATTAATTTCCCCCAACCCACCAAAAAGAAAAGGGTATCCAATATAATAAAATAAATTTGAATAATTTTAAAATGGAATAAATAATTAATTGAGTTAGTGGGTTGGCTTAATTAATAATGGAAAGGGGTTTCCACAATTAAGTGGGGAAGCTCAAGAGGTTTCTCCCCAATTAATAGGGAGTTAAAGTGGTTTCATGCCTCTGGTGGCCCCCACCACCATAACCTCTCATGGGAGGTCAGTTATGGTGGTCCCCACAAACATAACCTCTCATGGGAGGTTTAGTTCAGTTCTTCCCCACCTATGATGAATCCACATGGAAGCTCAATCAAATAAAATAAAAATGTTACAAAATTGTTATTCTATTTTATTTTGTCATAGAAAACCCAAAATTTATCTTTCACCCTCAACCAACTGTCGTCAAGGTGAGAGTCTCCCTATGATGATACCAGTGTTGCGAGATCAATTGTGTCCTCGGATTTCAATTCTGAGAACCGGTTCAAAAGTTAGAAAAACCTTCTCACACGTTTACTAAACGTACCTGAAACATTTTTCAGAAATTCATTCCGGGCACTCCGGGCCTCGAAATCACATACAGTCAATTTTTGCAGGCTCATAAAATTCCCATATATTTAAAAATAATAATATACATGGAATTTTAAGGTCATTAATTTCTCCCCACCTCAGGGCTTTACGTCCTCGTAAGCCACATCAGAAACTAGGAATAAAAGTTGGGGTAATGAGCACAAATATGAGCCTCCCGTTCCCATGTGCTCTCTTAGAGGTTCTCGTGCAGCCATTGAATGTGCACCAGAGGTATTGACCATCCAGGAAGGACTTGCTACTATCGATCCTCAATCTCAACTGGAACCTCCGTAAAAGTTTCCCCATCATCGATGTCCAGCTCTCCATGGTCGATGACGTGGGAAGGGTCATAGACGTATCTCATTAGTTGGGATACATGGAGGACATCGTGCACCCAGTGCAATTGAGGTGGATGAGCTAAGTGGTATGCCACCTTGCCAACTCTACTGAGGACCTGGAAAGGCCCGATGAACCTCTGAGATAACTTTCCACCTCGTCCAAATATTCACAATCCTCATCGAGGTGGGACCCATAGAAAGACATGATCACCATCCTTGAACTCTAGATGTCTCTGTCTCCTATTGAAATAAGACTTCTACCTGCTCAGTGCAGCCTTCATCCACTCCTGGATGATCTTCACTTTCTTTGTGGTAGCATGTACCATCTCTGGTCCCACTAGTGCTGAATCCCCTAGGTCTGTCCAGCACAAAGGTGATCTACAGTGTCCCTCATACGACGCCAAAAAAAGTACCATCCCAATGGTGGAGTGATAGTTGTTGTGGTATGAAAACTTTACCAAAGTAAGGTAATCCTCCAAGCTCTGACATAAGTTAAGGACACATGCACATAGCATTTCCTCGAGAGTCTGAATGGTCCGCTTAGTCTGACCATCTGTCTGAGGATGGAAGGCGATGCTCAAACGAATATGTGTCCAAAAGCTTTTTGCAACCCCTTCCATATTTGGGAAATGAAATGTGCATCACGATCACAGACAATCATCGTGTGTACTCCATATATCCTCACAATATCTTGTACATAGAGGAATCCCAATCTCTCTACTAAACCCTACTCTCTAATCGGTAGGATGTGGGCCGACTTGGTGAGTCGGTCGACGATCAACCAAATAGGGTCATGTACTTTGGATATACGTGGATGTACAATCACAAATTCCATGGATATACCATCCCACATCCACTCTGGGACCTCTATGGGATGAACAAAGCCTACTGGTACCTGATTCTCCGCCTTCACTTTCTGTTAAGTGGGGCACTGAAAAACAAAATCTGCTACTGCTTTCATCATTCCCTACCACCAGTGCTGTCATCGAAGATCCTGGTACATCTTTGCCACTTCTAGATGTACCGATAGAGTGGATGTGTGTAACTCCCTCATAACTTCCTCCCGAAGAAGCACTGGTACCGTGGTATGTCCTCTGAAGAGGATGATGTGCTCCCCACATTCAGAAAATCCATCAGGTGCATGTCCTCTGGATATTTGAGCATGTCATGTCTCGCAGTCAGTGTCCCCATGCTGCGCCTCCCAGACTCGCTGAGGAGGTGGGGGAGTGACTATAAAAGACTAAAGAAAAGCTGCTTCATCCCGATCCACAATGGATATATGAAAAGTGGCCTTCTTCTTCATCACCTCGCCTAGCATCTGTATACCTGACCTCCTACTGAGTGATTCTGCTACAATGTTCCCCTTCCTAGGAGTATAGACTATCTTGAAGTCATAGTCCAGGAGAAACTCAAGCCAAAATTGTTGCCTCAAGTTAATTCTTTCTGAGATAAGATATACCTGAGACTCCTGTGATTAGAGTACAATGTAGAATACTCTCCCATCGGATATTGTTGTCACATCTTCAAGGAAAATACCACTACTTCTAACTCCATGTCAGGGGTAGCGTAGTTCAGATCATGTTGTCTCAGCTTTCGAGAACCAAATGTGATCACTGCATTCTCCTACATCAGGACACATCTGAGTCTGGTCCCTGATGCGTCGCAGTAAACTACATACCCTACACCCTCCTATGAGAGCCTTAAGATGGGGGGATTAGTCAACCTTTTCCTCATCTCCTGAAAACTATGCTGGAATATCTTTGAACACACGAAGGGTTTCCCTTTTTCTTCAATGCAGATATAGGGGCTGCAACTTTGGAGAAATCTAGCACAAACCATTTTTATTAACAAGCCAAACCCAGAAAACATCGTATCTCTGTCACACTCCTAGGTGGATCTGAATAATTCATTGCCTCAATATTCACTAGATCCAATGCAACTCCGACCTATGATATGAAATGTCCCAGAAAGTGAACCTCTTGGATCCAAAACTGGCACATCAAGAGCTTACCATAAAGCCGGTGCTCTCAGAGTGTGTCCAGTACTACCCGGAAATGATAAACATGGTCCTCCTCAGTAGCCGAGTAGATCAGAATGTTGTCGATGAAGACTACCACAAAGCGATCAGGGTTTGGCTGAATAATCTTGTTCATGAGTCCCATGAACACTATTGGAGAGTTGGTTATGCCGAATGGCATAACTGATAACTCGTAATGGTCGTACCGACATCTAATGTAATTCTTCTACACATCCTCCTCACACACACTGATCTGGTGATATCCTGATCCGAGTTTTATCTTTGAGAACCACCGTGCTCCCTTAATATGATCAAATAGGTCGTCAATTATCAGGAGTGGGTACTTGTATTTCACAATCACCTAATTTAGATACTGATAGTTGAAACAAAGTCTCAATATCCCATCCACCTTCTCGGTGAACAAAATCGGGGATGCCGAAGGTGAAACACTATGCCAAATGAATCCCTTCCCCTGAAAGCCCTCTAGCTATACCTACAGCTCAAGAAGATCAGCGGGAACCATCCAATACACTAGGGTAGATATCGTTGTCGTCCTAGGGTACAAGTCAATGTAAAATTCCACCTCTCTATGAAGAGGTATACCCGAAACATCATCAGGGAAAACATCTACATACTGGTCCACCACTATAAGATAGCTTGGACTCTCCACATCAACCGCTATGAGGGTAAGTCTAGCCAACTGATGAGTGATCAGCTCTACTCTCTGCATCGTAAGTTCATCCTGTGCTGTAAAGTCTCTCTTCTCACTGGTGAAGGTAAACTTGTTCCCATCCTTGAAAACCCACCTCACTATGTGCCCAATAGAGTGTATTTGAGCATGGACTGTAGATAACTAGTCCATACCCATGATGATGTCATAAGGCCTCGACGCTACTACTAGGATATCCTAGCTGAGGCTCTCGCCTCCTAGAGTAAGCTCACACTATCAGAACCTATGCATAATCATTGAATCTACTCCCGTAAGAGTCTCTAGCCATATGGATCGAGCCAACAGCTCCATTGGAATCTTCGAGCTTTGAATGAGGGCAGTGGAAATAAAATAATTATTGGAATCTGTGTCTATAAGTACTGAAACTAAGGTGGAGTAGACAGAGATCGTACCTCATATCATCTCTGGAGTGTCGTGATCATAGGCCTCAGCTTCCAGGAGCTGAGCTCTCTCATGTCCACCTACTCCCTACAGTCAGGGTGGACATCCTGGTGGTGGTGGCGGTAACATCTCGAACTGTCGCCCACAACTAGGTCTATAGCCAGCTCATCTACTATGTCTGCCTGCTCCTAGTGGATCTCCTAGGTCAAACCTATTTCTCTTCCTGGGTAGTCCTTCGGTTGTCTTCTGATCATCTGTACGGTGGGTCAGACAGTCATGTGCCATGTGACCCTATCCTCCACATGCGTAACACTCCCTGCTCCTGGCATGACTAGCCCCACCTCAGGTGCCCCTCACAACTGATCTTGAGTCATCCAGTCGTCCACCTACAGGTTTGGTCCTTTTGGACTTCTGTGACATCTGTCTACTACTAGCTACATAAGAATCTGCTACGAGATTACTGGTGGTGGTTCTCACTACTGGGGACTACTCAGCAAGAAAACTCTCCACTAAGAGGTCTCGGTCTAACACCCCCACCTACGGTGGAATGATGAGTGGGATCATCAAAGCCCTGATCTCCCACCTGAGTCCCTTCTCAAAGGACCAAGACCTGAAGAATGGGACTCGTACCATATCCGTGGAGTAGAACGACAGGTCAGTGAACCTCGCTGAGTACTGAGCTACAGTCACGCTACCCTACGGTAGATGATTAAGCTTCTATATGCGCACTGTGCAATGAGTCACTGGGAAAAAATCGGCCTGAAACAGTCTCTCGAAGTTTTCCAAGAGAAGCGTCACCTCATCATGATCCTAGAGTAACAAGCTACATCATTTTCCTACTAATGCCTATAGAACACAAGAAGCAAGGATCACAATGAGATCGGCTGGTGTCCATAAAATTTGGAAGACTATCACTACAACCTCCAACCAATCCTCAGCCACTTGTGGGTCCATCTCTCCCCTTAACCTGGGTGGCTCTTAGGGCTAGAAATCATTCAACACGCTCATGCAGTGTGCACTCGCTATGGTTGTGGTTGGTGGCATCGGTGGACCAACGAGTAATGGTACCGTTGGTGCCTCTACTGGTGCCTCTACTGGAAGAGGGCCCTACACTGAAGCCTCGTCACTCGGTGGGATATCAGTGTTTGCTACTATCAGAACCCTAGCCAGCTGTTTACGTGGAGGCATCATAAAAAGAAACAGGTGAGCCATGGTTAAAAAGTTATACCTGAAGAGCTGACTCAAATATATCACAATGAAAAATCTTCAAAAAGCACACACAATCATTGTTTTCGTACACTGAGTCAGAAATTAGATGTTAGGGTCCTGGGGTATGGATACGTCGGTCGTCGCACCAACACTGGATTCCTTAAACTGATAAACACACTCACTAAACTTAACATTATTATCGTTAAAAAGAAACATCAAATTCCTATGTTCTATAGTAGAACTGACTCCTTTGTTACCAATTTGTCATGACCCATCCCCTAGGGCCCGTGTCGTGACTACCCCAAACCCACCTTCTATAGGCTAGGGGTTGGCGACTAGCACTGAAGGTGTATTCTCTATAACTAGGAAGGCATTCCCTTTATAACCTGTAAGCACCCACCACCATGCACACATCATGATATGAACTCAACTAAGATGAATAGTAATTAGAGTAAGTGCAATAAGTAAAAGGGGACATAATACAAGAAAAACTGAATAGTATAAGGAAAAAAAGAAAGTAAAAGGCATCTGGTAGGTGAAAAGAAGCTCCTGGATTGTCCACCACAGATCCAACCTAAAGGGTAGGTGAAGCTCATGAACGGTCGTCTTTGCGGTATGCCACGTCTAAGGTCCACCTCTGAGATACATCCAGTCCTGGTACTCTCGTCCTCTGTTAGAACTATCTGTCATCTACACCAAACACAACGAGGTGTGGGCATAACCCATGCATGGGTGAGTATAACGATACTCAGTAGGGACCCCTAGACCCTCATGGTCTCACAAAATACAAAAAAGTATAAACCAAAAAGAATAAAATCAACAGACAACCCAACATAGGTATATGCATACATATACCTAAGTTATCATGTATACCCATCTCAATCATGAGGAAAATAGAGAGTCCAACTCAGAGCCCAAAGTTAAACTATTCCACAAAGGAAGGAATACCGCGAAGGCAAGTACCACACTGGTACGCCACATAGAAGAATACCACAATGGTATTACCATGAAAGAAAAATACCACAAGGTAAAAACTCAGGTCACATCAGGTACAACATAAGTACAGTGGTAGATATGATTAGGTGTAACTACTGAATCATATTACACTATAAAGAATCTAACCCACACAAGATCTCTAGGAGCTGACCCACAGAGGATTGCTAGGAGTTAACCCACACAGGATTGCTATGAGTTGACCCACACGAGATCTCTAGGAGCTGACCCACAATGGATCGCTAGGAGAAGACCCACACAATATCTCTAGGAGATGACCCACACATGATCGCTAGGAGTTGACCCACATAGGATCACTAGGAGCCGACCCACAGAGGATTGCTAGGAGCTGACCCACACAGGATCGCTAGGAGCTGACCCATACTTGTTCCCTATAAGATGACCCACACAGGATCGCTAAGAGCAGTCCCACACAAGATATCTTGGAGATGACCCACAAAGGATGACTAAGAGGTGACACGCACAAGATAACTTGGAGCTGATCCCCACATGATCTCTAGGTGCTGACCCACATAAGATCGCTCTTCATTCTTCTTGTCACATCCAGCTACGGGGTACCTGCACTATGCCTGATTTTCTCCTGGAGGATCCGCTTCACAATTCACTTCTCGATAATCCAACTACTACGAATTCCCAGGAAGAAATATCTCAAAGGTCCGCCACATCATAGGGGTCTCAACGCAACAGATGGCGCGTGAATCGGATGCCTGGTCTATGACTTATTAGCCTTTTAGTCCTGATGTCCCGGTTGAATTCATGCTCGATCCAACCTGACTGTTTCCCTACATTATCCAAATCTCCATTGGGGTATACCAAAGGGACCTCCTCACTCCAAGGATTCTATCACCACTGGCGGTTCATCAATCGGACATCTGGTGCCAAAGTATTAACCCAAGTAAAGTACTGGGTCATATCTAGTCCGGGTCCGGTCCGACTTGGTCAGATCAACCCAGCTAGGGTCGATCCAATTCAGGTCAACCAAGCTCAACCCGTAGGGTCCAGCCCGTTGGGTCCGGCCTGGCTTCCTGGGTAGCCCGGAAGGCCGCAAGGAACACTAGGCCGCGGGGGTGCTGCGAGGGCGCCGGGAGGCTTAGCCGTGGGGGTTCCGTGAGGGCGCGAGGCCGCGGGGCGGCGCGGCCAGAGCGGCTCGGCCACGTGGCGCCATGGGGGCATGGCCATGGGGAGGCTCGGCCAGAGCATCTCGACCACGGGGTTCCACGAGGGCACGACCATGGGGCAGCCCGGCCGGAGCGGCTCGGTCGCGGGGTGCCGCGAGGGCGCGGTCGTGGGGTGGCCTGCCCGGAGAGGCTCAGACGTGGGGTACCGTGAGGGGGCAGTCATGGGGCCGCATGTCCAGAAGGGAAGAGTGTCATGGGGAGTGGTGGCCATGGGTTGGGGTGGCCAGAGGGTTCCTTCGTTTCCTTCATCGCCTTCATCGCCTTCATGGCGGTTGATAACTGTCCTCCTCCATCACTAAGAAAACAAGAATTATCCCAAGAAATTCGGAGAGGATGGGCCATGTTTTTTTGGCCCGTAATCTCCGCATTAGAGTGGTATCAAGTAGCTATAATATTTTTATCACATGAATAACAAGAACGAGTAAGGGAAACAATTAAAACACCCTCCCTACTTCATTCGATTCATTGAAGATTGTCCATGGGGAAAGAGTCGATGTCATTGGGAATAAACGGATGTCGGTGACGTCAGTGTCTCCTCGATCATCAGTGGAGATGTTCCACGTTGGCGATCCTTCGACAGATATTGGAGAGGAATTCATTGAAGGTGAAGCATTCTTCATTGGCATTCTTCATTGGAGAGCTTACTCCCAATTCGCTTTCCATTTCCAACCATTAATTTCTCCCAACCCACCAAAAAGAAAATTGTAGACAATATAATAAAATATATTGGCATAATTTCAAAATGGAATAATTAATTAATTGAGTTGGTGGGTTGGCTTAATTAATTAAGGAAATGGGTTGGAACAATTAAGTGGGGAAGCTCAAGAGGTTTCTCCCCACTTAAAAGTGAGTTCAAGAGGTTTCAAGCCTCGGGTGGTCCCTACCTCCATAACCTCTCATGGGAGGTTAGTTCAGGTGGTCCCCACCACCATAACCTCTCATGGGAGGTTTAGTTTTGGTGGTCCCCACCTATTAAACATCCACATGGATGATCAAACAAATAAAATAAAAATGTTAAACATATGTTATTTTATTTTTTTCTTCCACGAAAAATCCAAAATTTAACTTTCACCCTCGACCAACTACCGTTGAGGTGAAAGTCTCTTTATGAGAATATTGGCACGGTGAGTTCAACGGTGTCCCTAGATTTCATTTCCAATACCTGATTCAAAAGTTATAAATACCCTCTCTCACATTTACTGAACATACCCAAAAAAAGTTCAGAAATTCATTCTGGGTACTCTGGGCCTCAGAATCACATGCTGTCATTTTTCATGACCTTGTATAATTCCATATATTTAAATAAAATTACATGGAATTTCCAAAACATTATAGGTTGGACATATGGAGGGGTTATGCAGGAATCATTCTCAGATTGATGGAAGGTATGGATCATAAAATAAGGTGGCTTCTGGGGTTGATTCTGGATTGGTACCAGGTGAGGGTAGTCAAGACTCAGCTACATGCGAAGGACATGGCAGAGACAGGGGGACACAACTAAGGGGTTTGTGGCTAGTTATTGGAGCAGCACCACATAGAGGGAAGGCATCCGACAATTGTACCTTATTCTTGGTGTGGGCCTTGGAGTTGGCAGATGCTGAGTAGGACAATGAGAGGATGAATGTTAGAGGTACGCCATAGGTGTGACCATGATACTTTCTTGTTTTACTTTTTTGGTGTACATATTGAGGAATTTATGTTCTGAGTGAATGAGGTGTACATGGTATATGTCAACTGAGAATATGCTAGTCAGGTGTATAGGCACCATTTCAAGTGAGGGATATATATATGTGTGAGACATAGAGATAGAGAGAGAGAGAGATTTGGGGCCTCAAGGGCATCGACGATGAAAAATACATGAGGTTTCATGGGAATCATGACATTGAGGAGGATGGTTACTTGAGTTTCAAGGAACCGGGTTTTGTTATTAGCATCCATGGGAAGAATGAACTTATAGAAGAAGAAATCTATGCAGTGTGGGATACATTTGGGTGTCGAGAACTACTCGGGGGCACCTGATATGGTGAAGGGGTGATGATGCATCATATAAGGACCATGAGTCTAGAAAGAGGTCATTGGACCACTATTTTATTCGATTTTTGGGATATAATGTTTTGAAGATTTATTAACCACCCTTGGAAGGGAAATTCTGGGATGAAGTTTTTTAAGGGGGGAATTTTTTAAGAACCCGATTCATAATTTAAGGTATGGGATTCTTTTTCATACTATTTCGAGCTATTTTTTTTAGAAAATATGTAAAATTGTGCAATTCTCGAAAATTTCTAAGTTACATGCCATGTACTCCATCGTACATTCCATGTGTATGTTGGGCATGTACTGACCACATGATTACATAGTATATTACATGTCGTTACTGTGAAAAAACAATCTACTACATAATGTGTAGTGTTCCTTAACACTCTATTTATTTTAATTTCCACATACTGGATGAGTCTTAGCCATGTGTTAACCCATATGACTTGTCAAAGCCATAAGATGACCTAGAATCCAGCATAAGTTATAGTATGGATAGGTTACTACATGGATTGTAATCCTTAATACAGACTATGTACAAATATTTTTATTTTTTTACATGGGATAACATCGCATATCATTCTGGAAAACATCTTCTTCTTCCCCACTTTCATACTGCGTAGCTCAGGTAGGTCGAGGACACATCTTCTCTTAGATTATTCATTTGACATTCATTCTTCAATTCATCGGTGGTTGCGGGACCATATAAAAAAAGAAAAACCCACACATCCTATTATGTTCATCTCCCTTTGGATCACAGACTACAGTTTTCAACTGAGTAGAATTGTTGGGATTTTATTAAAATGTAGATCTAAAAATATCTTCTTCGAATTGGAGTTTGATATCAGACGCGCCAACATATATGAGTATAAGGTAGGTGGTGTATACTTTATTTTGTATTTTTGAAAACACATGGGTGTTTTGGATTTTAGTGCAATGATGGGTTATTGAGTGAAACCCTATTAATGCATTGTATATGATTCTTATATCTCAAGGGATGGAAATGGGTATTCCCTACATCATTATGACCGAGAAAGGTCGGGAAAGTGGTCATTTCACATGGGTTTGTATTTGGATGAGTATTCAAAAATGGGTTTAATATTAATTGGTTGAATTAAACTACTATGTTTCTTTATTTGTAGAATGTTAGTATTGATATAGGTATCCATGACCATTGTATTTCTATGTGATAACTGTGATTACTACAATAATTTTTTTTATTGTTTTCCTCCTGAAGGAGACCGATTGTGAATATATATATTGATGCTGAGAATATATTTTTAGGATCTCTTGGGGTTGTGTTGGGTGTGGATCATATTTTATAGAGTTGTTTTACCATGGTATTGGGTATCATAGACATTGTATTTAAAGTAGTGTGACATTCATGTAGGTCATGGCCTGAGTTACATGGATGGTGTGGCCATCATATTGAAGGACAGGTTCACAGGTACATGAGGTGTAAAAAATGATGGTGCCTTGGGTTCTTATTTGGTTATTACCGCTCACCCATGATTTTATTTGTGTGTACAAATTTCAACATTGTGGTGAGGTGTTGTGGACAAATCATATGGGAAGAGCCCTTGATAGATTCAATTTAAGTATTATCGGTTTGGGGGTGATTTTCGTAGGAATCCGCATAGAGGGTGAGGAGCCTTTGGGGAAATAGAGATGAGGATATCGAGTTGGGGACTAAGGATCATCATGATTAAGGCTATGAGACTGAATATTATTTAAGGCAAATATCACTATTCCTTTAGATATTTTTTTAGGACATGCATTGATGTTTCCCCAGTTAACATGCTATGGGTCGGCGTGAGCGTTCGAGTAGGGGTCCATGTGACTAGAATATAATTGGTCGAGTGTACCTTTATTATGTTGGTACATGAGACATGAGGTTTTAGGAGGCACGTGGTGCCAGGTTTTATGTTTGAGATTCTGTCTTTGATCAAAGAAGGTAACAATCCATGGTGGCTGCCGAGAAGTAGTGGAGTCTATGTTTACTTTGGGAATTCCACTATTTATTTTATTATATATGCATCTATTCATAAACACATATATTTTATGCAAGCCATTGGTGGTATCATAATGAGACACGTCTCACATCCTGCACGATCCCCTCAAGATGTCTGCAGACTTTATTGATTTACATTCATGAAAGAGATAATATTCAGAAGTATTATCATTTTAGCTATGGCGTGGAGATTTGTCATGGACCATGAGGTAATGCCAAGATGGATTTTTCTTTGTTTTTCATTGTTTCGTGAAACATCAATCTCACTTATTTCATAGATACTATCAGTTATCCATGATTTTCATTGTTTATTGACATGTATGACCTTTTATGGAAGAATGATATGTCTTTTTAGTAGTTTTTATAAGTGTTGTTCACTATTATATTATATTTATCTTATGTTTCTCCTGTTTATATATCTCTTATGTTGATTATCTATTTTTGGATGTGCTTATCCTATGCGGGTCTGGTTCGAGTCTACTGAATCTTTATTACCACTAATGGTTTTATTATTACCGTTGTACCAATACCATATTTTTCTTCAAGAGGGTCTATATAATGACCCATACTTTACATACATTGTTATTACTTCAGAATTGAAGCACACTTATTACAACATATAACAAAACCAAGAAAGGACCGTATAGGTATAATGTCTTTAAAAACTGGGAAACATAAACAACTGGTTCATAAAGCATCTACTTTGCCTCCCACTTATTTCATCATATCTAGAGTCTCTTTTTGGAATATTCTACTTAATAACCTTCTTCCTGACCTGGGGAAATAAAACATACAAAAGGGTGAGCTCAAATGCTCAGTAAGGGTAATGAAAAGAAATATCAATCACATCATATTCATAAGAACATAACTTTTGGAAATCTTAACCTGCAAAAGAGATCATAATTTCATAACATGGGATAAATCATAGTAGTGAAATGTAATCCCCATACTCATAACATAAAACATGAAACTTTGTGGAATACACACATAATCATAGAGAATCATTTCTTATTAGTCAAGACTCATTTCCAAGACTATCTTAGTGGACAAAGTCCATTTCTGAACCAAGTTCACTCCTCGTTTCAGTCCTGTTTCACTGAACCGGTATAACCTACCGTTCCAGCCATGTCTATCTCATGAGATATAAAATCTTTACCCAATGAATTGGAGGGATATATAGGTCCCATCCATCTTATAATGATACCATTCTTATGTGTGCCACAAAATCATAAATCATACATCATTGCATAACCCATGTAGTAAAAATGGGATTCTTAAACAACATGACATAATAAAACAATTCATATAAGATAAAGGAATTTATAAAAATATTTCCATCACAAAATAATCAAATCCATGTAATAATAGGGATAGAAACATAACCCTATACTATCTTAGATGTAAAATAATTTTGATAAAACACTTGAACTCCATTCTTGAATAAAATATCCTTTCTACTTCAAAAACATTTTTCCTTTCTTAACATGTCATACAATTTTAAACTAAAAGAAGTTGATTAAAAATTAACTTGAATACATGTAAAGGAATACTATTGGAAATATTGTTTTAAAAATCCATTCATGCTGTATAAGTTAAAAAAACATTCTTCTCGTACTTTTGTCGGAAAAGTCAAAAAGTACCTCGTACGAAAAACGACAAAAGATTCCTTTCATATCTTTTACTAAAAACTCACCGAAGGTTAAAATAGGATTTAAAAAATTTTAGGTGAATGGAAATAATATTACATATTAAGGAAACATGGATTTGGATAATAAAATACACCCCAGTAAATTCCAAAGTATAAACAATCTCGGATAAAAATCAGATTGTGATATTTCCCTTACCTTAGGTCTGATATGCTTTGTACGTGTCCGAACCTCCTGTATAATGATTTAAATAATATTATTGACTTATTACAGAATCATACTTATTTTTATGATATCATATATGGTCATATTCTTAGCTTCTTAGTAGTAATATTTCATTGCTACTTGTTATTCGGGTGTTTATAACTTTTTGTTCTTATGCGTGTGTTGTCGAATAAATTCTTATTCTTCTTTTTAGGTTATAGATACCTCATTTCCAGAATTTTATTAGTGTAATATATATCATATTAATTCATTCAATTCATTTATATCATCATTATGAAATGAAGATCATGTAGAACGAGTCGCATCACATCGTGGAGACGATATTCCGTACGTACGCACGAGTGATGATATCGTTCCTATGATCGTGGAATTGTATTAGAGTGTATGTAGACTATTTCAGAATCAGTATAACTTTATAATAGTCATATATAGTCATTATTTACACAATTATACCCATCCAAGTAAGGTGGTGGTGGAAAATAGATTACACCACAGTGTAGAGATGGTATTCTGTACATACGCACGCGCGGTGATTTCTTTTTCCGTAGGATGCATAGATGGTGAAATAGGGTTGTTTAATACTTATAATAACAAATCAGTATATTAGTTATACTGATGTTTTTACTTAATAATGAAACAACTAAACAAGAAGAAGTGGAAGAAGAAATAAAGATGAAAAATCGATAACGGACATTACCTCTTCTTTGAAGTGCTTCTTTGAGACCTCCTTTTAGGGAACTAAAATAGGTCTTTGAAGAAGACCAGAACCTCTAGGATGTTTCTAGGGAAGTTTAGAGAAGAAATTGGTAGGGTTTGGCCGAGATTGAATGCTCAAAGTGGTGTGAGGAAGAGGGGGAGGAGGTGCCCTTTTATAAGAAAGGAGAGGGGCTCCATTGGAAAAACCACAAATATTATTTTATTATAAAGTCATGTTCGGTTTTAAATAGCTCCAAATTGATTTATTTCGAAGATAAGGTGGGGATGGATCTAAATACTCTCATAAAATATAATTTAGACAAGTTTAGGTTCCTATTTTAACCTTATCATTTAGATTTAACATTAAGTTAAATAATTTTACTTTTACCGTTTCTTCTTGTGTTCTTATACTATAAGGTTAATAAACTTACTATAAGAAGCCAAAAGAACCCCAAGTTGTTTATTATTAATATATATAATCTTATCTAAGTAATTTGGGAGAACCTTAGATTTTTAGGAATAAAATAACAATTAATAATATAATATTTTTTTAAAAAACTATTTTATGTCAATTTTGATACTATTAGTAATTAATTTTTGTGAAAATTATAACAGAATGATTAGTTCGAAAAAAGTTAATTAAATCAATAATAACATGTCATATTAATCTATAAAATTAGTGGAAATAATAAAAAGTCTCAAATTACATTTATTTTGGTGTTAATAACATCAATTATGTCAATATTTCATTAATAAGATAATTAATGCATCATATTTGTGTCATAAATAAATTAAATTATTTAATGTCTAAAAATTACAAATAATATACCATTATGTAGGAAATATTTTTATCTTTCTAATAAATATTTATAGTTGAATTTATCTTATGTATAACCCCATATTAAAAATGGTTTACTTATTAAACTTTGATTTTAACTATTTTAACCCTTCATTAAATAAATTAATAATAAATGTCCTAATCTAATCCAAGTGGGCCTAAATGGTCATATTTTGTTCCTAAGGTTGTTTTTGGTCGAATTACGCTTGTCCAATAGAATTAGGACATGTGTTAGCGTAATAATAATATCATTTTTATCCTTAATTACCCTATTTACTTTTAACCGTGGTAAATAAAAGTAAAAAGTCACTATTCACCAAAAATTATTTTCATCTCATTGAACCACATTTTACTTACTGACATCAATCGTGTCTCTCGGATTTTTGAAATTCCACTCACAGAAGCGGTAAAATTATGTTTTATGAAAAATTCAGTTTTTTAACTACCACTTAGTGGTTTCACTATTCATCAAAAATTGAATGTTTTCAGAAAAATACCAAAATTTCACCCTAGGATAATTTCGATATTACGATTCAAAAAACGAAGTCCATTTTGAAAAATAAAATTTTTAAAATTTCAAAAAGTGGTTATTACTATTCATAACGGCTAGTTTTAATAATATTTTATTGTTTAGTGAAACTCGGTATTGCGTACGACGCAAGCTATCGAGGAACGTTGCGATTTCATGTAAAGCAAGCCAAGAAAGTGTTGTGTGTAGAAAAAAAGATTCATTTGATGATTTATATAACATAAAAGTCTCGGGTGTTACATTCTACCCCCCTTAAAATGAATTCCGCCCTCGAAATTCGTCACTTTATAACAAACAGATGAGGATACCTCTCCCTCATCATATCCTCAAACTCTCATGTAGCTTCTTCTAATTTGTGGTTCCTCCATAAAACTTTCACCAATCGAGTGGTCTTGTTTCGTAGGACTTTTTTGCTACGATCCAGAATCTCTATCGGTTGTTCTTTATAAGAAAGATCTTGCTCCAGCGGTACAACTTCTGAGCTGAGTACATGTGAAGGATCAGGTATGTACTTTCTCAGGAGAGATACATGGAACGCATCGTAAACTTGAGAGAGATTTGGTGGAAGTTCCAATCAGAAATCTACCTTCCCAACACGATCCAGTATTTTGAAAGGACCGATATATCTAGGGCTCAACTTCCCCTTCTATCCAAATCTCATGACCCTCTTCCTGGGAGATATTCGCAAGAACACTTTATCACCCACTTCAAACTCTAGGTCTTTTCTTCAGTTGTCAGCATAACTTTTCTGTCGAATTTGAGCTGCTCTTATGTGTTGTTGAACAGATCTTACCTTTTCTACCATTTCATCAACGAGATCGGGTCCTAATAGCTTTCTTTCCCCAAATTCATCCCAGCAAGTTGGAGTCCTGCATTTCTTCCCATAGAGAGATTCATAAGGATCCATCTGAATACTGGAGTGAAAGCTATAATTAGAAGAAAATTCCACCAATTTTAGGTGTTGATCCCAACCACCTTTGAAATCCATAGAGCAAGCTCTCAACATATCTTCTAGAGTTTGAATTGTTCACTCAGACTAACCGTCTGTCTGAGGATGATAAGCAGTGATGAAACTCAACTCTGTATCCAAATTATACTGAAGACTTCCCCAGAACGTCGAGGTAAATCTCGGATCCCGATCAGATATAATAGAAAGTGGTACTCCATGTAATCTTACCACTTCCTTTACATATATCCTGGCAAGCTGATCCAGAGAGAAATCCTCTCTAATAGCAATAAAGTGTGCAGACATTGTAAGATGATCAACTCTGACCCAGATAGCATTATTGCCTTTGGATTTTTTATGAAGTCTTGTGACAAAGTCCATAGTGATGTTTTCCCATTTCCATTCGGGTATGGGTAATGGTTGTAACATCCCCTTAGACTTTTGTCTCTCAGCTTTAACTTGTTGACAAACCAAGCATAGAGAGACATATTCATCAACATCCCTTTTCATGCCATCCCACCAGAAGTACTCTTTCAGTTCCCTATACATCTTCGTGCTTCCAGGATAAATAGAGAATGAAGAACTTTGAGCCTCATCCAGCAGCTCCTTCTTTAATCCAGGGATGGGAGGAACACAAACCCGAATCCTGAACATTATTATCCCATTACAATCAAGGTTGAATTATGGATCATTTCTCACCTTCTTTTGTAACTCGACATCTTCTTTCTGTGCCTCTTTAATCTTCACATGTATAGATGGTTGAACATTCATTTGAGAAAGATACGATTTTTCCCCTTTCATTATAATTCCAAGATCCATCCTTTGTAAATCCATAAATATTGGATCTTTTGTGATCCTCATCATGGATAACTAGAATGGTCTTGTCGACTTAATGCATCTGCTACCATGTTTGCTTTCCCAGGGTGGTAATGGATTGGGCAGTCGTAATCCTTAATCAGCTCCAACCATCTTCTTGGGCGCATATTCAGCTCCTTTTGTGTGAAAATATACTTTAAACTTTTATGATCAGTATAAATATCACACCTTTCACCATAAAGGTAATGCCTCCAAATCTTTAATGCAAATATTACGGCAGCTAACTCCAAATCATGAGTTGGGTAATTTTGCTCATGTATTTTCAACTGTCGTGAGGCATAAGCTATCACCATATCATTTTGCATAAGAACACACCCCAATCCCTTCTTGGAGGCATCACTGTAGATCACAAACCTTTATCCACTACAAGGCAGGGTGAACACAGGTGCACTGGATAACCTTCTTTTCAACTCCTTGAAAATATTTTCACATTCCTCCGTCCAAACAAACGTAACTCCTTTCCAAGTCAACTTGGTGAGTGGATTAGATAATAATGAAAAAAACATTCACAAAACGTCAATAATATACAGCCAAACCAAGAAAACTTCGGATCTCGGTTACTGTTGTTGGTCTCGACCATCTTTCGATAACCTCTGTTTTTGCTGGATCTACAGATATCCCCACATTTGAGATTATGTGACCCAAAAATGAAACTTTTTGAAGCCAAAATTCACACTTGGTAAATTTTGAATAATGCTTCTCCTTTCTCAGGTTCTTCAATATAATTATCAAGTGAACTTCATGTTCTTCCTTGCTCTTTGAATAGACAAGAATATCGTCTATAAAGAGTACCACAAATTGATCAAGATAGTCTCTAAAGACTCTATTCATTAGATCCATGAAGATAACAGGGGAATTAGTAAGACCAAATGGCATCACTATCAATTCATAGTGTGCATACTTTGTACGGAAAGATGTCTATGGTTTATCCTCCCTTTTGACTATTATTTGATGATATCCTGAACGAAGATCAATCTTGGAAAAGTATTGAGCTCCGCGTAGTTGGTAAAATAGGTCATCAATGCGTGGGAGAGGATATTTGTCCTTGATAGTGATATTGTTAAGTTCTCGATAATCAATGCAGAGTCTCATTGATCCATCTTTCTTCTTAACAAACAGAACAGGTGCTCCCCAAGGTGATGCACTAGGGCGTATGAACCCCTTATCAAGATTCTCTTGGAGTTGCTTCTTCAATTCCTACAACTCAATTCGGGCCATTCTATAAGGTGTCTTTGAAATAGGCAAAGCACCCGGTACGAGTTCTATTTAAAACTCAACTTCACGATTCGGTGGAATACCCGGTAATTCCTCCGGAAAGATATCATCAAACTCATGTACAATGGGCATATTCTTAATCGTGATTTTCTCACCAACCATTTGATATAAATAACCTTCATTTAGTGGAATCAATACCCATAAAATGGAAGAAATTTCCACTGGAAGGTTATGTTCATCCTTGCATCGATAGATGATCATAGATTGATCTGGAATATGAAATGTGATTTCCCTTATTTGGAAATTGATATGAGATCCATGTAGAGAAAGACAATCCATGCCAAGAATCACATCAAATTACACTATAGGAAGGACCACAAGATTAGCAGGAATCACTTTCCCACAAACTTCAATTGGAGAAGAATTATAAACTTTTGATGCGACTATTGTGACATTAGGTGTTGTCACAGCTAACTCAACATCTAATTGTTGAGGTAATATGGTGATACCCTTAGAAAATTCTTCAGAAATAATGGAGTGGCTGGATCTAGAATGAAATAAAACATTTGCTACTTTAGAGTGGATGTTAAGTGTACCTTTCACCACATCGTTATCGTACTCCACATCGCTGATAGAAATTTCATGTGACATTCCTTTGTCTTTAGCCTTAAGAGTTTGTTGACGTCAACAATCATCATCAACCCTTGGATTAGGGCATTTATTGGCATAATGTACCATCTCCTTGCACTTGAAACATTGAAGGGTAGTAGGTTCATTCTGTGTATCCCTTCCTTTGTTTGCATCATTAGACATCTTCTTCCCATCATCGTGGAATTCAAATGCCTGATGACCTTCATTTCCACATTTGAAACATTTACTTGTCCCTTTAAGACAACTCCCTCCATGCTTATTTCCTCACTATGAGCATAAGGGAAAGATCATCTTCTTTTCAATGTGCTCTTTAGATTTTCCTTTGAATTCTATTTTCCTATTCTTATCAAACCCATATGACTGATGGGTTACTCCAATCTCCATCTCAACTTTGAGAGCACATCGAATGATTTCCTCGTAGCTATTGAAGTCCCTTATGGCTAAGGCCCATCGAAGACTTTGTTTTAAGCCACTAAAGAATCGATCGATATTACTCTCAGGTTGGATAATAATACTAGAAGCATACCTTTCTAGTCATGTAAAATTTGCTTCATAGGTACCAACAGATTCATCATTCTTTTGCTTCAGTTCAAGAAACTCTTTCTCCATATTTTTTCGGAGAATACGAGGGAAGTACTTATTGGAATATAAGTTCTTGAACTCGTCCCATTCCATGGACTCAATTTAATCCCTTTGCCTCGTATTCTTAATAAGATTCCACCATTGATCCGCATAACCTTCCAACCGATACACTGCTAATATGACTTTATCATGCTCAGAACATTGAAGAACTAAAAATATCTTTTCAGTAGTACTAATCCATTGTTCAGCAACTAATGGATCAGTAGACCCACTGAATGAAGGTGGATGCTGTCTATTGAAGGATTCAACAGAATGTTGCTCCTTCCTTTGCTCGTTTGGAAGTCCTGCATGATTCATAGCTTGAGAAAGTTGTGTGATCATGGCTACAAGATTTTTCATTCCAGCTCCCATAACGTTTGGTTGCTCAGGTGGACAATCATTTCATTTCCCATCGCATTCCGCATTAACACGGTTCCTTCAGGTTCTAGCCATTGACTAAAACCAAGAAGAATAGTGTGAGCAACACTAATTATAATAGGAAAACCACATAATCACAAATAAAATTTCACACTTAAGGTCTTATCCTAGGTTATTCATGGCCATTTCTAAAACACTAATATTGTGTTCTATGCCTAGACTTATCCTTAGGATTCTTACTAAGGCTTTCACATCCTAGTTTCCAAAGGTTGACTATACCTTTCCTCTGATACCAACTATAACGACCCATTCATTACATACATTATTATTAATTCAGAATTCAAGCACACTTATTACAACATATAGCAAAACCAAGAAAGGACTGTATATGTATAGTGTCTTTTGAAACTGGGAAACATAAAAAACTGGTTCATAAAGCATCTACTTTGCCTCCCATTTATTTCATCATATATAGAGTCCCTTTTTGGCATATTCTACTTAATAACATTCTTCCTGACCTGGGGAAATAAAACATACAAAAGGGTGAGCTCAAATTCTCAGTAAGGGTAAACAAAAGAAATATCAATCACATAATATTCATAAGAACATAACTTTTGAAAATATTAACCTGCAAAATATATAATAATTTCATAACATGGGATAAATCATAGTAGTGAAATGTAATCCCAATACTCATAACTTAAAACATGAAACATTGTGGCATACACAAATAATCATAGAGAATCATTTCTTATTAGTCAAGACACATTTCCAAGACTATCTTAGTGGACAAAGTCCATTTCTGAACCGAGTTCACTCCTCGTTTCAGTCCTATTTCACTGAACCGGTATAACCTACCGTTCCAGCCATGTCTATATCATGAGATATAAAATCATTACCCAATGAATTAGAGGGATATATAGGTCCCACCCATCTCATTATGATACCATTTTTATGTGTTCCACAAAATCATAAATCATACATCATTGCATAACCCATGTTGTAAAAATGGGATTCTTAAACAAAATGACATCATAAAACAATTCATATAGGATAAAGGAATTCATAAAAATATTTCCATCACAAAATAATAAAATCCATGAAATAATAGGGATAGAAACAGAACCCTATACTATCATAGATGGAAAATAATTTTGATATAACACTTGAACTCCATTCTTGAGGAAAATATCCTTTCTACTTCAAAAACATTTTTCCTTTCTTAACATGTCATACAATTTTAAACTAAAAGAAGTTGATTAAAAATAAACTTGAAAACTTGTAAAGGAAGATTTTTGGAAATATTTTTTTAAAAATCCATTCATGCCGTATAAGTTAAAAAAACATTTTTCTCGTACTTTTGTAGGAAAAGTCAAAAAGTACCTCGTGCGAAAAACAACAAAAGATTCCTTTCATATCTTTTACTAAAAACTCACCGAAGGCTAAAAGAGGATTTAAAAATTTTTAGGCGAATGTAAATAATATTACATATTGATGAAACATGGATTTGGATGATAAAATACACCCCAGTAAATTCCAAAGTATAAACAATCTCGCATAAAAATGAGATTGTGATATTTCCCTTACCTTAAGTCCGATATGCTTTGTACATGTCCGAACCTCCTGTATAATGATTTAAATAATGTTATTGACTTATTACAGAATCATTATTATTTTTATGATATCATATATGGTCATATTCTTAGCTTCTTAGTAGTAATATTTCATTGCTACTTGTTATTCGGGAGTTTATAACTTTTTGTTCTTATGCATGTGTTGTCGAATAAATTATTATTCTTCTCTTTAGGTTATAGATACGTCATTTCCATAATGGTATTAGTGTAATATATATCATATTCATTCATTCAATTCATTTACATAATCATTATGAAATGAAGATCATGTAGAACGAGTCGCATCACATTGTGGAGACGGTATTCCGTACGTACGCATGAGTGATGATATCGTTCCTATGATCGTGGAATTATATTGGAGTGTATGCATACTATTTGAGAATCCGTATCACTTTATAATAGTCCTATATAGTCATTATTTACACCATTATACCCATCCAACTAAGTTGGTGGTGGAAAATAGATTACACGACAGCGTGGAGACGGTATTCCGTACGTACGCACGCGCGGTGATTTCTTTTTTCCATAGGATGGATATATGGTGAAATAGGGTTGTTTCATACTTATAATAACATATCAGTTTATGAGTTATACTGATGTTATTACTTCATAATGAAACAACGAAAGAAGAAGAAGTGGAAGAAGAAATAAATATGAAAGAATTAGTAACGGACATTACCTCTTCTTTGAAGTGCTTCTTTGAGCCCTCCTTTTAGGGCACTAAAATAGGTCATTGAAGAAGACCAGAACCTCTAGGATATTTCTAGGGAAGTGGAGATAAGAAATTGGCAGGGGTTGGCCGAGATTGAAGGCTCAAAGTGGTGTGAGGAAGAGGGGGAGGAGGTTCCCTTTTATAAGGGAGGAGAGGGGCTCCTTTGGAAAAACTTAAACTATTATTTTGTTATAAAGTCAAGTTCGGTTAAAAATAGCTCCAAATTTTTTTATTTCTAAGATAAAGTGGGGATGGGTCGAATGCCTCTCATAAAATAGAATTTAGACAAGTTTAGGTTCCTATTTTAACCTTATCATTTAGATTTAACATTAAGTCAAATAATTTTACTTTTACCGTGTCTTCTTGTGTTCTTATACTATAAGGTTAATAAACTTACAATAAGCATCCAAACGAACCCCAAGTTGTTTATTATTAATATATATAACCTTATCTAAGTCATTTGGCAGAACCTTAGATTTTTAGGAATAAAATAACAATTACTAATATAATATTTGTTTTAAACACTATTTTATGTCAATTTTGATACTATTTAGTAATTAATTTTTGTGAAAATCATAACAGAATGATTAGTTCGACAAAAGTTAATTAAATCAATACTAAAATGTCATATTAATCTAGAAAATTAGTGTAATTCATAAAAAGTCTCAAATTACATTTATTTTGGTGTTTATAACATCAATTATGTCAATATTTCATTAATAAGATAATTACTGCATCATCTTTGTTTCATAACTAAATTAAATTATTTAATGTCTAAAAATTACAAATAAAATACCATTATGTAGGAAATCTTTTTATATTTCTAATGAATATATATAGATGAATTTATCTTATGTATAACCCCATATTAAAAATTCTTTACTTATTAAACATTGATTTTAACTATTTTAACCCTTCTTTAAATAAATTAATAATAAATGTCCTAATCTAATCCAAGTAGGCCTAAATGGTCATAATTTATTCCTAAGGTTTTTTTGGTCGAATTACACTTGTCCAATAGAATTAGGACATGTTTTAGGGTAATAATAATATCATTATTACCCTTAATTACCCTGTTTAGTTTTAACCGTGGTAAATAAAAGTAAAAAGTTACTATTCACCAAAAAATATTTTCATCTCATTGAACCACATTTTACTTACAGACATCAACCGTGTCTCTCGGATTTTTGAAATTCCACTCACAGAAGTGGTAAAATTAAGTTTTATGAAAAATTCATTTTTTTAACTACCACTTAGTGGTTTCACTATTCATCAAAAATTGAAAGTTTTCAGAAAAATACCAAAATTTCACCTAGGATAATTTCGATATTCCGAATCCAAAAATGAAGTCCATTTTGAAAAATAAAATTTATAAAATTTCAAAAAGTTGTTATTACTATTCATAATGGCTAGTTTTAATAATATTTTATTGTTTAGTGAAACTCGGTATTGCGTACGACGCAAGCTATCGAGGAAGGTTGTGATTTCGTGTAAAGCAAGCCAAGCAAGTGTTGTGTGTAGAAAAAAGATTCCTTTAATGATTTATATAACATAAAAGTCTCAGGTGTTACATTTTACCCCCCCTTAAAATGAATTTCGCCCACGAAATTCGTCACTTTGTAACAAAAAGATGAGGATACCTCTCCCTCATCATATCCTCAAGCTCCCAAGTAGCTTCTTCTAATTGGTTGTTCTTCCATAAAACTTTCACCAATCAAGTGGTCTTGTTTCGTAGGAATTTTTTGCTACGATCCAGAATCTCTATCAGATGTTCTTCATAAGAATGATCTTTCTCCAGTGGTATAACTTCTGAGCTGAGAACATGTGAAGGATTAGGTATGTACTTTCTCAGCTGAGATACATGGAACACATCGTGAACTTGAGAGAGATTCGGTGGAAGCACCAATTGGTAATCTACCTTCCCAACACGATCCATTATTTCGAAAGGACCTATATATCTAGGGCTCATCTTCCCTTTCTTTCCAAATATCATGACCCTCTTCCAGGGAGATATTCGTAAGAACACTTTATCACCCAATTCAAACTCTAGGTCTTTTCTTCGGTTGTCGGCATAACTTTTCTGTCGACTCTTAGATGCTCTTATGTGTTGTTGAATAGATCTGACCTTTTCTGCCATTTCATCAATGAGATCGGGTCCTAATAGCTTTCTTTCCCCAACTTTATCCCAGCAATTTGGAGTCCTGCATTTCTTTCCATAGAGAGCTTCATAAGGAGCCATCTGAATACTGGAGTAAAGCTATTATTATAAGAAAATTCCACCAAAGGTAGGTGTTTATCCCAACCACCTTTGAAATCCATAGAGCAAGCTCTCAACATATCTTATAGAGTTTGAATTTTCTCTCAGACTGACCGTTTGTCTGAGGATGATAAGAAGTGTTGAAACTCAACTATGTATCCAGTGTATGCTGAAGACTTCTCCAGATCTTTGAGGTAAATCTAGAATCCCGATCAGATATAATAGAAAGTGGTACTCCATGCAATCTTACCACTTCCTTTACATATATCCTAGCAAGCTGATCTAGAGAGAAATCCTCTTTAATAGAAATGAAGTGTGCAGACTTTGTAAGACGATCAACTATGACCCAGATAGAATTATTGCATTTGGATGTTTTAGGAAGTCCTGTGACAAAGTCCATAGTGATGTTTTCCCATTTCCATTCGGGTATGGGTAATGGTTGTAACATCCCCTTAGTCATTTGTCTCTCAGATTTAACTTGTTCACAAGCCAAGCATCGAGAGACATATTCAGCCACATCTCTTTTCATGCCATCCCACCAGAAGTACTCTTTCAGGTCCCTATACATCTTCGTGCTTCCAGGATGAATAGATAATGAAGAACTATGAGCCTCATCTAGAAGCTACTTCTTTAATCTGGGGATGGGAGGAACACAAACCTGATTCCTGAACTTTATTATCCCATCACAATCAAGGTTGAATTCTGGATCATTTCTCACCTTTTTTGTAACTCGACATCTTCTTTCTGTGCCTCTTTAATCTTCACATGTATAGATGGTTGAACATTCATTTGAGAAAGATACGATTTTCCCCTTTCATAATAATTCCAAGATCCATCATTTGTAAATCCATAAATATTGGATCTTCTTTGGTCCTCATCATGGATAAACATGCATGGTCTTGTCGACTTAATGCATCTGCCACCATGTTTTCGTTCCCAGGGTGGTAATGGATTGAGCAGTCTTAATCCTTAATCAGCTCCAACCATCTTCTTTGGTGCATATTCAGCTCCTCTTGTGTGAAAATATACTTTAAACTTTTATGATCAGTATAAATATCACACCTTTCACCATAAATGTAATTCCTCCAAATCTTTAATGCAAAGATTACCGCAGCTAACTCCAAATCATGAGTTGGGTAATTTTTCTCATGTATTTTCAACTGTCGTGAGGCATAAGCTATCACCATATCATTTTGCATAAGAACACACCCCAATCCCTTCTTGGATGCATCACTGTAGATCACAAACCATTCTCCACTACAAGACAGTGTGAGCACAGGTGCACTGGATAACCTTCTTTTCAACTCCTTGAAATTCTCTTCACATTCCTCCGTCCAAACAAACTTAACTCCTTTCCGAGTCAAATTGGTGAGTGGATTAGATAATAGTGAAAAATATTTCACAAAACGTGGATAATATCCAGCCAAACCATGAAAACTTCGGATCTCAGTTACTGTTGTTGGTCTCGAACATCTTTCGATAACCTCTGTTTTTGCTGGATCCACATATATACCCTATTTTGAGATTATGTGACCCAAAAATGAAAATTTTTGAAGCCAAAATTCACACTTTGTAAATTTGGCATAAAGCTTCTCCTTTCTCAGGGTCTTTAATATAATTCTCAAGTGATCTTCATGTTCTTCCTTTCTCTTTGAATAAACAAGAATATCGTTTATAAAGACTACCAAAAACTGATCAAGATAGTCTCTAAAGACTATATTCATTAGATCCATGAAGATAGCAGGGGCATAGTAAGACTAAATGGAATCACTATAAATTCATAGTGTCCATACCTTGTACTGAAATCCATCTTTGGTATATCATCCATTTTGACCCTTAATTGATGACACCACGAACGAAGATCAATCTTGGAAAGCTATTGAGCTCCACGTAGTTGGTCAAATAGGTCATCAATGTGCGGGAGAGGATATTTATTCTTGATCGTGATCTTGTTAAGTTCTCGATAATCAATGCAGAGTCTCATTGATCCATCTTTCTTCTTAACAAATAGAACAGGTGCTCCCCAAGGTGATGCACTAGGGCGTATGAACCCCTTATCAAGATTCTCTTGGAGTTGCTTCTTCAATTCTTACAACTCAATTGGGGCCATTCTATAAGGTGTCTTTGAAATAGGCAAAGCACCCGGTAGGAGTTCTATTGAAAACTCAAATTCATGATTCGGTGGAAGACCCGGTAATTCCTCTGGAAAGACATCATAAAACTCCCCGTACAATGGGCATATTCTTAATAGTTAGTTTATCACCAACCATTTGAGATAAATAACCTTCATTTAGTGGAATAAATACCCATAAAATGGAAGAAATTTCCACTGGAAGGTTATGTTCATCCTTGCATCGATAGACGATCATAGATTGATCTGGAATATGAAATGTGATTTCCCTTCTTTGGAAATTGATATGAGCTCCATTTAGAGAAATCCAATCCATGCCATGAATCACATAAAATTCCACTATAGGAAGGATCACAAGATTTGCAGGAAGAAATTTCGCACAAACTTCAATCGGAGAAGAATTATAAACTTTTGATGCGACTGTTGTGCCATTAGGTGTTGTCACAACTAACTCAACATCTAATTGTTGAGGTAATATGGTGATCCCTTCGAAAATTCTTCAGAAATAAAGGAGTGGTGGATCTAGAATCAAATAAAAAATTTGCTACTTTAGAGTGGATGGTAAGTGTACCTTTCACCACATCGTTATCATACTCCACATCGCTGATAGAAATTTCCTGTGACTTTCCTTTGTATTTAGCCTTAAGAGTTTGTTGACGTCGACTATCATCATCAACCCTTGTATTAGGGAATTTATTGGTATAATGTCCCATCTCCTTGCACTTGAAACATTGAAGTGTAGTAGGTTCATTCTGTGTATCCCTTCCTTTTTTTGCATCATTAGACATCTTCTTCCCATCATCGCGACATTCAAATGTCCGATGACCCTCCTTTCCACATTTTAAACATTTACTTGTCCCTTTAAGACAACTCCCTCCATGTTTCTTTCCTCACTTTGAGCATAAGGGAAAGCTCATCTTCTTTTCAGTGTGCTCTTTAGATTTTCCTTTGAATTCCATTTTCCTCTTCTTATCAAACCCATATGACTGATGGGTTACTCCAATCTCCATCTCAACTTTGATAGCACATCGAACGACTTCCTCGTAGCTATTGAAGTCCCTTATGGCTAAGGCCCTTCGAAGACTTGGTTTTAAGCCACTAAATAATCGATCGATCTTACTCCCAGGTTGGATAATAATACCAGAAGCGTACCTTGCAAGTCATGTAAAATTTGCTTTATAGGTACCAACATATTCATCATTCTTTTGCTTCTGTTCAAGAAACTCTTTCTCCATCTTTGTTCGGAAAATACGAGGGAAGTACTTATTGGAAAATACGTTCTTGAACTCGTCCCATTCCATGGACTCAATTTCATCCCTTTTCCTCGTATTATTAATAAGATTCCACCATTGATCAGCATCACCTTCCAAACGATACACTGCTAAGATGACTTTATAATGCTCAAAACATTGAAGAACTGAAAATATCTTTTCAGTAGTACTAATCCATTGTTCATCAACTAATGGATCAGTAGACCTGCTGAATGAAGGTGGACGCTGTCTCATGAAGGATTCAATAGGATTTTGCTCCTTCCATTGCTCGTTTGGAAGTCCTGCATGATTCATAGCTTGAGAAAGATGTGTGAGAATGGCTACAAGATTTTTCATTCCAGCTCCCATAACGTTTGGTTGCTCTGGGGGACAATCATTGCATTGCCCGTCGCATTCCGCATTAACACGGTTCCTTTGGGTTCCAGCCATTGACTAAAACCAAGAATAATAGTGTCAGCAACACTAATTATAATAGGAAAACCACATAATAAAGAATAAAATTTCACACTTAAGGTCGTATCCTAGGTTATTCATGGACATTTCTAAAAAACTAAGATTTTGTTCTATGCTTAGACTTATCCTTAGGATTCTTACTAAGGCTTTCACATCCTAGTTTCCAAAGGTTGACTATACCTTTCCTCTGATACCAACTATAACGACCCATACTTTACATACATTGTTATTACTTCAGAATTGAAGCACACTTATTACAACATATAACAAAACCAAGAAAGGACCGTATAGGTATAGTGTCTTTAGAAACAGGGAAACATAAACAACTGGTTAATAAAGCATCTACTTTACCTCCCATTTATTTCATCATATCAAGAGTCCCTTTTTGGCATATTCTACTTAATAACCTTCTTCCTGACCTGGGGAAAGAAAACATACAAAAGGGTGAGCTCAAATTCTCAGTAAGGGTAAACAAAAGAAATATCAATCACATCATATTCCTAAGAATATAACTTTTGGAAATCTTAACCTGCAAAAGAGATCATAATTTCATAACATGGGATAAATCATAGTAGTGAAATGTAATCCCAATACTCATAACATAAAACATGAAACTTTGAGTCATACACACATAATCATAGAGAATCATTTCTTAATATTCAAGACTCATTTCCAAGACTATCTTAGTGGACAAAGTCCATTTCTGAACCGAGTTCACTCCTCGTTTCAGTCCTGTTTCACTGAACCGGTATAACCTACCATTCCAGCCATGTCTATCTCATGAGATATAAAATATTTACCCAATGCATTGGAGGGAGATATAGGTCCCACCCATCTCATAATGATACCATTCTAATGTGTGCTACAAAATCATAAATCATACATCATTGCATAACCCATGTAGTAAAAATGGGATTCTTAAACAACATGACATCATAAAACAATTCATATAAGATAAAGGAATTCATAAAAATATTTCCATCACAAAAAAATCAAATCCATATAATAATATGGATAGAAACAGAAACCTATACTATCTTAGATGGAAAATAATTTTGATAAAACACTTGAACTCCATTCTTGAGGAAAATATCCTTTCAACTTCAAAAACATTTTTCCTTTCTTAACATGTTATACAATTTTAAACTAAAAGAAGTTGATTAAAAATAAACTTGAAAACTTGTAAAATAAGATTCTTGGAAATATTGTTTTAAAATCCATTCATGCCGTATAAGTTAAAAAAAATTCTTCTCGTACTTTTGTCGAAAAAGACAAAAAGTACATTGTACGAAAAATGACAAAAGATTCTTTTCATATATTTTACTAAAAACTCACTGAAGGGTAAAATAGGATTTAAACAATTTTATGTGAATGGAAATAATATTACATATTGAGGAAACATGGATGTGGATGATAAAATACACCCCAGTAAATGCCAAAGTATATACAATCTCTGATAAAAATGAGATTGTGATATTTCCCTTACCTTAGGTCCGATATTCTTTGTACGTGTCTGAACCTCCTGTATAATGATTTTAATAATGTTATTGACTTATTACAGAATCATACTTATTTTTATGATATCATATATGGTCATATTCTTAGCTTCTTAGTAGTAATATTTCATTGCTACTTGTTATTCGTGTGTTTATAACTTTTTTTTCTTATGCATGTGTTGTCGAATAAATTCTTATTATTCTCTTTAGGTTAGAGATATGTCATTTCCAGAATGGTATTAGTGTAATATATATCATATTCATTCATTCAATTCATTTATATAATCATTATGAAATTAAGATCATGTAGAACGAGTCGCATCACATCGTGGAGACGGTATTCCGTACGTACGCACGAGTGATGATATCGTTACTTTGATCGTGGAATTGTATTGGAGTGTATGTATACTATTTCAGAATCAGTATAAATTTATAATAGTCATATATAGTCATTATTTACACCATTATACCCATCCAATTAAGGTGGTGGTGGAAAATAGATTACACCACAGCGTGGAGATGGTATTCCGTACGTACACATGCACGGTGATTTGTTTTTCCGTAGGATGGATAGATGGTGAAATAGGGTTGTTTCATACTTATAATAACATATCAGTATATGAGTGATACTGATGTTATTACTTCATAATGAAAAAACTAAAGAAGAACAAGTGGAAGAAGAAATAAAGATGAAAGAATCGGTAACGGACATTACCTCTTCTTTGAAGTGCTTCTTTGAGACCTCCTTTTAGGGCACTAAAATAGGTCATTGAAGAAGACCAGAACCTATAAAATGTTTCTAGGGAAGTGGAGAGAAGAAATGGAAGGGTTTGTCCAAGCTTGAAGGTGCAAAGTGGTGTGAGGAAGAAGGGGAGGACGTTCTCTTTTATAAGGGAGGAGAGGGGCTCCTTTGAAAAAACTAAAAATATTATTTTATTATAAAGTCAATTTCGGTTTTAAATAGCTCCAAATTGATATATTTCGAAGCTAAGGTGGGGATGGGTTTAAATCCTCTAATCAAATAGAATTCAGACAAGTTTAGGTTCCTATTTTAACCTTATCATATAGATTTAACATTAAGTTAAATAATTTTACTTTTACTGTGTCTTCTTGTGTTCTTGTACTATATGGTTAATAAACATACTATAAGCAGCCAAACGAACCCAAAGTTGTTTACTATTAATATATATAACCTTATCTAAGTCATTTGTCCAAAACATATATTTTTAGGTATAAATTAACAATTACAAAAATAATATTTGTTTTAAAAACTATTTTATGTCAATTTTGATACTATTTAGTAATTAATTTTTGTAAAAATCATAACAGAATGATTAGTTCGAAAAAAGTTAATTAAATCAATACTAACATGTCATATTAATCTTAAAAAATTATTTTAATTCATAAAAAGTCTCAAATTACATTTATTTTGGTGTTTACAACATCAATTATGTAAATATTTCATTAATAAGATAATTATTGTATCATCTTTGTGTCATAAATAAATTAAATTATTTAATATCTGAAAATTAAAAATAAAATACCATTATGTAGGAAATAATTTTATCTTTCTAATGAATATTTATACTCGAATTTATCTTATGTATAACCCCATATTAAAGATGCTTTACTTTTTAAACATTGATTTTAACTATTTTAACCCTTCTTTAAATAAATTAATAATATATGTCCTAATCTAATACAAGTGGCCCTAAATGGTCATATTTTATTCCTAAAGTTGTTTTTGGTCGAATTACACTTGTACAATAGAATTAGGACATGTGTTAGGGTAATAATAGTATCGTTTTTACCCTTAATTAACCTATTTACTTTTAACCGTGGTAAATAAAAGTAAAAAGTTACTATTCACCAAAAATTATTTTCATCTCATTGAACCAAATTTTACTTACTGACATCAACCGTGCCTCTCAGATTTTTGAAATTCCACTCACAGAAGTGGTAAAATTATGTTTTATGAAAAATTCAGTTTTTTAACTACCACATAGTGGTTTCACTATTCATCAAAAATTGAATGTTTTCAGAAAAATGCCAAAATTTCACCCGAGGATAATTTCGATAATCTGAATACAAAAATGAAGTCCGTTTTGAATAATAATAATTATAAAATTTTAAAAAGTGTTTATTACTATTCATAATGGCTAGTTTTAATAATCTTTTATTGTTTAGTGAAACTCGGTATTGCGTACGACGCAAGCTATCGAGGAAGGTTGTGATTTCGTGTAAAGAAAGCCAAGCAAATGTTGTGTGTAGAAAAAAGATTCATTTGATGATTTATATAACATAAAAGTCTTAGGTGTTACAGTCTAGCCTCTCCACTATACCTGTTTACACACTCACTTCTAGTCGATAGCCTTTGGAATCTAGGGAGGTGCGCCAAAGGTCAATAACACATAGCCCATTTAGCACTGTTTAAGTGGCTATTCGGGTTGGTATGTTACATGATACCATTGTTAGAATGGAGATAGTACCTATGGGATTGTTTTTTGACCATATATATGCTATAGGGGAGCATTAATGTTTTATTTTAGATGAACCAACAAGACTAGAGTTAATAGAGGTTTCTACTAAGAGAGTTTCTTCACTATTTCCTAATTTTAGTTCTTTTGTGCCTGTTTATGCATTTACAACATCTGACCTGGAGTCGTTCGGTGAAAGGATTGTTTCTATATTTTATGGGATTATGTGGAATTAACAACCTCAGTTCAAAAATCCCGATGAGAGATATTTGAGGTACACGTTTGAGCTTAAGATACACCATATTCTACACCAGATGTTTCATCACATCTAGGAAGTCGAGAAAGATAATATGTGGCTTGTCAATGAGATGGGGATCTTGAGATCCACAATGGATGAGATAAGAAAATATTTTTATTTAAATTAGGATTCCTTATTTGAGAAGTTGGAGTCTCTACCTTTAGGGCCTTCTAATTCTAGCGATCCAACACCATTGGATATTGATCTAATTTGATCATTTTATAGGGAGAAAATTCAAGATGATTAAGGTGAGGTTCCAGCTACTGCACTATAAATCTTGATGTATCTCAGAAAAAATAGTAATTGTGTGTATATTATGGTAAGGTAATGTATGAATCATGATTGAAATTAATGAGAAACCTTCAAAATTTAATTTATGTATTATCTATCCTAGATTAACAACAAGCATGATATGAACTACAATTTCATCACTTTAGCAATGAAAATCTCATTTCATTCAGTTTCTCAAGAATTAAATGAGAATATTAATCAACTAAAAGGGATAAACCATATACAAATGTTATTTATGGGGGAGAAAAGCATTTTTTATTACCATGGAGAAATGAGAAAATAACATCATTAAAATACATTAATCTAATTGGGACTTTTATGTGTGTACCCTGAATAATTTTTTATCTCAAGTGGCTATTCCATTGACTAATTGTTTTTCTCCTCCTATCATTACTCTAGAGATTTCCATTCTAGTTGTTTCCCCAAATACCAATTCTCCATTACTTTATCCATTCCATCCATTCCACATGACTCCTAGATATTTCTTCTAGCATCTTCATAGTATTATCATCCGAGATCCTCATTCTCAACATGTTGTACCGACATCCACCAAAATAGTTACCTCATCTAAGAACTCCTCTTCTATTACCTATATTTTAGGAAAGTGAAAAGATCTAGTTAATCTTGAAACATATGATGAAATATTTTTCGACGTTTATGGATTGGGAATTTTTTGTAATTTATTGTATCTCAATTTCTATTGTGATATCTTTTCGATTAATGTAAATTCACTTTTAAATCATGTTTTTCTCCTTTTATTATTTAAATTCACTATTTATAATTATCACTTTTCAATAATCCCAAAATGGGGTGAATAAATATGGAATTTATATGAGAAGATAAATTCTGAAAAAAATTTCTTTTACTTTTATGTAATCTGTTGACACTTTATTCACTTTATCGTCTAATTTACATTTAATGATAATGTTAATATATAGTTGTGTTTATTTTAAACAATTATATAACATATTTGAAATCATTTTTATTCAACATCCTTGATAACACCTTTATTTATATTATATTTTTTAAAATCATGTTCAAAACTCTCATAATATTTTTTTGAAGACTTAATAATATTTAATAAATTTTTAAATTATATATATATATATATTTCTAATGTTTATTCTATAAATGGTTTCAAATATTCCATGATTTTTTATTATTTAAAAGGGGGATATTTTTGGGGCCTTCATTTTTTAATTATCACAAATAATTTTAGTTATGTTTTTTGGGGTTTTAGGTTTTGTGATATTATTTTATAATATAAGGAAATCTGTTGAGAATTTTTCTATTTATTGAAATGACTGAACATTGGAGTCAAGAAACAACCCTAAAAGACAAACTATTGGAGTGGAGTCACCACAAAAAAACTCACCATTAGAGATGGTTCACTAGTAAAGAAGAGTTATTGTTGAACATGATTCACTTCCAAACATGAAATACCTCCAAGATTGGATCACCATTAAAAATGAGCTACGGTTGAGGATAACCTACCCTTGAGAAGTGTCTCCATTTAGATGAGACACCTTTAATTCAAGCCACTTTTAAGATAAGTCACCACTAATAATGACCAACCATCAGACCTAATGTAACATCACTTTCTGACTAACCATTAAATAGGTAGCCTGATCAGTTTTCACATTTCCTTAAGAATGCCTCCACCTATGAGAGAGGCTTTCGACTAGTAGTGAGGGTCTAAGGAGGTTATAGTGGGGATACTATACCCTAACTATCTAGGTAGTACAAAAATATATAATAAAATAAATAATAGGTAATAATTAAAGGAATAGTAATTGAAACAATTAGAAATGTATGAACAATAACAAATGAATACACATTTACAACAATAATATACAACAATGCAGTTATCTAAAAAATATGATACATAAACCCTAACATTGTACACTCAATTGGAATCATGATACAATAAATTAAATTAATAATGAAAAGAAATATATCATCTAGGGAGTTCCCCAGGATCATCCTATGTTCCAACTCAATCTTTTTCTTCTACCTCCCATGTACAAGCACTATAAGAGAAGCAATAATATATGGTCCTGTGAACATCATATTTTATCATGTAAACTAGTGAAATGGTTTCCCAATTAGGTTTAGAGATAAAATACCAATAGGACACCACCCATAGTGTTTATAGATAAATCCATTTGATAAATAATGTTACTAAAATTCCTAGATATAAATAATAATAAACAAATATGAAAAGACACAACCACGCTGTTAAGGTTCCAGAAAGACACCTAGCTACTCTACCTACATAATCTCATGGATGGAGTCAGTATTTGAATGGTAACTATATTTATTGTGTATTTATATTTTTAATTAAGTATGTGATGAAATAACTGGCCTTATACCTAGAATAATATGTGTTGGATAGACTTTGAAATAAATCAGTCATCCATAACAACTCTTAATTATCCTATAAGATCATCAAAATGAGTGTATGACCTAAATTTCATAATAAATATTATACATAATTCTCAAAACTAGATATGTTGTGTGGGTATGTATCCTACACCTGAAACAAGGGATGGTGTGTTTCATTCCAATCATTCAAGTAGTGTAAATGTTGTGATACATCATGCTGAACACATAATGTATGGGAGAACAGAACATTAATGTAAAAAATTCACATAACGAACATATCATATCGAATATAAATGGAATATTTATTTTTATAATTATGAATGGTCACTAAATATAATCCATAAGCCTGATATAACCAAGGACATGACAATTCAATTATTTCATGTAACAAAACATGAAATGATCATTGTGTCTTTTACACCCTTTACAATTCATTTTATTTAAAACATTTCATTTCATTTCCGTACGAAGCCTTTAATGGATCTACACATTCAATATAAACAAGCCATTTTATTTATCAAGGGATGGTTTTATACAACCACGTCACTCCATCCAACTTATAATGTTACGGGTCTTTGAAATAATTAGACACAAGGAAGGTCATTCCTTTTTATTCAATCCATTTTTATTATCTATAAGGGCTATGTAATATGAATTCCATATATCTATAAATATATAGTAATGAATATGAATCACTGACACTATAATTCCCATAGATATTTAAATCACAAATTAAAATTTTTTGTTTAGAATACGACATATCTTTTTTAGGGGTTTTATTATAAAACATGTCATTTCATAAAAAATAATTTATCTCAACCAAGAATCACATTCAAGATGAATAATTCAATTGAATAAAAAGTTATTATTTTATAACGATACCGAACAAATAAAAACAATTTTAGGGTTTGACCTAGTATAAATAATTCACTATTATCAATTAAAAAATTACAAATAATAGAAAATTCCATTTACAGTTATAGAAAAAATTGTAGAAAGAATTAGAGGATTTAATTTTTTTTATAAATGATGAAAAATAACCATGAAATTCCAAAGGGGTGTTTATAATTGATTTTATCATCCTATAATCATATAGAAAGGCTCAACATGAGTAATAAATCAAGTGTATAATAATTTAGAATCAAGGAACCCATTTTAGGTTTACGCATGACAATGGTTAGCATGCAACACAAAGTAAATATTTAAAAATCAATGGAAACTTGTGGAAATGAAAATATACTAAAAAACTCAATCTTAGGATTCTCTACTCATCCAAAAATTAATCTTGATTTGGATGTGATTGTAATAAAGTAATGAAATTTACGTCCATCAAAATAATATAGCAGATGTTCTCACAACAAAATAGATTAATGGATGGGAAGCAGAACTGAGATTAGGATCTCCAGTAGTTGGGATCTTACCTTAAGATATCTGATGCATTTGATATTTTTTATGTGGGTTTTAATCAATGATATTTGACGATCCCTATGATAAAGAGTAGGATAGATCGACGTGGGAGAAGGGATTATATGTACGCTAGAAAAAAAGTGGGTATATAAAGGGTTATAGTTTTTTAATTCATTAAGTGTAAAAGCGTCAAATCACCTTCAAGACAAGGCCACATGGATTGGCCACACAGTTATCCAATCCAATGACCATCCATGCATTCGCTACTGTGTGGGATGGTGGCTCAAATAGTTTATACACATGGTTTAGGAAACTCTGCATAATCCATGTGATTTACCTTCATCAGAAAACCTACAACAAACTGCATGGTTGTGTGTTCTGTCTCACATGGTTTGATTGAATCATAAAAAGCCATTAGTTCAACTAGTTCAGCCACATGGTTTCCACTTGGGGGTCTCATTGTTTCAGACAACACATGTGACCCAACCAGCCTTCTCTAATTTTGACTTTTGGGGTTTGATGACTTTGAAAATCAATGGAACTCTTGAGGAACCTGTTGATCCATTTAAAAATTCCAAAACAAAAATATTTTATCATTTCAACTCTTGGATTTTTGTTCTAAATCTCGGTTTTATGAAATTCTCATCCAATAGATTCTAAAATTCTAATTCCCCTAGAATTATACCTTGTCTCAAAAAATATGTTGTTACAACCTCCCCACTATAAAAAATATCATCCTCGAGAAGCGTTAGGGAATCATTGAAAACATTACAAGAACTAAAATGGTTTTGATGTCTTGTTAAAACAGTCACATTGAATTCCGTAATTCCCAATGAAAATCCAAAAATTACTCAGGTGTATGACCCTTAATCCATCAAAACATCATCCAATGATCATTTTACTACTGAATAATTGAAATGTTGTTGATTTTATATTTTTTAGGTAGAGGCATGACCATGTCATATTCTCTTCAAAAAAATTGGCTGATGGTGCTCCCCATTATAGGATTTTACAATTAGAAGGATAAACAAACAATCCACATTACCCCCACCATTATTATTTCCTATAAATTATTCCCTATTAAATATAGTGAAACTACTTGAATTATTTTGAATCAATAAAATGGTATATTCCACACCACCCTCATTTATCCATGTCAAGAAGACATTTCTTGAAAATCCCCATCTTACTCATACATTACATGTTTCCTTCTAGTGAGATATCCTAAATGGGTTTTCACTGGCCATACATCTCCTGAAATAAAATAAAACATGTCAAGCTACCTCCATCCAACCATTCCAAAAATGCACATGATATATGGTCGGCACATTACATCGCAAAACATGACTACATTTTCCTAAGAATATATCATGATGATTTATCACATCTATTGAAGCTCAAATATGGATTATGGTGATGTTTTAAGACAAACATACATTTATGTTTCTGTGTCTCAATACAAAATTGGGTGTATATATGATTTGAAATAATTAGATCATCTCTCTCGATCATCTGATCTGATCCCGACTGAGGACTAGGGTAACCTCGAATTCATTAAACTATAGTTCAAGGATATAACCCATGGTTTACTATACTACCTGATTACAAATGATACATCCATACAAGGTTATGATGTCCACATCAGATCATTGACTAATACCAACGTGGCATCCACCTAGTAGTAATGTTAGAGGAAATAGATGGTGTCCAAGAATATATACCAGGAAGTCCATCATGGGAACCTAGGTATCACTTTGGACTAACCATTCCTCGATAAGAACTTTGAATTCAACATTATATGACGATAAATCATGTTTATTGAAAATGAAATCCATTTGGAAATTTTTAGCTCGATATATTACTCACGTTCTCTTAGTGAATCAATAGAGATGTAAAGATACATTACATGCTCATCACTACTCTATAGTACACTAAGATAATTTTAAAAAAAATTCAATGATTAAATACACTCATTCTACCTTACTAAGAAGTTCCCAATATGGATCTATACTAACTACACCCCATCTATCAGAAAGAATAAAAATTGAACCATTATTGGTAAAATTCATTGAATAAGCTTAGATTCACCTTCATTGAATCACCCTTAACCATTAATAGTTCTTTAACATACAATTACATCTATTAAAAATGGTGTTTCACAAGGGTTTCATGTACATCAAACAAAATCTGTGTCGTTCTACTGAGCATGCGCTGACACAACAACAGACTCACCAACCTCACATTTATTCAAAAACTACACTGACCATATCCAAATGGTATTCCACGTTTGTGCCCCATATACCTAGAAGGACAAATACTTACTATAAATGATGATACACTACGCAATTTAGGATTTCCTAGTCATAAAAAAGAGAAATAGACTAGCCATTTATAATAACACTAGATCATATTCACCAGAAACACACATGTGACACATCACTAGATTACTGTCACATACATCATAGAATTTTTATTAAAATGAAAAACCAACCTGATCGTCATGTCAAAACACCTGATCCAATTATAAATACATGCAGATAATTTGGATAGATTTGATTCCCTTAACACCCTAGTCATTGTACTCCCGAGATGACCAGAAAATGTACTCAAAAGAACTAGGGTAAATGATTGACTCGAATTAAACTGGTTCATTATATCATTTAGAGACATGACGGGTAAAATGAATATGAACACACACTAACCCCATGATTCAAAAAAATGATGGAATATACTCAGTAGTATCCATAGTATTTCCATCCTATGCATCCATGAATCAGGTTGTCCAAAAAAGAGATTTAACTCAGGGTTATATTTCAACATATGGCCATTATTATAGATTAAAATGTACCCATTCATCCATCACTAAGGTTGAAAATTATATCATGTGACCTACGCAGCATTTTGAAATTCTATAGTCATGTTTATCCTATTGAAACTGAGAAATAAGTGGTTCTTACAAACACAACAAGGTTTAAGGATACAATGACCACCCAACCAAACAAGGGTGTATTTTATAATATAAGAGTCGTACGATGGAAAATAACAACCAAATGGTACCATATGTTGAGAAACTCATGTAATTTTACAATGAATTTTTGCTCTATGTGTGCTACCCACATTGGTCTATCCTTTACAAAATCATAAGCATTGACGCTACCACTAGTTCACGCCAAAAATATTTCACAAGGCCCTACTCCTATCATTTACTCCCTTCCAAAAAAAAGGCCAATCGAAAACGCTCTAGTTTACATTCCCAGATAACTCAAAGAGATGTTTAAAATAATCTTACATGATGGTTTAAACTAAATAAAACACCTAAGGTTCCATTTTAAACCATTATAATGATTTAATTGTATAATTTAAAATTTTAAAATATATAAATTTAGAAATTCATCTAACAATTTCATGAAAATATAAATTTATATTTGATTTAACTGATGTATCAAGGAAAACATGTATGTATTATAAAAAAATCTTTTAAAACATTAATAATTTAATGAAATAGCATCATAATTAGGATATTTATCAAAAAAATCATTTCAAACATTTTTTTATCCAAAAATATTTTCACAATAGGGATTAGTAAAACATCATGTCAGAATATATAAGGTTACCATCAAGGGGCATGTTAAGCCATAATGGGTTCATCATAATGAAACCCTGTGGGAGTTTCAAAATTATATATATTTTAGAACACCCATATTGGGGTTTTATATGATAAAAGTGCCCCAACTAACCTATGTGGGTCTAGTTGTGAATTTTGGAAACATTAATCATACAGACAGGCCTGCCTATATGATAGAGTCACATGCCTTTATAAAGGAATCCATCAAAGCAAAAGAATTTAAATTACCATTAATGGGTTTAATATTATAATTTTAATAGCATAAAATTTCTACTAGTGTCTTGTCATGTAATATTAATGTAATAAATCAATTCAATTCAGATCATAATTAAACACCTCTTACATTTATAATCGTCTCAATATATATGATCCTCATATATAATGGGTTTGATTATATGGGTTTCAATATCCCAATACATAGAAATTCCATACACATTATAAACTAGAAATTATCTCCTAAATAGTCAAAACAAATTCACTTTATAATGTTAACTTTAGAAGATTTTAAATTTTATTATTTGTCTATATATACATGTATAAAGATCAAAAGATTGTTCAAATACATGAGTTACATTTCCATAGTTTATAAGGTTCCCATACACCTTAAAACTAAAAACTAGATCCCATTTAATTGCAATCAGTATGATCATACCATGAAACTAATCATATATATAAAAAACAGAACTAGGTATGTTGTCACAAACAAAAAAACATATAGGAACATGCTAATATGAACAAAGACATGATACATAGGGAAGACAATTTAAATAACCAGAAATCACGGAATATGGTAACCAAATCATAGATGAAAATAATAAAAATAAATATCAATTATGGATGTTACATAAACATACATGATAAATAAATAACAAAATAGATACTAGACTAATAATATCTCTAATATACCAAACATTGTATATAACACTCAGGATAATAATCACACAAGGAACATCAACACAATCATCAGGAATCCTACTTTTTCAACTACATGGTATGAAATATTCATGGCATGTTAATCTCTATATTTATATAATAATTCATGTAACATTTATTCCTTTCCACTCTAAGATAAGGGTAAAATAATAAATTTTCTAAATTAATTAGAAGCAATAATCACACAAGTCACTTATCGTGAAATAATAATCAACTGTAATAATGAATATAATGAACAACAAACCCATAAATAACCACTTCAAATATTCCATGTGGGTGGGTTGATCACTCCTAAAAATATATATTTACAAATTGCTTACACAATCATATTATGCATTCTACCATCCCCAAATAGTAAGAAAAAGGAAATAGAATCTTTGATAGGTCTTTGTAAGATACCAAGCTGACTGACCACTAAATTGGTGAACATAACAGTCTCCGTATGGCCTTAAGTGCCCCTCCATATAAGAAATAGGCTTTTGACCTACAATGAGGGTATACAGAGGAGAGAGTGGGGAGACTATACCCTCATGATCTGAGTAGAATAATGGTATATGAAAAAATAAATAATAGACAATAGTATAAGAATTAATAAATGAAATACATAGAAACAAAAGAATAATATCAACTATATATAAATGAATAATGAAAATATTCAATAATTCAGGTGTGTCCAAATGATGATAAATAAACTAAAACATTTAACACTCAAAAGGAAACCCGATACAGTGAAATGCGCAAATGATGAAAAGAAGTAATTTCTTTGGGTTCATTCTTCATGATCATCCTAAGTTCTAACTGAATCCCATTCACCTAGATTCTAGGTACTCATATAAAATTGTATGAAATAAACCATGGTCCTACAAATATGAGATCATAAGGGGTCCCCCAATTAAATGGAATCCTGAGTAGGGTGAGAGATAGAATTACTGGAATCCACCACCAATAGATTCTATTGTTAAATTAAGTATATGAATATATGGTATAGTAGTCTATATGTATAAAGACTAATAAACAAAGATGGAAAGATACGACCATACCTCTTAGGTTTCTAAAGGACACCTGGTGGCCCTACCTACTTCTTCTCATTGATAGAATGCGTGTCTAATCAGTATATATATATAGAAATAATATATATATATATATATATATATATTTCTCCACCTTTATGGACAAATAATGTGATGATGTAAGTGGCCATATACATTGATTAAATGGGTTGGCTAGATAGGAGAATGAATCAGTCATCCTTAACTAGTATAAATGAGTATATAACCTCAAGAAAATGGGTACATCGCCTACATATCATAATGAATATGATACATATTTCTCAACAATCAATATGGTGGGTGTGTCATTATTCAAACAATAGAAATTGGGGTTGTGGGGCATCATGCCCACTCTCCAAATAGTTTTAATGGTGTGAGACAACATTCTCAACGCCTGATATTAGGGAGACTAGACATTCATACTCAACATTTCTCGTATCCTTCAAATCATATCAAATATCAATGTAATATAAATATTAATTATAAGTCATTACCTCTTAAGATAATCCATAATCTCAAAAAACCACAGGCATCACAATTTATTTAAAGCATCCAAATGATTGTCAAGATCATTCCACACTTTGAAATTCATTTTAATTCAATAATATAGTTTCATTTAAAAAATAAAACTATCAGGAATCTATCCATTAAATCTAAATAATCCATTTATTTTATTATTTAAAAGATTTCTATAATAATGTCATGTGAACCCATATAAAAGGTGGTTGGACATTGAAATAATTCTACACAACAAAAGGAATTCCCTTCTATTCAATCCATTTATTCGTATCAATAGAGACTATGTACTAAGAATTTCTTATTTCTTGAAATAATCAATATGGAAACTGAAACATCAACTCCATAAGGCCACAGAAGCCTTAAATCACTAATCAAAACATTTTATTTTAGAATCCAATGCAACTCAACTACTGGGTTTTTTTATAAACCATGAAATTGTTAACAATAAATTTTTGTTAGATCAACCATTATTTCCATTCAATATTCATAACTCAATTCAACAAAAAAGTATCCATTTTAGAAACCTAAAAAACATATAAATATAATTTTTTGGTTTAAACTAGCCCATAAAAATAGATATTATCATCTATGAAATTTCTTATAAGGGGAATTTTCATATCCAGTTCAAGAAGAATGCAGAGAAGATAATCCACTAATTTTTTAAAAAAAATTATAAAATATGAAAAATCAATGGAAAGCCAAAATGGGATTCTGAAACTGAGTATGAAATTCTCTAATAAAATATAATTTTATAACATGGGTAATAAATGTCACGAACCAACTCGGGTCAACCCTCAACCGATCAGCCGAGCCGGTCCGCAACGTGACCTGAGAGGCATTCCCGATCCTCCCAGGCTGGCGAAAAGCCCCAGGGCATCAATATAGGACAAGTGGGAATGATTTGGCCCATGAAAACAAATAAATCAACAGAAAAAAAGGTAGAACAATTCAATGTAAACAAAAGACCCTGAAAAGAAAGAACAACCATCAAAACACACTAACCTAGTCTCAACGAAAACTCCTCGTGACTCCAACAGTCACTCACCAGTCCACAAAGAACTCTTGCACAATGCGAGCGGGCATGATCTAAACCTACAGAAAAACTAAAAATAGGAAAACACTATATGAATGAGCATTAAAACTCAGTACGCATGCCCAAAAACTATTCCCAATGCACAATATTTAAATAAAATATTTACCATTTCCAGGTTTGAACAAAATTATATAAAATATTAGTTTCCACACACACTTTCATTTATAAAATAAATAACAGTATGGTGCCCTTTTCAATTTAGAAACTAGTTTAATGTTTGAAATGAGAAGGTACATTACATTATTGAAAACATCTTCACAAACATTTTTGAAAATTCCTATTTCAGTTATTAGCCAGAAATAAAACCACACAAAACACACAACACACTCTAAGGGCAATGGAAAAATTGGAACACAGGGACCTAAATCTGAACTAGACCTCTCAAACGTCCACCACACACTAATAAACACTAAAGGAAACATGGGTCGAACATAGGAGCTCATGAACAATCCAGAACGTACTATACATGTAACTTATCCTGAAGGCATTCCCTAACATGATGACGTCAAAACGCCCTAACACTCGGTATAGGAGGCCTGAGATTAGAGATGCATAGGCAGTGCAGGTCAGGCAGACCGAGACAAGGTGGTCCATCTAGTGGTGGTTCCGGCTTGGGTGGCCAAAAGAGGGAGGTCGGGATAGGGCAGGACTGAGGGGGCTTCACTAATGGAAGAAGGAGGAGCTGGGGTACTGGCATGCTTCATGGAGTAGGAGGGATCAGAGCTAATGAACCAGGGTAGAAGAGATCTTACAGGAAAAAGGTGGAGGGACGGAGGGTAGTCGGGTGCCTGGTAGAGGCGGGGCTGGCAAAGCGCTGGAGTGGGATGGGCGTGCACTAGGTGTGATGCAGGAAGAAGGTAGGAGGGGCAGCTGGCCAGCGGGGGAGCACACCATGTGGGAGGAGTTGGGGGCGTGCAGAGCATTCTGTGCATGAGGGTTTGATGGTGAGGATGGTGCGTTGTAGCTGGGAGAAAGTCAGGTGGTCTGCTGCTGGTTGTGCAGGATGGACAGGTCAGGCCGTGCGGGAGATCCGGAAGCAGGCATGCCAAGGGTGGTGGAGCGAGAGGCTGAGTGCGTGCGGCACTACTGGGCACTGTGTACATTGTGAAACTGGAGTGGGCTGGGGGTGCTTCTACAAGGGAGGTCGAGCAGTGCGACAGTCCGAAGGCGGAGAAGGGGTGAGAGGCATCGTGCAAAAGGGAGACAGCTGGGGGAGGAGAAGCACGTAGCTGGGGGGCTAGCTGCTACGGGAGGAAGAGGGCAAGCGGGTTGAGGGAGTCGGCGAGGCCGGGACATAGCAAGGCAGTGAAGGCAGGAGAAGGCAGGGAGGCCTAGCCGCTGGGACTGTCGGCATGCCGGGACGCAGGTGAGTGGCTGCAGGTGAGGTAGCTGCATGAGGGGCGTTGGGCATAGAGGCCAGGACGTGGGCAAGTAGGGGGGATCAAATCTGGAGAGGTAGGAAAAAAGAAAGACATAATGCATGAGGTAGGGCTGCTTCATATAGGAGAAGATAGGGGAGGGGACAAACATGTGGAAAATAAGAGAGAAAGAAAAAAAAGATAAGAATAAATAAGAAGAAAAAAAGATAAAATAAAATAAAAAAATTAAAGTAAATAAATAATAATATATAAGGAATAATAATAATAATAATGAAAATATTATAAATTATGGTTATTATTATTATTAAACATTTTATAAAATTATTTTTAATTTAATTAAACTACTTTATTTATTTATCATTACTTTTTTCCTTATTTAATTCATTGTTCTAATTTTATAATTAATCTAAATGGTTGGGCAACCGCGTGCTCACCAGGTCCGAATGTACGATCACAACTAGCGATGTTTTGACCACACAACAGCCTAGACCGAATGCGCGGTGACCGCTAGTAGTGCAGTGACTGCGCACCGGCCCAAGACCCACCGAAAACATCAAAGCTTCAAAAATGTCAAACCTAGACCCAATCCAAACACTACTCAAAGGCGCGAGACTGATAAAAGAATAAAATAGTAATCGTCCATGGTCTCTGTGTGAAAATTCTCCCCACCACAGACACTTTCTACACCCATAAAGTAACCAGTCCAATAATCGACACAACTTGAGTTCGCACCCAGACAAAATCATATAGAATCGAGAGCCTCGGGGTGACAGTTCCCCACAAATGTCACAACTGACTAAATTAAAGAAATACACTTCCCAAGATTAAAGGGAGAATATTACAGAATTCTCCCCACCACACGAATTCAAAAATATGGAAACCCCTGAAATCCGAACAAACCACCCCCCCTGGGGGGGAATCATGGTAATTCCCAAACCAAACTCATCCCACCATCTCAACGCTAACATAACAACCCCACCACTAGTATTTACAACCCTGACAGAGAAAAAGAACACATCAGGGCACCAGGATGGAGGAATCCCCTAGAATACTAAAACACACTAAAGGAAAACACATAGAGAGGAGCCCGAACTAAGAAGGGGCCTAGAAAAATCTCACATTAATTCATGAAACCAAACATTCCTCTGATGAATGCAATTGAGACTAGAATCAGAATCAGAATGGGTCCGCTATTCATGGGACCAACACCCTTTATGTAATACAAATAATTTAAATGCCGCATTTAGAGAGGATGATTCCGCATAGATTGCGTAACAATGAGCTCATCACACAACAACTATTAGGATGAGTATACGATGGAGACATGAATCAAACAATAAAACCTTGGATATTTCCTTCTGAAGATGAAAACATGATCTGAGCCGATGTACCACACACCCTCAGCAACTCCTGACTATGTGCGAGCTTCACCCCGAGACCTATGGGTGGGGTTCTCATGGCTAAAGCGTCTCCCGCCACACATTTAGGCACTTTCATCTTCTGGTCTTAAACTTTTTCTGTTCGATGATTCAAATAATCACGATGGTCATACATTTTCAAAGGGATGCAACATGATGACTTAGATGGTCTGGATAGGCCATACTGGTGGCGCACAAGAGAGCAGTCCGACGAACTAGAAGTTGGTACCGATGAGGATGGTTTCTTGGAGACTGGTTCCACCGGCCCGCACTCCTTGCCAGATAGGAAACCTTCCCAGAAGTTAACCACAATTAATCACATCCAAAACTCTAACGACGATGAGACATATCATCTTTACTAGTCTAGAACTAAACCCTTAAATTACTCTGGGACGATACGAACCATAACTACCCTGGGAGTTACCAACAACCTAGAGACACACTATCTTTCTGAACTATACAACTGCCTTTAACAGACTCTGATTACCTAGATATGTAGGCAACACACAAAAGAACTATAAACTGGACATAACTGATTAACAACTTTTGGATGATTTCTGGGCAGCATACTCATAACAACACGAAAACACCATCAGAACCAGCATCAAGCCAAAACTCAATCAAAGAGATAAAACAAGCCATGGGCAACAGGCACAGAAGCCAAAAATATACAACACAAGCATAAATCATTTTTCCAAAACTTTTATTTCTTTATAATTTTAAAAACTCAAATATGGAACCTTATGAACCATCACATGTGCATTTATTCAATCCCTCCCACACCATCTACGAACAAGTTCCCCCCATGCACTCTCCATACATACCCACACATGTGTGACCCTCCATAAGGAGTTCCAAGGTCCAATAACATCTCTTACATACACAATCCAAACAGTTATGAAGTTTTTTTTCAAACAAATACACCATCTCTTTAAAACCCACTTAAGTAATTTCAAAAACAATTTGGAAGAACCACTTTTCCATTTCAAAACCAATATCACTTTTAACACAGAGTCAAATCAACCATGACTAAAACAAAACACAAGCAATAATAATCCACTAGGATGAGGAACTACTGCATATGTCTGACCCAGCAAAATGGTGGTGAGCCATGCCCCAAGTAAGGCATAACACTAAGAGGACCTTAAACTGGGCACTTGGACTCCACATAAGTCACCACCACATGTTAGGCCTCAAAGTGAACTGATTTTCCTACATTGGCATACCCCAATCCAAAGAAACCAAATACAAGAGAGTCAATTCCTGGACTAACCTTGGTAACTGAGGTCTCATCACGAGCGGTGGTGATCAAGCACTGACCTGTAACCTACCTCCTAAGACCTAGAAGTCCTAATCTCCTTCTACCAGACATCCCACATAACAAGGGCCTACTCTAATACCATTTTGTCACGACCCAGCCTGGGTTGACTCTCAACCGATCACCAGAGTCAGTCCGTGATGTGACCCGAGAGGTGTTCTCAATCATCCCGGGCTGGAGACATGCGACAGGGAATCAATAGTGGACTAGTGGGAATGATTTTTCCCATGAAAATAAATAAATTAGTGAAAAAAGGTAGAACAATGAAAAGTAAACAAAAGACCCTGAAAGGAAAGAATGGACAACAAAACACACTAACCCAGTCTCGATTAAAACTCCTCGCGACTCCGAGAGTCACTCACCAGTCCACAACGAACTCTCTCCCACAGCAAGCAAGCTCGATCCAAACATACAGCTAAACTAAAATAGGAAAACACTATAGGCGTGAGTATTAAAACTCAGTAGTCATTCCCAACAACTATTCAAAGGGCACTACCTTTAAATAAAGAATTTACCAATTCTAGGTTTGAACTAAATTATATAAAATATTAGTTTCCACACACACACATTCATTTCTAAAATAAATAACAGTCTTTTTCCCTATTTAATTTAGAAACTAGTTTATGTTTGAAATGAGAAGGTGCATTACATTTTTGAAAACATCTTCGCGAACAATTTAGAAAATACTTGTTTCAGTTATTTTCCAAATAGAAAACCACACACAACACATCACACACTCTAAGGTCAATGGAAAATGTGGAACACAGGGACCAACAACTGAACTAGACCTCTCAAACGTAAGCCACACACAAATAAACACATAAGGAAACATGGGTCGAACCTAGGTGCTCGTGAACAATCCAGAACATACTATACATGTGACTCATCTTGAAGGAATTCCCTAAATATATGACTTCATAACGACCTAACGCTCGGTATATCCCTTCATGGCCTAACTGAGGGGCCCAATCCCCATAGCAGCAATAACTCAGTATTCCCCTACAATGGGGCCACAAGCCAGTGTGTAATCTAAACTAGTGCAACAATATTTCTCAAAAGATTCACTTACTATGCTAGGTTCCCATGTAAACACATATAATAAATGGGAAAGGGGTATGTTAGCAAAGTCAATCAAGAAGCACAAATATCACACACAACTAACGCAATCAACGTACACCAAAGATCACCCCTGAGTTACCCCAAAGAGAGTTATCCAAAATAATTTATTGTTTTTATTAACGTGCCAAACGAGACTTCACCAATTTTAAAGAAAAACCACATTTTTCAAGAAAACACAAAACACTCATTCATGCTTAAAAAGAAATCATTTATCATTTAAACCAAAACTCCATTTTAAATTTTATGAATTATGTTTAAAGGAAAAATGGGCATTCTTTCACGACTGAGTGTCCATTCAACAATAAAACATTTCAAGTTTCGTGTATAAAATAAACGGCTCTTTTTACACCAAATAATCATTAAAGAATTAATTATCTTATAACATTTCCCATTTATAAAAATTAATAAAAAAATCAGGGAGTAAAATCACACGGAGATGGGAAAGGAGGGTGTGTGGAGGTTGGAGGGTTTCACGATGGCCCAAAGGTGACTACACCGAAGGGATTCACGCCGACCAAAAGAAATGGGCAGCGCCGGATAGGAGAGTCCAGGGGCTGGTTAGTAGAGAGGGAACAATGGCATGGTGCAGGGCAAGAGCTCGGATGACACACTACAAGAGTAGAGTGGGAGGCTAGCAACTGTGTGTTGGAGGCGAAGAGAGGAATGGGATCTGAGGAAACAGGGAATCATGGCTGGCTGGTGGCAGAAATACGACGTTGCGGTCGGTGTAGGAGGCCGACGATGAGAGAGGTGCAGGTAGCGCTGGTCAGGTGGACCGAGATAGGGGGATCTATCTAGGGGTGGTGTCGGCTAGGGTGGCCAAAAGCGGGAGGTCGGGATCGGGCAGGACCGAGGGGGCTTCACCAATGGATGTAGGAGGATCTGGGGTACCTGCGTGCTGTAAGGAGAAGGAGGTATTATAGATACTAGACCAGGGTAGAAGAGATACTCTAGGTAAGAGGGAGGGGCCGAAGGGGAGTCGGGGTGCCAGGCAGTGGTGGGGCTGCTGTGAGGTGGTAGAGCGCTGGAGCGGGTTGGGAGTGCGCTGGGTGTTATGCAGAAAGAAGGAAGGAGTGGCGGCTGGCCAGGGGGAGTGGGCACGCTATGCGGGAGGAGTTGGGAGCGTGTAGTGTGTTCAGGGCCGGAGGGCCTGATGGAGAGGATGGTGCGCTGCAACAGGGAGAAAGTCGGGTAGCCTGCTGCAAATTGTGAGGGCTGGACAGGGCAGGTCGTGCTGGAGATCCGGATGTAGGAAGGCCGAGGGTGGAGGAGCGAGAGGCCCAGTGAGTGCAGCGCTGCTGGGCACTACAGACAGAGAGAAACTGGAGTAGGTAGGGGGTTCTGCTACCAGGGCGGTGGAGTAGTGTGGCAGTCTGAAGGCGGAGTAGGGGTGCGAGACATGATGCAACATGGAGTCAGTATGAGGGAGGAGAAGCATGTAGCTGGCAGGCTGGCTTCTACTAGAGGAATAGGGAAGGCGGGTTGAGGGAGTCGGCGAGGCCGGGACATGGCTAGGAAGAGAAGTCAGGAGAAGGCATGGAGGCCTGGCCACTGGGGCTGTCGGCAGGCCGGGACGCGAGTGACCGACTGCAGGCGAGGCAACTGCTTGAGGGGCGCGAGGCACAGAGGCTGGGACATGGGCGAGCAGGGGGGACCGAAGCTAGACTAAGAGGTGCAAAGAAAGGTGTAGTGCAAGAGGTAGGGCTGCTTCGTGTGGGATAAGATAGGGGAGGGGACAAATGAGTGGAAAAGAAGAGAGAAAGAAAAAAATATAAGAATAAAGAAGATGAAAAAAAGATAAAATAAAATAAAAAGAAGTAAAGTAAAGTAAAAAATAATATATAAGGAATAATAATAATAATAATAATAATAATAATAACAATATTATAAATTATTGTTATTATTATTATTAAACATTAGATAAAATTCGTTTTACTTTAACTAACCTACTTTATTTATTTATTATGATTAATTATGTCCAATTTAATTTATTCTTCTAATTTTATTATTTTTCTAGATGTTTTTGCAACTACACACTCACCAGGTCTGAATGCACGATCTCTACTAGTGGTGTGGTGACCGCACACCGGCTCGGACTGAATGCGTGGGGACCTCTAGAAGTGCGGTGACTACACACTGGCTCGAGACCCACCAAAAAAAACAAAGCTTCAAAAATTTCAAGCCTGGAACCAAAGCCAACTCTACCCAAAGGTGAGGGATAGAGAAAAGAATAAAATAGTAATTTTCCTTTGTCGGGTTGTGACAATACATCATGTGTTTCACATTTTACCAATAAGAAAACGATTTTAGGGTGAAATGTGGAAAAGGGTAGCATGTGTCATGACGATAATATTTATCAATCAATGAAAACTTGGGCGTGGTTCTATAGACCTCCACAATCATTTCTATAATCCACTAATCATTTAATATCAAAGCTTCATTTAGTTTGATTTGGATGAAATTTAAGAGACATGCATCCAACCTTAAAATAAGAGGACAACATTACACAAAAATAGTAAAATAGATGGTAAGAAAAATGAGTTATGAAGTAGGAGGACTTGAGATATTAACTCAATTTATCCAATTATTCTAGGGTAATTTGAGTCTATATCCTTGAGATATTAATATTCCTAGTTTAGGGGTGAGGAGAACTTGACATGGGTGAAGGGAGGAGCCATCAAATGGGAAATGTGGGGTAATAAAAGGGTTTATATTATGTAATAAAAGAAAATACTTTAAATTCACCCTTCAATAGTTTTTCTCATGGTTTGGTGGCATGGTTGGCTAAACCATGTTCTAACCTTTCTTCCGTTATTTATTTGTACGGGGGATATCGTGGATTATGGACACAGTTAGGGAAACCATTCATGAACCTTGTGATGTTACTCTTCCCAAAACCTACTGCAAACTTCACATTTGTGCTTCCCCTCTTTCATAGTAACAAATCGTGTGAGACCTCCAACTCTAATGGTTTAGCTACAGAGTTTATACTAGAGTATCACAATGTTTCTGAAAAAACTATCTGACCCGATCATCCTTCTCTTGTTTTGAGTTTTCTGGGTTTCAAAATTCAAAAACTAAAAAGAAAACTCGAAGAACCCCTTAGTCAATTAACCATATAAAATATACACAATTTTTAGCATTCTAACTCCTAGAATTATGTTCCAAATCTGGATTTAAATTACATTTAATCCTCCATATTCTAAATTTTAAATTCCACTGGAATTCTACCTTTGATCAAATCTAGGGTCATTCCACCTATATCACCACTGAGTATGAGTTACTACTAAACATTAATAACCATTATATGATTTAACACCATCATAAAACACCATTGGACAAACTCCCCACCAGATTGTATCCACCATATCTATTCTGGGACATTTCAATTAAATACATCCAAAATATATATTAATGAAATTAATGAATATATTTATTTTATGTAAATATTAAAAAATATTGTAGGGAATATTAAATAATGTCAATGCTCAGTTTGAAGAAGAAGATGATTATGAATATTTTATCTTCAAATGGATTGTCCATCATGTTGAGATTTATAGTGAAAAGAGGTTTCCCTCATAAGAATTCTTCTTTGAGTACAAACTAATGATCAAGTGTTCCACATACTTAAGAGATTACATGTAGAATTATTATGAAAATTTCAACTAAGAATGAGTATAGTAACCATAACATACGAATACATTCTTATAGTAGAAATAATAAGAGATTAAGATGCTTTTTTTCTCTTATTTTTATAGAAATAACTTGATCTTCTCTCCAAGCTACATCCCAATAGTTTAGAGCTTTGGGATCACATCAAACGAAGAAAATCTCTCTTTTATTTATCTTTATGTTTTTTGTTTTTGTTTTTATCCTTTTTTTGTGTGTAGTGCCTTGTTTTTATTGTTCATCAACACACACTATGTCGTGCGCTACAATAGAAGACTAAAAGATATTCTCTAAACTAAAATTTCATCTTTATAACTACTTTTTTATGGAAGAAGCCTCTCTATGGAATGTATCTATTTTCTTTCCACCATTTTTGTGGAAGTGGTACCTGTGTGGCATGAATAAACTTTAAGATACAGTCAATATACCATATTAATGTTGTGGATTAGATTATATTTATATAATATCATTGTAAATGAGTGATTTATATGTGGAGGGTATTAGGTCTTAGAATTCTATTGAAACCTTGTTTTATTTTGATCTGTGTTTTTACATTATTCTTTACAATGCTTTATATTATATTTTTTCACCTATAAAAAACATAATTTCATAGTTAATATTAAATAGTTTTTATATAAATATTTGATTATGTAGATTGATTTCATATGTAAAAGTAAATTTAACTATATCTTAACTGAGTAGTAATCAATCATTGAGTACTATTTTAAAATATCCTAATTATATTATATTAATATACTGATTAATTGGTAATTATTATCATATGTGGGAGATTTTAATTAAATTATATTTTAAATGAATTTTTTTGGGAACTCAATTCACCCCCTCATGAGAAACACAATTCGTCCATCAGAACTCAAAACACATATAACAATACATTTCTTTTTTATTAATAATTAAAATTAATAAAATAATTTAAAATAAAAATTTCATTCCATTTCCATTTTAATTCTTGAATCACACTACTCTATTATTGATGAAATTTATTCTAAATTAAAATAATATAAGGTAAAAATGCTATTGAATTAATTAAGAGAAGTTATGAAAATTATATCTTAATCACTCTCTTAATCATAAATAAGAACATATCCCCAATTTCACATGTGTTCCAATTCCTCTTAAAAAATTTATAGTTCTAGGACCACGATTAGAATTGAATTTAATGGAATCCATGTTTTAATATGTTTCACAATCATAAATCCCTCCCCTATAATTTCCCTTTTATAAATAGCCTTTTTAAACTTCCTTGATACTTATTAAGTGAATTTTGAATTTATCATCTATCTATTCATTATCCATGTTCAAAATTCCCTGAACTATTTCACCCCTTTCTCAATTAACACTTATTGTATTTTCTTCCAATCATGTTTGTGGAATGAAATTATTATATGAGTGTAGATGAACACACAACTAAACCATCTCAAGATAACAGGAAACCCCTAAGCCTAATTTTAATATTCAAACCATAGAAAAAATATTGGATGACCACCTCTCTAGTCAATATACACTTTTTTAGGGATAAATCAGATCAAAATGTTGTTTCATTGACAAAAAATAATTCTAGATCCATTACCATCTCTTTTCTTTCTTCAGTTCTTTTGAACTATCACAATATTATTTAGGGTGGCTCTAGTAGGTGTTAATAAATCACAATGTGGAAGTTACTTATGATCAAGATCAAAATTAGTTTTTCTCAAGATATTATTCTAATTAAACTTTTCCTTTCTTATCACACTTCATTCTCAAACTATAAGGAAAAAATATTTCCATGGTTCCCATTATAACATGGATCCCTCATTTTAGTGAAGGGTGTTTGAATTAATTTTAAACAAATATATTTCCATTATTATTTTATTCCCCCAAAAACTAAAAATAATGAAAAAAGTTTATTTCCATATAAGATATGCTATGTGGTCCCCAAAACATATCTTCAACATTAGTTCTAATTTATTTCTATACCCAATTATCAATGAATAATAGACAAGTAAATTAGTGTTTCTAGACTATTAGTACAGAAGGAGAAATCTATTTTTTTATTCATATTCTATAGAGAGTAGTTTGGATTCCTCTATTATTTCCTTCTAATAAAAATCATAATAATACACGAGCTACTGTTTTTTATTTAAATAGTTGTTGGAATTATTTTACATTTACCAAAACTACACTAAAATGAATTGTGTTACTGATACTAAATGTTATAGTACATTTTGAGTAAATATTAGTAATTATAACTTTCATTTTGGATGATAACAACAATAATTTTTCTCTCTGAAATTATATATTTTTTAATAAATTGGTCATCAAATGATATGATATTTCTTACTGTAGGTGTTTCATTTAACATTCCCCTATCATATACTCATGTTCCATCATTTCTGTATATATTTGTTCCATATCCTTACAAAATTAATTGTTCACATTCATCACATACCAGTAGGTGTTTGATTCAATTCAAATGAAACTGAAAATTCATTTCATAAACTATTCAGTAAGGGAAATTACCTAGGGGTATTTCAAAGGTAGTTCTGTAATCTCAAAGTGTCTCCTCTAAAATAGTTTTCCATCCATTCTTGTGGGGTATCACATTACTTTATAGAATCAAATTAATCTCAATGTTAGATACTTTAGAATTCCCATTTTTTGTGGTTTGTAGGTAGTAGAGGTCTTATATTGTACTCCATTATTTTTATAACTGTTTTATTCTTTATTTTTAGAAATATATTTCTTGATCTCTGATTATTACTTAAATTATTCCAACACAACAAATGATATGTAATTTTATATGATAAATAAAAATGTTTGAATCCTTAGTTCAAGTTGATTGGGAATCAATCCATATAAAAACAAATTATACTAGTAAAAAAATATTTCTAAAACAATAAAATAGTAAATGAACCTTTGAAATATAATCCCGATATATCAAATATTTTATTCGGAATATAATTTTATTGGATAATTTCTTATCTTTTTTAAATTCCACAAGTAAAATTTGTTGGTTGGAGTGGATACTCAAGAGGGGGGTGAATTGAGTTTCAGTTAAAATTTCTGTTAAAAACATTATAGTAAAGAAAACCCCCAATTTTAAAAACGGCCCAGTTAATTAAGGTAGTAAAAATTTAAATGTTCAATTGGTCAATAGGTTTCTCAAAGGGTGATTAGTCCTCATATAAATTAGTGTAGAACACTAATTCAACTTTTGGAACATGTTTATTGAAGTAAACACATACACACACTAACCAAAACTAACTATCAAAGTGTAATAAAAAAAAGTTTTATGTTTTAGCAAATATAATCAATGGATAAAACAAAACGGGGTAATTGAAGATTAACACAAAAATGTAAACAAGAGGATCAGTCTCAAGTAGAGACTTAATCTTCTCCACTTGGTGATCACCGGCCACAAAGAAGTTTATATAAATAAACTTTTGATCCACACCCTGGATCGGGGTTTACAAAAGCACACTTGGGTGTCTAGGTCACAGTTGTCCTCTACCATAGTAATTCGTGGGAGACAAATGGAATACGTGATTTTGTATGAGGATAGTTTTATATCCTCCAATTATGCTCGAGAGATAGTGTGTGTTATACAAATATATATAAACACTTATCAAATAGAAAATATAAAACACAATAGATTTAAGGATGATAATGGAGTTAAGAATTCTCTGTGTGTTGTAAAGAAAGGATCTAGACTTAATGAATGTTTAGAATATGGTATTTGAGTCTTTATCTGGAAAATGTCTTTAGTATAGAGTATCACAGTTTCTATAATCCGGCTTCAGGGAGTGAAAAGGTTTAGCTCGTTGATGTCTCTATGTATATTGAGACTTTGTGGTGAAGATATCTTGTCACAGTATTCTTGTAATCTTAGGCACTTAGTTCTTTCCTTTTCGTATTCACATAGTCTGTGTCTTAGCATGTACTACTACTATCATCATTGTCTCTTTATTTTAAAAGATGAAGTCCTATTATACTCCACGATCCTCTAGACATAACGATATTCACACAAGAATGTACAACTTATTTTCTACAGATACTCCTATAGACAACATTAAATAAGGTCAGAAATATTAATTTTTCTACATATGACCGTTCGAAATAAATTTTAATTCATAAAATGGAAACAGTTATTTGTATCAATCGGTGAGTAATATTCGGTCTATTGTCTTTGGTTTGATAACATCAGTCTGTCATATTCAGTGTGTTATCTTTGGTGTGTTGAATTCGGTCTATCGAACTTTAGTGTGTCAACTTCGGTCTGTTGAACATCAGTGTGTCGACTTCGGTCTGTCGAACTTTGGTTTCGATCTGTCAAAATTCGGTATGTCATTCTTCGGTCTGTCATTATTTGGTCTATCATTCTTTGGTCTGTCAAACTTTGGTCTATTGACTTTGGTTTTGGTGTGTTATCTTCGATTTCAGTGTGTCATCTATAGTTTCTCTGTGTCAACTTCAGTTTCAGTGTGTCATCTTCAGTTTCGGTGTGTCAACTTTTCTTTTGGTGTGTCAAATTCAGTGAGTTAAACTTCGGTCTTAGGGAATCCAATAAGGATTGTGAAGAGTCTATATTGCATATACCATTACAAAATGAATTTTTAATCTAATTATATGTGAAAATACACGTGTAAACATATTGAATCATGACATATAAGAAATTGACTTATTAATGTATATGTTGATGTCTGAAAAAATTGATTCACATAGAGATATTAAAATTGCTTGAAAGACTAGAATCTGTATATTAAAATAATTTGTGATTATGAAAAATACAATATCATGAAGGGTCCAACAATCTCCCCCTTTTTGATAATCCTAAATTATATCATATATGAAAATATATAGAATAAACTTGGCTGAATATATTTTTCCAATATAACAAAAGTTTGACATTGCTAGAATTTATTTGAAACCAATCTTCCCCTCACTATATGTATTAAGAAGAGTATATGCCACCCATGTTTTCTCATCATCCTTACTTTCTACCCCTTTCTCATATGCCATCCTAACTATCTCCCTATTTTGGGATTAACAAAAAGTGAAAAGCATAATGGAAAAAATAGGATAAAAGAAAGACACCACAAGTATTTTCATTCAAAATCATAAGAGTACAAGACAAACAAAAAGAAAAAATCCCTATAAATAAGAAACAATCTGAAGTGCCCAGATCAGTGTGAATCACTGAGAGGGGGAGGGGGTGAATCAGTGATCCCTTAAAACTTTTTACTAATTGATTCTTAACCAATTAAACCTCTATGGCTTGTTAAGGCCTCGATCGACTCTTCTTATGTCTCTCAACCTATCCCGGATAATGCAGTAATGAAAAGGAACAGGACACAAGGATTTACAAGGTTCAGCACCAAAGGCCTACATCCTTGCCATGCTCTCCCAGCATGGATTCTCCCATTATAACTTGTTAGAATTACAATGGTCGATACAGCTTCTCACCGTATCTCTCCTGAGTCCCACAGGAGGGTCTTTATACTGCTTCACACAGTGTTACCAGAGTCCCACTGGCCTGCTCCAGAATCCCACTGATGACTTCTTCTCCCTGAGTCCCACAGGGTCTTCTCCTGGCTCCTCGAGTCACACGAGTAGCTCTTATTCTTGTTCAGCTCTTCAAGTATCTTCAGCAGTCTGGGATAGAGACTGCTGGCCTTGCTCTGTACCTCTGATCACTTGTGATGATCAGGTCTTCTCGTCTTGCTCAGGATTTGTCTCCTTCTTCTAAGGATGACCTGGCTTCTCTCTTCAACTACTGAATACTCAGACAACTGATATCTTTAACTTTAGTCTGGTCCAGTCTCACATCAAATCATCTTCAGGCACTGAGTTCATGGAAACTCTTCATCTTCATGCACTGATAGCATGGGCTTCTCAATTCTTCAAGAACCTCCTGGTCTTGGTCAACTCAAATGCACACTCACTGATTTGAACTTTGTTTACGTGCGCATGTGCATGCATGCATGCATGCACTTCCCTTCTTCTCTTCTTGGTGCCGTAAACCCTCAGAGGGTGTAATTCTTTTCAGCACACACCTACTTCTCAAACTTCACACACTTTATGAAATTTTTCTACACACATAAATGTGTGTTCTTCTTTGTGTGGCTATCCTTATTTCTTCTAAGTGTATACACACTTCTTAGTGAACACACTTAGGTTCGGACAACTCGTCTCCTTACACACACTTGTTTCATTTTGCACACACTTGAAACTTGGCCTATTCTCCTCTTCTTGTTGCACACACTCACTTTAGTGTTCTTTTAAATTGTTCTTCGAAGTGTGCACACACAAGGTCACAACCCTCGGCCTCTTCAAATGCACACACTTGAAGTGTGTTCTTCTTTGTTCAAATGCACAACCAAGACTATGGATTATTCAATTCTTACACACACACAAAGTGTGGTCTTCCACTTCACTTGGCACAGACCACTTGGTGTTGTTCTTTGTGCACACACATGGCCTCGGGTTCTTCTTCTCCACTTGGCACACACACGAGGCAAGGCCTCGGCCTTCTTCCTTGCCAAGCACCCACAACCCGTAGGGTGTGGTCTTCTTTGTTTGCACAAGGCTACGACCTTTCCTTCCCTTCTTGCACACACACCCAAATGTATTTGTCTCAATATACCCGAACGCAAACAAGGCGCGCAAGGGGGGGTGGCCCTCTTCTTGCCTTCAAATGCCGCGCCGGCTCAAGTGTGCAAGGGTGCAACACTACCTCGGGCGCTTCTGTCGCGCAAGCCTCAACGAACCACGAACGCGCGCAGGTGATGCGGCCTTGGGTTCCGTAAGTGCAAGGCACCGTGGGCTTCAACGTGGGGGCGCAAGTTGGCACAGCCCAGCCTCTTCTTCTTGTCACGCAAGGAGTTAGCGCGCAAGGAACTCAAGCCACGCAAGTTTACTTGCGCGGGGCTTCAACTTCGCGAGGCAGAGATCTCACGGGACTCGGATTTTCAACAGAGTTTCAGCAAACACAATGAGATCCTCACCTCTCTTTTTATAGGCAGAGACGTCTCGGATCATCCGCGTGCGATAATTCATTGATCTCCCGAATATTTCGGATCTTCAAGATTCTTTGAAATCTTCTTTTCTTCTCTCTGTTTCCACACGGGATCATTTATTTTTCATTCCTCTACGTGCATGCGCATGCCAATGCATGCATACCATCGTTTAAAAACAATCCACGCAAAGCACGAATACACCGAGGCCTCGGCACTTCGTTTTCCTTCGGCCTTCATCGAATTCCCTCATTTGTTGCATGCACGTGTATTTTAAAGCATGGATCGGTTCGTCTTGGCCAGACGATCACCATGGAGGCTTTACTTCGATCAGTGGTGGCCGGGAGCTCGAAAACATCTCTCGGGATGCTCCTGGTTCGAACGGAGCTCGCGGGTGGCTTCGGGGTGGCTCGACGAAGGAGACGAGCCGGGAGCCGTCAGATCAAGCATTTGAGATACATCGGACGACCGGATTAAATCGCGGCGCGCGGCAGATGAGATGAGCGGCTGCGATCCAGCGCGCGATGAGACGGACGGCTCAGATCTGTCCCGGGTGAAATTTCCGCGTCCCACATCGAATCGGCGCGCGGTTTTTCCGCGGTTTATCACCCTAGCGCTGCCTCAACCCCGCAATTGAACTTCCAACCCTCTCGGTGCCGCCCCGCGCCGAGTTCTCCCTACGGGCGCGCTCTGCACCCACTCATGCCTCCTGCGGGCGCGCTCCTAGCGCCCACTATGCACCTCGGGCGCGCGGGTTTCACCACCGCGTGTCCTCGGGGGCTTATACACGGCCCCCCTGCCGCGCTCCTCCGGGCGTGCCCCAGGCGCCCATGCGGTGTCCTACGGGTGCGCCCCTTCCTCAAGGATGCTGCCCTGGCCTTGAGGGTTCCCCATGGGCGTGGTGACCTTGAGTCCCACAAGTGCCTTGGGTGATGACCCTCGGATGTCCTCCTTGGTGGCTTATTTTTTGCTTAAGTATAGAACAACTCCTTTGTGTAAAAACAAAGTGACCAAGTTCAAATGCCAAATGCCACAACTCTTCTTCTAAGCCCTTCTTCCTCCTCTTTATTTCTTCTTCTTCATTAGACTTCATCATCCTTCTTCTTCCTGAGAATTCAAACATTAATCTACTTGATTAGAAACAACTCCTCAATTTATGATTCTTCTTCATCAACTCATTTTCTACTTAGGAGAGAATTCTCAAGGATCTTCATCAACTGAACTCCTGAATCACATAACATCTTCAATGGGCTTCGTTGATCAAATCAGAGATCAATTGGATCTTCTTCTGATTCTCATGCACTAAGTGATAGTGCATGGACTTTATTAATGCACATCATCCACTTAGTAGTTGTGGATGGATCTTCTTCAACTCCTCATGCATTGTCACTACAATGCATGGTCTTCTAATCATGTTGTGACATTGTATCCAGTTGATACAAGTTCTTTGAACTTTAAGAACAGCTCAACAGTCGTCAGATATTACTAGAGAATGTTTCAACCACATCTCCTATGCCACTTAGTGAATCTCCTAAGTGACATGCATCTTAGTACTATGGCCATTCTCTATTCTTTACCAACACCATCACAACCTTTGTCATTCACATCTTGACATTCCTTGACTTCCATTCATTCCAAGACAACTTCATGCCTCATTGACAACAAATGAAACACAGTGCACTTCACAATCCATAATTATGGTTTTGGATGTAGAGGTGCTTTTCCTTTTCCTAAAGGATCCAATGTGGAATGAGAAGGATTGGTAGTGGCAGAGGATGGAGCTGATCTGATTACAACACCAGGTAGTGCAACAGCTGTAGGAACAGTAGCTGTAATGGTAGGCCTCCTCTCTGATATCACATGACCTAGAGACTGCTCAGTAATGATCGGTCGAATCTATGCAAGAGCATGAGAGACAGTCATTGGAGCAGGAGGCCGAGAGGTAGTATCAATTGAAGTAGATGTAGGGACCAAAATAGCCTCATCCTGAACATGCAGATATGGTTTGAGCAGGTTGATGAAGTCATTAATGACTTCTCCTCCATATTGCATTGCCTTCTCAAAGTCATCCATATTCTCCATAAACATACTCAGTAATGGTGTAAACTCTTTCAACTAGAGAACTTGCTTTTTGAAAGCTTCAGTGACTGGGGGAATTTGAAGATTTTCAACCAGATTTTTGAAACTATTGATGAGATCAGGCTTGGTATATATCTTAGTGAAAAACATATCCACCTTTTCCCAAATTTTCTTCTAAGATGCAGAGGCTTCATCAATGCATTTTCTGACCATATTGTATACTAGATCTTTATTCTGATGTACCTTTTCATGGGTTTCCTTATTTGAAACAATCTGGATTTTCTAAATCTTCTCTCTCATGACAGCCTTGAGAGACTCTAAATCAGCAACATCACTTCTTCCACTCCTGGAACTAGATGGTCCAGTCAACATTTTTCCAAGCTCTTCTTTGAAATTTTTTAAATCAACACTGAGTTGATGAGTTACCACGTTCATAAGAACTTCCATAACACCACTAATTGAGGACTTGACGTCAAAGGATAAGGAATTCAGCTCATAGATCATCTTTCTTAGTTATTCTCGCAGCAAAGTGTTTTGTCTAATAATAGTTTCTTCTGTAGTAATAAGATTCAGTTGAATCTCTTGACACACAATTCTTGTAATTTTTGTTGCATTAGTATCTGATACACATATGGACGTGAAGGCTTCATTTCTGTATCCCACTGAAGCTAGAACAAACTCATATGTACCATTCTTAAACTATTTCAAATCAGCCTTAGTGACATAGTGACTTGGTACTGACTGGGCAACTGGGTCTACTGCTGGAGGTGAAACTGTTGGAACAGGAGAAGCAGGCTCCGGGTGAGCATGGACATGAGGAATATGAGGAGGAGGTTCCATTTCCTCATCTGATTCATATTCTAAATCGAAAAGAATATATCCTAGATTACTATCCCACTATCTAGCACAGTTCCAATCTCTTGGCTCAGTGGTATCAATTCATACCCTTCTTCCCTGAGGTTTAGTAATTGAATCAATATCACAAATTTCATAATCCTTTTCTTTGGCCATAATACCTTGCCTAGGGACAGGAACCAACCGAACTTCAGGTTCTGCTTGAGCTCCAGCTATTACAACTTCACCATGTACTTCATCAATTTAAGGTAGTGGAACTACGTCCTCTTCCTCTTGTCCAGCATCCATAATATTATTCAATTACTAAATGGGCTCTTGGTTTTCCACATTAGGATGAAGTAGTCTGTACTCAGGTCTGGTATCTCTATGATCATCAGCCTGTAGATCAGCAGGCTCTAATCCATCACCAGCTCCATGAACAGATTCCTCACTCGATCTGTCAACCACTTATTGTCCCACTTTTAGTGAGTCACTCACATGCTCAACACTTCCTCCATCATCACCATTAACACTATCATCATCATCATCATTATTATCATCATCATCATCAGATTCCTCATCTGATTTGTTAACATAACCTTCAACTCTAGTAACTTTGGTTTCTTCCTCTCCTTCATCACATTGTATAGTTTCTCTTGAAGGCAGTTCCATAGGTGTACTAGTAGGTCCAAAAGTCATATTATTGGGACTTTTGACAATACCAGGATCAGTCCTGTCATTAAAAGGAGATCCTCATTCCCTAGGCACTTCATCCTCATCATCCTCATCAGAATAGACAAGAACTTCTACAGGTTTAAGACCTGGATCAACTTGGTCCTTTGGTCTATAAGGATGGTCAACCAGATTTAATTCCTCATACAGCCTTTCTTCATCTCCTACCCAACATCTCTTCCATGGGTTCTAGAAGATTTTTTTCCTTTTACAAATGTCCTTTGGAAGACAAAAACCATTGCCAACAGTTATCATTTCATCTCCATCTTCCACACAATCTAATTTCTTCAACATGGAAGAAATAATTCTCGGATTGTATAAGTGGGTTTCCTTCTTAGATGGCTTAATGAAGTCATAAATATGTACCACAAGATATCTTCCAAGATTCTCCTTTACACCATGTCTTAACAAAAATATCAAGAACACATCCTGATATTTCACTGTAGATAAATCTCCCTTCCTAGGGAAGATTTGTTGTTGTATTAACATAAAAAGCAATCTCACTTCTCCTTCAAATTCATTTGCAACAGTTCTACTAGATTTTTCATTTCCAGTAAGCTCCTTTAGAGCATCTTCATATTAAATTTTTTTTATGAAGGTGGAATATTACCAGGATAGTCCACATCGACACCTTCATGAGGTACCTCTAAAGCATTCATCCAATTCCTTAGAAGAGAAAACCACTTCCTTTCCCTTTACTATAGAATTCATCTTTGTTGCCTCGTCTTCATTCATTGTTATACTCAAATTATGCTAGAACTCATACACTAGATGGGGATAATATGGTCATTAATTATTGGTAAACCAATTGAGCCACCCTTGAGATTCAAGTACCTTTAGAATAAATGATTTGGTTGACAGAAGCCACCCAGCAGACACTTCCTTTTCAGCTGTAACAACCTGACATTCTAAGCTCAGTTTTCTAGTCCCACTGGTTTCACCCTTCTAACGCTTAGTAGGAGGAAATTTTTTAGGCTCTTCCAATGCACGCTTAGTCCCTGCCTTGGCGAAGATTCAGATTCTAACTGTGTTGAGAGATCGAGAGCCTAGAGAGAGAGTGACTAAATGAAGGAGGATTTTAACCTATGGATAAGGTGAATGGTCGGGATAGATTGGACATAATATATCATTTTGGGATTAAAAATTGTAAAACATAAAATTTAAACACGAAAAAGTGAAAGAGATAAAACAACGTCATTTCACATAAAGTAGACAGAATATACACAACAACCCTTAAATATTTTGGTGTCAAAGAATCTTTTTTAAGAAGATCGGTTTCACAAAAATCGGTTTCATAAAGATTGGTTTCACAAAAATCGGTTTCATAATGATCGGTTTCAAAAAAATTGGTTTCATAAAGATAAATTTCATAAAGATCGGTTTTATAAAGATCGGTTTTATAAAGATCAGTTTTATAAAGATAGGTTAGTGATTTATCATTCCTAGTTCATGTCTGATGTAATTCATTCTCTCAGAATTTAAGGGTTTAGTGAATATATCAACAAGATGATGTTCAGTTCCAATAAACTCAAGAGTTATATCACCTTTTTGATAATGATCTCTCAAAAAGTGATGTCTTACATCAATATTCTTTGTTCAAGAATGAGATATTGGATTTTTAGAAATGTTAATAGCACTTGTGTTGTCACAGTTAATCGAGACATGTTTGAATTGATATCCAAATACTAGTAAAGTGTGTTTCATACACAAAATTTGTGCACAACAACTACCCGGAGTAATGTATTCTGCTTCGTTAGTAGATAATGCAATATAATTCTTCTTTTTACTACACCATGATAATTGTGACTTTCCTAACATGTGACATGTCCTAGAGGTATTTTTTCTATCTAGCTTACAACCTGCAAAGTCAGCATCTGAATAGATTATTAAATCAAATGGTTGTCCTTTTGGATAAAATAATCCTAAGATTGGAGTATATTTAAGATATTTGAAAATCCTTTTAACAAAATTTAAATAATATTCTTTGATATTAGCTTGAAAGCGAGCAGACATGCATACAATGAACATAATATCATGTCTGCTTTCACTAAGGTAGAGCAGACTCCCTATCATGCCTTTGTAGTTGGGTTGATCCACTGATTCTCTAACTTCATCAGCATCCAACTTACAAGTGGTACTCATAGGTGTATCACTACCTTTACTACCATCCAATACAAAATGTTTTAAAATATATTTAGTATATATATATTGATTTAAAAAAATACCATCTTTATTTTGAAAAATCTGAAATCCATGGAAATATTTAAGTTCACCCATTAAACAAATTTAAAATTCATTTTTCATTATTTTTGAAAAATCAGAACCTAAAGAGTTTTTAGATGATCCAAAAATTATATCAGCTACATAAATTTGTACTATCAAAACATCTTTGGAAATCCAATTAATAAACAAAGTAGGATCTTCTATTCCTTTAGAAAAACCTTTTGAAATAGGAAAGGAACTAAGTCTATCATACCAAGCTCTTGGAGCTTGTTTTACACCATATAATTTTTTAGAATGTTTAAAAACATGATTTGAAAAAATGTGGATTTGTAAATCAAGGGGTTTGTTCAACAAATACATCCTCAACTATACACCCATTTAGAAAAGCACTTTTGACATCCATTTGATATTGTTTAAAATTTAGATGAGTTGTATAAGAAAGTAGTATCTTAATGGCCTCTAACCTAGCTTCAGGTGCAAAGGTCTCCTCATAGTCTATTCCTTCCTCTTGACTATAACCTTGTGCAACTAATATAGTTTTTTTTCTAACTATATTTCCAGACTCATCAAATTAGTTTCTAAAACCCCATTTAGTGCATATTGTCAAGGTGTCCTTAGGTATTTCAACTAGTTCCCAGACATTGTTCCATTAAAATTGATCTAATTTTTCTTGCATAACCATCTCCCAAAATTCATCATTAATAGCATCATTAATATTTTTGTGTTCAGGTTGTGAAAAAAAGGTATGATGTTCAACATAGTTTATTATAGAAGATATAGTTTTTTCCCTTAGTTTTAATCACATACAACAACATCTAAAGGATGATTCTTGAGAGTTCTAATACCTCTAGAATGATTTGAACTAGAATCCTCATGATTATCTATTTGTTCATACTCAAAAGGTGAAGATTCTGGAAAATTCCTAGAACTGATCACTTTTACAGGGGATTCCCTGTCATTATAATTAAGGTTCAGAATTGGCATATCTTCCTCAAGTTATTATAGAGGGTTTTTGGGTTCATGTGTATTAGTTTAATCAAACATGACATGAACTGACTCTTCCACACATTTGGTCTTCTAATTTAATAATCTATAGGCTTTACTGGTTGTAGAGTTACCAATGAAAATTCCATCATCACACTTGGAAGCAAATTTTCCAAGATTATATTTAGTGTTAAGGATAAAGAAGTTGTATCCAAAAACTCTGAAGTAGTTAACCTTAGGCTTCCTATTGTTCCAAAGTTCATAAAGAGTATTCTTAAGAACATGTATAATCAAGAATATATTAATGGTATAACATGTTGTATTTTCAGCTTCAACCCAAAAATAAATATGTAAGTTATATTCAGTAACCACAGTCCATGCTATTTCTTGAAGGGTCCTATTTCTTATTTCCACGACTCCATTTTTTTGAGGTGTTCTAGGAGCAATGAAATTGTGATTATAGCCATTGTGTGAGCAATATGATTCAAACTCTTGATTTTCAAACTCAGGGTCATGATCTGTCCTCAAGGTCTTAATTCTAAGTCCACTATGGTTTTCCACGGACTTGGAGTATTTGATAAAATAAGAACAAGCTTCACTTTTGTGATCTAGAATGTATACCCAATTGTACCTAGAAAAATCATCTACAAGAACATAAACATAGTTCTTCCCATTTAAACTCTAAACTCTTGATGGTCCAAACAAATCCATGTGAACTAACTCAAGTGATTGAGAAGTAGAAACTTCTTAAATTGGTTTGAAAGATACATTGTGTTTCTTTCCCTTTTGACAAGGATTTTACACTTTGTTATGTAGGAATTCCAGTTTAAGAAAATCTCTAAATAAACCTTTACTTGTCAGTTTCTTAATAGAGTGCACATTGTACTATCCTAGTCTTCTGTTCCACAACCAGGATTCCATATGAAAATCATCTATGCAAGAAAAATTTTGCTTAGCTAAATAATTTAAGATAATAGAATACACATTTTAATTTCTGAGAAAAGTATATACTAAATCATTTTTGGAATTAAAAACATTACATGCATCATTTTCAAATTTGACATTGAATACATCATCACACAACTCAGAGATGATAAATAAATTGTACTTTAATCCATAAACAAAAATTACTTTGGAAATTAATATTGTATTATGGTTACCGATCTGGCCTAAGCCGATGATTTTTCTCTTTGCATTATCACCAAAAGTTACATGACCACCATCTACCTTGATTAGGCTCCTAAATCATGAGAAGTCTCCTATTATATGACTTGAACATCCATTTTCCATGTACCACAGACTCTTACAGGAACTCTTTAGGCAATATCCCTGCAAAACAGATTAGACATGGGGTATCTTTGGTACCTAGACTTTCTTGGGTCTTGAGAGGTTAGTAGGTAAAATTTTGGGAACCCATAATTGTATCACAGATTTCCTATAATCAGAAGATATATTTTGAGACATAAACACATTTTTTAGTACTTCAGAGAATTGTTTTTCAAGAAATGGTCCAGAACATGAACTAGTAGTGAATTTTCCAGATTTTGGAATAAATTTAGTTTTAATGATTCTCCTCTATCCAGGATGATATCCTAGTGCATTTATATATTTTGGGGCAATCTGTTGTCCAAGAAACAGTGTTAGGGTATCTCTACTAAAAGTAAAATTTACAAGGTCATTCTTTAATTATTTATTTGATAATTTGAGTTCGTTATTTTCTTTTAACAACTAATCGCATTTTTCATTCCAAATATCCAGAATTGACTTATAATTTTCATTTAGAGCATGCTACCTCTTTAATGATTTATACTTTTCTTTGAGCTCATTAAAGGTATCCTCTATCATTTTTACAATATTAAAATAGTTCATCCATAGTCATATCTTCATCATTGTGTGACTCACTCTTATTCCTAGAACAGTAGGCATTATGTATAGGAGAGTTAAGTGTTACCTTAGATGTTTCTATCATCAAAAAAAAGTTGGAATGATTGTTCTATTCACTATCAGAAGCATCAGATCCACCGGAGCTATCTTCTGAAGCACTCCAGGTAGCTTTCATAGCCTTTTTATATATTTTTCCCTTGTATTCATATTTCTTCTTGAATTTCAGCTTGGCACAGTCTGCCTTCACATGACCTTTTCGTTTTCACTCATAGAAGATTATTTAGTTTGAGTTTTCATTCCATTTTCTGTCTTTCTTCCATTGTCCTTCACTATCATACATTCCCTTGTAGTTTGAATTCTTAAAGAATATCTTTATTCGGTAAAATATTTTCAATCTACTTACATAATGAGTCATCTCCCGATCACTGTCTGAATCTAACTATTCACTAGTGGAATTGTCTGCAAGAACATGATCTTTTTTCTTTGTTTTTTCACTTTGAGGTAGTAGTCTTGAATGCTACTGATTTATTCCTCGGTTCCTCATCTACTTCTTGATTCACCTTAAGTTCTTCCTCATACATCATATGTTTGAAAATTAGTTCCTTCACTAGAAGCATGGTTATATCACCAGATTCTCAGATGGAAATAGATGTTCCCCTCCATTTTCAGGTAGGCATCGAAGTAGTCTCATGATCTGGTCCTTGTTGTCCACAAGTATTCAAGAAGACTCATAGTGTTCACTATTTCGTTGAAATTGAGATAAATTTTAGAGATAGGTTCATCAGGCTTCATTTTAAAATTATCATATTTAATAGTGTATGTATTTTGCCTAATTTTTTTTAAAATTAGTTATTCCCTCATGAGAAACAGCTAAAGTATCCCAAATTTCATATGTAATTTTACAAGAATTTATTCTATTGAATTCATCATCACCTAGAGAATAGTACACGACATTTATTTCTTTACAGTTATTAAAATTTGTAGCTTTGGTCAACTGAGACCTTGTATCCCTAGCAGTAGTAGGCAATGTATGTTGTTCATCAATTGTGTCCCAGTTTTCAAGTCCCATACTCTCTAGATTAATTTTTATTTTTAATTTCCACTGAGAATAGTTATTACCATTAATGAAAGGTGGAATTTTAGTAGTAGTATCCTCAACTATAGTTTCCATAGTTACTTAAAATTTAAATAACTGGAAATTTAGATATGATAGAAATTTTAAGATCTTTATGATAAAACTAAAATCACAGTTGAAAATAATTTTAAAAACATGAAGTTAAATAAACCTCTGATACCAAATTTTGGTCGATTGGATACTAAAGTGGGGTTTAATTGAGTTCCAATTAAAATTTCTATTAAAAACTATATAGTTAATAAAACCACCAATTTTAAAAACAGCACAGTTAATTAAGGCAGTAGAAATGTAAATGTTCAATTGGTCAACAGGTTTCTCAAAGGGTGATTAGTCCTCAGATAAATCAGAGTATAACAGTTATTCAACTTTTGAAACAAGTATACTAAAGTAAAAAAATACACACACTAACCAAAAATAACAATCAAAGTGTATGAAAAATAGTTCTATGTTTTAGTAAATATATGCAGTGGATAGAACAAAATAGAGTAATTGAAGATTAGAAAAATAATGTAAATAAGAGGTTCAATCTCAAGTAGAGACTTATTTCTCTCAACTTGGTGATCACCTACCACCAAGCAGTTTTTAAAAATAAACTTTTGATCCACACCCTGGATTAGGGTTTACAACAGCACACCAGACTGTCCAGGTCACACTTGACCTCAAAAACAGTTATTCATGGGAAACAAACGAAATAAGTGACTGTGTAAGAGAATAGTTTTATATCCTCCAGTTATGCTCGGGAGACAGTGTGTATTACAAATAAATATACACACTACTCAAATAGAAAATATAAAACACAATAGAGTTAAGGATGAGAATAGAGTTAAGAATTCTATGTGTGTTGTGAGTAAGGTTCTAGACATAATGAATGTTGAGAATATGGTATTTGATACTTCTTATAAAATATGTCTTCAAACAGAGTATAGTAGTTTCTGTATTCCATCTTCCGGGAGTGAAAAGATTCATCTCGTTGATGCCTTGATGTATATTGAGCCTTTGTGGTGAATATAGCTTGTCACAGTATTCTTGTAATCTCAGCTGCATAGTTCTTCCCATTTCGTATTTGCACAATCTGTGTCTCACCATATAGTGCTACGATCATCACCATCTCTTTATCGTAAAAGATGAGGTCCTTTTATACTCCACAATACTCTATAAATAACGATCATCGCACATGAATATACCTTGTAATTGTCTACAGATACTCCTATAGACAACATTAAATAATTTAAAAAACATTAATTTTTCTACATATGACCGTTAGAAAACAATTTGAGTTAAAAAAATAGAAACAGTTATTTATATCAATCAATGAGTAATCTTTGGTCTGTTGTCTTTGGTTTGATAACATCGGTCTGTCATCTTCGGTGTGTTATCATTGGAGTGTCAACTTCGGTCTGACGAACTTCAGTGTGTCGACTTCGGTTTGTTGAACTTCGGTGTGCCGACATCGGTCTGTCGAACATTGGTTTCAGTCTGTCAAACTTTATTCTGTCATTCATTGGTCTGTCATTCTTCGGTCTATCATTTTTCGGTCTTTCATTATTTGGTCTTTAATTCTTCGGTCTGTTGAATTTGGTTTTGGTGTGTTATCTTCTATTTCGGAGTGTCATCTTCGGTTTCAGTGTGTCAACTTCGGTTTCGGTGTGTCATCTTCGGTTTCAGTGTGTCAACTTCATTTTCGGTGTCTCAACTTTAGTGAGTCGAACATCAGTCTTAGGGAATCCAAGATGGATTCTAAAGAGTATTTCTTGCATATACCATTACAAGATGAATTGATAATCAAAGTATTTGTAAAAATACACTTGTAAACATATTGATTCATGACTTATAAGCAATTGAATTATTAAAATATATGTTGCTGTATGAAAAAAATTATTCACCCAGAGATATTAACATTTCATAAAAGAGTATAATCTGTATATTGAAATAATTTTTGATTATGAAAAATACAATATCATGAAGGGTCCAACAATTTTTTTTATAAATGTATTGAAAAATAGTAAGTCATTAATATTTATGGGACAAAATAAAACAATTTACTACACTATCATAGAATTTTTATGAGGTCCAAAGTGACATAAACATACAAGGGATTGAATAAATATAATGATATTGTTAACATCTTCACCAGGTATTCATATCTGAAGAACATTGTCTCTAAAACATTTACATAGATAGGGATCCTTAAAAACAATATATTTTGACCTATATTTTAGCTTAAGAGTTTTATGTTTAGAAAATAATTCAAGTAACATTGATGTGATGAAATATTATTCAAATTTAGAATACTTCTGTAATTTTGTGAGTTTATACAATAGCTCATTAGGGAGGGATTCATTTTGGAATGTCTCCATGGGTGTTTCTATTTCAGAAATGCGGGGAAATATACTCATGTGGTCTCTATGTAAGATCTCATATCTCATCATATCCTTGATCATAGGGTTGAATTATTGTTCTTGAATAAATTATATCACACTTTTTTCATCATAATTCATTATCAAATATTTGATTATAGCATGATTATAATAAATGGATACAATACTTCCTAAAAATCTGAATTATATTTCTCTAAATAAATAATAATAACCATTAAAATTATTCTCTACTATTATGTAATGGAATTGAGATATTTTTGGAGTTTGTGAGTTATATTTTATCACATGTGAGAGCCCATAAACCTTTTAGGTATTCTCCCACTCTTTGATTAAAGGCATCACACATAACCTTAAATGGTTCTCTCAATATTTTTGGATTCTTTATAGGGTTTTCTCTTAAGTATTTTTTAACTCTATCAATGGATTTCCAACGTGATTCATCAAACAAAAATATTGTTTCCTTTATGAGCATTTTCATCAAATATAAACAATATTTCATGTATTCCTATTTAATAATAGAAAAATTCTATGAGGAGGTAAACATAATATAATATTATTTACATTGGTAAGGTAAGGATGTGTATAAATGATGACAACATTAGAATTTTCAACTATAATTATTTCATAAATAATGATGTGGCCCAGGTCATTTATTTTATTTACCAAGAAATTTTATTTTCCAATGTTTAAAACAATGTTCATTTCAATTCATTACATTAAATATTTTTTTGATTCTCATGACATATTTAAAATAATGATCCATAAATTTTAATACATGCATGAAATATATCGAAGAATCATTCAATAATATCTTAAATGATATTGACCATACAACATTGAAAATAACCTAGGGAATAGTATTTCTTAAAGCATATCTGTGTGGAAATGTTAAAATGGGAAAAGTGAATGTAATTTATTCTTGGTATTATTCTCAATAGGAACCTGATAATACCTATAAAATTCATTAATGGTAAAATAATTACCTTTTACAGCGGGTATTTCTAATATTTATTCTTCAAATTTTATTGGGAAGCTATTTTTTCGGGTCCAATGATTCAATTTCTTCATGTCTATGATGACCTTCAATTTTTTTGAATCCAAGTGGTAACTAGCTCATTATTATCAAATGATACAATGGTGAATCCATTCTTTTTTGGAATAATAATAGTGGGTATCAACAACATAGAATCTAAAATGGGGTGTATGATTCTAGATCAATAATTTTTTCAATTTCATTTCAACTTCCACGAGGGTCAATTTGAAACTTTATTGGGGTTGCCTCACTTGTTTTTATTCATTTTATAAGAGAATATATTGACCATAAATAGTTTTACTAATAACTAGAATTTATCCTTACGAACATCCTATTTGACTAATATTCTATATTATAATTTCAATCTATTGGTTTTCATTATCATGATCTATTTTATTAGAGAATATTACATGTATTTTTTTAATACTTTATAGATTAATATGATTTAAATTAGAGGGTAAAATTTTACATTTTAGTTTATATTACTGTTAAAGTGTTAGTTTTATCTTCTTTTACCCTTACTATTGACCTTAATATGGAATCGAAATGTGGTAATACAGTATTTTGGGAAATCATTAAATTCATCTTCATATTTCACTTCAATCAGTTAAAAAAATAGATTTCAGATTTAATTTATTTTATTAATATTAATTATCATTGATGTTATATAATTTTGAGGCTTCCCTTAATTGTATTGTCGCATATTTAATTTCAATTTCTTCCTCAAAATAACATGTGATTTTAGAATGGGGTAGTGTCAAAATAGATTTTTCTTCATGAGAATATTTCCTTAAATCAATTATATAAATGTTAATAATTTAATCTCTAAAATTAATTAAACGAGTGAAACAACCTGATTTCAAAATCTTGATTGTGAATTTTTTTCCTTTGGTTATGGGGGTCCCTTGTTAAGTTTTTGAGGATTTTGAGGCCTTTACATGGATTCATGACTAAGGAACATGGTTTGGTACTCGTGAATTAGAAACCATTCACCGTGTGAAGTGTGGAATATGGTATCACATGGTCTATAAATGAATAAAAACCCAAGTCAGACTACTGTGCAAGGTTTGGTGGTTTTGTAATAGTAGGAGATGCATGATCTGCATACAATTTTACAATCCATATCACAAAACCCTATAGACTATTTATAATTGGGTATTTTATTCATTTTATCTTATTTTTTATTAATTATTCCACTCCAAGACACCCTCTCTCAAACCACATGAACACAATTACAATAATAGGCTTCTAAAACGATATTCAAGATTCTCCAAGTGGGTTTAATGTGGTTTCATGATGATTCTTCAACTAGATAAATATATCTGAGATCTTTTCATCTTATTAAATTGGTGTCACTCTTTTCTCCCACTCCTCTAATAATATATGTTATTCTTGGAAAATTTTATAGGTTATTATTTGTATAAATTGTTTATTTTGTACTAAAATGAATATTATCCAATGTAGGATTCCATTTGTAGTGGGTTTTTTGAAGTTGATATGGTACCACCACTTAAGGTAGTTGTTTCCATTTCATTTTCTTTTATTTAAGTTTTATTTTAAATCTATTATTTTCTAAATTCATGTTTACCATAGATATGTGTGGTTTGAATTATCTTGGTTTAAATAATAAAATCATTCCATGTCATAATTTTCTTTTCATTTTGAAAATTGTTGTAATTTTATATTTTAAATTGTTCATTGTTGAAAATGGGTTTCATAAACACTCAATATTTTGGATAAAATTAATTGAATATTTTTTAATTAGAATATCTCTTGTTCATTTGGTTTACGAAAAAATGGGTGTTTTAGAAAGATTTCACAATTTTTATTCAAATAGATTACATTGAATTCTAATGATAGTTTGTTTTTTAACGTTAGATAGTGTTCCCATAATTTGTAAAATTATGATTTATGATGGTTTGGATGTTCTTTGGAATTTGTTATGGTTTCAAAAAAATTTAAAAAATTATTTCAAAATGTTTTGGTGATATATATAAAAATGAAGGCTCAATTGACAATCAGGGTTATGTATTTATAATTCCCCTGTTGAGACCCACCAACCTATTTTCTATTGATGATTATGTGTAATTACATGGGATGGATTCATTGATATGTGATTCAAGTTGTGTTCCAGGATTAGGGATCAAAACTAAAGGTATTAGATAAGGTGGGAGGTAGGTGATTAGGGTGTTATCCCTTGGGGATTTGTTATTGTCATGTTGTGAATTAGTTTATTCATGGTAAACCTTTGTAAATATTACATTGTGATACTGGGGGAACTATATAGTAAGTATTTTTGTTTTGTTTAATTACTTTATATTTACACACTGGAAAGTCCCCGTTGTTGTATGTAACTCCTGGATAGTGGTATTTTCATCGATGAGATCAGTTAGAGTGATTCAGTTGATGGATATTTAAACATTAAGATTCCTATAGTTGGTCCAATTATACAAGACTTGTGTTTTCCAATTTTTCCATATAATGAGGATGCATCCAATACATATCGTTAAATACTCTAGGAATGATCAAATTAAAAATATATATGTTTTCAAATCATACTTACATGAAAGGTGTATTTAAATAAAAGTATGGAGTTGAACTCACATAGAGAAAGGAAGTAAATGGTTAAAACTATCAACAATATTCATGGTTAGTCCAATTTCATTTCTTATTTAATTAATACAATTATTTAATTAAATTAATTAATTAAAATTATAAATTTGATGCTCAGGGAACATGTTTCTATGGTTAGTTGAGCTAAAAAAATCATGAAAGCACCTTCTTAATGATAATAATCATTGGTTGCACAATCAATAATAATTAATTGACAAGATAAATTTTCAAACCACCCTCAATCTAACCTTGAATACTAATTCATGGTTGTATGATGAACTAAAATAACCTAATTTAATTATAATTATATTTAAATTGTAGATGAATGATCACATTAAATTGTCATGAATTTAATAAATTGATCATGTTGGGTTTCATATGTTATATAACAAAATTTTTACATGATTTAATAATAGATTTGATTATAATGAGTTTCAATATAACAACAAACAAATAGAATCATTGCGTAAGAGAAGAATGAACAAGAACAATTTCATACACACCCATTTCGCCTGATTACACTATCAAATGGGAATTTATCCAATCATCATTGGGTGATCATAATAAAATAATAAACTATATTCCATAGGGATGAGATCAGAATAGAAATAATGGGAAAAATGAAAATCAAAGAAATTTGAATTAAACTATTTACAAAACCAATGTTGCTTCAAATCGAGAAAAATATAATAATTGAAAAATATTTACCATTCTATAATGAAATTTGGTTCAGAATGCTACTGTAGACTCCTAATAGTTGAGCCTCTCCACACCTCAAATAGAAGGCTTATTTCATGGAATTAATATATATTTTCTTAAACTAGATTTAAACTATATGGTTATTTTAGTCAAACCATTCATTAAATGATCATTTGGGGTTAAAGGATAAATTCCCCCATTGACGATATGAAAATAATCCATGTTTTTTATTTTCTATGTGGATTTCATGACATGTAATGTATTTATATGATGTGTAAACTGTGGGTCTATATTTTATTCTTTTCAACATTTAAATTGAGCACTTAGCGTAAAATTTCTCATTGTTCGATGATTACACATTCAATAATGTTTTATTCTAGCTTTAAAGTCTATATTTTTTCTAGTTCATTAATTTCGAGCCCCTATCACCTATCGTGATGATCGACAATCAAGGGAAACTGTTAATAAATAGTTTTTTTTCAACTCTTTTCCTTTATATAACAATCTTGGCTTTATTATTAAATTTTAGTTGTCATGACCATCCACTTTGCGACTCGATGTGAAGTGACTTTATGTTCCATAATTTCCTTGTTTTCCATCATATTCATCAAATAGAAACCCAACATAAGAGTACAAAAAACATAAATATTGGTGATTCATATCATGCTAAATCAATTACTATCTAATTAAAATATATAAAAAAACCATCAAAATATGTATATAACATAGAGATATTTGATGCTACCTCAAGTTGTGTATAATAATTTATTCCTTTTTTATACATATTTTCATATGTGTTTACTTTATTTTTTAGACTTACCTTATGTTTTGGATAATTTTGGATTTAGTATTGATGTTAAATAGTTTTTTTCCATTCATTAATTGGCTTTATTTGCAACCTAAAATGGTTTTCCTTTATTATTTTTTCCCTTGATTCCTTGTTTACCTTTGAGTTGGGTGTGTAATATGATTAAAGGAAAATGTGGGAAATATTTTAATATAATGCGTGTTCTTTAATTGGTAATTTTGAATTATTTGAAACAATGATTGGGATTATTTTCAACTGTAAAATTATTTATAGATCATTTTTTTATTTCCATTATAATGGGTATTATTTTTGGAAAATCGTTATCTTTGTGAAGCGTTTTTTTAAATGGAACACTTGGGAGAAGTCAATCCTTCATGATTTTTATTTTGTCATGTTTTTTAAAGAGAATGAAAACTTAATTACCATTACATGATTTTGATCTAGCATAATTTGTTTCATTTATTAAATAAAGAAATAAACTCATGGTGGTATCCTACTATATTTTTGTCACACCCTATATACGTACGATGGAGGGTATATAGTCTTCATGTATTATGTAGGTATATTATGGTCTTGGATCATAGGTTGTATTTGGGGTTGTCTTCCTTGGGAATTTTTTTGTTGATGGGATTATGATAGTGACTTGAGTGTCACATGGAGATAATGATTATATCATCAGTTTCATGGAACTGACTGGTTTGAGTTTATCTTTTTCCCAATGGTCTTCTGTTTTGTTTTCTTTTAGCCTCTATTGTGGATTTGTAGGTCTATGATAAGTTATTATCAGTTTTATATGTATTTTTTCATTATCTTCTACAAATTATAATTATTCCATTCTTTAATTTTTATTCTTAGATATTTATTATTATATTATTGAGTGTGAAATTGTCAATAATGGTTATGTTCAACATCATTGTCACTTGTCATTAACCTAAGGGGATTGAGGAATCCCCCCAGATTCATGACAGACTGGTTCGAGCACTAGTTTGGATGGTGGATTGGGTTAATTTGTTACAAATTTTAATTAGAGAATCTTGGTATTGGAAATGTTCTTATTTTCTTGAATTTCACCATCATTTTATAGGGATTCAACGGTAGAAAAAACATTGGTTCATCAGGGATTAGTTGTCACTTCCTAGGTAGTTTATGGACAACTCTTCATTTGGCCATTTCATGAAATTTTGTGGGTTTTTAGGAGTCTTTATGAAATTTCATATGTTATATTGGTTTGATCGGTAGATATTTTGGTGGGGAGTGCTACCACTCTAAATTGAAGGAGGTCCTTGGGATATTTCTCAAGAAACTAGTCATTTCAGACATAATTTTTATATAATACATGTAACTTGAAATTATGGTGAATGGGATATGAAATAATTTTCCCCATGTGGAAACATATTTAGATAATATCTAGTAGAACATTCACAGTTAGTGCATGATCTGAAAAAATTTTGGCTGAACTATTCGTAGTGGAGAATGTTGGTAAAAAATATACCACTATTGTTAGTATTATATCACACTATGACTGATTTGAATTTATTGTGGATGTATAAGTTATATTTTTTTTGATTATTAAGGATTAATTAATAAAATGTTTTATTCAATTTTATTTGATGTTTTTTTTAAAACCATATTTTGGTTTCTTAACATTAATGGGAAAATGTTGTTGAGCATTGGAATATGTTTTTGAGAGCAGATTGTTTTCAAAGATATAATTCCATGAGTTTCAAGTGATAAAATCCTAGAAATATTTTTGGTATGTTTATGTGTTTTGTAAAATAAATATTAACCTCAACGAATGTTTATTAATAAAAAATGTTTTTAGGTTGTTTTAGTCTCTCAATGTGATTTGGATGTGTTTTGTATGAAATTTTTGAAAATATTTTGGGTAAAATATGGATTGGAGTATTTTTTTAACCATGATTTAGTAGGATTAAGATTTTGTTCCCTTTTGTGTAATTTTTCTATTTTTTTTATTTTGTATAGCTTCACATGTTTGTAGTTATTCTGTCTATTTTGGAGTTTATGGTTGTTTTATGGAGAATTTTATTATAATGTTTTATAATAAATCCTCATGGAAGGAAATAGAATAATGTAAAGGGAATGCTTTAGGTGGTCATCCTAACAAACTAGGAGTTTTCATTCTAGTTTTTTTACTATTCCCAGACTCATGATGCAGTGGTATACCCGTGCTCTTCCCATATCATGGATCATGAATAGTATTTCGTGATGTTGTATCCGCTAGTATTCTATAGTGTTAAAGTATCCCATAAAGTGATTATGTGTTTAGAAAAGAACAATGATATTTTTGACTTGCTACAAACTCCAGATGCACAAATTTTGAGGTACACCATTCCATTTTTCGACGTTTTGGGCATCAAGTGTTGGAATATCTCTATTTTTTCATTGAGGTTTTAGCCTATATATTTTCTGTATTTCATGGTTTTCTTCATTAAGTGGTTTTTTAATAAGTAAGAGTTGGGAAGGAGATGGAGTTTTTGGGTATCCTTCTTAGTGATCATTTATTGAAGTCCTATATCAAATATTTCACATTGTGCCTTTCTTTAAAGAGTTTCCTTATTTTTATTATAATAAGGAATTTTATATTTCTAGATTACTTCAACCATAAATACATTTATCAGGGATTATGTCTAGACGACCAACCTATATGGATGTGATTTATAAGTCCATCATTGTTGAAGAAATCAGAGTAGGGAAAACTATGAATGGAGAGGATTTGTTTCCTACAAGATATATAAAGGATGATTTGGATAATGAGAAGGGGAATCATGGAGGTGATGAGGATAAGAATAAATGTTCACAACATGACATTTCAATCTTTAAAATGTGTAATCTAGTTTTTTATTTTTTATGTTTGAGGTTTCGGCACATCAGAACAGCTAGTCAGTTGGCTTTGATGACCTTAAATATATGTGGCAATCCCAATCACATTCATAGGTTTTTCAATATGGTAAGAAATAAGAATAAATAGTATAAAATAGTATATGAGTATGCTCAGTGATCTTTATTATTAAATCCATTTTACATTTTTATGTTTACTGTTTTTTTTGAGGATCCTCCAGCATGAGAAGCTTTCTTTCTGGTTTGGGGATTTTCTAATCTTTTGTGTACCCAGTTTTACTATATATAAAGTTGAAAGGTATTTCAAACCAAATTTTGTACCTCTTGAAATATTATATCCTTGTTAATTATTGTTGTTTGTTGTTTTACACACATGTATTAAAATGTGTTTTTATATTTTCTCACATGTTTGGGTCAAGAAAGAAGCTAGGGTACATGCATGGATATATGGGGTTTAGATTTATTTTTTGTTTGTATTTTGATGCCACTAAGTTGGGTTTTCCATTAGAGATACTATGAGATATTATAATGAAGATTTAGGTATTGAAACCCTTATATAAGGGATGTGACCACTAGTCAAAGGCTTTTTCATCCTTATTGGGGATTTTTTCTAGTTTTACCTTCTATATAGGAGTGTCGTTCAGGGTGTGTAGGTCTATTGACCTTTTAGTTGTTCTTAAAGATGTGCATCGTGGTATTTTAATATTTTTATCAATGGATGAGGAATCATTCCCTTTTGGAGGAAATAATTATTTTGAATATGATTTGATAAGGTTTCACCATATTGTTGCAATTAAAAATGGAGGGGAGACCTATTCAAGGTCTCTATGTGTTTCTTACCATTATCTTGAAGTGTTCCTTTTGGAATATTTTAGATGGTATGTGTTGTCATTTTTCCATAGTGACCTCATATTTTATAAATGTGTTATATATATATATTTTCCAATGTTCAAGTTGGTAATTTTTAAAGCTTTAAAGTCCATGGGTAGAAATATTTATATTCTTTATTCCAAATAAGTATATAGGAGTGGTTATCCCAATATTGTCTCTTATATCTATTTTCTCTCGGTCAGTGGTTAGGTTATTTCATACGACCCCTATTTCATATTTTATTGTAATATTATAAACCATTTAGGTGTTTTTAAATAAATATATGGGTGTTTCGTATTATTCTCCAAGTTTAAAGGTTTTGGAATGTTAGTTAGTGTTCAGGATCTCCATTGAGGATAGGTGGTCTTGGACATTATACTTTCCCTGACTGTTATAGAAAATTCTAGTGAAATAATGTGGTATGGTGAGGATTTTGTACACCTCTGGGTATCAATTTCTTTGTAGTGATCTTGTAGTTGATTTTTATATTGGATCCTTGTTGTCTTTGGTTTAATCAGTTTTAGGGTTTGATGTTTTTATAAAGGATCACATTTACGACCAAATATCTGGAAACTGTGTCATAGAAAATATGTGTCCTATGTAGGGGGGGGGGGGAAGAAGAAAGCACATGATTAAGGAATCCATTTTGGACAACCATGTGAGGTATGGGGTTTTTGGGACAATGGAAGCCACATGGTCTACACATCGTTTGGAAATCCATGGAATGAAACCCTATGGCCTTCCCATGTTTGGGTATTGTTTTGTTATTTCAACTTCTTTTTAATGGATTCCTCCACCCATAGAATCCATCATTCAAACTCCATGTCCCAAACACCTCCCATATATTTCTCCCTTCTTCTAATGATTTTTTATGTATATTTAGTGTAGTTTTTAGTTATTCTTTAACCAGTTCAAGAGTTAAAATATCATCCATTTAATTTCATTTGTTTTCTCTATTTTTCACCCACTCATATAACCCTAGTGGTCATGATTTTTTAATTTTCTTGGTTAGGGTTAGTAGAAATTGTGAATTTTCGTATTAAATGTTTGTGATCCATAGTAGGGGTACATTTCTGGATGATTTTTTAGAAGGAAATAAGTTCCCACCACTCGTGGTAAGTGTGTATATTTCATTTAATTTTATTTAACATAGTCACTAATGGTTGGGTTTTAAATATTCATTTATACTCAAGATAAATGAGATATGTTTTATCAAAGAATATTTTATTAATTATTTTTAGAACAAGGTCTGGTTTTCATGTGTTAAATGGTTTGAATCCGATATTTCAAATTTTGATTTATTGAAAATGGATTTTTTCATATTCTACCAGTTTCCTAAAATTCCTAGAACTATTTTTAATGAGTATAAAAATTTTCCTTATTATTTATGCCAAATTTAGTTTTCAAAGAGAGTTCAGTTATTGTATTGAAATGGTTTTCATTGTTTTTAAAGGGTGGTGTGGGTTTATAAAATGAAATGGATAACCCTTGGTTTTCATATTATATTTTTTGATTGAAATTATATTCTTTAAAAAAATAAAAATTATTATAAAAATTGATATACAATTTAGTATGATATATATATATGAAAAGTGAAGTCCATGTGGGCCTTTGTGGTGTGATTTTGATTTTTCCACTGTAGATCTACCATTTTTTGTTGTTGATGATGTGTTAATACATTTGATGCATTCCTTGATATTTAGATCATGTTTTGATATTGTATTGGGGGTCTATATATGGGTGGTATATGAGGTAAAAGGGAAATAATTGTCCTATTATCCCTTGGGGATTTATTATTTTTATGTGATGATGTAGTTTGTACATTTCATCCTCCGCGGTTATTTTATGGTGAGATAGATTCTAGTTTATGTGATGTACTTGAATAGTGTTTGGATAGTTAATATTTATGCATTTTTTAGTCCCCCATAGTTTTACGTAACACCGAGATAGTGGGATTATTATTTAGGAGACTAGTTAGTGTGATTTGGTTGATGGATGTGTTATCATTAAACTATTGTTATTAGATTCACCTGTACATGTCACATGTTGTCCCATTAGTCTCTACTGTCATGACTCATGTAATATATCATATGTTATGAATTTTTTAATCATACTGTCTTGTGTTTTCTTTTTATTTATGGACTTACCTAATGTATGGTTTCATTTTTGTTCAAGTCTTGATGTATACTAGTTTTTCCCATTCGTATCTTTTATTTATTTTCAACATGATATTTTTTTATTACCCTTGATTCCATGCATACCATTGAGATGAGTGTGTAAAATATTATAAATGAAAAAGTGGTAAATGGTTTTTTTGTATTATTATTTTTTACATGGTATGTTTAAAATATTTGAAACCATGCGTACATTTATTTTCATAATCATGATTGTCTAGAGATAATGGTTTTGTTTCCTTTGAAATGGGTATTTTATTAGAAAAGAACCATCTTTGCTGAATGGATTATTTAAAATGAAACAATTTTGGGAAGGGCATGAATAATTCCCCCCCACATTTCTCATGTTTTGTAAATAAAATGAAAACATACTATTCCATGCCTTGATTACAAAATATTATAATTGGTTTCTTTAATAAAAAATGAAATATAATCATGATGGTATCATACTATATTTGGGTCACACCCTACTTAATCATAATGGTTGCTATGTAGTATTCATGCCACATGAAGGTTTCATCATGACTTTGGTTTCTTGTTTGATCTAGTTTAATCCTCATTGGGATGTGAATGGTTTTTGCGATCATGACAGTGAATTGAGTGTAATGTAGAGATGGTGATCAAACCATTTCTTTAATGTAACTAGTTTAATGGGTTTTTTTGGATGGAGTATTTTTTATTTCATAATCATTTCATTCATCGTTCAATGTATCTTTGTGAATCGATTTAAAATTTTTATCAGATTATTTTTATTTTTTTGGATTTTATCTTTTTTTCATCATTACATTATTTAAAGTTTATGTGAGGATATTTATGAATGGAATATTGAGGATGAAAACATCTCTAAAAATTTATTTATACTCCATTAATGGTAATCATTAACCTGAGGGGATAAGGAACACCCCCAATGATTGTGGTCAGCTAGATTAGGCATCGGTTCATATGGGTTCTTGGATTTGTCCACTATTAAAAATTTCCTTCCATTTAAATTTATGATGGTTTTAGATGTCTTTATAAATTTCCTTCAAAAATTGATAGGGGAGTTTTTTGTGCCTCTTTTTTTTATCTATTTAAAAGATGAAAAGTCAACTAGAAACATAAACCCCTTCACTATTATCAATACAACTTTTGAAAAATTAACTGGGTATGTAGTGGTATGGTTATCCAATTAAAAAAAACTCTGGTTGGATTGATTTATCCTATATTTTTTAAATAATATACTAATTAATTCATTATATTACATAACACTTCTAAAGCATAAAATGAATTTTTAAAAGTAAGCTCTCCTATAGTGACTTCCATAGTGAAAGGACATGGGTCCTCACAATATCAAGGGTGTTATAAGGTTATTGAACTTTTGAAATTTCTACATTAGATCACCTTTTCATCACCGTGAAATTTAATTTTTTGTTACACATCTTTTTTAGGTACATTAATAACCAAGGGATTTTGTGGATGGAATATTAGGAAGTGATATTGGCCTCAACATTATTTATTTTTTCAATAATCTCCTATTATAGTTTGTTTCATTGTCCCTGTTGTGTGGGGTAATTATTATGGGGAATAGAATTTGGGGTTGAGTAAAATCGTTAATATTGCATTTTCCATTATCTATTTTCATTGGTTATTACTTTAATGGAATATATTCTTCTTCTTTGTTCTCAGGTTATAATTTTTCTATATGATTGGGTTTTTCTTTTTTTTTTCAGGTTTTCCACCACTGAAATCACCATGTAGTGAGAAAACTTCACTAATTTTCACCTCCATCTAACTTCATAAATAAATATAATTTAATTTACCTTAGTATTTTTATTGATTAGGTAGGGTGCTTATGTATTCCTTGATTCACCAAAATATTCATAGTATATATAATCTATCCACACAAACCTCTCATATCCTTCAACTCTAGTCTATTAGTATGAGTGTTTATTATTCATTATTGAATCTTTTTTCCTTAATATAATATTAAATTATTGGTTTTGGTTGTAGTAGGTGTTTATAGGATTTTCGGTATTGTATGGAGTTGCAACAGAGCTTCTGTAGGAAATACAAGAAATGTAAATGTATTACACATCACATAATAGTGTTTCATGGATTATGACGTGAAGTGGTTAATGGATTGTCTACATCTCTGAGGTAGCCTCATAAAATGGATCATGCCAATTTACAGTAATTAACAATGTGTAATAAATAGATTGTGAAAATCCTTCAAGGTAATGTTATTTTTGGTGAATGCAAGAATTTTCAGAAACCATAGGATTATACACCCTATAATGGATACATAACATGTAACCAATGTGATATGGGTTTTTTTTATAATCCATGCTTAAAAATTTAGTTTCATTAATCAGCCTCCCATATCTCTCATTTTGGTACAACCCTAATCTCTCCCACATATCTTTAATCCCTCTCCCTTATGATTCAATCATTTGGTTCGGGTGTATCGTTGTTGCTAATTTGTTATAGGTTATCCTCACTTTTTTTGTTGGTTTTATTTTCTCCTCCTCCTAGTGATTTGTTTTGGTGATGATTTTTTGGTCTGGGATGTGTATCTAGATGTGTTTTGACAATCCATTAGTCCATTGTAGGTTGATATATCACTTACGTGGTGTGGGTTTGATTTGCTGGAGTTCTTCTACTCCATGTGTTGCGCTATGAGTCAGCAAAGATTATTTTAGGTAGGTAATCACTTGTTTCTCTTTTTTTATTTTCATATGGGAGGGTTTTACTTCTATTAATTTATGGGTTATCTTTTTGTTGGATTAAAAGAAGATAAATAATTGGTTAATTTCAAATCAATGGGGTAAATGAGTTTGATTCACATACATTTATGGATTTGATATGTTCTTGATATTGTGAATTATATAAGCTTGATTCCCCAGGTAAAATGATAGTTGTTAGTGGATATTTTTTTTCTGGATGATATTTATTATGATTTCTTCTTCTGTTGTGATTGTGGATAATTCATCTAATGGTTCCCCCAGGATTCTGTCTTATGTGATAGTGACCAAACAATTATGTGGAATGTGATAAAATCCATTTTTAAATCTATAAAAATTATATTTATGTTTTTTCATTTGTGTTTGTGCTTCTGGGATGAAGATGAGTGATTTGGGAATGTGGGGACGATGTTTTGTTAACCATGCTTTTTGGAGAATATGGTGGTTTGTTGGTTGTGATTTTGGGGTGGTGCGATGGTTTGTTGGTTGTGATTTTAGGGTGGTGAGATGTTTTTATATGTTTTTTGGGCGGTGATGTTATTTTTTTCTGGATTTTTATGCGTTGATGTGGTTTTTTGGTCATGATTTTGGGGAAAGGAGGTGGTTTGTATGGCCATTCTTCTAGGGTAGTTAGGTGGTTGTTGAATTGTTCTAGATGCTCTGGTCGTGATGGAATAAATAACTTTTTAATAAATTTTTAAATGTAATGGGTTGGTTTTGTTAGTGGTATAGAAATTTAAAATTATTAAATAAATGATGGGGTGTATTGTTAAAAATGGGTGTTCTGAAATAATGGAAAAATGATACGATTACATGGGAACCAGTTGAAATTGTAGTTGTGTCTTGTGTGGTGTTAGTCATTTAGAGGTGGTAACAAAAAGTGATGACATTGTGAGTTGGTTAGTGTTTTTTTGAGAACCCATAGGTTGGGATTTTTTTTGTGGACATATTTATATAATTTTTTATTCCTTATTATTTATATATGCTCCCACCCATGTCTATCACTATGTTCCAACACCCACATAGTCAAACAAGTGGTGTTTTATCTAACATTGGGTAAGGAGGATGGTTATCTATATAAAATCTCTATCCTTATCTATATCATCAATATAAGGTAGTTTTTCCATAGTTTGTGATGGTCATAGGCCTTATAGTTATTTATATGGATCTTCTGATAGACCATGTTTTTTAGGTGAGATGTTATTGTGATTGTGGGTGGTGGTCCATTTTTTTTGGGAATGGAATAATAAAACTGTGATTGTGGGGTAGATTTTTTTGGGAGTTATTCATGTATGGATGAGGGAATGATGTTGATTTCCTGCATGTTATTGATACCCTACTACTGTTTTTATGGTAGTGGTAGTGATGTGATGTCCTAGGTGTTTTCAGAGAGAGAGTTGCTGTGACTGTTTATGTGCGGAAGCGGTCCCTCGTTTATGTGAGAGTGATCTATTATGACCATTTGTAGTGGGAGGTGTGTTATAGAGAATATATGGGAGAGAAAAGACATATGGAATTGGGTTGTGAGATAATCATACCCGTGGGAAAGTGGTTCTGAGTACACTTATGAATTCATTTATTTCATTATTATATTACACTCATATGTCATTTTATGATCATGCCTTGGGGAGGTTATTATGGATAGTTGACCTATTTTGGTGTGGTTTGTTCATCTTTTTTCTCAAGGGTTCATTAGAATACTTATTTCCTAAGTGTAAGAGAGAATTTGGGTTTCCAAATTATGATACTTGTATTATCACCCTGCGTATATAAAATTTCATTTAGGTTTCTAGATGAATTACATAAACCATGTTAGTAATTACTAGTTTCTATGATTTGATAACTTATGTTTCACTCCTTTATCATTGATTTTGGATATTTACTTTAGAGAATTTTATTTATATCTATATTACTTATACATGAATTGTGGGATTATTTTTGGATTATTTTTATATTATTTCGTAGAGTTGTTTTTGGTTTATTCATTTTATCTCCCAATTATGCATTATCAAATAGGTTAATGCATCTAATTTTCTATGATTTTTGCACCCTTTGTTCTAGTCTCCAATCTGAGACCAATTGGAGGCAGGACTTGAGGGTCATTATCTCTCTCCGGAAATTATGACATCATTAGAGGGAGGGGGTCATGATAGTGTTGTATCAATGGTGATGGATGAGATATAAGATGATGTTTGGAGTTAGGCATAGTGAGGACTAAAGGGGTTGGTAGGTGAAGTAGTTCCAGCTATCCTTGGTGAATGACATAGGCTAGTGAGATCGACTAGGACATGGGATTTTAGGGCCCACCAATGATCTAGTGCTTGGACTATGATTCAATTGAATGACTAAGGGTGGTGGACCAGTTTTCATGGTAGATCACTAGGAGTGTAAAATGAATCATGATAAACTGTGTTGTTTTTTGATTTTTTTTTATTTTGGGAAAGTTGAAATAAATAAAAATAATTAAAATGAATCTTAATAAAATTATATAATACATGGGTTTAGAAAAATACATGTTTTCTTTTCATCTATGGATCCTATTAATCATCTATGTGTGGCTTAGGTTATTTAGGTCCAACTAGATGATCTGTTTGATTGTTGTTGGGTTGATATGATAGTGGAGGATGAGGCTTGGTAGAGGGCATTGTGTGCTTTCTTGCAGGAGGCTTTGGGGATGTACCAGGGTAGTGTTTCAAAGGTGGATTTTAATTTCCCACCATTACCCAATGGTACATAACATTTATTTTTTGGTTTAATTACATAAAATGTACCTTTTAATGAATCCTAAGAGATTAACGGACGTTCCAAGATCGTATGGGGCTCATTTGAATCCTAGAGTACTTAAATGGTAGATAACAAATTAGGTTGCATGGTATTTCTGCTATCGTGTCACTGAGGGTTCAGGTTCGTGAGTGTAGTAGGTTTTTTGATAAATACCAAACGTATTATTTGTGCATTGATAGTCATAAAATGAACATTGAATGTTTGGGGGTTCCCCTTGGAGAAAAACTAGGCACATAGTCAAATCACAATGTACCAACCATGTTCCCAAACCATGCATGGGGTAAACATGAGAGAAATGCCTAAATTTACCTCTTATAATGATATATTTTCACCCCTATTTATTATATTCCTTTCTATAGTGTTATTTTCCATTCCACCCACATTGGAAGATCCTCCTCTCCATGAAATACTTTTTGTGATAGCTCCCTCCACCACGGATTGATTCCTTTTCCATTAGAAGCTACAGAAATCTCTCGGTAACTCACACTTATGAACTCATCTATTTATAATTATCTATTCAATTCATTGGGATATTTTGGGAAATTTTCCCCCCTATTTTTATGTATTTTTAATATTTCATTGATTTCAACTATTTTAGGTATAATAAATAATTTAGAAAAGATGAATTTAGAACTACTACTTTTAGGTATGGAGTTTTGGCTATTTCATGTCCTTTTGTCATATTTTTTTGTCATCACATTGTGCAACTTGCTAGACCCTTTTAGATACACATATTTCACACATATTAAATTGATTGAAATGGGTTTCTATGTCCATAGTGAACTTATCTTACAAAGAAACCCATCCATAGGTTGTTCTCCTTTTATTTGGCCCCCTTTTGGTGTTCAACCGTGAATGGAATATTACATGTGAATTACATGGATGGTTAAATAATTTGAGTGGAAATATCATTATATTCCTTTGATTATAATTGAATTATTATGAATGGATATCCATGAGAGTGTCCCTCGATCTCAATTCCTGGAACCATATAGTTAAATACTCAAGCTTCATGATATACTTTTAGTCCCACAATACATACACCTAATTGCTTTTTGTACAATGTTTGAACCCCTTTGTTTATATTATATACCATTTATTGCGATTATTATATGTGAATTTTAGTATGATAAATGACTTAATTTAATCTTATTACTTTTTTAAAAAATTTATTATATGTGTATAAATGTTATTCATTAGTTATATTTATGAATTTTGATTTTTTAATTCTAACGAGGACATGTAATTTTTTACATCCTGGTCCTTGTAGCTTAATCCTCACGATCTTTTTTTTTCTTTTCTAAATGTGATTCCTTGTTCTTGACTTATAAATTATACCACTATTTTTTTTATTAATTGTATGTCTTGATTATATAGTGATCACGTGATATTGATATTTTATTTTGTTGGCATGAAATTATAAATATATTCCCTATCATATGATGTGCCTTGTTTGATATGGCTCTCTTTCTATGGGTCGAAATAAAAAACAGGTTCCAATTTATGGATGAAATAGATGAATCGTTATAATTAAATAGTTACTACTAAACTCAATGAGTGTGATAATTAAATAGTTAATACTAAACTCAATGAGTGTGATAAATTTTCATTATTATAAAAACGTTTATGATAAAATTTAAATTATACCCCAATATGAAGAACAATATTGGGGGTATGAATTATTGGTCTTCCTTGTTTACTTTGGCTCTGTATACATATGACACATTGAACATGTGCTCATTTTCAACCATTCAGGTTATGGCAAGGTAGGTGGTATGGGATGCAGGTCCATTTTGGAACCCTAAACAAGGATTACATGTTTTATTTATTTAGGTCTCAACTATTAATTGTATATGGATTAATAATAAATTTACTACATTAAATGGATTGGATTAGACAACAGGGGTGACAGACTATTGAGATTTTTATCTCACACCCTACATGGGAACCGTTTCACCATAGTAAACTTAATGATCCTAGTTATGGATAAAAAATAAGTGTCATTATTATTAATCTTGACTTATTTTCTAATAACTATAGAGTAGGAGGTAGGGGATAGATCCTATACTAGAGATCTTGTGTAGTGGATTTTGGATTTTTTTCTATTTTGTATAGAAAGCAATATATGCTTTCTATACCATGTTTATCTTTTCTCCCATTTTGTATTTCATCATGACATGGACATCAACCTTTTCAACTATTTAGTTATTTAAATTATTCTTTTTTATTTAATAATATTAGCATAATTAATTACTTCTGTTGATGTCTACTTATTATTATTCTCTATCCATTTATTATTTATAGTTTACCAATGTGCATACTCTAATATATGTGGGTATAGTTTATCCAAGTACACATTAATGGAGCTTGCTTCTAGTTGGTAGCCTCTGACATTCATGGATATGTGCTTGAGGTTTTGTGGTCAACCATCTCAGGGAACTATTTTGTGGAACCTGGGGATGGATGCTACAAAGTACTATCAACTGTATTTTTCTCTTGTCTTAATGTTTGAGATAGAAAAGAGACAAGAAAATTTGGATTCATAATTTACCATGTTCTTGTATAGAGCTGACCCATGAGTATGAGAAATCCAAATTATGTGGGTTAGGGAATTGATGTTATTGATTATTCCATTTATGGTGGATACGACTTCACCATTTTGTGACATACTTGTTTTATGATGTTATTATACTGATGATGTTGGGATAATGATTTATACAACTTTACCCCAATTAAATGAGGGATTTTCATTGCATGAATCATAAAAGGCACAATAGCACCTGAAATTTCATGCATTATTCTATTCCATATATTAATTTCAATATGCATCACTTATAGCATATGAGGTATGAACTAGGTAGAATTATGAATGAATTTCTGTGATCACTTCCTCCTGTAGTTCCTAAGATAATATCGAGCCGTCAAATTTGTGAATATTCAATAAGGCGCCATTATTGTGCACATGTATTATTTCATCTTTTCTATGAGCTAGAATTTCTGTCAATCTATGACTAGTGAGGAATTGAAAACTGTGTTGCGTTTTGACGACAGTATTGGGAATACTATATGATCGTAGCTGAACATCTTTTAGATGACTATTGTTACAAGGATAGTGAACTAGGTCCTAATTATGAAACAAAATATCAGAGAAGTCAATCTTGTGAGCGAGCGATGTTACATTTTGAGATAGGGAAATTCTTGTGTTCAAAATTGGAAGCATAATGTTGAGGGTGCATGCCAGGGCAGTACCATCCAGGTGACACGTATTGACAACTCTATAACATATCACCATTGTGGATAACCATTCTATAATAAACCTAATTTCAAGTTGAACCCAATTGAATGTTATGTGTATAGATGAATGGATCATATTCTATGATTATTATGTTATTTTACTCTATCTTCTAGTGGTAGGGGATCTATACTGACACCTCTATCGGGTATAGAATCTACAAACCCATGTTAGACTAGAAGTTGGTCCTCTGCTAGTCAATCAGGATGAGGTGGAAATGGTTGTGGCTGAGGTAGTCATGTCCTAGAGAATTAGCTACATCAATGTGGATTAGCTCATGCTAGTCTAGTAGAAATTCAGGGCCTATTTTTGGCCATATGTATATTGACAACCTATACTAGAGGAGAAGAGTCTAGGTCCATCTATAGTGATAGGTACACTTCCAGTAGCCTCAACATTAGTTTCTACCCTATTTCATATAGTTCCATCAGACTATTTTATTTCTACCATAGTTGTGTAATTTCATTGTCTTAAAATAGATTAATTATGTGGATTCTGGTCTTCAAAACACTGTTAGGGGTCAGGATAGGGGGAATACGCCAGTGCCCTGAGTTCCCCGGGAGATAGGTGCGTGTCATATCATTTGGTGTCTCTTTGTCCTCAAGATGGCTAGATTTTATTTCAGTCATGGTATGGACTTGATTGCACCTTACCATGACTAAGTTTATTTCTATAACCAATGGGTGTATTTTATATCACCCTAGAGAAGAATGTATATACATAAGGGGTAAAGGGATATCTATGATGTTTGAGTTAGACACAACCAAACTATTCAAGGCAGGGTGATATATCAATTAGTGATTCTCTTTATGAGTGACTAGGGAATTTAGTTATTAGAGTTACCTCTTATAGTGGATTGTTTTAGAGATATATTCCTAGATGATTTATCTAGATTACCTTTGTAGAGAGAGGTTGAGTTCACTGTCATGCTAGTTCTCATTGTGAAATCAATGTGCATTTCCCCTTCATAGATTTAACCTATAAAGATCCACAAACTCAAAATTCCACTTGAAGACATATAGTATAAGTGTTATATCCATCCTAGCTCATTCATAGGGGGTTCACAGATCCTTTTCACCAATAAAGTAGTGGATATCCTCAAATATTGTATGGAATAAGGAATGTTAAACCATCATATAGTGAAGAATCGTTATCCCTTCCCTCATATTGATGAAATATTCTACTAGATATGATGGGAAACTACTTTCTCCAAGATATATTGTGGTCGAGATATCATCAGGTTTACATTATTCAATCATATATACCACATACAATGTTTCAAAGTAGGTATATATTTCATGATTAATTGGTTATGTTATTCTGTCTGATGATCACACTGATAAAATTCATGGAATTGATGAACTGGGGTTTCCTCATGTATCATGGTTACTTTTTCCTTGTCTTTGTAGATGAAATATTTCCATTCTCATTCTATAGACACATCCTTTTGAATCATCTTGAGGTCATGTCATGTACATTTAGAGATAATGAGCTATATGAAATTATCAGTAAATTCCACTTTTGGATATGTAATTTCCACTCCATGGGTCAAATAATATATGATGTAAGAGTATCAGTTGACCTTGATATTGTGATATCCATTTTTCCCTAGGAGAATACCATGAATGTGTATGAAATACACATTTTGTTAGGAATAGATGGATATTATAGGTGATTCATTTAGGAAATATACTGCTTATTAGTACCTCATACATTCTTGACTAAGAATAGTGTGTAGTTCTTATGGTATGAAACTTTTGAGAAGGATTTTTAGAAGGTAAAGAGGAGACTGGCCTCATCATTGATTCTAATTTTCCCAGATCAAGATAGAGGTATAAATTCTACCATGATGCTTTGGGGATTGGATGGCTTCTTTTCTTATCAATGTTGATCAAGTCATGGAATATGGGCCTATAAAGATGAGGCCACATTAGAAAAAAAATATCTTCTGTATGATCATAATCTTGAAACCTCGACTCTTTCTCTACACTATTGGAGGAATTATTTGTTTAGAGAATATATCAGTATTTAATCAAATAAAAAAGTTTAAAATATATCTTCACATAATGAGAACTGAATTTGAATTAGTGTATGTGGGTTTAATATTCAAATCTTTAGAATTTGAGCTCACTTGCAAACATTTAAGGGAAACACCATGGATGATTTTGTTGCCAGTAAATGTAGATAAATTCCATAATGGTGACTAGTAATGAGTTGAAGATGATGGATATTTCACCACAGTATCATCTATAGGTTTAAGAACATTATAAGAAACCAGAATTAGGATATTTGGTAGTGATGTCCTATCATCTCTAATGAGATTATATGCATCTATTATCAGATTATGAGAGAATTGATTTGTTGTAGAGTGTTATAAGATAGAACCCGCCTACTGGTTATGTTTTTAGGGCATTGAGACCTGGGAATAACATTATCATGTTTGGGTTCATTCAAATATATAAAAATAGTTTATTAGGAAGTCTCATACCTATTCTTTCGAAGTTCATACTAGGATAGCCAAGATGTATGTAGATATATGTCATCTGTACTAGTGTCTAGGCATGAAGAGGCAGATAGCAGGGTTCATCACTCAGTGCTCCACCTGTCAGCATGTGAAGGCAGATCCCTAGTTACCTAGTCATCATCTATATCCTCTATCAATTACAGAGTTGAAATGGAATTATAACGACCCACACTTTACATACATTGTTAATACTTCAAAATTGAATCACTCTTATTACAACCTATGACAAAACCACAAAGGACCGTATAGGTATAGTGTCTTTAGAAACTGGGGAAACATAAACAACTGGTTCATAAATCTTCTACAGTGTCTCCCATTTATTTCATCATATCTAGGGTCCCTTTTAGCATATTCTACTTAATATCCATCTTCCTGACCTGGGGAAAAGAAAACATAAAAGGGTGAGCTCAAATGCTCAGCAAGGGCAAATAAAGGAAATAAAAATCATATCATATCTTTATGAAAATCAAAACCTGCAAAAGAGATCATAATATCTTAACATGGAATAAATCATAGAAGTGAAAATGAGATCCCCATAACATAAAACTTGAAACTTTGTGGCATGCACACATAATCATGGAAAATCATTTCTTGTTAGTCATGACTCATTGCCAAGACTATCTTAGTGGACAAAGTCCCTTTCTGAACCGAGTTCACTCCTCGTTTCAGTCCTGTATCACTGAACCGAAATAACCTTCCGTTCCAGCCATGTCTATCTCATGAGATATAAAATCTTTACCCAATGCATTGGAGGGAGATATAGGTCCCACCCATCTTATAATGAATCCTTTCTTATGTGTGCCACATAATCATAAAACATACATCATCGCATAACACATATAACAAAAATGGGATTCTTGAAACATCATGACATCATAAATCAATTCATATATGATAAAGGAATTCATAAACATAATTCCATCACAACATAGTCAAACCAATGTAAAAATATGGATAGAAACAGAACCCTTTATTATCTTAGATGGAAAATAATTTTGATAAAACACTTGAATTGAATTCTTGAGGAAAATATCCTTTCTTCTTCAAAAACATTTTTCCTTTCATAACATGTCATACAACTTTAAAATAAAAGAAGTTGATTAAAAATAAACTTGAAAACTTGTAAAGGAAGATTCTTTGAAGTAATGTTTTAAAAATCCATTCATGCCGTATAAGTTAAAAAAAACATTCTTCGTACTTTTGTCGGAAAAGTCAAAAAGTACCTCGTACGGAAAAACGACAAAAGATTCCTTTCATATTCTTTATTAAAAACTCACCTAAGGGTAAAATTCGATTTAAACTATTTCAAGTGGATGGAAACAATATTACATATTGAGGGAACATGGATGTGGATGATAAAATACACCCCAGTAAATACTTACGAATAAACAATCTCGGATAAAAATGAGATTGTGATATTTCCCTTACCTTAGGTCCGATTTGCTTTGTTCGTGTCCGAAGCTCCTGTATAATGGTTTAAATAATGTTATTGACTTATTCCAGAATCATACATATTGATATGAGATCATATATGGTCATATTATTAGCTTCTTGTTAGTAATATTTCATTGTTACTTGTTACTCGGGTCTTTATAACTTTTTGTTCTTATGCGTGTTTTGTCGAATAAATTCTTATTCTTATCTTTAGGTTATAGATAATTCATTTCCAGAATGGTATTAGTGTAGTATATACCATATTCATTCATTAAATTCATTTATATAATCATTATGAAATGAATATCATGTAGAACGAGTCGCATCACATCGTGGAGACGGTATTCTGTACGTACGTACGAGTGATGATATCGTTCCTATGATCGTGGAATTGTATTGGAGTATATATATATATTATTTCAGTATCAATATTACTTAATAATAATCATATATAGTTACTTATTACACCATTATACCCATCCTTGTAAGGTGATGGTGGAAAATAGATTACACCACGGCGTGGAGACGGTATTCCGTACGTACGCACGCGCGGTGATTTCATTTTTCCGTAGGATGGATAGAAGGTGAATTAGGTTTGTTTCATATTTATAATAACATATCAGTATGTAAGTAATACTGATGTTATTACTTTATCATGAAACAACTGAAGAAGAAGAAGTTGAAGAAGAAAGAAATTGAAAAGATCGGTAATGGATATTACCTCTTCTTTGGAACGCCTTTTTGAATCCTCCACTTAAGGAACTAAGATTGGTCTTTGGAGAAGACCAGGACCTCTAGGATTATTCTAGGGAAGTGGAGAAGGGAAAATGGCAGGGGTTGGCCGAGCTTGAGTGCTCAAATTGGTGTGAGGAGGAGGGGGAGGAGGTGCCCTTTTATAAGGGAGGAGAGGGGCACCTTAGGAATATCTCAAAATATTATTTTATATTAAAGTCAAAATCGGTTTATAATGGTTCCAAAGGGTCTTATTTCGAAGATAAAGTGGGGAAGGGTCGAAATCCTATCAACCAATAGGATTTAGACAAGTTTAGGGTATTATTTTAACCTTATCAATTAGATTTAACTCTAAGTTAATTAATTTAACTTTTACCGTGTCTTTTTGTTTTCTTTCACTATATGGTTAATAAACTTTCTATAACATGCCAAACGAACCCCAAATTGTTTATTATTAATATATATATCCTTATCTAAGTCATTTGGCCGAACCTTAGATTTTTAGGAATAAAATAACAATTAATAATATAATATTTGATTTAAAAACTATTTTGTGTCAATTTTGACACTATTTGATATATGATTTTTGTGAAAGTCATAACAGAATTATATGTTCGAACCAAGTTGATTAAATCAACACTAATATATCATAGTAACCTAGAAAATTAGTGGAATTCATAAAAAGTCTCAAATTACATTTATTTTGGTATTTATATTATCAATTTTTTCAATATTTCATTAATAAGATAATTACTGCATCATCTTTGTGTCATAAATAAATTAAATTATTTGATGTCTAAAAATTACAAATAAAATACCATCATGTAGGAAATCTTTTTAGCTTTCTAATGAATATTTACAATCGAATTTATCTTATGTATAACCCTATATTAAAAATGATTTACTTGTTAAACTTTGATTTTAACTATTTTAACCCTTCTTTAAATAAATTAATAATAAATGTCCTAATCTAATCCAAGTGGGCCTAAATGGTCATATTTTATTCCTAAGTTTGTTTTTGGTCGAATTACACTTGTCCAATAGTATTAGGACATGTGTTAGGGTAATATTGATATCATATTTACCCTTATTTACCCTATTTACTATTAACCGCGGTAAAAATAGTAAAAAGTTACTATTCACCAAAAAATTATTTTCATCTCATTGAACCACATTTTAGTCCTTGATATTAACCGTGTCTTTCGGATTTTTGAAATTCCATTCACAGAAGCGGTAAAATTAAGTTTTATGCAAAATTCAGTTTTTAACCTACCACTTAGTGGTTTCACTATTCATCAAAAATTGAAAGTTTTCAGAAAAATACCAAAATTTCACCCTAGGCTAATTTCGATATTCTGAGTCCAAAAATGAAGTCCATTTTGAAAAATAAAATTTATAAAATTTCAAAAAGTGGTTATTACTATTCATAACGGCTAGTTTTAATAGCATATTGTTGTTTAGTGAAACTCGGTATTGCGTACGACGCAAGCTATCGAGGAAGGTCGCGATTGCGTGTAAAGCAAGTCAAGCAAGTGTTGCGTAGAAAAAGATTCCTTTGATAATTTATATAACATAAAAGTCTCGGGTGTTACATTCTACCCCCCTTAAAAAGAATTTCGCTCTCGAAATTCGTCACTTTGTAACAAATAGATGAGGATACTTCTCCCTCATCATATCCTCAAGCTCCCATGTAGCTTCTTCAAGTTGGTGGTTCCTCCATAAAACTTTCACCAAGCGAGTGGTCTTGTTTCGTAGGACTTTTTCGCTACGATCCAGAATCTCTATCGGCTGTTCTTCATAAGAAAGATCTTGCTCCAGCGGTACAACTTCTGAGCTGAGTACATGTGAAGGATCTGGTATGTACTTTCTCAGGAGAGATACGTGGAACACATCGTGAACTTGAGAGAGATTCGGTGGAAGCGCCAATCGGTAAGCTACCTTCCCAACACGATCCAGTATTTCAAAAGGACCGATATATCTAGGGCTCAACTTCCCCTTCTTTCCAAATCTCATAACCCTCTTCCAGGGAGATATTCGTAAGAACACTTTATCGCCCACTTCAAACTCTAGGTCTTTTCTTCGGTTGTCGGCATAACTTTTCTGTCGACTTTGAGCTGCTCTTATGTGTTGTTGAATAGATCTAACCTTTTCTGCCATTTCATCAACGAGATCAGGTCCTAATAGCTTTCTTTCCCCAACTTCATCCCAGCAAGTTGGAGTCCTGCATTTCTTTCCATAGAGAGCTTCATAAGGAGCCATCTGAATACTGGAGTGAAAGCTATTATTATAAGAAAATTCCACCAAAGGTAGGTGTTGATCCCAACCTCCTTTGAAATCCATAGAGCAAGCTCTCAACATATCTTCTAGGGTTTGAATTGTTCTCTCAGACTGACCGTCTGTCTGGGGATGATAAGCAGTGCTGAAACTCAACTCTGTATCCAGAGTATGCTGAAGACTTCGCCAGAACTTCGAGGTAAATCTCGGATCTCGATCAGATATAATAGAAAGTGGTACTCCATGCAATCTTACCACTTCCTTTACATATATCCTGGCAAGCTGATCTAGAGAGAAATCCTCTCTAATAGCAATGAAGTGTGCAGACTTTGTAAGACGATCAACTATGACCCAGATAGCATTATTGCCTTTGGATGTTTTAGGAAGTCCTGTGACAAAGTCCATAGTGATGTTTTCCCATTTCCATTCGGGTATGGGTAATGGTTGTAACATCCCCTTAGACTTCTGTCTCTCAGCTTTAACTTGTTGACAAACCAAGCATCGAGAGACATATTCAGCAACATCTCTTTTCATGCCATCCCACCAGAAGTACTCTTTCAGGTCCCTATACATCTTCGTGCTTCCAGGATGAATAGAAAATGATGAACTATGAGCCTCATCCAGCAGCTCATTCTTTAATTCGGGGATGGGAGGAACGCAAACACGATTCCTGAACTTTATTATCCCATCACAATCAAGGTTGAATTCAGGAACATTTCTCACCTTCTTTTGTAACTCGACATCTTCTTTCTGTGCCTCTTTAATCTTCACATGTATAGATGGTTGAACATTCATTTGAGAAAGATAAGATTTTTCCCCTTCCATTATAATTCCAAGATCCATCCTTTGTAAATCCATAAATATTGGATCTTTTGTGATCCTCATCATGGATAAACTAGCATGGTCTTGTCGACTTAATGCATCTGCCACCTTGTTTGCTTTCCCAGGGTGGTAATGGATTGAGCAGTCATAATCCTTAATCAGCTCCAACCATCTTCTTTGGCGCATATTCAACTCCTTTTGTGTGAAAATATACTTTAAACTTTTATGATCAGTATAAATATCACACCTTTCACCATAAAGGTAATGCCTCCAAATCTTTAATGCAAAGATTACCGCAGCCAACTCCAAATCATGTGTTGGGTAATTTTGCTCATGGATTTTCAACTGTCGTGAGGCATAAGCTATCACCATATCATTTTGCATAAGAACACACCCCAATCCCTTCTTGGATGCATCACTGTAGATCACAAACCTTTCTCCACTACAAGGCAGTGTGAGCACAGGTACACTGGATAACCTTCTTTTCAACTCCTTGAAATTCTCTTCACATTCCTCTGTCCAGACAAACTTAACTCCTTTCCGAGTCAACTTGGTGAGTGGATTAGATAATCGTGAAAAATCTTTTACAAAACGTCGATAATATCCAGCCAAACCAAGAAAACTTCGGATCTCAGTTACTGTTGTTGGTCTTGACCATCTTTCGATAACCTCTGTTTTTGCTGGATCCACAGATATCCCCTCTTTTGAGATTATATGACCCAAAAATGCAACTTTTTGAAGCCAAAATTCACACTTGGTAAATTTGGCATAAAGCTTCTCCTTTCTCAGGGTCTTCAATATAATTCTCAAGTGATCTTCATGTTCTTCCTTTCTCTTTGAATAGACAAGAATATCGTCTATAAAGACTACCACAAATTGATCAAGATAGTCTCTAAAGACTCTATTCATTAGATCCATGAAGATAGCAGGGGCATTAGTAAGACCAAATGGCATCACTATAAATTCATAGTGTCCATACCTTGTACGGAAAGCCGTCTTTGGTATATCCTCCCTTTTGACCCTTAATTGATGATACCCTGAACGAAGATCAATCTTGGAAAAGTATTGAGCTCCGCGTAGTTGGTCAAATAAGTCATCAATGCGTGGGAGAGGATATTTGTTCTTGATAGTGATCTTGTTAAGTTCTCGATAATCAATGCAGAGTCTCATTGATCCATCTTTCTTCTTAACAAATAGAACAGGTGCTCCCCAAGGTGACGCACTAGGGCGTATGAATCCCTTATCAAGATTCTCTTGGAGTTGCTTCTTCAATTCCTGCAACTCAATTGGGGCCATTCTATAAGGTGTCTTTGAAATAGGCAAAGCACCCGGTACGAGTTCTATTGAAAACTCAACTTCACGATTTGGTGGAAGACCCGGCAATTCCTCCGGAAAGACATCATCAAACTCCCGTACAATGGGCATATTCTTAATCGTGAGTTTCTCACCAACCATTTGAGATAAATAACCTTCATTTAGTGGAATCAATACCCATAAGATGGAAGAAATTTCCACTGGAAGGTTATGTTCATCCTTGCATTGATAGACGATCGTAGGTTGATCTGGAATATGAAATGTGACTTCCCTTCTTTGGCAATTGATATGAGCTCCATGTAGAGAAAGCCAATCCATGCCAAGAATCACATCAAATTCCACTAAAGGAAGGATCACAAGATTTGCAGGAAGCACTTTCCCACAAACTTCGATCGGAGAAGAATTATAAAATTCTGATGCGATTGATGTGCCATTAGGTGTTGTCACAGCTAACTCAACATCTAATTGTTGAGGTAATACGGTGATACCCTTAGAAAATTTTTCAGAAATAAAAGAGTGGGTGGATCCAGAATCAAATAAAACATTTGCTACTTTCGAGTGGATGGTAAGTGTACCTTTCACCACATCGTTATCGTACTCCACATCGCTGATAGAAATTGCATGTGACTTTCCTTTGTCTTTAGCCTTAAGAGTTTGTTGACGTCGACCATCATCATCAACCCTTGGATTTGGGCATTGATTGGCATAATGCCCCATCTCCTTGCACTTGAAACATTGAAGTGTAGCAGGTTCATTCTGTGTATCCCTTCCTTTGTTTGCATCATTAGACATCTTCTTCCCATTATCACGGCATTCAAATGCCTGATGGCCTTCCTTTCCACATTTAAAACATTTACTTGTCCCTTTAAGACAACTCCCTCCATGTTTCTTTCCACACTTTGAGCATAAGGGAAAGTTCATCTTCTTTTCCGTGTGCTCTTTAGATTTTTCTTTGAATTCCATCTTCCTCTTCTTATCAAACCCATGTGACTGATGGGTTACTCCAATCTCCATCTCGACTTTGAGAGCACATCGAACGATTTCCTCGTAGCTATTGAAGTCCCTTATGGCTAACGCCCTTCGAAGACTTGGTTTTAAGCCACTAAAGAATCGATCGATCTTACTCTCAGGTTGGATAATAATACCAGAAGCGTACCTTGCAAGTCTTGTAAAATTTGCTTCATAGGTACTAACAGATTCATCATCCCTTTGCTTCAGTTCAAGGAACTCTTTCTCCATCTTTGTTTGGAGAATACGAGGGAAGTACTTATTGAAAAATAAGTTCTTGAACTCGTCCCATTCCATAGACTCAATTTCATCCCTTTTCCTCGTATTCTTAACAAGATTCCACCATTGATCCGCATCTCCTTCCAAACGATACACTGCTAGGATGAATTTATCATGCTCAGAACATTGAAGAACTGAAAATATCTTTTCAGTAGTACTAATACATTGTTCAGCAACTAATGGATCAGTAGACCCGCTGAAAGATGGTGGACGCTGCCTCATGAAGGATTCAACAGAATGTTTCTCCCTTCTTTGTTCGTTTGGAAATCCTGCATGATTCATAGCTTGAGAAAGTTGTGTGAGCATGGCTACAAGATTTTGCATTCCAGCTCCCATATCGTTTGGTTGCTCAGGGGGACAATCATTGCATTGCCCATCGCATTCCGCATTAACACGGTTCCTTCGGGTTCCAGCCATTGACTAAAACCAAGAAGAATAGTGTGAGCAACACTAATTATAATAGGAAACCACATAATTCAAGAATAAAATTTTCATGCTTAAGGTCTTATCCTAGGTTATTCAAGGCCATTTCTAAAACACTAAGATTGTGTTCTATGCTTAGACTTATCCTTAGGGTTCTTACTAAGGCTTTCACATCCTAGTTTCCAAAGGTTGACTATACCTTTCCTCTGATACCAACTATAACGACCCACACTTTACATACATTGTTAATACTTCAAAATTGAATCACTCTTATTACAACCTATGACAAAACCACAAAGGACCGTATAGGTATAGTGTCTTTAGAAACTGGGGAAACATAAACAACTGGTTCATAAATCTTCTACAGTGTCTCCCATTTATTTCATCATATCTAGGGTCCCTTTTAGCATATTCTACTTAATATCCATCTTCCTGACCTGGGGAAAAGAAAACATAAAAGGGTGAGCTCAAATGCTCAGCAAGGGCAAATAAAGGAAATAAAAATCATATCATATCTTTATGAAAATCAAAACCTGCAAAAGAGATCATAATATCTTAACATGGAATAAATCATAGAAGTGAAAATGAGATCCCCATAACATAAAACTTGAAACTTTGTGGCATGCACACATAATCATGGAAAATCATTTCTTGTTAGTCATGACTCATTGCCAAGACTATCTTAGTGGACAAAGTCCCTTTCTGAACCGAGTTCACTCCTCGTTTCAGTCCTGTATCACTGAACCGAAATAACCTTCCGTTCCAGCCATGTCTATCTCATGAGATATAAAATCTTTACCCAATGCATTGGAGGGAGATATAGGTCCCACCCATCTTATAATGAATCCTTTCTTATGTGTGCCACATAATCATAAAACATACATCATCGCATAACACATATAACAAAAATGGGATTCTTGAAACATCATGACATCATAAATCAATTCATATATGATAAAGGAATTCATAAACATAATTCCATCACAACATAGTCAAACCAATGTAAAAATATGGATAGAAACAGAACCCTTTATTATCTTAGATGGAAAATAATTTTGATAAAACACTTGAATTGAATTCTTGAGGAAAATATCCTTTCTTCTTCAAAAACATTTTTCCTTTCATAACATGTCATACAACTTTAAAATAAAAGAAGTTGATTAAAAATAAACCTGAAAACTTGTAAAGGAAGATTCTTTGAAGTAATGTTTTAAAAATCCATTCATGCCGTATAAGTTAAAAAAAAACATTCTTCGTACTTTTGTCGGAAAAGTCAAAAAGTACCTCGTACGGAAAAACGACAAAAGATTCCTTTCATATTCTTTATTAAAAACTCACCTAAGGGTAAAATTCGATTTAAACTATTTCAAGTGGATGGAAACAATATTACATATTGAGGGAACATGGATGTGGATGATAAAATACACCCCAGTAAATACTTACGAATAAACAATCTCGGATAAAAATGAGATTGTGATATTTCCCTTACCTTAGGTCCGATTTGCTTTGTTCGTGTCCGAAGCTCCTGTATAATGGTTTAAATAATGTTATTGACTTATTCCAGAATCATACATATTGATATGAGATCATATATGGTCATATTATTAGCTTCTTGTTAGTAATATTTCATTGTTACTTGTTACTCGGGTCTTTATAACTTTTTGTTCTTATGCGTGTTTTGTCGAATAAATTCTTATTCTTATCTTTAGGTTATAGATAATTCATTTCCAGAATGGTATTAGTGTAGTATATACCATATTCATTCATTAAATTCATTTATATAATCATTATGAAATGAAGATCATGTAGAACGAGTCGCATCACATCGTGGAGACGGTATTCCGTACGTACGTACGAGTGATGATATCGTTCCTATGATCGTGGAATTGTATTGGAGTATATATATATATTATTTCAGTATCAATATTACTTAATAATAATCATATATAGTTACTTATTACACCATTATACCCATCCTTGTAAGGTGATGGTGGAAAATAGATTACACCACGGTGTGGAGACGGTATTCCGTACGTACGCACGCGCGGTGATTTCATTTTTCCGTAGGATGGATAGAAGGTGAATTAGGGTTGTTTCATATTTATAATAACATATCAGTATGTAAGTAATACTGATGTTATTACTTTATCATGAAACAACTGAAGAAGAAGAAGTTGAAGAAGAAAGAAATTGAAAAGATCGGTAATGGATATTACCTCTTCTTTGGAACGCCTTTTTGAATCCTCCACTTAAGGAACTAAGATTGGTCTTTGGAGAAGACCAGGACCTCTAGGATTATTCTAGGGAAGTGGAGAAGGGAAAATGGCAGGGGTTGGCCGAGCTTGAGTGCTCAAATTGGTGTGAGGAGGAGGGGGAGGAGGTGCCCTTTTATAAGGGAGGAGAGGGGCACCTTAGGAATATCTCAAAATATTATTTTATATTAAAGTCAAAATCGGTTTATAATGGTTCCAAAGGGTCTTATTTCGAAGATAAAGTGGGGAAGGGTCGAAATCCTATCAACCAATAGGATTTAGACAAGTTTAGGGTATTATTTTAACCTTATCAATTAGATTTAACTCTAAGTTAATTAATTTAACTTTTACCGTGTCTTTTTGTTTTCTGTCACTATATGGTTAATAAACTTTCTATAACATGCCAAACGAACCCCAAATTGTTTATTATTAATATATATATCCTTATCTAAGTCATTTGGCCGAACCTTAGATTTTTAGGAATAAAATAACAATTAATAATATAATATTTGATTTAAAAACTATTTTGTGTCAATTTTGACACTATTTGATATATGATTTTTGTGAAAGTCATAACAGAATTATATGTTCGAACCAAGTTGATTAAATCAACACTAATATATCATAGTAACCTAGAAAATTAGTGGAATTCATAAAAAGTCTCAAATTACATTTATTTTGGTATTTATATTATCAATTTTTTCAATATTTCATTAATAAGATAATTACTGCATCATCTTTGTGTCATAAATAAATTAAATTATTTGATGTCTAAAAATTACAAATAAAATACCATCATGTAGGAAATCTTTTTAGCTTTCTAATGAATATTTACAATCGAATTTATCTTATGTATAACCCTATATTAAAAATTATTTACTTGTTAAACTTTGATTTTAACTATTTTAACCCTTCTTTAAATAAATTAATAATAAATGTCCTAATCTAATCCAAGTGGGCCTAAATGGTCATATTTTATTCCTAAGTTTGTTTTTGGTCGAATTACACTTGTCCAATAGTATTAGGACATGTGTTAGGGTAATATTGATATCATATTTACCCTTAGTTACCCTATTTACTATTAACCGCGGTAAAAATAGTAAAAAGTTACTATTCACCAAAAAATTATTTTCATCTCATTGAACCACATTTTAGTCCTTGATATTAACCGTGTCTCTCGGATTTTTGAAATTCCATTCACAGAAGCGGTAAAATTAAGTTTTATGCAAAATTCAGTTTTTAACCTACCACTTAGTGGTTTCACTATTCATCAAAAATTGAAAGTTTTCAGAAAAATACCAAAATTTCACCCTAGGCTAATTTCGATATTCTGAGTCCAAAAATGAAGTCCATTTTGAAAAATAAAATTTATAAAATTTCAAAAAGTGGTTATTACTATTCATAACGGCTAGTTTTAATAGCATATTGTTGTTTAGTGAAACTCGGTATTGCGTACGACGCAAGCTATCGAGGAAGGTCGCGATTGCGTGTAAAGCAAGTCAAGCAAGTGTTGCGTAGAAAAAGATTCCTTTGATAATTTATATAACATAAAAGTCTCGGGTGTTACAGGAATGATGTAACTAATGATTTTTTGGAATTATTTCTAAGATCCCCTCAAGGAAGCGATGTAGTATGAGTGATCATCAGTAGGATGAAGCAAATGGCACACATCTTACCAATCCAAGAATCTTTCTCTATTGACGGTTTTGGAAGTATTTGCATCTGGGAGATAGTGTAGCTTCATGGTGTTCCATATTCTATAATTTTATACAAATATTTACACTTCACGTCATTTTTCTGGGAAGGGATAAAAATGTAACTGGGTTTATATGTGTTCTTTAGTACTGCATATCAACATCTGATATATAAGAAATCCTAGAAGACCATACGGTGTTTGAATATATGTTAAGGGCATGTATATTGGATTTTGGAGTTTCCTAGTAAAATTATATTCCTCCTGTCAATTTTCCATAAAGTGACCTCTTTAAAGAAACAATTAGGATGGCTCTATATAAGGCCCATATTTGGTATATAGTTTCCTTCACCACTATGATAGCTTGAGGTGGGTGAGGTAGCTCTACTATATCGACACCTCATTCAGGAAACATAAATGAATGTCCAGCTAATTCAGAAACAAATGGGTATATCATATTCTAGGAATAAGTTTTAAACAAATTTTTTCCACATACCTCCAGATCATGAGGTAAGACATCAGGTCATTTTCTTTGTATTTTCAAGATTGGGTCATAGGAAAATTGGGAGGCTAGGAAATTTATTGACATGATATGTCATGTCATTCAATATCGTTGAAATATTTGGTTCATTAGGTGATTTTTTTATTACCTCATAGGAACCATTCCATGCATGAATTATTCCACATATCTCAACTTTGATGGTTTGATCTTGACATTTCTCATTCATTTGATCTGGATGATATCGAGTTGTAGTCGGATGCCTCCTTCGAAGAACATCCAATTAATATCATCGATCATAGAGTGATGGTTCTCTAAGGAAGGACATTTACTCAAGTAAAGGTTCTTTGGAAGCCTGGAAACAAATACGATATTACATGGGAATGGGAGGATTATGTGAATTCTTAGTGGTCAAATATTTTTATAGAATACATTTTACCTCCCTTGGTATGGAAACTCAAGGATGATTTATTTTAAGGAGGGGAGGTTGTTATGTCAGTATTTTACCAAATGATATGGAACATTTAATGTTTTTATTAAATCATTAAAACAACTCTTGTAATGATTGTTAATAGGTTATAGGAGGTTCCTAGTGAATCTAGTGCTCATTTGAACCCCGGAACACTGAAAAGGGAGAACAAAGACTAGGCCACATAGTTTGTCCACAACCATGGAACCACGGTACACTGTCATTCAGATGCTATTGATTTTGGGATAGATCCATATTTCATGATTTTGACATAATTAGTCAATCCATGTGCATTGACTGTGTGATATTCCCCATGGCTCAAAATTGGGCGCATAAATAGTGCATGGTTTTCAACATGTGCCGCCAAACCTTGTAGACAGTTAAAATGGGTGAAATGTCTAAATATACCTCCTTCAATGGTTTAAGATCACCCCTAGTTATCCAGTTATTATTCTTTAATGGTAAATTTCCATTCTCCCACTAGTGGAGCTCTTCCACTCAACCACCTAGGTTTTCCGATACCTCCCACCTCAAAGGACAGATTCCTTACCCATCAGATGCCATAGAAATCCCTTGGTAAATTATTCCTTCCACGCACATCTATTTATAGTTATATCGTCCATATGTTTTGATATTTTGGTCTGAATTATTTTCACTATTTTTGGGATTTTGAGAAATCCTTTGATTTCTTCAATTTAGGTGAAATTAAGGATTAATAATGGAGGAGTGCAGTGATACTACTTTGAAGCAGGGCCTCTATGATCTTTCATTTTTATTCATCACATTTTATATTTAACTCCATTGTTCTAATCACCATACCCTTCCACTGGTGTTTCTTTTATACTTATTAAATTAATTGAAATGTATTTCTATGTTCATAGTGACTTAATATTTTGCTGAAGCCCATATATAGGGAGTTTTTCTTGTCTTTGGCCAAAAAAATTTGGTGTGCTACATTTAATGTCCTATTTTCATATTACATAAATCATTATTTACCATATTTGACTAAAATTTTTTTATATTCGTTTGATTATAATTGATCCAAGATGAATGGATAAAAAGTAGTCTAGATTTTGAAATAAATGCCTCAAACCACATATATAAATTCACATGATACAGGTTTAACTATGAATTCCATAATCCTTACAGTTAATTCCTTATGGAACAATAGGTGAAACCAAATTTTTATGTCATATACCATTTCATATACATATGATATGTTATGTTCAACGTTCTATATGAATCTTTTTATGCTTAATTCATTATACCATAATTTATTTTCATGGTTTGAATGATATGAATTGGAAATATTGTTGGATTGATATTTTGACATTCCAATGATGACATGTAATTGACTACAAGATATTACTCATATATTATGCCTCATGCTAATTCATTGATTTTATACACGTGATGCATTGTGATTTCAATTTACCTGATGCCAAATTTTTTTGCTTTTTTTTATAGATTTATTTTATGGTGAGAATGTAATATTGAGATTATCTTTTGTTGGAATTCAATTATAAATATATTCAGAGTCTTGTGATATGCGTTGTTTGATAAGGCCCACTTTGTATTGGTCAGAAGAGAAATTTGGTCATGCTTTAAGGATGGTATGGATATACTTCTCATGCTCAGTTGGATCCTACTTGCATGTTAAGAGCGATACTTTCGCTTTCTAGGTATGAGACCTTTGGGTGGATTTAATTATACTCATTAGTGAGGACGATTACTCTTGGGGGAAACCAAGGATGGACCCATTTGGAATGATGGCTTCACTATGCCTCAGGTGATACCTGGTCACCTGTTTGAGATACTTGGTGTGGGATCAAATCCCCCATGTCATGAGTGATACATGGGATGTTGTATGTGTTTACATGGATAAACTACATGATATTGGATATATTGGATGTTCTGTAGTGACCCATGGGATTCTGTTTAGATCACATTGGATGGGCATGTACATTACAGTAGGAATTCATGAAATGTTTTATTTCATATTTACATATGTTATGTATATCTCATAATAATAATTATTATGAGAACATGGATGATGAAATGAAAATTAAACCCCAATATGAAACAAACCATTGGGGGTATTTTTTCTTAGGATTTCTTGTTTACTTTGTCCTTGTATACAAATTATTCCAGGAAAAGGTACTTTTTCAGATGTTTATCATATAAAAAAGTATATGGTTTGGGATGGTTGTCCATATAGGAAACTAAACCAAGGTTTAAATGTTTTATTTATTTAATTATCTAATCTTACTTATATATTTCCCACTGTCTTATTTTTTGCAAGAAATGGATCGGCTTAGACACCGTGGGTGATGGACAACTGAGAATTATATCCAACACCCCCTCAGGCATTGTTTGGTAAAAAAGTATACATTTTGATCATATTTATGAATAGAGAGAAGCATTTTTATTCTAATTATTTACCTACTTTAAACATAATATGGAGTTAGGGTAAGAGGGATGAGCCTATTCTTGAGATATTGTGTTGCAGTTTTTGGACATTTGACATTTTTGTACAGTGTGTTATATATATATTGTATACCCTATTCCACTTTTCCCAAATTTGATATTGAATCATGACATGGACATCATATTTTTTATCCATTTATTTATTTATTTAGAGTATTATTGTTTATTTATTCTGTGTATCATATTTCATTACATCTATTGTTGTCTGGCTGTTATTATTCTTGCTCTATTTATTATTATTATTATTACCACTGTTTATACTCTAATATATGATTTAGTAGTCTCCCCACATACACACTTAAGGCCCTACATGTATGTCATCAACCTATGTAATTAGGGTAGATTCACTTGAGGTCATGTGGCCCATCATATTTGGGACCTATTAAGTGGAAACTGAGGCAGTATGCTATATCGAGATATGGAGTTAACTGGAGGAGATCAATATCATCATCAGTTTGTTCCATGAACCTATAGGATATTGGGTCTCTATAGTATTCATTCAAATTATTATAGCTATGAATAAGTGGTGGATGTTGTTTTTGGGTTATAGGAAGGAGGAAAATGTTTTATGGGTCAACATTCGGAAAGATTTATAAAATTGTCCCTTTCATCAATCATGAATGTTATGAAGAGTCATGGGCTTCTTTCTCTTCTCAAGGGGAGTGTATAATAAAAATAACTAACAATAATTTTCAAGGATATTTTACATTTTTTATAGATCATTGTTCAAATGTGGAATCTCATTCTAGGAATCTTGAGGAGGCACTGTGTCTATCTATCTAGTATAAGTAATTACTCATTTGGTGTTTCTAATCTATCTAGAGGTTTCGAAATAAGAGGAAGTGAACTAGTGGATTAACTAATTATGATGTTTTCCTTTATAGGGTACCCTTCATGGTTCCTCTATATACAAATTTTTTTGTTGTAGTTCTTAGGATCTAGGTCCTTTGAGGTTTCGACTAATGAGGATTTGACCACAATAGCTTTTCTTCCGACCATCTAAGGTGATTTGTTTGCATTATTTTTCATGAGGAATTTTTCCATTTGGTTTTTGTTATGGGGTTCAGGGAAATTGATAAAAATAGTTCCCAATGGTTCACTAAGAACAGTTTTGTATAGGTGGAATGATTTAGCACCATCCTGAGTAATAGTTTCTAGTGTCGCCACTTAAGTAGCAGAGGTAGTTGGATTTCACTCCATTGAGGGGAGATTGTTCAGGTAGAGGTTGACCTCAGTATGTTCTTTAAATTTAAGAACCTATACTTGAGCATGTTCATGGAGGTTGTCATCAAAAAAAAGGTAGAGGATCTAGGAATTGTCAATTTTACGCAGTGGAGGTGGTTGTTCTAGTGGGTAAATAGATCATCAAATGCATGGTCAGTTTGTTTAGTACCCTTTTTGTGCCTTTTTTAGTTAATAGCATCAAACTCATTTGTTGAACCGTCTCTATACCATGATCTCTAAATAGAAATTATGAGGCTTTTCGTGCCACTAGTGTTGACTATGCATGTTAGAGGTTTGAATAACATGATTGATTGGGGTTGTGGGTGTAGACTAATGATGGGGAACATCAGTCGCAAGGGGAACTTTTCATTATACATATGTAGACATAAAATATTATCCCTCACATATACTTATCTTATTATGTTCATTTTTTATCCAATAATTTTGAATAATATTCATGTTCATATATGAGGATGGTCAGTGTTTGGTTTTCATTGGTGAGTGGGGTTTTTATTTGGGCATTTGACATGTGGATCCTCTTATTTTTATAATGCCCCAGTTATTGATGGAATCATCAGATTCTTGGATAGTGTGGGTCCCCATGGATTTTGGGGGAGTTCCTAGATGTTTTTGCATATGAGTTTGTAACATTGCACTCTTCACATGACATTGAGTTTGGGATAGACATGCAACCTAGTTCATATGTGATTTTGATGGCTCGTTTTCATATGAGACATTCTATGTTGTGAGAGTTGAGTACTCATATTGATGATATGTTGCATAAGGGTTTTATCTGGCCTAGTGTGTCACTGTGGGGTGCTCTAGTGTTGTTCACCATGAAGGTGAATTCTAGTTTCTATTTGTTCTTAGACTACCGGAGGTTGAATTAGGTTATGGTCAAGAAATATTACCAAATTTTGAGTATAGATGACCTTTTCAATTATTTTATAGGGGATATTTACATTTAAAATATCAATAAAATGTGTGGATATAATTGGATGACAGTGAATATTGGAGGTATCTTGAGGATTTCCTTAAGATGCAGGTATATGAACTTACTGTTTTTATTCCTTATGTTCTATGTTACGAATATACAATCCATTATCATTGGGATTAGGAACTATGTGTTACATGTAAATATAGACTGGTTATTAATCATTTTAATTAATAAAATCATGATTACGTGAATATAGTGGAGTAGTATTCCGATCATCTAAGAGTGGTCTTGAAAGTTGTTTGAAATCACCATATCTATAGAATGTTGTCAAAGATTTTGTTTTGGAAATGATAAGTTCATTTTATGGGGGGTGTGGTGTCTCAGTGGGGCGAGTAATATGACCTATTAATGGGATATATTGTTTTTTTCTTGGGTACCACCCATGAGCGTAGTATAGGTTCACATGTTTCATGGTATTTCAAACTATTATCAAAGGTTTGTTCCCAATTTTCGTCTAGATGATGCCTAATTAATTGTTTTTACAATGAAATACAATGATTTTGTGTGGACTAATTAGTTCTAGGAATTATTCTATTACTTGGAGAAAATATATTTAGTACTCCAGGAATTCATTTTCCTGGGTAGGGTGTGTGGTTTGAGGAGTTTTGGGATGATTCACCTCTGGGGTTGGGATGCATTTTGATGCAATAGAGGGTAATTATATCTTAATAGTCTAGGATTTTACATCCACATGATTTCGGCTCTACCACCCTTGCTCTAAACCTAGTAGTGGTAGTTCCTTTTTGATTCTAAATGGAATTATCTCATTAGGTACCACTTATTGGTATTCACATATGGAAATATATTGACGTATATCATTATTCAACATGACAAAACATGCGGTAGTAGAGGTTGATAGTGAATCTTTTGGATTAAAACTTTTAGATCATATAATTCTCCAGAAAGAGAAATATTTTTGGATGAAACATTGAGTAGGAAGTCCAGGAATGATGTTTATGGCGAGTCTGGGGATGCATGGAGTGAAATAAATGATTCTATATCCATACACATTTATTCTAGGGTGGATAGTTGTATAGGTTTTTTGTTTTATGTGATGTCCCATTATTAATTATTTTAAGTAGGTGGATGAGTCCCACTTATGAGACTTGATGGAAAATGTGATGTGTGATCATGTTTGTTATGTCAGTGCTCCTGATAGATGGTTAGATGATGGATAGATTTAGATGTTGTTTCATTGATGGTTACTTGTTGTAGTAGTGATACTTGATTAATTCTATCACGAGCCTCAAAATACACCTGAATGATTTTCCAATATTTAACATGGCAAGAGGATATAGTTTTGAGGACCCATAATAAAATGGAAAGTGGTGGAGTCTGTGTTGAAGTGCATTCTTTTCCAGATGGTAATGGTTGATTATTGTGTTCTTATTGATTTTTTACAGGCTTTGGATGTTCTTGATTTGAAATGGGATGAAATCTCAATGGGCTACATTGCATTGTTACCTAGATCTCAAGGAGGATGTCAGATTATCTATGTGATCATGGATCGGTTGGAAAAATCATCTATTTATTAGTTTTAATGGAGTCATCACAACAGATAATTTGGATATGTGTTCGGGGGATGTTGTTGTTCAGTATTTGGATATATTTATGTCTATTGTCTCATATTGAGATGCAAATTTTACATCATGAGCTCAGTGGGGATTACAACATTATCTTGGAACCCACTTACACCTCATCATAGCATTTCATGCTTAGAAGGAGGATAAGACATATAAAAATATCCAAAAGCTCGAATATATGTTGTGTGTAAGAATATTGTATATTTTATGGATAATGGCTATGAAATTTACCTTTTATTGAGTTTTATTTACAAAACATCTAGCACCCTTCCATTGATAAGGCTCTGTTTGGGGCATTGAATGGAAGACTATTTTCTTCTTTGATGTCTTGTACAAATGTTGCGAATCCCAATGTGGTGCACAGAATGATAAATAAGGTTCATCAAGTTCATGAGGGGATGAATATAGTCCATGACTAGAATATACATTATGATGAACAGAGGAGTCCCTTCGAGTTTGAGGTTAGGGACCACATGTTCTTAATGGTATCCCCTTGATGTGGGATGTATAGATTTTGAAAGGGGAGTATGATTTATTCCATGTTTTTGGCCCCCTTGTGGAGTGGGGGTGAGTTGGTGAGGTGGCATATTGGTTGACGTTTCCACCATGGTTAAAGATGATCCAAAACATCTTCCATGTATCTTAGCTTCATCGGTATAATCATGATGACTCTCATTCCATTGATTGGGAATAGTTTGTTATCTAGGATGATGTGAAATTCATGGAGTGCCCAACAGAGATATAGGATCACCAATAGAAAGTTATACATGTATGGTCCATTCCTCTGTTACATGTATTTTGGAGGCCTTGTGTCGATGAGGAGAGTACTTGTGAGTTAGAGACACAGAGGCATGCCCAGCAACTGGATTTGGTTTGTGTTTTTATTTCTTATATTTTTTCTCTGTGATGTGATGTTTGGGTCCTTTGGTGTTATGATGTGAGATAATATTCTTGAATTAGTAATGTATGATGTGTTATAATTTCCATTCATATTATAAATGGAGGACTTATTTCTTAACTGATATGCATTATCTATGATAAGATTAACTTGTGTGAGTGATCTTGTTCAGCCCAAAGTGGATTGTATCATGACATGGATGATTATGGTCAATGATTCATGTTTTTATAGTGTTGTGGTTTGTTTATGTCAGAAATTTTAGGTTTGGGATATATAGAGTTTGGAAGGATGGGGGGATGTAGTTGTATTTGGTGGTGATGTTTTCTGAGTTATTGGGGGCCATTTTGTTTAGAATGTATTGTTAGTTGTAGTGTTCATGGTACGAAAATATCATTTGGTGGTATTTCTTGGGGTTTTTATTTACATACATTTCATTATTATTTTTTATTTTAAATGGTGAGAGTCATTTGAGAGATAACTGATGTAATGGTAAATTCATTCACTATTTTTTACATTTCCAGTTTTGGTTGTTGGGGTAGTTTGAGGTAGTTTTCATTGGATACAGATTTTTTAGTTTCTCTATTATAGGAAATACACATTGTGTAGTCGTATTAGACAATGTGTAATGGTGGATCAAATATTTTATGTATCTAGAGGATATCCTGTGAAGAGGGTTGATGTTGTTCAATATTGATTCACAGTGTGTAACAAATTGTGTGTAAAAAACCATCAAGATGATGCATTTTTTATATAATGTTTCAATTTTATGAAAATAGAGAATCACACAACATGTTACCTATGCGATTTAAGTTATTTTTATTACCATTATGGATGAATTTTGTTTCATTCAGACACCTCCCTTACATATTATTTTGGAGGATACCTATGTTCCATGATAAGTTTATTGAGACGTCTTCCTTCTACTTAGATCATTTGGTTTCAATATATCATCATTATAAATACTTTATAGGTTCTCCTCACATTCTTGGTTGGTTTTCTTCCATTCAAATTCTAGGTATTAGTTGTGGAGATGTTTTTTGGGTTTGGCATTGTGTGTTGGGATACAAATTGATGATTCATTGGTATGGTGTACGTTGATTCTCTATTTTTAGTGTGTGGTTGTGGATTTTGTCTATTTCTTCTTCTCATTATGGTGTACAATGAGTTATAAAACGTCCTTTATATAAGGAATCACTTGTGTATCTTTTTTGTGTATCATGCCCAGGGGGGTTTTCTTTTTTCATTAATGGGTTATGGTTGTGTTGGCTTAATCAAATATAAAAAATGGTTAAATTAAATTTATGGTGTAAAGGGGTTTGATTCGAATGATTTTATGACATTCATATGATTATGATATTACGGATTGTATGGGTTTCATGCCCCCACTAAAAATTGTGTCTTTGTGGATATTTGGTTGTTCTTGAGGATATGTATTGTGACTCATTATTTTCTTATGATTGTTGTGATATCACCCTAAGTTTTAAATTTCCTAACCACTTATATTTGTCAAATGAAATTTCTTCTCCAATATTATAACATATGTGATAATGGATATAAAATAACATGGAATGTCATAAAATCTCATTTTAAATGTGTAAAATAATATTTATGTGTTGTGATTCATGTCATTTCATGTGATATGATGATGTATTGTAATGGAATGGGGGTTGACGGTTTGTTGGATGTGCTTTTTGGGTAGTGGGTGGTTTGATGGACATGAATTTAGTGTGGTGATATCGGTTTTCTGTCATGATTATGTGGTGGTGATGTGGTTTTTGTTGTTGTGTTTTTGTGGTTATGATGTGGTTTGTTGACTTTCATTAGGGGAAGAAATATTGTTTTATGGACGTGATTTTGAGGTGGTTATATGGATTTTCTGTCACTTGTTTTGGGGTGGTGAGGTGGTGGTTGATTTGTGCTTGATGCTCGGGTAGTGACAGAATAAAAAAATTTCAATAATGATTGATATGGAATAGGTTGATTATTTCAATAAAATATAAATTTATAATGAATAAATAAATGATTTTTCATTGGGTTGAATTTGTTTTTTGATAAATAATGAATGGAATGAAATTATTAAATGGAAATATATTATATTTTAGGTTCTAGCTTTTGTGGTGTTTTTCATTTGGAGGTGGCAGAAAAAGTGATTACGTTATTAAAGGATAGTGTTTGGTTGGGAACATATAGGATGCTATTTAGTGTTACAAACTATGTATATAATTTTATATTCCTTTTTATTTATATATGTACCACACCCAAGTTGAGAAATATGTGTCGCAACTGTGTAGTCAGGTGACATGTGTTTCCCGATATCCTGTGATAAGGAAGGATGGATGGGTACCCACTAATTCATGTTCTCTCCTATTAGAAATTTACGTATTTAAAAAGTTTTTATGGTCTATGTTCTTTTAAAGAATTATATTTTTGGATGGGATTTCCAATTTTCATTCATGTGATATATGACCATGCTTGTGGGGATATAGAGCATGTATTTTCCTACGAGGTGTTATCCGACTATTCTTGTAGGTCATCTTCTAGTGGGGTCCTTAATTGTAGGACTAGGGAACATTGTAGATGTCCTACATGGTCATGATACCCTACTAATATGATTATGAAATTTATTGGTATGTTATTCCCAAGGTGTTTTTGAGCGTGATGTGGTATGAATATGATTCTGGGGTGCAATGCTATAAAAGAGAAATGGGAGCTCCAGGACGCACGACGTTAGGGTGGAATAGAAGCATACTAGTTGGAAAGTAGTGCATGGTACCCTTATAAATGTAATTCATGTTATATTCTATTACATGACTTGTGATATTTTATGAACATGACTTTGTGAGGTTGGGATTGATATTGGAAATTTTTAGGTGCTTTTGGTTCTTCTATTTCCACACAGGTGTATTAGTGTTATTATTTCACATGCTCATGAGAGCCTTTAGATTTCATACTGATTATAATTCTGTGCTCACCTTATGTATATAAAAAAAATTTCAGCGTTCCAAGAAGATTATGTGGACTATTATGGACAATACTATCTCAGATCATTGTAAAGATTCAGTGGCACTACATTAGAATTTTTTTAGTATTTGCTTTGGAGACATTTATTTGTATCAATTTTATTTATTCATACATTTCTGGATAATTTTGATTTCTTTTCAAATTATGTCTTGTAGTTTTTTTGTGGTCGATTCATCTCATATCTTGATCCTACTCTTTTAAAGTGGGTAATTCCTCTGATTTCTTGTGATTTTTATACCCCCAGTTTTATCCAACTACCCAAGACCTACTAGAAGAATGACTTAATGTGTTATTATCTCTCTATCCTCATTGTGGTATATTTTGAGGGAGGGTTGTTATAGAATAATTTGGGTCTCCAATCGTTTTCTAAATACAACTATCATGGAGGGATCTTGGTTTTGTTTTTTTTGGTTTCTTGTAAATGGTTGAGAGTTATTACTCTTTAATGGTTTTGGTTAGTGTAATTGTGCAATGTACTACATGAATGGAAGCCTTATTGGATATTGGTTTTAGACCTAATTTTTATATATCAGTACTTTTTAAACCAATTATTTCTTGGATACTATTTTTAATTCCTTTAGTACATTGAATCATCACCCTTTATCTCTTATATATTTTGATAACCATATGAATAATGATCCAAATATTGGAAAATTTTAAATAATGTGGAGGAAGCTTCATAAAATATCTTCAATGAAAACCATCTAAAAAATGAATTCATTTATTCACTTTTATTTTGACTTATATGATTTTATTGAAATCCATACCTCACGCACTCTTAGTGGATCTAATACAAAATTTTCAAGAATTCCATGGGCTATACTCTATCAGTTATATCACTTCACCTAGTAATTTCTCATCCAATTCTAATATAGTGGAAACATCCAACATGATTCTATCATTATCTATTACTCCTTAGTAAAACAACACATGAAATAGTGGTCTAAAAATGGTTAATGTGGGAATTATTTTTTGAACATTCAGAATCCCTCCCAAAACTGATATTTAGTTTATGAACTATCTGGATTTATCTCATTAATCTCTTTCCCTATATAATAACTCTTCAATGAAGGAAACTGTTTATGGTTGAAATCCCTTTAGAGTTCATCTCAGGTGGTGAATTCTCTAGTATATATATTTTTTGTCGTTATTTTGAAAATAATTAAATGAAAATGGTAAAAAACCTAAAAATGATCTATGTTTTTAGTACTCCTATATGAATTAACTTACTACAAGAAAATCTCAAAATCTCCCATGTTTCAATTAGTTTCCTATATTTCTAATCCATGAAACTTAGGTTGTAGTCAGATCAGTCCAATTTTATGTTTAAAATCATATTGGTTGTTTGGAAATTGATGATGATTATTATTAATAATGAAATTGGTTACCATAAAATATCATAAATATTTATTCAGTTGAGATTGATTATATTCCCTACATGCACTTGTGTTGATAACTCTCTGAGAAGAATATGATGAGGATGAAAATCCTATAAAAGGAATTTTAAAAACTATTTATCTATTTATTCAGTGATTATTATACATCTAACCCTACCAATTGTAGTTATTTACACCTATTGATCAATAAAGACATATTGATTTGAACTAGACATCCTCATGTTCCTAACTCATATAAAAATCACAATTAAATTTTAAAAATTATATTTCCAACCCCAATAAAAGTTCTAGGTGGATAAAATGGATATCACAAGCTAGACCTCAAATAAATTTTAACCCAACTAAAATTGGGTTACCTTTTGGTATTCATGTTGACTTTTGGTAAGAGTGTATTTTGTGGGTTCTTTCATTATGTTCAATGGGTTCATTGTGTGTTCCTAATAATGAGAATAAAAAGAGTTTGGTTTTTGTTTTAAATTTAGATTTTTAACATTGGATATACCCTCCCATTGCTAAATTGTTATTCAATTAAACTATCTCCCCAATCTATAGTCAGCTAAAACATCAACAGATCACCATCAAACAATTTTTAATTATTTAAAATGAAAGTCTAATGAATACTAAATTCTATATATTTGCATATAAAAGTGGTTAGATATTTCTATTCTCTCATGAATCAACCTGCTGCTCAATATCATTGATAGTGAAAATGGTTCAGGTTCCATGTATGTTAAAACCATGGAGGGTATCCAGAATAATTAAATTACAGAGAATAATAAAAACATTTTACTATATAATAAATAAAATACATTAAGGGAATTTAAAAATAAGTGAATTTAAAATTAATGTCCTAAATCACTAACATTGGTTGGGTGAGTCTCCTTGGCATGATGACTAAGGGTATTGTGTACCGTCGTTGGAATAGATTGGATAAGAAAAAAAATAAAAACCTATTATACAAGAAGTTTAGAGATTAATCAACAAATTAATATTTGATATTTTGTGACTAATAATCCTCTTTAGATAGGTAGAAAAATTATTCAGGCTCATTTAACAATACAAAATTGTATTTCATCACTTGAGAACCAAATACTCTTTCTTCTTCCATGGTGATCCTTGTCCTTTCAGAATGCTCCGTATTTTCATTACCAATTTTTTATTTCATTTATGAATACCATTTGTACATATTGAGGGTTTATATTCCATTTAATAAGATAATCATGAATCTTCCCATTATCAATATTTCTTACTTAAATCTCTTCATTCCTCAGTTTTCTGGATCATAGTTTTGTGTAGTCTTAAGAGAATTCTTCCCTAAATTTTATAGATTCGGGAAGTGGGAGTCTATTTAAGTTCATTACTTACTTATTTTAGAACATTTAGATTTTAATCCTTCATGTTCAAAATTATCAAATTTCAAAATCCAATTTTTCCATAGGAAACTCCTCCGGTAAGGAATTTGAGTCTTATGAGACTCCCTTTAATTTGGAAATTCTGAACTGATGTCATACGTGTATATTATAATGTGGTATAAATTCATATGTTCTGGGGGGAAAGTCATACTAGGATTCATAATATATTAATTTTTCTATGTAGGATGTTATATACAACATGAAATTCTTACAAGAAAAGTAATATGGAGTATAGAAGTCATATTCTAGACTATAACATTTTATACACTTGGGTAACCAATGTTTTACACACAACCAAAAGAAATGATTTGTGAACTGAGGAAATTCCATGAAAGAAAAATTAAAATGCATACCCATTATAGGATAATTGATGTCAACATCCCCTTTAATATTTTTTTCCTTTAACCCATTAAAATTTAAGAATAATGTAACTTGTGATCATATGATGTTTTAATTGATTAAAAATAATAGAGACATAAAATTGAAATCTTTTTAAGAGTTTGAAATAAATACCCAAAATTAATGCAATTATTTTTAATTAATTTCGTAAATTAATAAAATAAATAATAATCAGGATTTTCTTCCATTTTAATTTTTATTCCAAATGTAGACTAATCTAATATATATGAATTTTATTTCACATTAATCAAAAAATATGAAATATTATAGTATTCTATAAAAATTTCATTAAAAGTAATTTCTTGATCCAAATTCTAAAAATTATTTTTCTATACTAAATAAACATTAACATATTTTTCATAGATATATCTTGAAATAACTAACTAGGTTACAACTAGTGTTACAATTTTCATGAAATTATCCATTCCAAATCAAATAACCACCTATTTGGAATATTTGGTTTGTGAAATAAAATTTCCATTCTTTACCTATATCACATTACAATAAAGGATAAAAATAAACTCTCTATTCATTATAATTTTGAATTAACTCATCATAAATTAAAAAGAACATACATTAATCTTCATTTGATCCTCCAAATATTATTTCAACCACATAGATAGTGTTTATCATCCTCAAATAATCCAATTTACTTCAATTGAATATTATAATGAATCATTCATCATTAGAAACCAATCTTTCCCAAATATTTATCAAGCTATATTTACTTTCACTTAGCAGTTGATATATCCAATAGATCACCTACAAAAATGTTCATTAATTATTTTCAAATCTTTGAATATGAAATATATTTATCTATTTAATTAAAATTTCAACATCAAGATGTATGTTATGAAATATATATTTGATACTTGTTGGAAAAAAATGAATTTACTTTACCAAAATACAACTATGAACAATTGAATCATTTTAATCCAATCCTTTAGAATAAAATTATATCCACATTTCTATTAATCTAGAAGTATCTTTTTTATATAATATGTCATTTGTTTATAATCAATTTTCATTCTTCATTTTCTTGTAATAGAAAAAACTATTTTTCTTTGATAAAATTATTCTCTTCTAAACTAAAAAAATTCCCCCATGTTTGAATCTACTATATTTTGTCCGGATTTTCATCCACATGTATAATATAATAATATTATATTCAAACCTTATAAAAAATATTAGGCTCTAAATTTGATAAGTGTAATGTTTCATGTAGTGACAGGAGTCATCTAATTTTTATTAGAGTGGTCTGGTCTATAAGAATGCCTTGGCCCCCAAATGTTGCCCTGATTTTTGATTTATATAAAGATAAAATACGTGTGTCAATGTCACCATACTTGATGTATTATTATAAATTAATAAAAAACCATTATTCCCCAATTTAACTTCTCTACACATCAACCCTTCCATCAAAAAATTATTCACTTTTTCATTAAACCATATACTTATTTTCCACCACATAGAATAAATGGATTTCAACTTTTCTTCCATGATTTTTTTGAATAGTTTATACTATTTGAAAAAAAAATTAAAAACATTTAAAATTATCTCATCACTATATGATTCATAATTATTGTAAATTTTATCATTATTTATAATTAAGTCATTAATGTTTCTTATTAAAAAGTGTTTTATATTTGATTCTTCCCATTGCACATCTCATATAGTGTCATTTACTCACAAAAACATGATAATGATATATCTTTAATATAAATTTATTTCTATACCACTTCCCCTATAGTAATCACTTTTTAGTACTATTTAGGAGCATCATTCAATCCATGTTTTTTATTATTCATTAATTATACTCTATTGAACCATTTTATTAATGATTATTCTCCATTGAAACTTAAAGCCTGACTATAATATTCTGAAGATAATCCAACACATGGGTATTTATAGACACTTTACCATTATTATTCATTCGATTTAATATTTTCATAACTGGAATCTTTCCTGCTGATCATCAATAATATGATATAAAATTGAACACATTGGACATGTTATAGATTACTATCATTCATCCTAATCTACTATAGTAATCAATGAATAATATAAATCACCTTTGTAAATCATTATATAATAGTACTATAATTTTAAAAACATTAATGTGATGTAATTCTATAAATCATGTTCACTTTTTACCCATTTTATTATAATTAATCCTAATTATATTTCTACTTTAACAAATAATAAACAAATCAGTAAAATAATTTATATGTTTCTTTATAATATGATCCTTCGCATTTCTCTAATTATGTAAAGGATTTTTGGATAATGTCACCATGAATAGTTTTCCAAAAAATGTCTTCATCACCCTTGTATAGAAAGAAAGAATCATATTCTTTAGTAATGGGGTAAAAATTACCATTTGTGAACATTCTTTATATGAGAATTTCCTTATCCTTTTCCTTGCAATTATAAGTCTTTTTAGGAATGTGTTTACAAATTTTAAAATAAAAAAATATCTAACACATAGTTGACTGTGGGCATAGAATAAAATAACCATGGAATACATTAATCTAAAGTTTATAACACACTTTTTTCACTATAATATCCTGTGATGTTAAGACATTCATTATTTCAGAATAAGGTGACTCAATATTGTATTTAATCTATTAGAAAAAATCATTATTTCTCACTAAAGGGGATGTGTATACACTATCTAGAATCCATAATGTTTAACAGGTCATTTATTTTAAATCAATTTCCATTATAAACAATATTTTATGTCTTTTTGTAGATGAAAAAATCATGTTTCATCCCATATTTTTTGGTTGATATTCATATTACTCTTCTATTTATGATAGGTCATCCTAAAAATTTTAAAATACAAGTATAATTTAAGTATTAGGTTTTATTGATGACTCCTTATAAATATTTTCATATTACATTGAGTCTCCCATTATATATTATTTTGTATCCTTAATAATAAATTCATTGATTTATGATCATAACCTTCATACAACAAATAAAATATATATAAAAATATTGAGATTATGTATTCTATTTATTTATATTGATTGATCATGTTCTTTAAAGTACATATTCTCTGTGTAACACATGGTTTGTGTATGCGCCATCCTTCCAAAATAATAATACCTTGTTTTCATTATTATTGTGTTTCTTTTTAATCATTATAGTTGTCTTTTAGGTCTCCCCAAGTCATTATTCTTCGTATGAGTTCATTCTTGTGGATTAGTATAACGAATAAACAAATATTAGTCATATGTAATCCTAAATAGAGTGCCATAAGTCCTCAAGAACACGTCTTTGTATGTCAGAAGCTACCATAATGTAGTGAGAGTTTGTAATCCCATTGTGGGGGGGGGGATTATCTCTAAGTATCATCAAAAAATATATAATTTTAAATAAAAAATAAAAAAACAGATTAAGTGAAAAGATTCATATTGAAAATCTAACCATCCACAATATATAATATCAATTTTATATAATAAATTTATTCCAGGTTTTATCATATATAAATAAATATGTATAAATAGTTACTGGTATGAATAAATATAATAGTAAAATTTATAAAAATACAGGGAGGCTCAAATATACAACCACAATTCCCTCCATTCACTTTTCTTCTAAATTTTCATTAATTTACTTTTCAAAATCATTTTTATTAAATGTGTCTTGAAGGTGAAACCTGATGATCTTCATACACATAATGGTTCCCATACATGGTGTAAGAAATTATCTCAATAAGAAACCCTAAATGATTTGATTTGAATTTATCATAATAATATATTGTTATATACAAAAAAATTAAATCAAAAATAAATCATGTACGTGAGGTTATTGTGTGAAAGATAGACCACTTGGACATTTGAACGCATCTACATTGGATTTTACCAAAAAGAATAGTGACATGGAACCGTGGATAAATCTTAGTGAGAATAAAAGTTTTATAAGGGAAGGTGTAATGTAAAAAAACTCACAGAGTCAGTATCTAATACCCTATAAAAAATGTTATAGACAGTAATTATGTTAAACAAAAGTGTCTTCTCACTAAGATAGAGGTTTTGAAACTATGTATCGAACAAAAAAATTCACTCAGGGGGACTGGAACCTTGATCCTACAACTTAGGGTCATGTCTTATTATTATAGTCTATAATAACACTATATTTTTTATGGTGATTCGTATTATCACCCAGTCACTCAAGGAATGTCCTCTAACTATTTCATATATCACACCCTCTCATGTTGGGTGACATGCACCTTTAACCCATCACTCAGTCTCAAGTATCATTTAATTTCTCTTAATTTTCTAAAAGATCGTGGTCAAGAAACCCAATAACAATTATTGTAGCCATAGAACAAAAATATACCTTGATTTTTTACTAAATAATACCTAGCGCAATGCTAATGTATATATCATAACACAACTCATCATCCAACACCATGAACCATCTCTCCATACTCAGTTAACCCATGAATAACGCAAATGTGCAAAAATATCCCAATTTTTTTTTCAATATCATATTCCAAATTCCATATAAAACTCGACATGCTAGTTAAAAAAATCCACACACATTAACAAAACCCCACTATGGTATTTAACTACCCTTGAGGTGATAAGAATAATATATCCCCTATCCCACATATATACTTAGTGGCTGCAACAACACCTGAAAGTGTACTAATCCATAAATATACTTCTTACACTATTCATTAACTATGTCCAAATGGGTTCTAATGTTGTTACCTTACATAATACATCATGAATTTTCACTTCTATATGGTCATCCAAAAATATTTCAATCGTAAACCATGTACAAGAAAACAATGTAACACAAAAATATCCAACACAACCATCCACACATAGGTCATGCAATCATATAAATCCACTAAAACATACCCCAAACCCACATTACATTGAAAATCTTTAAAGGACCGATCATAGATTATCAAATTAACTCGCAAAGTAATGAATCACCCAAATACTAAATAACACTATCAGTATACTCTTATAAATATGGTTACAAAATCCACATGTTAAACATAGACTTTTCCCATATAATTATAATTGATTTACAACCATCATAACATCGATCTAAATTCATAATCACCCATGGGACTATAAAACCTATCAAATATACTAAACTATGTCCATTTTCCACTAATTATATAATTCCCAATCCCCAAGGGTTTGTGGGATTAGACTATAGGTCTCTCCCCAATGTGTTATAATAGTATATCCCATCCATTGACATGACTAATGCATTCTAAACTCAATTTAAAACAAAATGAGTCCATCCTAGCCTATCATACTTTTCAAGAATAACAAGAACCCATTCTAAAAACCAATACCAATAACCCAAAGAAAATGCAAAAATTTCATATAAATAGATTTGGAATATCATAAAATATAAAAGGAATCCCCTAATTCCAAAATAGAGTTCTCATCGAAAATTATCACTTACCCGACTCGATAAAATAATATACAAATAATCACCAATATCTTGATTTCCTTACATATAAAAAACATTTTAAAATAATTTTAAAAAATATTTATTTATCAAAATTTATCAAAAGAAGAATAATACATGAATTCTAATTTTGTAGCTACTCATGTAAAAAAACTCAAGAAATGAAATGCTTCTGAATTATTTCATGTTTTTAATACATATATCAGATAAATCCACATCATAAAATGCCTATATTGCCACCAATTAATATAAATTTGGATAAAAACTAGGAAAACACAATGGGTTACTTTTATTAATCAACACAATGAGATACAATGAGTGTTTTCCCCCATTCTACATCCTCCATCAAGGACATGAGAAATACCTACAATATGGGGATAATTTCACAATGCATACATGGAATCATCAATATTCACTTGAAAAATGCCTAAAATAAAAGAGGTGACCATGTGACGGAATAAAGGTGGGAAATGCCTAATATTTTATCGATCTAATGGGATGATAGAGCCCACTATTGACCAACAATCTAGATGGGTCCAAGTGGGTTTCATGGGTGATAACTATGGTAGGAGAGACTGACAAAATAGGCACTCTTAATAACCACATGAAAGAATAAGGATTGTTTATGAGTCTAAAATGAAAAGTATTTCCCCTGTTAAAAAACAACCAACCAGTCCCATTGAATCCCAGGTTTGTCACCAGCAAGTACCTTGTGACTCAAAGACAACCTAAGGTAAGCCCATTGACTGAAAAGTGCTTCTTCCATTGGCCCTTCATACCTGAAGTGGTAAATGGGGACTCAGTATGGGGAGTCTTGACACCCCATGGATTCTTTATTCTAGTTTTGACAACAGGGCCTTCCAAACCATACTCTGCTCATCCACCCACTCCCATAACCATCAAACACAAACAAAAACACCAATTATTGATGCAGATTGATTTAAAACTACCACAAGAGTCCCAATTAACAATGATACCCCATCTCCAAGACTCAGAAATCATTTTCCTCCAATATTATCAAACCCATAGTCACTTAAGTCATTAAAGACTCTCTAAAATTGAGAATTTCATCCCCAAAATATATCTTCGATAATTGCTCGAAACAAGATCTAATTAACTAAACCTGATACCACTAATCATTTTTAATTCCAGACTATATTCCATAAATTTTCTATCACCCCAATCCATACACAATATAATTCATCATAAACTCTAGATCAAACCCACCATAATTAATCATCCATCATTAAAATAGTATGAAAAATGTTGAACCACCTCCCCATAGCCAATAACATGAAAATAATTAGTTGTCTCTCCCAAAAATTTATATTTCAATAAAATCAATATATCCTTCCATGATTTTAAATCCTAAACAAATACTAGTTCCTTATCTTGAGATATATAATTGGAAAATGTGGGCTCAACTCAACTCGTTCATCACTACATCGACAAATAAACGAAACTAAGGTGATTTTGCAACCATCATGAAACCACCAATTTATAAAATGTTATCTAGATCACAATTCATAGTTTGTTTTTGATAAAACATCAAATTGATAATATTCATATTAATGTATTTTATGAGTACCACATATTCAACACATGAGTAACACAAAGCCCAATAAACGGATAAGAAAAATCACTAGTTTTCAAACACACAATCCATATCAACGATCATCAACAGATCCCAAAATATAACTATAACATCCCAGGTAAATAATGAATATGAAATGTTCATGTATATTAAAATTTGTGAATAAAATATTAATATTACTTTAAATGGGATGCTATGATCGATGGTGTCCACAATACGCAACAACGAGTTTCTTTTAAATCTTACGTTGCACTCTAATAATATAATATTATTATTTTAAATGGTAGTTAACGCCTAGCCGTTGTAATGGAAATATTGAATAGACCTAACTAAAAAATTATTATATACATTTAAAAAATATTTTTACATTTATCCAATAAATGTTAGAGGCTTAAAATGCAAATGAATCCAATTTTAAGCATAAATCTTCTAATATTTTTTAAAAGGTTGATTAACAGACTTTTGATGGAGAACTATTTTTAAATATAATTTTGATAGTTTTATATGTAATATTCTGACAAAATAAAATCCTTCTTTAGAATCTGGACATCAAAATTTACTTTGTGTAAATTTTTGTTATTTTTCCGATAAAGTTCATTTTTTGTGAAAATGTTGTATTTTAATTCGAAACCTCCTTTTAATCTTATTTATTTATATGGATATATTATATTTATAATTGGTTTTAAAGTTTAGTTAAAATATATTTTTACCATTTAATCCAATGGTAGTCATTAGAACTAATTTCACATTGAAATTGGACATAAACAAGTGTCAATCTTTTGATAGATATTGTTTCTTAAAAATAATTTATTTGTTTTGATAGCGGGAATTAATTATAAAAATAATTAATGAAATTTTTATGTTTTGAATTTGGTAAAATGGAAATCATTTTTGAATTTGGAATATAAAATATATCCTAGGGTGAATTTATGGTATTTTTCTGAAAAACATCGATTTTTGATGAAGAGTGAAACCACTAATTGGTACTTAAAAAACTGGTTTTTCATTTAAATGAAATTTTACCACCTTTGTGATTTTAATTTCAGAAATCCTACATACATGGTTTTCATTAGGAAGTAAAATTTGGTTCAATGGGATTAAAATAATTATTTGGCGAATAGTAACTTTTACGTTTTATTAATAACGATTAAAGATAATTAGTGTATTTTAAGGTAAATATAATGATATAATAATATGAAATTACCTTTACACTTGTCCTAAACTTATTGGATGAATCATGATGGACCAAGACAATCCATTTGTCAACTTGGGGACCCCATGGGGCCAAATGGGTAAGAAAAAGGCATTAATAACTTTTTATTTAAAGAATAAATAAAAGTGTCACAAACATGTATTGTTTCACTAAAACAATTTTTACATGGGGTTATACAAGTCATATGTTTTACAATAAATATTCATTAGAAAGATAAAACGATTTCCTACATCATGAAAGGTTTTTTATAATATTTATATATTTAATAAATACGTTTATTTGTGACGCAGTGATGATTAAGTGATTACCTCATTATTGAACGATTTAATAAAAATGAGATGATAATGTAACATATAAGACATAATCTTGTCAAAAACCTATTGGATGGATTTATTTAGAACCCTTATCAACATATCCACTAAATATATAATTTTGGGACCTTTAATATCTGAATATCATTTTATAATAAAGTAACTTTTCAAGACATTCCAAGAGTGTCCCTCCTCCCTCTTATAAGAGGCCCCCACCTCTACCCCCTTACACACACCTCTCAAGCCTTTAGATCGACCAAAATCTGCTCATTTAATCTCTAAAAATCCCTCTCCTAATCCTAGAATCCTTACCTTAGGATTAAATCTCTTCAATAAACCTTTTTGGTTCAAACCAAAGGGAGTTACCCGATTTAAAGGTAATGTCTTTTCTTGTGTTCTTTTGTTTTATTTTGCTTCTCCAATTACATAAACTCTTTTTATTACTTTCTTTTGTAAAAAACCCAGTATTTTAAATATACTCTGATGTTGTTATGAGAAGGATTCGAGCTACACTTACACGCACCTCTGTCTAATGATTAATGAACATACTGTTTCCGTGGATGGTGAATTATTGGCTCATGAAACGATGGATGTTATATATTCTCCTACCACCTATCATGGTGGCCATAATGATGGAAATGTATTCATTTAAGATATATATTATATTTATTTCTTCTATATGATTATTTATTTTACATTTAAAAAATACCTTTATTCTTTGTCTGTTGTGCAAATGCGATAATTTCATTTGAGGAAGTGTGGACTACCGCCCCCTCAAGTGATGTGACTTGTTCATGCAATACATGGAATGTATAAAGAATGGAATTAATGAACATATGTGAACTATATAAAATATATATTATACCATAATTATAATATATATATATATATCTCATTTAGTTTTAATTCCATTAATGTGACAAAGAAATGAAAGTAGCGTTCATGCGTACGTATGGCCTACCATCTCCATGAACGGTGCATTTCATTTTTTTTATCTCCAAATGTTATGGAATAGTATAAAATGAATATAAAATGGATATATATGATATTTAAATCATTAATAATATTCTGGATATGGCGTAATTATATCTACATGGACAATTCTTTTCAAACAAGTTCATTTTAGACAAATGTACCGAACATCGAAAAAAACATCTGATATGAACTCACATAATTAACTAATTATTATAAAATTATAATATGTGATATGAATTGAATAATAATCATTAAATTAGTTTCTTAAGAAATTATTAATTGAACAAAGTTTATTATTCAAGAATATAAAGAAACGAACAAGACAAGTCGGACTTGAGGTAAGGGATCCTACCTCTTTTTTTAAGTACTCTATTTTATGTCATTCCTTTTATTCTCTTCTTTATTATGTTGGAGATGTTATTTTATATTCATAATAATGTAATTTTCATGTTCATATGATGACATAACTCTCTTTCTATCATCAATTCATTTTAAGAATGTTTAAGTGGCACCATTAGACAACCGAATTTTTGTAAGGGGATTTCTAATCTCACTTTCAATTTCGTGAGATTTCTATGGTTCACCAATTATTTATTCCATGTGGTATATTGTGTAATTAAATTTAAAATATATTATCATGATTATATTTATATTCATGGAATTATGTGATTCATCTATTTCATATTATCGTTTGGTCATACCACTTCATTCATTGCAAGGAGGTAAGGGTTTTTATCTCATTATTTATTCCCGTGAGATTCATGCTATATATGTCACTATCTCATTTGAGTGGTGTATGTACTTCCCATTATCCTACTCTTTGTGTAATATAGTTTCATTTATGGGTATTTACTTCGATGTTGTATAGTCCTTCTTTCATGGGGTGTACGTTTCGAAAGTTACCCAAGACAGGAAGGGAACCTTTAACCCTCCTATTTTTAAAAGAATTCTTTTTGTTATGTCTTTTAATTTACATCTTCTTATGTTGGGATATGTTATTATATATCCATATTGCGGTAAATTTTATGTCCATGTGATGATATACCCTTTATCTCTCTCAACAACTCTTTTTCTAAAATTTGTTGTAACGCCGTTAGGCTATCGAATTTTTGCAAAGGAACATCTTAACCCAATTTCGATTCTTTGAGTTAAACTTCTACTTCTTGATTATGTCATGATATGAATATTTATGGATGACCTCTGATTGTTTTACAATTAATATCCACTTATATTGGCTGTATTTATATTTTTCACACATATTTATGTAATTGATTTATCCTTAATCTATGGATATCTTCTTTGTAAGGTATTTCGTCTCAATATCCTTTCATTGAGGAATATTTTGTTTTATACATGACTTTATCTTATAAGGTGTATAAACCAATTTGACTTTGACTTTTATTCAAAAGGAATCTTTTTATATGTAGAGTTTTATTAAACGACAAAAGAGAATGTTTTTATCTTACACATGCGGTGACAACAACTTCTCTGCCGCCACAACCATTATTTGAGTTTTGGCTTCCTCTACAAGCCATAATTTTTAAAAAAAAATAAATACCATGTTTTACTTTTCTTTTATATTTTTATTGAAAATGGTTTTGATAATGTTTTTATTATATTAATCTGTTGTATTGATATCTTCTGACTGAAATATGGAAACGTTATGTTTCCTTTATGCATGTTTTATGCGATATGATTATGTTATTTTTATTAGGAATTGTTTATGAAGACGGGTGGTTATGTGATAAACTAACAGAAGGTTATCCCAATATAGCTCTCCAATGCATTGGGTAATGCGATGGAGTTAATCGCTATGGTTTCTCTAATGATATTTAGGGAATATACTGTGGTGGGTATTCCAAACGTAACCAAGAGGGTTACTCCCTACGTAAGAATGTTATGAATTCCTCAAGTTACTTTATGTATTATGATTTCTATGAGTTATTAATAAATCTTATGATTTCATGAGGTGTGTTAAAGTGATTATGTTTTAAGAGTAAAGTATGATTTCATTGATTCTTATGTATACCAAGACTAATGTTTTCTTTCTGTATTTTTATATACATTACGGAGCTTTTTATGCTCATCCAATGTTTTTGAAATGTTTTCCACAGGACTTAAAGATGAATACGGTCAAGGATGGGATCCAGGAAAGACTTGCTGTCTAAAACATGGAACTAGACATGTTTATTTTTAAGAGTTTTTTTATGAAAAAAATGGAAACTGAGTAGAAGTGTCTACCTTGTAATCTTGTGAGATGTAATAGTTATGTCCTAATTCTCTAAAACTCTAAAACTGAAAAGATCCTCAATGGGAATTATTCATTTAATTTAGGATTGTGTAATGTTTTAAGACTGGGTCCTTATAGTTGGTATAAAATGTTGGTTTAGATAACTTTACATGTTAGGGTACTCCTTAAGAATAATTGACATTACCATAACAGTTTGGATTTTAGAAAGAGTCGTAGATTTTTTTAAGATAAAGTGAATGAGTAATTATATATTTATATATTATATGATCATTTTAATGATATAATCACACTGGCCTTTTTGGTTTTAGTAAATGGCTGGATCATGTAGGCACCAAAGTAATAGTGGATGTGAAGAACACTATGACGATTTTTGGAAAGAACAAATGAATGATATGGGAGCTGCAATGAGAACTCTTGTGGTTATTCCCAACCAACTATTAGGAGTCATGATCAACCACTTGAACCTTGGTGAGTTCTCTAATGCATCATGTATGAGAGAACCAACTCGATGTGGAAGTTCAGGTAATAATTATAATGGTAACCATTACGGTTTATACGATCCTTACTTTTGAGGTAATTATGGGTTACTATATGTTATGATGGAAAATGGAAGGCATGAGATTAAATTGAGGTTAAATTAGGTTATGGTTATTTTTTATGATTTTATCTATTTTTGGTGAATTTTTTAAGAATTATTTAGTTTTGGAAAAAGAACAATGCGTAGACTGTGTGACAACTCGTCGCGTCAGACGAAGCTGCGGGAATCGAACCCACAACCAAAGTGTGACTCGTATTTATTACCTACCACTGGACTACGTGAAGTCGCTAGTTATTATGACTAATTATTTTTAGTTAGATGATCTTATGAATCATGAATAAGTTTATTTTGGGTTATCTATGGAAATTATTAGCCTATCATGGAGGATATGTGATTTGGTTAATTACTTTTATGTATGAGACTTTAAGAGTAACTGATGTTATTTTGAGATAAATGTTAAGATTTATCTTGGAAGACTACATTATTAAATCCATCAGAGATTTGGGATTAAATCATAGTTTTGATTATTTGAGTAATTTTATGGATATCTTCTTATTGAATGGTCTTTGAGGGAATTTGGGTTTTGTTGGAAAAAATTTGGAGATTAAGAGTAGTTTTCTATTTGTGAAAGATTATCCTTTTTGGGGATAATCTGATCTTGTACTAGCCATTTTGGTTTTGGTTACGGTCTAAAGACATGGGAAATATATAGTTCTCTATTGTGGATTAGGTGAATCTCTAGAAGTTGATTATAACGCTCTTAATGTGAACAAGTCATCCAAAATACTCGTCTTTTAGAGAAAATATGAGTTTGTGTAAGAAATATAGTAAGAGATGAAAGTATACACGAAAATTAAGTATGTTTCCATATTATTTAGTTAAGATTATAAATAAATTCCTCAATGAAATTTAACGTAAATACAAAAATGTTGTCTGTTAACTTTTTTTACTGGGGAATCAAATACCATTTAACCCATCACTAGTTTTTGATTTTCTGGTGGTTAACTTTCTCATAAATTTGTTTTCTATCACTCTCCATCAGAACAAGACCCTTTGTTTTCTCTTCCATTTCCATGTTTTCCTATATAGAATCCTAGTATGGGTTAACTCAGGTGACCTTTGTACTTCCCATTCTTTCTTTTAAAGTGACAGTTTAATTGACTCCTTTTCTGATGTGGGACTTTCAATGATATATCTAGGCCCAATTTTTAAATTAAGAAGATGCAATTCCAAAAAGGGGGGAAGGATGTAACATCCCAGGTAAATAATGATTATGAAATTTTCTTGTATATTAATATTTGTGAATAAAATATTAATATTACTTTAAACGGGATACTAGGTTTGATGGCGTTCACAAAACACAACAACGAGTTTCTTTGAAATCTTACGTTGCACTCTAATAATATAATAAAAATACTTCAAATGGTAGTTAAAGCCTAGTCGTTGTAATGATGAGAATGAACAAAACTAACTACAAAATGATTATATACATTTATAAAATATTTTTACATTTATCCAATAAATGTTAGAGGCTTAAAATGCAAATGAATCCAATTTTAAGCATAAATCTTCTAATATTCTTTAAAAGGTTGATTAACCACGTTTTGATGGAGAACCCTTTTTAAATATAATTTTGATAGTTTTATATGTTATATTTTCACAAAATAAAATCCTTCTTTAGAATCTTGACATCAAAATTCACTTTGTGTAATTATTTGTTATTTTTCCGATAAAGTTCATTTTAATTGAAAATGTTGTATTTTAATTCAAAACCTTCATTTAATCTAATTTATTTATATGGATAGATTATATTTTTAATTGGGTTTAATGTTTAGTTAAAATATATTTTTACCATTTAATCCAATGGTGGCCATTAAAATTAATTTCACTTTGAAATAGGACATAAACAAGTGTCAATCTTTTGATAGATATATTTTCTTAAAAACATGTTATTTGTTTTGACAGCGGAAATTAATTATAAAAATAATTAATGCGACTTTTATGTTTTGAATTTGGTAAAATGGACAACATTTTTGAATTTGGAATATCAAATATATCTTAGGGTGAATTTTTGGTATTTTTCTGAAAAACATCGATTTTTAATGAATAGTAAAACAACAAAGTGGTACTTTAAAAAACTAATTTTTTGTTTAAATGAAATTTTACCACCTCTGTGATTTGAATTTTAGAAATCTTACATACATGGTTTTCATTAGGAATTAAAATGTGGTTCAATGGGATTAAAATAATTTTTTGGTGAATAGTAACTTTTAAGTTTAATTAATCACGATTAAAGGTAATTAGTGTATTTTATGGTAAATATTATGATATAATAATATGAAATTACCTTTACACATTTCCTAAAATTATTTTATAAGTCATGTACGACCAAGAAAATCCATGGGTCAACATGGGGACCCCATGGACCCACTTGGGTAAGAAAATGACATTAATAACTTTTTATTTAAAGTAAAAATAAAAGTGTCACAAACATGTATTGTTTTACTAAAAAAAATACATGGGGTTATAGAAGTCATATTTTTTACTATAAATATTCATATATATCTAAAAATATTTCCTTAATCATTATATCTTTTTTATAATTTTTATACATTAAATAAATAAATTTATTCGTGACACTGTGATGATGAAGTGATTACCTCATTAATGAATGATTTAATTAAAATGAGAAGATAAGGTAAAATCTAAGACATACACTTATCAATAACCTATTGGATGGATGTATTTCGAACTGTAATCACCTTATCCTCGAAAAATATAATTTTGGGACCTTTAATATCCGAAAATCATTTTAAAATAATGTAACTTTTCAAGCCTTTCCAAGAGCGCCCCTCCTCCATCATATAAAAGGCCCCCAACACTACCCCCTTACCCAAACCTCTCAAGCCTTTGGCTCAACAAAAATAAGATCATTTAATCTCTCCACATCCCTCTCTTCATCATACAATCCTTACCATAGGTAGAAATCTTTTCAAGAAACCCTTTTGGTTCAAACCAAAGGGAGTTACCCGATTTAAAGGTAATGTCTTCTCTTATGTTCTTTTGTTATATTTTTCATCTCCAACACCATAAACTATTTTTATTACTTTATTTAGTAACAAAACAAGTATTTTCAATATACTAAGATGTTTTTACGAGAAGGATTCGAGCTAAACTTACACAAACCTCTCTCTAATGGTTAAAGAACGTATTGTTTCCATGGATGGCAAATTACTGCCTCACGAAAGGATGATTGTTCTATCTTCTCCTACCACCTCTAATGGTGGAAATTATGATGGAACTATATTCATTTATGATATATATTATATTTATTTCTTCTCTATGCTTCTGTATTTTATATATAAAACATACCTTTATGCTTTTCGTGTTCTGCAAATGCAATAATTTCATTTGAGGAAGTGTGGACTACCGCCCCCTCAAGTTATGTGACTCGTTCATGAAATACATAGAAAGTGTAAAGATTTCAATTAATGAAATTATTTGACCTATATAACATATATATTATACTGGAGTTATTATATATATATATATATATCTCATTTAGTTTTAATTCCATTAATGTGACAAAGAAATGAAAGTAGCGTTCATGCATACGTACGGCCTACCGTCTCCCTGAATTGTGCATTTCATTTTTTTGTCACCAAATGTTATGGAATAGTATAAAATGAATATACACTTGATATATATGGTATTTATACCATTAATAAAATTCTGGATAAGGTGTAATTATAACTACATGGACAATTCTTTTCAAACAAGTTCATTTTTTACTCATGTACTGAACATCGCAAAAAACGTCTGAAATGAACTGACATAATTAACTAATTATTATAAAATTATAACATGTGATATGAATTTAATAATAAACATTAAAATAGGTCCTTAATCAATTATTAATTGACCAAATATTATTATTCAGGAATATAATGAAATGAACAAGACAAGTCGGACATGAGGTAAGGGATCCTACCTCCCTCTTTCTTTTTAAGTATTCTCTTTTATGTCATTACTTTTAAGCTCATATTTCTTATGTTTGGGGTGTTCTTTTATATTCATTCTACTGTACGTTTCATGTTAATATGATGAGATACCCCTCTTTCTCTCATCAATTCATTTTATGAATGTTTAAGTGGCGCCGTTAGGCTGCCGAATTTTTGTAAGGGGATTTCTTATCTCACTTTCAATTTCATTAGATTTCCATTGTTCTCCAATTATTTATTGAATGTGGTGTATTTTATACTTTTATTTGATATATATTTTCATTATTCTATTTATATTCATTATATTATGTGATTCATCTATTTCTTATTTTCTTTTGCTCATATGACTCGATTCATTGCAATGAGGTACGTGTTTTTATCTCACTGTTTATTCCCGTGAGATTCATGCTATATATGTCACTATCTACTCTGAGTGGTGTATGTACTGACCATTATCCTACTCTTTGTGTAATATACTTTCGTTTATGGGTATTTACATCAACTTTTTATAGTCCTTCTTTTATGGTGTGTATGTTTCGAAAGTTACCGAAGTCGGTAAGGGAACCTTTAACCCTCCTATTTTTAATAGACTTCTTTTTGTTGTGTCTTTTAACTCAAATATTCTTATGTTGGGATTTGTTCTTATATATCATTATTTCTATAAATATTATGTCCAAGTGATGTTATACCCTTTATATCTCTCATCAACTCTTTTTCTAAAATTTGTGGTAACGTCGTTAGACTATTGAATTTTTGCAAGGGAACTTCTTAACCCAATTTCAATTTGTTGGTTTAAGATTATTCTTCTTGATTATGTCATGCTATGAATATGTGTGGATGACATCTGATTGTTTTACACTTAAAATCTACTTATATTGGGTGTATTTATATTTGTCACGCATAATTATGTAATTGATTTATCCTTAATCTATGGATACCGTCTTTGTAAGGGACTTCGTCTCAACTCCTTTCATTGAGGCATATTTTTTTTAACCACGACTTTCATTTATACGGTGTATAAATCTCTTTGCCTTTTACTTTTATTCAAATGGAATCTTTTTATACGAAGTGTTTTACTAAATGAAAAAAGGGAATGTTTTTGTCTTACACATGCAGAGACAATGACTTCTCTGCCGTCGTGACCATTATTTGAGTTTCGACTTCCTCTACAAGCCATAACTTCAAAAAAAAATACCATGTTTTTCTTTTCTTTTCATTTGGTATTGATAATGGTTTTGATAATTTTTTTATGATATCAATGTGTTGTATTGATATCTTGTTATTGAAATGTGGAAATGTTATGTTTCCTTTATGCAAGTTTTATGCGATACGATTATGTTATGGATTTTGGGCATTGTTTATGAAGACGAGTGGTCTCGTCATAAACTAAGGGAGGGTGAGCCCGATATAGCTCTCCAATGAATTTGGTAACATGAAGGATTTAAATGCTAATATTTCTCTGAAGAGATTTAGGGAATATACTGTGGTGGGTATTCCAAATGTAACCATGAGGGTTACTCCCTACGTATGAATGTTATGATTGCCTCAAGTTACCTTTATGTCTTATGATTTCTATGAGTTATTCATGAATCTTTTTATTTCATAATATATTTTAAAGTTCTTATGTTTTAAGAGAAAAGTATGATTTCATTGATTCTTATGTATACCTGGACTAATGTTTTCTTTTCATATTTTTATATCCATTACTGAGATTTTTACGCTCATCCCAAGTTTTTGAAATGTTTTCCACAAGACTTAAAGATGAATAGGGTCAAGGATGGGATCAAGCAAAGAAATTCTATCTAAAACATGGAACTAGACATGTTTCTTTTTAAGAGTTTTTATTTTATGAAAAAAGGAAACTGAGTAGAATTGTCTACCTTGTAATCTTGTGAGTTGTAATAGTTATGTCCTAATTCACTAAAACTCTAAACCTGAATAGATCCTCAATGTGAGTTATTAATTTAATTCAGGATTATTTAATGTTTAAAGGATGGGTCCTTATAATTACATAACCTTATAAATAGATAAGGATCATCCTCACACAATCCTTAGATGGAAACTTAACTTGATATGGAGATTGATGAGTTGATTTCACCATAAAATCTATCCCAGAGTAGCATATTGGGTTTCTCTTAATAGAGGGTTGCCTATAAAAGTACACTACTAATATAATTCTTATTAAAAAAGATATTTCACAATGATTTCACTACACCATAAATTCTCAGTAAAATAAAAAAAGATATACCCATGAATCCATATTCATGATTTTATGACAACATGTTTTTTGAAATACACCTTACCTAATTTAGTGGACCATTTTTGTTAATCACCAACCATTGATACACTTTTATCTCTATAGAAGTGATAAAATTTTTCATTGTTCCATTTGAGAGTTCATCCTAGTGCCCCATCCACTCTCCCTAACAATCCATACACACCCAATACTAGAATAAACATCTTCCATGAAATCCCTAGAATGTTTTAGTAATTTATAGACATTCCATGGATGAGGTATTACTTTCCTTAACAATACATTATAACAGTCATATAATTGATCATCTCTGTTATTGATTAACAAAACCAACAATTATATATTCCCTATAGTCATTATATATAATGGAAGGGTTTCTCAAAAAACTAACTAATTTTAACCACCATTTTTATCTCAATACTATAAAAAATCTAGATTTGTAGATGTGATGATATTCCCACTCAAATGGAGCTTAACTATGTCATTAACATTTAGATATGTTTCATTATTGACTCTATATTATTATTTCTCCCTCAAAAATGGCTACTCGATTTTCACACCTCAATGAACTATAAATATCTTCAATGTTCCTATAATAATCAACACCAAAAGACCAATTATATATCTTAACATTGGTTTTAATACAAATACCAAAACCATTGTAAATAACATTAAAAGTTTTTATATTGTGATAACATACCTCATGAAGAAAAAATTGTACATTTTCAATTTGAATATCCATGTTTATGCCTAAACCAAACCAAAAACATGATCCCACAGCACCCAAGATTCACTCTAAAATTTAATGCATTAACAATTTAATTCATTATCTTATGTCATGTCATATCATGAACATAATACATTATAAAACCCCAATCATATTATAACCCATCAATGAGAAACAACCAACTCACTTGCCTCTAGCTTATGTTATAATAATCAATCTCACTTAACAACCAACTCTTCAGCTACCAACATAAATAATAATAAGCCTCACTCATCTCTTGAATTTAATCCTCCACCAATTTTTCTAAAGAGACATAGTTTCTATCATTATATGATTTTGAAAAAATTATACATGAATTTTCAGATCAGGGAGATGAGATGTTGGGTGATTCCAAGGCCTGATGAGCACCAAATTAATTTCACTAAAATATTGAATATATTTTATAATGTTCATGGGTATTTTTTTAAATAATGAGGGATTATTGTTTAAAAAATTATGATAATAAATCCACAACCACAGTTACGTTTTTAATGTGATGTTTACCCTATGCATGCCTTAAAATAGGCCAGCACAGGGCATTCAGATAAGTAGGTTGTTGGTGGTACATTTAGTAGATCAGTTAAATTATTAATTTATGTAATTCATTAAAATAACATAAGAGAGTACATTTATCAGAACACTTCTATTGAGACTTTTTCCGGTGCTAATCATATAAAGCATGCTAGTATTTCAGAGTGTTCTCCTTCCTTCTATTGGATAATCACATATAACGATGAGAAATATATGGATTGAGTATTATCAAAGTATAGTGAATGAAATGACTTATTCCATTCATTTTATAGAACATTATTCAAAAAATAATGATCCAATATCAAGGTAGGACTCATAAAATTATTGACTACTCCCCTAATGATAATATAGAATATGAAAAATCATTCCTTTTATGAGTTGTACCAACTGTTTAACCTTGGAATGTGTGTATGTTCCTGTTTAACTGTATACTGAATTATTTTCAAACCTTATATGTCCTCTTTGTTGATCATTTTCTAATAATTCAGAGAAAAAACTGGATAAACCATTTTTGTGGAAATTTTATCCCTTTATTCTTTTCATTTTTCACTAACTGGACCCCACTGTCCTAGTTCGACATTATCAGGTGAAACCGAGACTTATTGGACCCCCTTATTCATAAAATATTCTTGTGTATCGGAGGGAAAAATAGGTATGTTTTAGATAGATTATTGGTTTTCTGGAGATCATTATGATGATATGTATTCAAAACATGATGGAGGATATAGCCATATTTGTGTGACGTGTGTGGTATACATGCAGGACGAATCAAGAAATGATTTTCAACCATCATATAGTCAGAATCTGTTGACTGTAGATAGATCTAGAATTTTATATAGGAGATAAGGCCATATATGATGTATGAAATTATGTATATTGGGAATGTAGTTATAATATGAAATTATGTAAATAAATTACTACACACAATGTAGTTCGATGAACATACGACCTATCAGGAAGTAGCTATGGATGATAGGGTTTCATGGAATTATAAGTATTACATGTTGTGTGGGTCCCCTACATGCCATGAGAACTATTGATGGTGGAATTAGTATGTAATATAAGAGCACACCATTACATACCTATATAGTATTGTCTGGTACAAAAGTTCACAAACACTGGGTAAAATATAAGGGTGCGACTTGATTACAGGGACACGATCAGAAGGACATGGCATGATCCTGAGTAGCAGAGACATGTAGTGTCATCCACCTGGATGGTGTGTACATATATTTGAAATATGATCCATGTGATATATAGGGGCACAAAAATATAAATAATGGTACCACATGTCGAGTGGGATCCCTACACATTGTGAACCCCATGGTTCTTTTGAAGGAAACATCAATCTCTTGTATGTCCTTCATTTGACCTCAATTTTTGTATTACGAGTAGCCTATCCTAATTTCTTTTTGAAATAGAACATTATAGTTCAATAAATTGTTTATTTTTGTGATATGATGTGATATTTTTTGGGCATGATATTTATGTGAATCTCAATGATGGCAGTGATCACATAAGATCACCAAATGATTTTATATGGAAACCCTATAATTATGGGAATGGGTCCTCTAGTAGTACAGAGTGGAACCATCGAATGGAATAGGGAATGGGTCCTCTATCCTCCTATCATTATGAATCCATTCTATTGGGACATGGAATGGTTCCTCCATGCTACAGAGTGAAACCCTTTAGTAGGTCTGGGCAAGGGTCCCCTATCAGCCACCAATGTGGGACCCTAGTACAGAGTTAGGGAAGGGGTCCCCTTGAATTTGAGTGGAACCCTCATACTATGAAGGTTACGGGTATTAAATCTATTACAAATTTATAACCCTTATAATTGTAAGGGAATGAGTCATATATCCACTATTAGAGTGGAACCCTAATATTGGAATTATGTATGAGTCCCCTTTTTATCCACAATGTAGAACACTACGGTTATACCAGAGCATTTTTCTTCTATCTAGAAATTTGTTTTCATCGACTATGAAGCATAATGATGAGGTGTGGTTTGGACATGATATTTTCTATTGGGGATATCCATGAGATGATGGGAATATTATATATACTTCTAGAACTATTGGTTACTCTTTTCCTAGGCTGGGATGTAAGATGTATATCCCCATACTCTCTCATTTATGAATTTATTTTCTAACCATATATATATATATATCACTTTGTACATACTTTTGGATTCAGTTACTATCCTTCCATGTGTGTCAATGAAGAGAAGGGTCTTCCATATGCTTTTTTTATCTTCTAATGGTTTTATGATGTTACTCTCTAAATATGGGTGGAAAATACACAATGTGTAGTACTTCTACACACTGTTCGGATCCCCTTGTGTTTGGATAAGGGTACTATTAATCTTTGTTTTGGTTATGATATTATGTTTCAGTTCCTTCTATATCCTCATTACTATCTAATTTCTTTCCCAATTGTATCACTTTCAGCTACCCCATCAACTTTCAAAAAATCCTACCCTGTATGTATATACTCATCCTATCAAGGGGGTTTTCATCACATTTCATGTCTTATGTGTATGATCAATAGGTTTTTTTATTGCATATAAGATTATTGATACTTGGTGTATGGTTGTGTCATCTTGGAGTCCATGATATAGGATGTCTCAGAATTTTTACATTCCAGTATTGTCAGGTTAGTACAAATTTTTGGTTTGGCATGAATTTTTCCCCATTACTTTTATGTTTTCTCTTTCGTACTCTTTCACACCATTGAGTTACTTCAAGATTGGTTTACATTCATGTGGTTTTATGTTTTTAATATTATTACTCACCACTTATGCATTGTGATGGTTGGTTGTGTCAATAGATTTACATTAAGAAAGGCCTCCCATTAGGTTATTCCATTTGATTATTTTTTCCACCCCTAGACTATGGAGGCATCCTTGGTGTAGTTTCCACTCAATCCCTGGTTGGGGTTGGGTCACAAAATATTTATATAAAAGAAGTTCACTCTTTGGGATACTATTTCATTTAGTCCAAGTATGATGATTTTAATGGGATTATGGAAATAATGTCAATGTGCATTTAGTGTTGATCATAGGATATGGAATACTCTTATGGTATGGGTGACCTATGTATCCATTCACTTGAACCTTGAATACCTTCTTATCGACTCAGTGTACCAAGACATTGGTTGCAGGGATCAATGTAACATGCATCATATAATATTGAGTCTTGATTATACTTCTTGATTCATCACCCCATTACAAATACATATATATATATATATATATATATTCTCATATTACCATGGTATATCTAGATGAATTTAAGGTTTCCTTAGTGATAATGTAACACTCCAGGTAAATAAAGAATATTAAATTTTTATATTTATCCATATTTTTGAATAAAATATTAATATTACTTTAAAGGGGATGCTATGCTCGATGGCGTACCAAACACACAACAACAAGTTTCTTGGGAATCTTACATTGCACTCTAATAATAAAATAATATTATTTTAAATAGTAGTTAACACCTAGCCGTTGTAATGGAGGGAATGAAAAGAACTAACTACAAAATGATTATATATGTTTTCCTAATATTTTTACTTTTTATAATAAATGTTAGAGGATTAAAAATGCAAATGAATCCAATTTTAAGCGTAAACATTCTAATATTTTTTAAAAGGTCGATTAACCGCCTTTTGATGGAGAACCTCTTTTAAATCCACTTTTTGAAAATTTTATGTGTTATATTTGACAAAATAAAACTCTTCTTTTGAATTGGGACATCAAAATTTACTTTGTTTATATTTTTGGTATTTTTCCGAAAAAGTTCAATTTTTAATGAATACTGAAAAATGTTGTATTTTAATTCAAAAACTCTTTTTAATCTAATTTATTTATATGATTATATTATATTTTGAATTGGTTTTAAAGTGAAATGTGAATATATTTTTACCATTAAATCCAATAGTGGTTTTTGGAATTAATTTCACTTTGAAATCGGACTTAAACTAGTGTCAATCTTTTAATACATTTTTTTTCATAAAAACACGCTATTTGCTCTGACAGTGGGAATTAATTATTAAATTAATTAATTAAAATAATATGTTTTGAATTTTGTAAAATGGACATCATTTTTGAATTCGAAATATCAAATATAGCATAGGGTGAATTTTTGGTAATTTTCTGAAAAACTTCACTTTTTGATAAATAGTGAAACCACTAAGTGGTACTTATAAAAACTGATTTTTCGTTTAAATGAAATTTTTCCATCTTTGTGTTTTGAATTTAAAAAATCAGACATACATGGTTTTCATTAAGAAGTAAAATGTGGTTCAATGGTATTAAAATAATTTCTTTGTGAATAGTACCTTATTAAGTTTTTAATCGCGATTAGAGGTAATTAGAGTAGTTTAAGGTAAAAATAATTTTTTAATAATATGATATGAGAATGAAACATGTCCTAACCTAGTTGTATGTATCATGGCCGACCAATAAAATCCATGGGTAAACATGGGGACCCCATGGAGCCGCTTTGGTTGGGAAATGACATAAATAACTTTTTATTTAATCTTAAAGTAAAAATGACACAAACATGAGATGGTTTACTAAAGGAATTTTTACATGGGGTTATACAAGTCAGATTTTTGACTATAAATAGTAATTGGAATGATAAAAATATTTTCTACATCATATTATTTTTTTTATAATTTTTAGACATTATATAAATTAAATTATTTATGACATCATGATGATGCAGCGATGACCTCATTATTTAACCATTTAAATTAAATGGAAAGACAATGTAAAATATAAGACCTACACATATCCAAAACCTATTGTATGGGTGTATTTAGAACCCTTATCACCTTATCTTAGAATTTTATCAATGTGGGACCTTTTAAATCCGAAAATCATTTTAAAATAAAGGAACATTTCTTTACTTTCCAAGAGTGCCCCTCCTCTCCTCTTATAAAAGGCCCCCACCTCTACCTACTTACCCACACTTCAAAAGCCTTTGGCTCGGCCAACCCCTGCCCATTTTGTCTCTCTGCATCCCTATATAACTCCTTGAAGCCTCACATTGGGCAGAAGTATTCCCAAGGAAACCTTTTATCTCAAACCAAAGGGAGTTACCCGATTTTAAGGTAATGTCTTCATTTGAGTCCTTTTGTTTTATTTTGCTTCTCCAACCCCATAAACTCTTTTTATTCATTTATTTTGTAATAACTCCAGTATCCTCAATATACTAGGATGTTTTTATAAGAATTATTCGAGCTACACATACACACACCTACATCTAATGGTTAAATAACATACTGTTTCTGTGGATGGTGAATTTCTGCCTCAAGAAACGATGATTGTTCAACACTCATATATCACCTTAAAATTTTGCCATTAAGATGTCAGTATATTTATATATTATATATAATATGTTTATGTTTTACTTAAGCTTCTGTATTTTTCATTTATGGAATATCCTTTATGGTTACCATTACGAGTAAACGCGATATCTTCATTTTAGGAAGTGCGGACTACTGCCCCTCAAAGTGATTTGATTCTTTAATGCCATATGTGGGGAGTATAAAGGATGTAATTAATGGTATTATATATGATATTATAATGGAATTATAATATACCTTTATATCCTTATGATTCCATTCTATAAAATACGAAATAGAAATGAAAGTAGCGTTCATCCGTACGTATGGCTTACCGTCTCCATGAACGGTGCATTTCATTTCTTACCTCTAAATGATTATGTAATATTATAAATGCATGTATATACTGGATATAAATGATATATATGATATATACATCATTATTATAACTCTGGATATAATGGATACATGAACAACTTGTAATTATAAAGAGCATATTTTGATTCAAGTACCAATGATCTTTTAAACGACCGTTATTAACTAAAATAATTACATAGTGCTCATGACATGGTAATAAGTGATATAAAAGGAATAATGAACTTGAAAAATGTTCTTAAGGAAGTATAAATTACTTAAAGTTTATTATTCAGGAGTTTAAAGAATGATCGAGTCAAGTCGGACCCGAGGTAAGGGATCCTACTCCTCTCTTTCTTTTTAAGTACACTCGTTTATGTCATTCCTTTTAAAGCTCATCTTTTTTGTTATTGGGATATTATTTTATATTAATCTTACTGTAATTTTTATTTTCATATGATGAGAGACCCTATTCTATCTCATCAATCTATTTTAGAAGTTTTGAGTGGCACCATTAGGTTGTCGAATATTCGTAAGAGATCCAACCTCTCTCTTTCTTTTTAAGTACTCTCTTTTATGTCATTTCTTTTAAGCTCATATTTCATATGTTTGGGGATGTTATTTTATATTCCTCATACTGTAATTTTTATGTTTATATTATGGGAGACCCTATTTGATCTCATAAATCCATTTTTTTAAGTTTTAAGTGGCGTCGTTAGGCTGCCGAGTTTTCTTAAGGGATTTTTCATCTCACTTTTATTCCTATGAGATTTATGCTACATTTGCCACAATTTCCTTTGAGTGGTGTATGTACTACCAATTATTTTACTAATTGTGTAATATACTTTCATTTATGAGTATTTACATCAATGTTGTATTGTCCTTCTTTCACGGGGTGTATGTTTCGAAAGATACCCATGTCGGTAAGGGAACCTTTCACCCTCCTCTTTTTAAAAGACTTCATTTGTTATGTCTTTTAATTCACATAAAATTATGTTGGGATATGTTCTTCTATATCCTTGGTGATTTAAATTTTATGTCCAAGTGATGAGATACCATTTTTATCTCTCATGAACTCATTTTCTGAATTTTGTAGTGACGCCGTTAGGCTGTCAAATTTTTGCAAGGGAACTTCTTAACCCAAATTTGACTCTTTGTGATAAACTTGTTCTCCTTGAATATGTCGTTCTATGAATATGTGTGAATAACCTATGATTGTTTTACACTTAATATCCACTTATATTTTTTGTATTCATTTGTCACACATAATTATGTAATTGATTCATCCTTGATTCAAGGATATCGTCTTTGTATGGGACTTTGTCTCAATCTACTTTTGTTGAGGCGTATTTTGTTTTATACACAACATTCTTTTATATGGTGTATAAACCCATTTGACTTTTACGTTTATTCAAAAGGAATATTTTTTATACAAAGTGTTTTACTAAATGACAAAAGGGAATGTTTTTGTCGTATGTATGCGACGACACTGACTTCTCCGCCGTTGTGACCATTATTTGAGTTTTGGCTTCCTCTACAATCCATACCTTATTTTTGAAAGAAAAATAAATACCATGTTTTACATTTCTTTTATTTTGGTATTGAAAATGGTTTTCATAATATTTTTATAGGTGTTGTATTGATATGTTGTTATTGAAAGGTGGAAATGTTATGTTTCCTTTATGCATGTTTTATGTGATAAGATTATATTATGGTTCATGGGCATTGTTATGAAGACGGGTGGTTCCATGATAAACTAAGGGATGGTGAGCCCGATATAGCTCTATAGTGCATTGGGTAATGCGAAGGAGTGAAACGTTATGGTTTCTCCAAAGAGATTTAGGGAATATACTGTAGTGGGTATTCCAAACATAACCAAGAGGGTTACTCCCTACGTACGAATGTTATGAATGCCTCAAGTTAAATTTTATGTCTTATGATTTCTATGATTTATTCATGATTTGATGAGGAATGTTAAAGTGCCTATGTTTTATGGGTAAAGTATGATTTCATTCTTATGTATATATGAACTCATGTTTCATTTCCGTATTTTTTTAACCCCTACTGAGATTTTTATGCTCATCCCATGTTTTTGAAATTCTTTTCGCAGGTCAAGGGAAAGGTACATGATGTGATGATAGTGTCAAGGATGTGTCAAGAAATAATCCATGTTTTATTTTAAATATGTTTCCATTGATGGGAAAAATGAATACTATCTTTTATGTAACCACATTTTTTAAATGTGGAATGTAATGAACGATTCATGATCTAATTCTCTAAAACTCTAAACCTGAAAAGATCCTCAATGTGTAATCTTGTAATAACACACGATTAAGTAAGGTTTTAGGCTAGGGCCTTATAGTTGGTATTAGAGGACGATTTAGATAACTTTAGAGGATAGGGTATTCTCTAAGCATAAGTGACAGTACCATACTGGTTAGGAATTCAGAAAGAGTCCTAGTTTTAGATAAATTGAATGAGTAAGTATATCTTAGTGTTTATCTTCCTCATTAGTACAGGATGGTTTTGTTGATATACTCACACTGAAATTTCTATTTTTAGTGAATGGATGGATCTAGCAGGCACCAAAGTGTCAATAGGTTTGAAGGAAACTATGGTGGTTCTCTGATTAAGAGACTGGATGAAATGGGGTATTCAATGAGGAAACTCATGGTTGTTCTAAACCAACTATCAAGGAGTCATGATCAATCACTTGAACCTTGGTATGTTCTGTAATGCATCATGTACGAGATGACCAATCAATGTGGAAGTTTCGGTAATAATTATAAAGGTAACAGTTAGGGTTTATATGATCCATACTTTTTAGGTAATTATGGGTTATTATATGTTATGATGGAAAATGAAAGGCATGAGATAAACTTGAGGTTAAAATATGTTATGATTATTTTTAGAAGATTTTATCTCGTTTTGGGGAATGTTTTGAGAATTATACAGTTTTAGAAAAAGGACAACACACAGACCGTGTGACAACCTGTCGCGTCAGACAAAACTGCAGGAATCGAACCCACAACCAAAGTGCGACTGGTATTTATCGCCTACCACTAGACTACGTGAAGTCCCTGGTTATTTTGACATTTTCTTTTTAGTTAGATAATTTTATGAATTAAGAGTAAGATGATTTTGGGTTATCTATGGAAACTTATTAACCTATCATGGAGGATATGTGATTAGTTTAATTACTTTTCAATACGAGACTTTAAGAGTAACTGATGTTATTTGGAGATAGGTGTTAATTTGTACCTTGGAAGACTATGTGACTAAATCCTTCAAATATTTGGGTTTCAATATTAGTTTGGTTTACATTGAAGTATTTTATGGACAATTTTTTTATTGAATGGTCCTCGTTGAACTTTGGGTTTTGTTGGACAAATTTTGGAGATTAAGAATAGACATTCTTTTTATAAAGGGTTATCGTTTTCTAGATTATCTGATCTTGTACAAACATTTTTTGTTTTGGTTTTGGTTAGTGTCTAAAGACATGGTAAGTATATAGTTCTCTTTTGTGGATTAGGTGATTCTCTAGATGTTTATTATAGTACACTTAATGTGAACAAGTCTTCCTAAATACTCGTCTTTTGGAGAAAATATGAGTTTGTGTAAGGAATCTAATAAAAGTTGAAAGTCAACATGATAAGTGATTATGTTTCCTTATGATTAAATTCCTTAATAAAAAGAAACTTAAAACAAAAATGTTTTCTATTAACTTTTCCTACTGGGGAATCGAATACCGTTTAACCCATCATAAGTTTGTGATTTTCTTGTGGTTAAATTTCTCCTAAACATGTTTTCTATCACTCTCCATCAGAACATAACCCTATGTTTTCTCCTCCATGTCCATGTTTTCCTACATGGAATCCTAGTATGGGTTAACTTGGGTGACCTCTGTACTTATCTTTCTTTATTTTAATGTCATTGTTTTACCAACTCTTGTTCCGATGTGGGACATTCAAGGATGTTTCCAAGCTCAATTTTAAAATTGCGAGGACGCAATTCCCAAAAGGGGGGAAGGATGTAACACCCCAGGTAAATAAAGAATAGGACATTTTTATAATTATCCATATTTGTGAATAAAATATTAATATTACTTTAAAGGGGATTCTATGCTCGATGGCGTACCCAACACGTAACAACGAGTTTCTTGGGAATCTTACGTTGCACTCTAATAATAAAATAATATTATTTTAAATAGTAGTTAACGTCTAGCCGTTGTAATGGAGGGAATGAAAATAACTAACTACAAAATGATTATATATGTTTGTAAAATATTTTTACTTTTTACAATAAATGTTAGAGGATTAAAAATGCAAATGAATCCAATTATAAGCGTAAAAATTCTAATATTCTTTAAAAGGTCGATTAACCGCCTTTTGATGGAAAACCTCTTTTAAATCCACTTTTCGAAAATTTTATGTGTTATATTTGACAAAATAAAATTCTTCTTTAGAATCAGGACATCAAAATTTAATTTGTGTATATTTTTGGTATTTTTCTGAAAAAGTTCAATTTTTAATGAATAGTGAAAAATGTTGTATTTTAATTCAAAACCTTTTTTTAATCTAATTTATTTATATGATTAGATTATATTTTCAATTGGTTTTAAAGTGAAATTAGAATATATTTTTACCATTTAATCCAATAGTGGTCGTTGGAATTAATTTCACTTTGAAATCGGACTTAAACTAGTGTCAATCTTTTGAAACATTTTGTTTCATGAAAACACGCTATTTGCTCTGACAGCGGGAATTAATTATTAAATTAATTAATGAAACTCATATGTTTTGAATTTTTTAAAATAGACATAATTTTTTAATTCGAAATATCAAATATAACTTAGGGTGAATTTTTAGTAATTTTCTGAAAAACATCAATTTTTTTATGAATAGTGAAACCACTAAGTGGTACTTATAAAATCTAATTTTCCATTTAAATGAAATTTTTCCATATTTGTGTTTTGAATTTCAAAAATCCGACATAAATGGTTGTCATTAAGAATTAAAATGTGGTTCAATGGGATTAAAATAATTTTTTGGTGAATAGTAACTTATTATGTTTTTAATCGCGATTAGAGATAATTAGAGTAGTTTAAGGTAAAAATAATGGTTTAATAACATGATATGAGCATGAAACATGTCCTACCATCATTGGATGTGTCATGGAAGACCAAGACAATCCATGGGTCAACATGGAGACCCCATGGAGCCACTTTGGTTGGGAAATGACATAAATAACTTTTTATTTAATGTTAAAGTAAAAATGACACAAACATGAAATGTTTTACTAAGAGAATTTTTACATGGGGTTATACAAGTCCGATTTTTGACTATAAATAGTCATTGTAAAGATGAAAAGACTTCCCACATCATAGTATTTTTTTATAATTTTTAGACATTAAATAAATTAAATTATTTATGACATCATGATGATGCAGCGATGACCTCATTATTTAACGATTTAAATAAAATGGAAAGACAATGTAAAATATAAGACCTACACATGTTCAAAACCTATTGGATGGGTGTATTTCAAACCTGTATCACCTTATCCTTGAATTTTATCAATGTGAGACCTTTTAAATCCTAAACTCATTTTAAAATAAAGGAACATTTCTTTACTTTCCAAGAGTGGCCCTCCTCTCCTCTTATAAAAGGCCCCCACCTCTACCTCCTTACCCACACTTCCAAAGCCTTGGGCTCAGCAAAACCCTGCCCATTTTGTCTCTCCACATCCCTATCTAACTCCTTGAAGCATCAAATTGGGATGACGTCTTCCCATGGAAGAATTTTAGCTCAAACCAAAGGGAGGTACCTGATTTTAAGGTAAAGTCTTCACTTGAGTCCTTTTGTTTTATTTTGCTTCTCCATCCCCCTAAACTCTTTTTATTCATTTATTTTGTAATAACTCCAGTATCAAAAATTTACTAGGATGTTGTTATAAGAAGTATTCATGCTAAACTTACACACACCTACATCTAATGGTTTAAGAACATATTGTTTCCGTGGATGGAGAATTTCTGCCTCACGAAATGATGATTGTTCAACACTCATATATCACCTTCAAAGGTGGCCATTAAGATGTCACTATATTTATATATTATATATAATATGTTTATGTTTTACTTAAGCTTCTGTATTTTTCATTTATGTCATATCCTTTATGGTTACCATTGTGAGTAAACGTGATATCTTCATTTTAGGAAGTGCGGACTACCACCCCCTCAAAGTGATTTGATTCGTTAATGCAATATGTGGGACGTATAAAGGATGTAATTAATGGTATTATATATTATATTATAGTGGAATTATAATATACCTTTATATCATTATGATTCCATTATATAAAATACGAAATAGTAATGAAAGTATCGTTCATGCGTACGTACGACTTACCATTTCCATGAACGGTGCATTTCATTTATTAAATTTAAATGATTATGTAATATTATAAATGCATGTATATACTGGATATATATGATATATATGATATATACATCATGATTATAACTCTGGATATAATGGATACATGAAAAAATTGTAATTATAAAGAGCATATTTTGACTCAAGTACCAATGATCGTTTAAACAACCGTTATTAACTAAAATAATTACATAGTGTTCGTGACATGGTAATAAGTGATATAAAAGGAATAATGAACTTGAAAAATATTCTTAAGAAAGTAGAAATTAACTCAAGTTTATTATTTAGGAGATTAAAGAATTATCGAGTCATGTCGGACCCGAGGTAAGGGATCATACTCATCTCTTTCTTTTTAAGTACACTCCTTTATGTCATTCCTTTTAAAGCTCATATTTTTTGTTATTGGGATATTATTTTGCATTACTATTACTGTAATTTTTATTTTCATATGATGATAGACCCTATTCTCTCTCATCAATCAATTTTAGAAGTTTTGAGTGGCGCCGTTAGGCTGCCGAATTTTCGTAAGAGATCCAACCTCTCTCTTTCTTTTTAAGTACTCTCTTTTATGTCATTTCTTTTAAGCTCATATTTCTTATGTTTGGGGATGTTCATTTATATTCCTCATACTGTAATTTTTATTTTTATATTATGAGAAACCCTATTTGATCTCATAAATCCATTTTTGTAAGTTTTATGTGGCGCCGTTAGGCTGCCGAGTTTTCGTAAGGGATTTTTCATGTCACTTTTATTCCCGTGAGATTTATGATACATTTGCCACAATTTCCTTTGAGTGGTGTATGTACTGCCCATTATTTTACTAATTGTGTAATATAATTTCATTTATGATTATTTACATCAATGATGTATTGTCCTTCTTTCACGGGGTGTATGTTTCGAAAGATACCCATGTCGGTAAGGGAACCTTTCACCCTCCTCTTTTTAAAAGACTTCATTTGTTATGTCTTTTAATTCACATAACAATATGTTGGGATCTGTTCTTCTATATCCTTACTGATTTAAATTTTATTTCCAAGTGATGAGATACCCTTTTTATCTCTCATGAACTCATTTTCTGAATTTTGTAGTGACGTCGTTAGGCTGTCAAATTTTTGCAAGGGAACTTCTTAACCCAAAGATGACTCTTTGGGATAAACTTGTACTCCTTGAATATGTCGTTCTATGAATATGTGTGAATAACCTCTGATTGTTTTACACTTAATATCCACTTATATTTGGTGTATTCTTTTGTCACACATAATTATGTAATTGATTCATCCTTGATTCAAGGATACCATCTTTGTATGGGACTTCGTCTCAATCTTCAGTCCTTGAGGCGTATTTTGTATTATACACAACATTCTTTTATATGGTGTATAAACCCCTTTTACTTTTACGTTTATTCAAAAGGAATATTTTTTATACAAAGCGTTTTACTAAACTACAAAAGGGAATGTTTTTGTCGTATGTATGCAGCGACAACGACTTCTCTGCCGCCGTGACCATTATTTGAGTTTCGGCTTCCTCTACAAGACATACCTTCTTTTTAAAAGAAAAATAAATACCATGTTTTACATTTATTTTATTTTGGTAATGAAAATGGTTTTCATAATGTTTTTACATGTGTTGTATTGATATCATGTTATTGAAAGGTGGAAATTTTATGTTTCATTCATGCATGTTTTATATGATAAGATTATGTTATGGTTATTGGGAATTGTTTTGAAGACGGGTGGTTCCATGATAAACTAAAGGTGGGTGAGCCCGATATAGCTCTCCAATGCATTGGGTAACGCAAAGGAGTGAAACGTTAAGGTTTCTCCAAAGAGATTTAGGTAATATAATGTGGTGGGTATTCCAAACGTAACCAAGAGGGTTACTACCTATGTAAGAATGTTATGAATGCCTCAAGTTACCTTTTATTTCTTATGATTTCTATGATTTATTCATGATTTTATGAGGAATGTTAAAGTTCCTATGTTTTATGGGTAATGTATGATTTCTTTCTTATGTATATATGAACTCATGTTTCATTTCTATATTTTTTAACCCTTACTGAGCTTTTTATGCTCATCCCAAGTTTTTGAAATGTTTTTCACAGGTCAAGGGAAAGGTACATGATGTGATGATATTTTCAAGGATGTGTCAAGAAAGAATCCATGTTTTATTTTAAATATTTTTCCGTTGATGGGAAAATTGAATACTGTCCTTTATGTAAACAATTTGTTTAAATATGGAATGTAATGCAAGTTTCATGATCCAATTCTCTAAAACTCTAAACCTGAAAAGATCCTCAATGTGTAATCTTGTAATAACTCAAGATTAAGTATGGTTTAAGGATGGGGCCTTATAGATAACATCCATCGAGCATACAAGTTCCAGATCATGACAAAGACCACCTGAGCAATGAGGCCACAGTTTAGTGTCCAGCCCATGAGATCCTTACATTGGTGAATTGTTAGCAGTACCACACCTTTTGAGAAGTAGATTATACTAGCCATGATGAATGATAATTCATGTAGACTCAACATCTTCCGTGAGTTCTAATGCAAAAGTCCACTAAGGTTCTTATGTGATCTAGATACTCGGGTCGTAGAGGATTGGCTGGATTTGGTTTTCCATGTTTTTAAACTCATATGGAAAGCGATGGATATTGTGTTTTTATTGGTAGCTTGAAATTTTCACAGATCTCATATCCACTAGTGGAGTCTTATGACATAGATGCATTATGATTCTACACTTTCTTGACCATAATTCCAGTAGTTATTATGTGTGGAGTACCACCCAACAAGTTTGTGAATAGTTTGAATTTTGGTGGTAGTAGTGCTACAGTAGGGAGGTATTATAGTGTCTATGTATGCATAGAGACTAAAAACCCTTAAAATATACTCCATTTACATTATCTTGGGTGGAAAATTTTGAGAACATAATTTTGATCAGGGACTCTATAAAGAGAGTTGCGCCAATGTCATTCCCTTTTGCATCCCTAAATGTGTTCGAGTATTAGAGAGGGAAGTAGTTACCATGAGTTTATTTCTAGAGGGATTCCAGAATGTTGGTATTGGAAGGGGCCTTTTCAATGATGAATTTTCTGTAGCAGCCAGCAGCCACTAGTCGATAGGATCGAAGAATAGGAGATCCTATAATGATCATATATAGATGTGTGGTCCAGTGGTAAAGGGGAAGTGCATAGAATCCGGGAAACCCTAGTAGGGGTGGAGATATACTTTTTATAGGCATGTTCACATAGCACGTGACTACCAACCATAATTACTATGGAGCATAGGAATATAGTTGATTAACCACCATAATTGATACATCATCATGATCAAGGATCACCCATTTGAGGGTATGGTGGACCCTAGAGAGCTAGAGATGGAAGGGGATATGGAGGATCTATGTGTATTGGAAAACACTATGAGATACTTCAACCACAACAACCACGAATCCCACATCAGGCTCATGACATATTGGTCTGGGCTGTGGATGACTACATGCTTTGGAGGTGTATTACCGAGTGGCCCAAGGGATGATTTGAGTAATGATCTGTGTATTTTATACACTTTATTTTTTATTAGAAGGAACATATGAAAGTTGTTCCTTCATTTATATACTCTTGGTGTGAGATATAGAGGCCCTAGTTGACATTCTAGCATAATAGCTTCATCTTGAGGTTCCAACAATGAACACTTATTCTTTATATTTTAACTTATGATAGTACGAACTATTGCTTGGTCGAGAGAGGATTACATGGAGCCTTTTTTCATTATGATGGAACCCTATTATTTCATCTTGGTTATGTGTTTTTATGTTTTTATCCCATATTGAATGTAATGATAGATGAGTTAGATTCCTATGAAATTATGGGTTGAGATGCTTCTTGGTGGGTGAGAGAGATCACAATGATGGATGTGTGGTTGTTGATAGTAAGAGATTTAATCCCATAACCCATTGTTTGGTGAGTTTATCCATTATTTTATAAGTCTCTTCAAACATCTAGATTTCTTTAGTTTTATAGGATTATATGGATGTCTTCCCTAAGAAAATTATGGGACTATCTTTGAGGTGGGATATGGAGTTTTTATCAAAATTCATCCATTGACCACTCTGATATCTTCTATAGAATATATTATGGACCATAATGTGCTTAAATAGATAATATTTTAGTTGGTGGAAAATTTAGAAAAGGGTTTCATTAGGCCAAGTTTGTACCCATGGGATGCTCCAATTTTTTTTTGTGAAGAAGCTGGACGAGTGATTGTGGAATTTTAATAATTATTATTTCCTGAACAAGGCCCCGATATAAAATATGTACTCATATATGAAGATTTATGACCTATATTAATGTTTATAGATTGGATATGGTTCTCATGGATTGATGTCAAGTCTAGTTAACCCCAGTTTAGGGTTAGAGAGGATGATATTTACTATCTAGCATGATGATGTTTCTACGAACATTATGAGTTCCTAGTGATGCCCATGGGTGTGAAAAATTCCCCCGACATGTTTATGGATTTTATGAACAGGGTTTTCCATGCATACATGGAAAATATTTGGTTTTCCACCTTTACAACATACTAATCTACTCAAAAAAATAGATTGATCTTGAAGAGAACATTAGGATGGTCTTAGATTTACTTAGAGGAAACCATCTTTATGAGAAGCACATGAAGTTCGAGTTCTAGATTCATGAGGTTCACCATATAGCTAAGATAGTTTATATGTGTGGTTTATAAATGTAACTATTGATGATTTATAGAATTATTTGTTAGGATCCACTCATGTGTGTGTCAAAGGTGCAATGTGTTCACGGTTTGGAGGGGTACTAAAATATTTTTATAGAATACTTCTCTAGGATTTCAAACCCTTTGAACACCTTGATATAGAATGGGTAACCTTTTACTAGGACTAAGAAGTTAAATAGGACATCAAGGAGTTGACACTGAGGTATATTCATACTCTTATGTTGAGACTACTAGTCCATGGAGTATAGTACGTAGTGTATTGTGATGCCTTGTGAGTTGTGCTAAGTTTCTTATTGATGATGCAGTCGGAAGTTATTGCAAATGGGTTGTGGTAGATAAGACCCCGTGATAATTACTACTAAACTCACAACCTTGATATGGTATTTTTAGTGTTCTCCTAGAGGATGTGGCGGCACTACATTTTGGGGGAGCACTTTTCTAGTTACTCAGACAATCAAAATCCCAGCTATGTCTCATGCAGTGAGATTTGAACATGACAAAGTGGTGCTGGTTGGGGTTCATTACAACCTATGACTTTCTAGATAGTATATAATCTAGGTAAGGGAAATTTTGTATCATATTATCATAGTATGAATTCTTATTCTTTCTTGGGTTTGGAGTTTTTTAATCTGTTAACTTCCTTGTATCTAACCTTGGTGGAGATTGGAGGTACACCATTTCTTTAATCGATGGTGTTGAATCCACTAATTCATTAGAATGTGAGAGATTCCAAGTAAGATCTGTCAACTTTGACATCTTATGTGATCTGATATCAATGGGATATCACTACTAGAATATTTATCTATAGCCATGGTCAAAAATAATTTTTATATATGTAAATCATATCGATTTTACCAACATCCACATATTGGCCAGCTGTGGCTCCTATATTCATGGATATAGGTTTGAACCTATAGCCACGGTCAAAATATATGAAATAAGGCTATAGGCTTGGTTTAAAATCATGGAAATAGAGCTATATTCATGTTTTAAACCATTAAAATAGCTATATAGACATAGTTTCAACCCATGGAAATAGGTCTATAGCTATAGTTTCATGCCCTAAAAATTTTATTATATCCATAATTTGAATCTCTGAGTATAGGATCTAAATAAAATACAACCAACCAAATTTGAACCTTGCACCTCCCCTTTCGACACTAGGAACTTAACCACTACCCTATATTGAATTTTTTTAACTAATGTGTCTATATATATATATATAAATATATAAATTGTGCCGATAGGTGGAAAAACATGGAAGGGAAACCATACACGGTTTTAAAAAACTATGACTTAATCCTGGACCAATAAATCTATATCCATTATTTTCATGAGAAACATGGATATACACATTGACATATAGCAACAATTTTCTAAAATCATGGCAATATACAATACTAAAAAACCTATAGCTGTGACTTTCAGGAACCATGGATATAGGCTAGTACCTATAGCCATGGTTTTCTAAAATCATATCTACAGTATGAACAAAAAAAACCTATATCCTTGGTTTTACAAAACCATGGCTATATAATGGAATAGAACAAATAGAACCATGAGTTTAGAATTCTATGGGTGTAAAATATATCTATGTCCATGGTTTAGAATAAACTATGGCAACAGTATGCTCATAAAAAATCTATAGCCATAGTTTAAAAAAACCAAGGTTATAGGTCCATATCTATAGCCTTATTTTCTAGTAGTGGATTCACTAAATGGATATTCTAACTGATGGATTCATTCTAACCTTTTCTATGGGACATAAATTGTTCCCTATCACACTATGGGAGGAGGTGATGTGGGATCTACACACTTCTCCCCAGATTGTACATTCTAGTGTGGGAATGATGTACATAGACCCTAAGTGGTTGTTTTTGGTGGCGCTATATGAGATGAAGCATGGCGTAGATTTTCTCTCAGTACCTTACTAGTTAGTAATTGATGATTATGCCCTAGGCTTTTGTAAGTTTGTTGAATCCACTTTATATACCAACGTGAATGTGGTATAGAATATATATATACCTTATAATAGTTCTTCTAATGATAGTTAATATGCATGATTCCATTTTGGTGATTATAGAATAGCTTATTATGTAATCACACTTCCATTGTATCAAGGAGTAGACTATGCTGGATATTTTTGGGAAGTTGAATATATGATATATTTTTATCCATCATGTTGTTCCCTCAATGAGTGTCTCGTAATTTGATGCATAGTGTACATCATAGTTTCGGAGATTCCCATGGGATGTATTGATGACCCAGATACTCATTAGGATAGTTGTTCACCTTGAGACAGATGGGTAGTCTAGTCATACTATCCATGTGTTGGAGGATATGTTGAGAGATTGTGTGTATATGTTGGCCAAAGCCGACATGATTAAATTTCCGTGGCAGGGTTTGTGTAAAATAAAAAATACCACTCTATTATTGGAATGAGAACTTCCCATTCCCATTGTGGTATACCCTTCATGTAACCCTTTTTCTTATTACAGATTAGTGAAACAACTCTTGTGGGTCCAGAGTTAGTGTAGGTGATCGACAGAGAAGGTCCATGTCATCTGTGAGTAGATGTAGATGTCCTAGAGTAGATAGAAATCTTATGTATATCGACATCTTAACACTTGGTGTTCAATTAGGAAGGCCAATGTTTTCTGAGAATCTCCACATGATGAGTATTGTTGATGTTATTCCAGAGAATAAATTTATCAGTATGTTTTATCAAGCTACTAGAGATTATTTAGAGGGTTGGTGAGGTTTCTTTACCACCTCTCAGGACCCCCCCTACTAGAGTGCATTCATGAAGTCCTCCAGTTATCCCAATTGAGGAGACACTAGAATGACCCTACACACATCATTGGTAGTGATGATACAGACATCGAGAATGGATAAAAATTTGGGGAACATTTAGTGGTAATCGTGGATTGATAGGAGATGACACTTCCAATATGGACCATCATCTTGGTTTTTAGGTATTGGAAACATGTTAACATGCAAGAGAGATCCAGTGAGTGGGATAACTAGATGTGGCCTTAGTATCCTGAGTTTTTTATGTAGTTTATATCATTTTTAGTGAAATTCATGAAAGAGGGAATGATTTATAGACCCAATATGTTCCCTTGTAATACATTGAAATATTCATGTATATATGTTTTGAATTAGGAACTATAATGGAATACGATTACAAGTCAAGGTGTACCCAGAATTAAATTTATAGAAATATTGAATGTATTTTATGTTACGCACTTACTATTTCTTAATTAGAGTGAGATAACATTTGAGTGGATGCTCGAATCATAAATATGAGATGATGGTTGTGTCCAAAACCTGATGTTCTCCTTATGTGAAAAATAAAATAGGTTAATGCACAGTGTTCAGATTATAAGAACATTGGAAATATGTAAAGTGGATTAATTAAATTATTAATTTAATAAATTCACTAAAATAAATCAATATATTATATCTATAAGTAATATTATAAGTATAATTACACAGGATTATCTTCCTAAACACTGGTAGGATTTTGAAGCATTATTCCTCCTTTTGTTAATGAGTCACCTCTGATGATGATTAATCTCTACATCAGGGAGGATCAAAGAGAAAATAACACATCAACAACTTCCATTCATTTATGAGAATGTTCATTAATAATAAACGATCCGATATCTTTGTAGGAATCATCAAATAACAGATTATGACATTTTTAATTAACTTGATTGAACATTTTCATCCCTTCTATGATCTATGCCAATTGTTATACCTTGGCATGCACATATATACTATGTTCTTTGTATATTCAGTTTTTTTACCCCGTATTTCCCAATTACAGACCATTGAAAAATAACACTTCTAAATGATCGTTTAATCCTTTATTGTGGTCATTTTCTCACTTTATTCTTCATTCCCCAAAATGATTGGACCTTGCAGTCCCGATTCCACATTGTTAGGTGGTACTCAGCCTCATCTGACCCCTTGAATCATAACAGATTCAGGTAAAATATATGAATTGAAAAAAGCAGGTATGTTTCCAAATTCATTGTCGGTTTTTTCATATCATTTTGATGATTGTTATTCATATAATGAATTATTAAATTGATAGATGCACCTGAGGGGTGTGGGTTATGTGTTGGATGAATAGAGAATCGATTTTCAGGCATCGGAGGGTTGGAATCCACTAGAAAGGGATAGATTTACAATTTTAATGTCTGGATGAGGCAAAAATCAATGGAGGAAGGTTTGATATAGATCGTGTATTTCATATCATAAATTCATGAAAGATCCTGAATAAATGTCGTGTTGTTCGAAGAAGATACAACAGGTTGATCCCTAAAATTGGAAGATAGGGATTATGTGAAATATAGGCATCATATGCTTTGTGGGACCCCAACACACCGAGAACACTCATTATGTACACAAATAGTAAATATCCATGGGCATAACTAGGAATGTTCTATAACATTGTACACTAGCATGGGGTAATGTAAATGACCATGACATGAGTACACAGATCCGTTCAAGAGAACACAAACCAATCCCAGATAGATTGGAAACACTGTTTAGTAAACCTGAATGGCATGTAAAAATACAAGGACTAAGAGACATGTTTTTTCCATATAAATGGATAAATTAATGTGTGGAACAACATGTTTGGTGGGTCCCCTGCACACCTCGTACCCCTTGATTCCTTTTTAGGGAACAAAAATCTCTCATACCCCAATTGTTTGAACTCGTATTTTTTCCATCAGTATTCGATTTGAATTTTTTTTCACATTGAAAGTTATTGTTCCCTATGTTGTGTATTTTGGGATATGAAGCAATATATTCCTATTATTATGATAAATTTGGTGATTCTAAACAAAATTTTTTTTTTCTATAAGATAACCAGTGTATTTCAGAGTGGAACCCTCAAGATGGGCTGGGCATGGGTCCACTAGTAGCATAGAGTGGATCCCTTATATGGAATAGATAATAGGACTTCTATCTAACTATCAAAGTTGAACCCTATTATTGAGAAAGACAATTGGTCCTCAATAAATCATATGGTTACCATACTGTTTTTCTAGCAATGGATCCTCTTTCAGCAATTAGAGTATAACCCACTTGTGGAGTTAGAGAATGGGTCCTCTAGCATCTGAGTGGAATCCTCTTAATGGGAAGTAAATGAATCCTATATTGAATATCATAGTTTTACCCTAATTTTAGGGAGGAAATGAGACCTCTATCGAAAATTTGAGTGGACCCCTTTTATTGTAATAGGGTATCGGTCGACGATAATTCTACGGTGCGGAACCCTCCGACAGTATCAATTCATGGATAATCTATCATTAGATTGTATCCCCTCAACATTGTGGTAAAATTATGATGTTTGGATTGACATGGATTATTTATATTTTTATGATGCATGACATCCTAGGAATCATTGATAAACATTTATAACTATTGGTGTCTCATTTCCTAGGATGGTATTTGATATGGAGGTCCCCTTACACTATTATTTGGGATACTATTATTGGTCTTATATATATATATATATCCATTAAATTGGATTTAGTTACTCTATTTCCATGGGTTGTGATGATGCGCAAGGTCTGCCACATTTTTTTACTATTTATATTCTTTAAGATGTATGAGGATACTCTCCAAATATTTGTGGAAAAACGTCAATGTGTCGTTCAAATACACACCATGTCGAGATCATAGTTTTTTGTATGAGGTTACTATCTCTAGGTTTTTGTGGATATGTTCCCTTTCACTATTTTTTGAATCCTATTTCCAATCAAATGTATTTTCCTATTATATCTCTCACTCCACCCTCCCCCCCCCTCCATTTAGCTTTTGGGGAATCACATTGGGTATGTATTTACACACACCACCATGGGATTTTTCTGCATGTGTCGTGCCTTATGAAGATGACAAATAGGCCTGCAGTGACTAAAGAGGAGATTAGGGATACATGGTGATTTGTACTACATAAGGTGGTCATAGATTCAATATTAAGATATAGGCTCTCTCAACAGTTTCACATTCCAGTTTTGTTAGGTTGGATCATATTTCTGGTTAGGAAGGTATTTCTACCATTTACTTATCTGTTTTAATTTTTGTACTCTTATACACCCTTGTAATTTTCATTCTTAATTTTCTTTATAATTCTTTCATCTTTGTATTATTTTTCATCTTCAATTCTTCATTGATATGTTTAGGTGATTAAATAAATGTATATTAGTCGTAGACCTCCAATTTAGGTTTTTTCTTTTAGCATTTGTCGCCACCCCTGGCCTATAAAGGAAGGCTTCGGGAAGTTGTGGCTTGAGCCCATGATATGGTTGGTTAGTTAAAATTCATATATATTAAACCTAGGAAACATGACTAAACCCATTAAATCATTCAAGTATTTTTAACTAATAACCTACCATGGTAGAAGAGACATAATAGGGTTCGCACCTAACTCAACAACCTGGATTAACGCTAATAACAACCAATATAACCCTTCAAATGATATGAGATCACACTCGATCACCTACAAATAAAATGATAACCGCCATGAATAAAAACTTATTAACTCATATGTAATTTTTTATAGTAACATCCACTACATTTTCATCCAAAATACTATAAAGAGATCCAAAGTGACATCCAAAGGGCATTTCATATACCAACATTACCCAGTCCAAGGACTCTCAACCAAAAAAAACATCCCATGCTAAAACATGATACATATAAAGAACATACCACATATACCTTCCATATCAACAAACCACTACCCAAAAAACAAATAATATGACCATCATCCAGCTAAGGAATGATTGAATAAAAATAAAACAACATAAAAAACAATCATTACAGTTTTATCTAAGGAATCTTCTAATAGTAAGTTATCTGTTAAAACACCAAATTCATTATTTTAATAATTTAATTATCTGAATCGCATTTATAATGGGAATTCTAAAATGATTAACTTATATAAAATTGTATTCCAAAACAATTTACAAGTTTTAAAATCTATTTCTCACTCAGAAACAGTCATGAAATTATCTAGATAATCCCAGATAAAAAATTTGATGCCTGATCACACACACTACTATGTCCTTCTCTAACAATGATAAAATCTATAAATAAAAAAGATTTTCCCCAGATTACATAATTGATTAAATTCAAGAATCATAGAATAAAAAAAGATGAATAAAAATATAATTCCCTTTGGGAATTATTATTTGATGATAATTGTATTCATGTAGAATTAGGATAATATATTTCCAAATATCAGATCACCCCCCAATACCTTGTACCAAGACCCAAAATAGAAATACAAACAAAACAATTCCCTAATTCCATTTTGTAGTTCCCCAATTAAAATCACCTATAAGAAACCATAGATGTGGAGTCACAAGACACTAGGTCCCCCTCCCAAAACACAAGAGGGGTCTAAAAAGTGTAGAGAGTCTATAACCAAACTAGAGGGGGATACTCTTAGTATCATTACACACACTAATATATAAATAAGGATTATAACTTAAAACATGAGACAAAGGAATAATATGTACAAAAATATTCACAAACCATTAATTATATGACATATCAAAATCCAATAAAAGAATAATACACATTCTTAAAATATATTCACACATCACAATGATCAACCACCATGATGACTATATAAGATTGTAATTTACAAAAATTAATATTGAATGCCCAACTGAAAAACCATAGCCCCACCTCCCCTGGGAACAGTCACATAGATCATCATCTAACTACTCCAGCCAAAAATATAATACATCCTATCAAATAAATGTGAAAAATAAAAATTTTCAAAAATATAAATGTTCTCATGTAGGGTGTGACAAATAATTTTAATAGGGAACCACCACGTGGTTCTTTATATATACAATATTATGCAATGTGAGTATGTAATAGAAATTAATTGATAATTAAAAAGTATATAAATTAGGTCATATTGTACTAATTAGACTACCATGAAATATTACTATTCATTCTTTAGCCAATTAAAAGAGGAATCGTCACCTACTACCACAATTCATTTGATAATTCAATAGAACATGAAGCACTAGAAATTCATTCTCTCATAGATCCAAAAGGTTGAAACAGGTAATCAGTAAAGATCTTATAGAAGTTCATTATTCGAGGACATAAAAGTATTATTATTACCTAATAATTTAAATGAAACCAACAGCTCCTAAATAGAATAAAATCTGTAAATAAATGGTAAAAACAATCACAAATAATAAACATCGATTTTTATGTGGTTTGTATTTTCCTCTAATATTCACATATAAACACTTTGAGATTTAATTTCATTAGAAGTAAAATGGTTATATCAAGTGACTTGCCATATATAAAGATTTAAATAGTTAAAATTTAAATCAATTATTGGTTCACCCCAGAATTGTGGTCCCACAACCATTATATTGAGTTTCCCACTCAAATATATGGTCACCTATGATTCCTAAATTCTTAGTCAGTCATCCACTGTACTTTGAAAATTTTAATATCTTATATCATTTTTTATTTTGATCTAATTTAATCTATAATTGAACAATTATCCAATACCCCACCATTTATTGTTGATTCAAATGATGAATGATCCAAACATAGTAATGTTTCAGCTACTTGTGACTCCACAGCCTTATCATATGGTAACAAGAGTGATTGAATTTTAAAACATCTAGCACTAAATTCTAAAAATGGACAATTTTTTATTCTATTAACTGAAAAATCATCTTCTAAACTAGTACATACGTCTTGAGGAACATTAACCAGACTAACAATCTACCACTTGATGAGTAATCCAAGGATCAAACGACAACCATCAAGTCCTTTGGATCATTGAATTAAACATCATCCTTTTTACCATTAATTTCACCATAGTACCACTACAGAAAAATGTCACCTTATAATTATTTGGTCCAACACATTATTGAATATATCTTATATTTTTTTATAAATATAAAACCAATTTAGCTCTCCATAATCCAATTACATGTTGAAATTATTGTTGATATGGTCAATATGTTTTGTCTTGTTATGAAAGATTAGATTATTTTCCTAGTGAATTTCACAATTACTCTAAAAGTAATGTGTCCCATTTTTATGAGAATTTATAAATGTTTTTATAATTCAACTAAACCACACCATTTAATTTCATTCATTTTATAAAACTTATTAATGTTTTATTGATTAGAGAGTAATAACTAGTTTAAATACCAATGACTAGATGATAGTTATATATCAATAAGTGAATAAATTACCATTACCACCTTTTCAAGTATTATATTATGCCCTAAAACTAAAATCAACAATATTATTTAGTGGTTATCTTAGATAACAACATAAATTATTATCTACCATTCCTCAGAGATATTAGTTAATCCTCCTCATGACCTCTTAAATTTCATATGCCATAATTAGTTGGATAATAACTTACTATAAGTGATATTTTTATGTATAAGTTCATTCCATAGAATATATTAAACATATAACAGTATATGTGAAATTAATTTTATCCATCTTTTTTCCTCATCATCAACTTGATGTATTTTATCCTTGAATAGTTTTGAATCAACAACAAGAGGTTTAAAAATTTATTTACATCAAGTCAAACTGAAACATTCAAAGAATTTATATGTGTAATTATTAAAGGAGAGAAATAACTTTTTAGAGCTTCTATCGTTTTAAATTTTTATTTCTATGATCATTTTATCTTCACTAACGTCATTCACATCAATGATTCCTAAAAATATTTATTCAGCCTCTGAATATTTTGAAAATTTCTCCCAACCAAAAGAATACAATCCATGTAAAAGAGAAGGATATTGAAACAACTATAATTAAAATCTTTTTTATACAATTTGTGACAAGTGCACCATAAATCATTTTACTTACAATTCCATTACATGGGGAATTCATTAATTCATAGAGACTCATTTTGAGTATATAAACCATGTCATGGTTTATTATAATTAATATAATCATCTTGTTATTCCATATAAATCACTTCCTTGACATCCTGAGGATAAAATTATATCTTCACATCCAATTTTTTAAGAGAGTGATTTGTGGAAGCAACCACACTTAACAAATCTTTGATAGTAGCCTATTTAATAATCATTGAAAATATTTATAAAAAATCAATTCCTCTTTATTTGAAATATTTCACCAATAAATGTGTTTTATACACTGAACATTGATTAAATTCTTCGTTTAACCAAAATTCTCATTTATTACATAATGCCTTTTTTGTGAGGATGTTTAATTAATTCCCAGGTGGTTTTCCAAAATAAAAAATCAGACTCTTCCATTATAGAAATCTACGACATTTTACAATTTTTTTAATTGGATTCATATTTTTTACATCAGGTAATCTACTATAAATTAACTATAAATTTTGAATATCGGCTCTATACCTATCCATTGGTCATCTGGTTGTCAATGATCTTAAAAACTCAACATGTTATTAATTATTTTGGGATGGATACTTCTAGTAAATCACTTATTGTTTTTTACCTCTGGATTCAAAGGACAATAATTTTTCTGGTTTATCATTAACTAGAAAACTATCTAAACAAATAATCTAGTATCATAAACATTTATTTTGGATTTCCATATTTATTGTAGACACATTACACCCTATGATTTTTGGAAGTTGATTTATTCAAGAACATCTGACCATGTGAACTTGGAATTGAGATAATTAATTATTCTCATATTTCATGTTCATCGAGTTTCAGGGATTCTAAAGAACCTTCTCATTTCATAAAACATTTATACTTTTGGTGAATTTTATTTTACTATTATCCTAAAGTCAATATCAAAAATTTATATTGGGATACACTGTAAAGAACCATTTAGGTGACATTTCATAAATAGTATCCTAGTATTTTAAATCTACATCACCATAGGAAGCGTCGTCAGAGATTTTTTTGTAATGAATTTTCAATAATTTACAAAATTATTGTGCTTTTTGTATGTGATTTTCTATTATTAAAGAGGAGATATGGTTCAACATATTTGTAGTCGTATACATAGTTTTATTCAAAAAAATATTATTAAATTTCGTGTGAATCCTCAATCTCAACACCTTCTCTAAGAATATGTTACACATCCTTGATGCTACTCTATTTTTCAGTAATGTTCTTGGAGATGTTTATTCATATTTTGTTCTTATAGGCCTATAGTAATTCTAGAACATTTTTATGATAAACACACCCCTATTATGATATTTTATATTCTTTATCATACAACACTTTTCTTTTTACAACCATTATTTCAAACGAAATATTATTATGATCACATCTAAATTCTGGTTTCAGAATTTTTCACATAACATCCTCATAGAATCATCAATAAAAGACACAATATATTTTTATTATATATGTGATTTGACTAAGATAATTCCCCAGAAATCTATATCTAGATTTCTTAGACTCTGGTTTGTGGGTGTCCTTCCACTAAAATTGAAATACAAATTCTATTATATTCCATGAGTAAAACTTTCATAAATAAGGAAATTTTAATATTTGAGATTCAACGCCAATTTTCCACAAGAATCTTCATACTAATTTAATTGAGATGAACCATTCCAAAGTGACATGGATATAATAATTTAAAAGTTAATGACATATAAATTGTGACAAATTCTATTAATCTTGTATCATACAGTGTTCCATATTTCATTCATTTGACTGTGATAATAGATCCTCATGAAAAATTTCAAACTTGATTAACAATGTTTCTTCAAAATCTGGCATCATCTAACAGACATAAGAAATCAAATTACTCTAGAGAATAGAGATAAATAATCAACCTTAAACTCAATAAATACTCAAATAATAAACAATATTTTCACATCCCCATAACCAACACACTAAAAAGTTGTATCATCTAGAATTTTCTCTTCAAAAATATTCCTCGAATTTTTTTACATGTATACTATTATTCTAGTGGAACTGATAGATTCCCGAAAATAAATAACCTAGAATTAAATCATAAAAAATACTAAGTGGAATATTTATTTCATTTTAGAGAAGGTATTTCGTAAACTAAAACATTCAAAAATTCAACCATTATTAGACATACAGTCTTGATAAAGCTTCTCGATTTTTCTCCTCTCCTCAAAATGTCAACACGCATTGCTAGGTTTGCTGGATATTATTTAACTACTTCATCTACTTTTTTCAATTAAAATATACTCTTTCATTCATAGTGATGAACATTTCAAAATATCAACATTAATTTCATTTATCAAGATATATGTACATCCTTTTTTATGTTCCCTTCATTCATGATCAAATTCCAAATATTAATGAATATGAAATAACTCTTTCCAAAATAATTTCTATGTATCATTAGAATTGCTACCCATGATTATAGATAAGATATCAAAGAAAAATATTACAAATATAATCTATAAAAGATACCTTAATAATATCCTGATTATTCTATATCATGTTAAAATCATGCACATGATTTTTCACTAATATATCTTCCTATAGTATAAAATTTAATAGTTTCTCCAATAGATTCATGTTATTAAGAATAGTCAACTTCACAAACAAATCATTTAGCACTACTATAAGTGCTATAGATTTATACTTATCCCCAATAATAAAATATATGGTATTTTCTAACATAATTTGAATAAAAAAAGAACATTTTTTATATAAACACTCCAATTAAATCATTTATATCTTTTTGTGTTTAGTTCAAGATAATAAAACTCCATTTCTCTTTTGGTTTTTATGATCTCCCATCATCATCCTCTAAGAATTAATTTTTGTTCAGTAGATCATATCCACCCTTACAATTTCTTTTCAGATGACATGATCATGACATAGTGACTCCCAAGGATTCAAATAATTAAGGTAAGAAAATTATGATTCATATTTATCATGACTAATTTCCCTTATAAAAACCAATCACTAATACCACTTATAAAGAGTCCAACCAAACAACATGAATTGTACGTCTATTCACTGGTAGATCACAAATGTGGACACTGATGACCAGTAAATATAACTTGGATGTTTATAATACTAAAACAAGGAATCATTTCTCCTCCAAAATCAAAACACTGTAACCAAAATCCACACAAATGAATAAAATCATTCATGTAAAGGGGGAAATAAGTATGACTAAAGAACACAAATTTTTTGTGGTCTATATTTTCATCATATATCCATTCAAGAACACAACAATATTTTTTTCCTTCAATTGTGAAAAATTTAAAACTAGTTAATTTTCAACCAAAAGGATCTACGTTTATAAAAATAACATGATTATTCACTAATACTTCATAGAATAGTTCCATAGATATTATTTAGAAGGACACACTTTTCCATTAGGTCACCAAAGCATCATACCTTTTTGGTCAACCGTAATTTTCAATTTATTACTACTGATCTACTATAACATTCCTTATATTGACCTCTAAAATTGGTAATTTTATTCCTCTTCCACACCTAACCCATTCCCGTAATATTTAGCAGAAATTGTTTCCAAATGATGAAATGACTCAAATACTAGTGACTGCATAGCCTAAACATCTAGTAACCTAAATACATGATTTTTTAGTGGTCTAATTACATTCTAAGAAAATTAGAGACATCTAATTCCAATAATTAAAACATGTATTTAAATTAAACATATTTAATATTATTGAATATTTTTAATATACATGACAAGTTCCATCTATGATTGCTCGGAAGTGATGAGGATGAAAGAAAAACATATCTAAACTCTTAAATATAACATCCAATACCCTATCACATAGTTTATAATTCACAATTCATTCAATATGTAAAACTATTTAACTTAGAGTGATGGTTTAAATCCACATTAAAAGAATCCAAATATCACTTAGTGTGACAAAAAAATTTATACTATGACTCAATGTGGGGATTCATTAAAATATTTGGTAACAATACCATATCAAGCTAGGTGAAATATAGTAATTCCCGATTAATCAAGGTTGGTCATGTAACCATATCACATATAAATAGTCTCCTACTATGGTTTTATTTTACCCACATTTTGCCCCTAAAAATTTGGACTCAATATATGTATCATAAATAGATTCAGGATAATGATTAGGAAATTCAAAATAAGCATGGAATTCATATCCTCAATTTATCCCTCAAATATACAATGAACATTGACAAGCACATAAAAAGTGGATTTTATAAACACAACTCATAAAAAAACAACTATAATTCATATTTCTATATAAATTCTTCCCACTCATAACACATAGTTTTATAACATCCCATGATGATTATGTAGACCATTTTCCACAATCCATATTCATCCAACCTCCCCAATCACACAAAAACTAATTCATTACCAAAACCCCTCAAAATAATTAGTATACACATGAGGTCATAATGAAATAACATTACCATAATGTCATATATATTTGGATCCCAAAACAACTCCCAATGGTGTAATAATTCCTCAAGAAACTTTTAAATATCCCCCTACACTATATTCATATGATTCCTAAGGGGGATACACCAGATAATGTATTTTGATTTTTTTACTTCTTATAGTACAACACAACCAAACCAAGATTTCACCATGCCCTATTTAATAATGAATCCCAAATGTACCCCACCCACCCATCCATCAATAATTCATAAAATTATCATTATCCACCAATACACACCACAAAAAGACATTACAATACAACCACACAAGGACCATATCATAGATTGTCCAATTATGGCATAAAATTAATTTTGTGACCCATGGATGTCCTAAAAATACCACTCTACTCCCATGAAGGAACCTACATGTTCCATATGACTCAGTATGTCTGTTCTAATACTATTTTGATTGAAAATCACTCCCCAAAACCTCTACCACTACAACACGTCATCGAAGATACTATAAAACAACTCACACAACCACAACCTTAGATATCCACAACTAAATACACAATTTTCAATGACTACGTTTTATTTATTTATGCCTAGAGGTTTTTTCTCTCTGTAAAATAGTAAATTGGACCATCCAAAGACACTAACCCATGCATGTTATATGTAATTTAAAATAATAATGACCTTACCTAGAATATTAGATGTCCCTAAAATCACCCAAAATTATTCTAGAAACGCAAAATATGAAATAAAAGGTACACATATGAACATAACATAAAAATAGAAAAGTTATGATGACATATTAATTTAACCACCTTATTCACAAATAGATTAACCATACCAATGTTTTACTCGATCGACTCAATCAATTCCCATACCAAGCATCACCAAGATCTTGAGCCACAATTTTATACCAAGCCCTATCAACTAATAATTATATAAAATTATCTATAACTATCCAAAAACATTCAACGAATTATAATAAAAAAAATAACCATGATTCCTTCCATTTTCAATCCTTGTGAAATGACATATAAAATGAATATAGCATGCCTCTTTTCCTTTTATGAGAAAAATAATCATCACATAATGGACAAATGGATTAAAATTAACACCAAATGTTTTACATACCATTTACAATACACTGGATAAAGTACCATAATTGAAATAGTGGGAGGTGAATCATTTCCCCTCTTTTAATATCCTCCATCAAATATTTGAATAATCCTAAACATGATGCACTTATTTCATTCTGATCGACTAAATTCCTCAACATAATCCAAAAAATCACCATAAATAATTTTAGTGGCCTTGATAAAGTGGAAAAATGGTAAATTGATAATCTTACCACACTCTATCATGTTGAATCATGACTCAATGGATAACCATTAATAGGGATCCAAGGGGAATATATGGTGGATAAACTAGAAAGGCTAGGATATCTAAATGGATTCTCATAATCCCTCAACAAGCTATAGAAGAATGTGGGGTGACCTTGAATTATTTCGTCCTTCTTAGATAAAAAGAACACGAAGCAATCCTATCGGCTACCTAGTTATCTAGTACGATGTACTGGATGCATCATCGACCATAGAAGGTATGTAAAATTATTTTCTAGTGGGAAATTAGGGGGAATTCACCCCTAAAAAAGTTATCACATTCCCAATATAGGGGAACAAGTAACTCAGTGCCCTTGTACTGTTATTTTTAGTAGTTTTCCCATCCTACAACTACTCTCTTCATTAACCAAAAACCATAACCCCTTAATAAACATAATACCCATTAGGGTTGTCCAAATAATAAAAATTCAAATTCAAATCACTATTCCTAAAATTAATCCATTTGCACTAAAAATTCAAAATTAACATTAATTTTCTTACCTAGAAAAACACAATTCAATGCCCTTGAATATAATAGTGGTTGAATTTTTATTAAATTAAATCCCATTATAGAATTTAAATTCTAGATATAGCCTTTGTTAATATAGAAAATAATACCATTTTTATTAGATTTAAATGTTTCTACATTACTTTATCCATATCCTCACAATAAAACATTCCAGTGTTATCCTATGATTAATAAATCATTATTGAACCTCAATATTATTTCCAAACTTCTTGACACCATTTTTACCATTTTCTCTCCTTTTTTACCTATATTTCAATAACATAGTCTAGATAAAATTATTTGATTATGTTCTTTCACTTTGAGATTTAGATAATTGACTTCCCCAAGTCTCCTGGATTTTCATATATATGATTTTCAATATTTTCCTTAAAATAGATTTTTTCTTCTTGTTGTTATATAATTTATTTTTTTATTTTTTTCCACACTATTTTATTAATTCATTGGAAATCAATTAATATGTATCTATTAAATATCTACCTAAAAAGTTACCTTGAGTTCTACTAAACCCTCAAATCATCTATTGTCAACATTTTTTTCTATTTAGATTATTTTTTTCAATGACATACACATGAATGTTCTTTTGGAGGGATTTTCAAAACTCAATCTCTTCAACTTAAATTTCATTTATGATATTTTATTTTTTTGAAAAAATTTTCTTATTCTATAATAATTTTTTATTATGGATCATATTATCTCTAACATCTTTAGAAAATTTATTCATGGGAGTGTTGGAACAAAAAATGTGTCCAATACATTGAGAATAATTAAAAATACTAACCAAGGGTGAAAATCACACCACATATTATTTTTACAAAAATGTTTATCAGTTCAAAAATCTTCCACGATGTTCACATAATGTTAGAAAAATTTTTAAACTCTTGAGTTGTGTGAAAAATGTGGTATTTAATATAGGATCCCCACACTTAATAATGTTGTTCTTCACTAAACAATGATACCCACCTAATGTGGTTTGACTCAATGTTTGGTGGTGCTTTATATTATTCATGAAAAAGTGCCTTAAGGTTGACAAAAATTCAATAAATAGAGCATCACACCCGATTTTTGAAGAACATTTGGAAGATGAGGTGTCCCTCTCACTTGTGATGATCTATCTACCCCTTTATATCTCATGAATTAATGAAACTAAATGCTCTCATACATTATCACATAGAAAAAACATGAATGTAATACCTTAAATATGTCTTAAATAACATCAACGTTTGTTTTTGATGGCTGCATGCAACATTATTAAATGAACTCCCAAGGTTCTAGATGAATCCAATTCATGATAAAACGCTTTTTTATTCACAATACTAAATGTTATATGAAACCCACCCTTGATAATCTATAAACTATAATTGTGATATATCTCATGACTTGTGAAACACTAATGTTTCACACAACTCCAATGTTGTGCAACCCATACAATAGATATCACTATTTGATTCATACTTCTAAAAAACATAGTTGTATACATGTCTAGTTTTTATGGCATATACATCATCTCAAACTAGGTCAATATATGAAATATACTTTTGTAAAACCTATATTTTTGACCATTATTCCCATGATGTTTTCACCAAGAACACACATGGATGTATCCTTTCCTTCTACACCTATGTTTAGGAACTCTTATGTCATGCCTACATATTTTTTTCCTAAAACAAGTAGTGTATATTCATTTTTTCCATCAGAAATAACTACTATATCTCATATGTAATCTATATATATAGGATCATAAATGATAAAAACGTATCTCTTCCCATGATAAGCGTATATAGGATCCATGTATCCTTCTATCATTCCACGGTAACTATGAAAGGGTATCTTAACATAAAATTCCCACACATAGAATATGATACGTATGATGATAAAATCCATAGAACTATATCATAGTAGCATGCTTTTGAACTAAATGATAATTTATTGTATACATGATTTTAAACTATATCCTTATCCTAAGCGATTGGAATAGGAGTCCTGTTGTTACAACCCAATGATTACCCATGGAGCAAGAATAATATGGCTCATGTGGTGAGGATGATATGACCACCACTATACCAGGTCAAACAAACACATAATACCCCAAAGATATCCTTAACTACTCCCTAGAATTACTTGGGAAGCTTCACTATCCAAACCCCACAATATCAATTATTACCAATCAATTATTGGTGCAAGTTTACTCATCGCATGGTGTTATAAATCATAGTATTAACCTATAATAAGACAATAAAATATGCACTATACTTTTGTTTTTATAAATCCCTCATAGTATATTGTGTTTGATACCACATATTGGATCAATAGAGACTCATGAATGATTGTGTTTCCCCTATGAAATGGTATTCCCTGGGGGATGAGACTTGGATGATGACACTATGTCAAAAAAAACATACTCATATAATTTTACACCACCTTGGGAGATGGTATCTCTGATTTATGCTCATATTTCAACTATATATTGAACCTCTTATCATAAAAACCCAAATTCCCCACTATATTTGGGTATCACCATAGGATATTAAAATTTTCTAGCCCTAGTACCCGATGAGTGTATATGTGAAACATCACTCCATTGGACACTAAATTAATATGATAACATCAATGAAATTAAACCAATGATCAACCCATACGTGATGAGAATATGTAGGACCATCCACACTGGACAAAAATATGTCAAAAATCCTCACTCAAAATTTAACATGTGATCAACCCATACATAATGAGTGTATATGGAGCCATCAACACTACACAATAAATATGTTAAATTCCCTCACTTGACATTAAACCTATTAGAAACCCATGATTGTTTCATCATTTGTGGTACCATCTACATAGGGATCTAAATATGTGAATTTTCCTAACTAGTATTTAAAATAATGAATCAACCCATATGTTAAGAGTGTATGTGGGAATATATGCCTTAGACTCTAAATATGTGAGTTTTAATCACTAAACATTAAACATGTAACCCCCCACCATGTGGAAAAGAAAACTGACAAAAGTTGAGGGCATCATAGGGTATGAGCTAAGGAATAATATGTAAAGGATTAATCCACCACCCACATCAGTGATGAATCTAATATTCTTACCCTATAAGAAAATCTAATTATTACCTTTGTAAAGGTCCTAATATGCTTCATTTGTTGATCATGAAGTTCCCTAGTTTGGTAAGAATCAGATGAATTACATTACAAAAGTGATTTTCCATGTGTTAAAATCATGGTATGAAAGTGGTGATGAACCCTGTTTTCCTATTGAATAAAAATAAGTTGTCTCATGGAGATAATGACATGACTTTGGGTTTTCTAATGATATTCCTTATTTTACAATTATAAGATTTTATCCTAACCTGGTGGAAGATATTTAGAAATGGAAACCATGAATAACATCATGAATAGATCTATCTATATTTAGTCTCCCTGTTATGGAAGAAACTAGCATAATTAACATGTTTCTAATATTATTTGGAACTAGGAATGATATTCATAAACATGTCTTAAACATAAGGGAGGATCAGACTAGGCAATGAAATCTATGGAGGAATCCATAGACGAAAAAAATCAATATCCCTCCTCCCAATGCAGACCAAAGAGTCAATATCACCAACCATGGTGCTAATGGATTGTACATAACACCCCAAAATTCTAATATTTGGTTACCCAAAAATATATGTTAATTTATTTGACAACATTGTCTACAAGAGACACCATACATAAATGAACTCATTAAATATTTAGATAATATATAAATAATTAAATATGGATATTAAAACAATGTTTTTGAATTAGAGAGAATGAATATGGGTAACTGATCTATTAAATTGGTGTATAAAAAAATAAATTTCTCTTTTATGATGATTGGAGTTCAATTAGATTGCCTAAAATTACAAATAATTAATTTTATGTTTAGAAACATATTTTTGCAAAAAATTATATTTTATGTGATAAATTTATTACTAAAGAAACATAAAATTAATGATATATAATGTATCATATCAATAATTTTGTTAGAAAAAATTTAAATTTTAAATGATAAGTTATAATAATAATATCCACTAGTATTTTAAAATGTCATTTTCAAAAAAAATATTTTTCATTATATTTTATGATTTTATTCAAAAATAGAATTTATAAATTTTATAATTTTATCATTGTAAAATAAATTTTTTTTTTGAATTCAATAAATCAAAATTTACTTAGTATTATGTTTTTAGTCATTTCTAAAAAGGATAAATTTTGGTTAAAAATGCTGGAGTTTTGAAATATATATTTGCATGATTTTAACAATATGTAATCATAGCCTATAAGAATTAAAACCATTAAATATAAAATATATGAAATTAAGGGATAATATTATACATTTTGAAATATTAATTGTATATAAAAAACCTATGTCAAACATCTTTATAACTAATTAAAATGTTACCTTAATATAGAAAATATTGTTTTCCTTTACCATTAAAATAAAGTATATTGAAGAAAAATTCAGTTTTCGATTGTTATTATTTACTCATACCATTTATTTTTATTATAAAAATAAAATTTATTTCATTAAACTCATTAACCATGGTAATTTTGTCTAATATATATATTTAGAGATGAAAAATATTTTTTTTCATAAAAAATAATTTTTTACATGATTATGTATTTTTATATTAATATTAAGTTTTCACCAAATTATAAATTTTAAATGGTAAAATTAATATAATATTTAAATTTAATTTATAAAATTTGTTAAAAATATATATATTTACTTTTTTAGTAAATTAAAATTTTAAGAATAGAAGTAAATTACCAAGTAAAAGTAAAAAAAGGTAAATTTAGTTTAACCATTTTTTAAAGATATAATCTTTTTATAAAATACTAATATAAATTATTTTTTTACTTTTGGATATATCATAAAATTTCCCCCTATACTTTTCTCTCTTTTCATCCATTTACCCTTTAATTATTGAAAATTGTAAATGTGTTCCGAAAACCACCCTTTCCTTCTATTATGAAAGAGAAACATCTTCAAAACTCAAAGAAAACCATTTCCCTATAATTCCACATTAAAAATATTCTATTTTAATCTACCTATAATCATATCCAAATAGAATAATATTCAATTCACTCATAGTTATCCTAATACCTACAAATTTGAGGAGACATTCAAGGAAAATTAATGTCCCTCACGTGAGTATTATCAACTACTTAGTTATTATTATTAAATGTCTCTTTTAAAATTTATTATATACACGCAAATATATTCACATTGGGTTAATTATTATAATATAATTTTAAAATTTTATAGGTATTTCTATTTTTTCATATACCACATCAATTATGAAAAACAAAAATGTAGTTCATACATTGTGCAGACTACCACCAAACCAATGCAACATGTTCTGTTTTCCTTCTCCACATGAAAATGTTATCGCAAAGGATGTGATTAATGTATAAATATGATTTTATGAAAAAGGTGAGGCTATTTTATGAAAAATTTAAGAACATATTAATGATTTTAATAAAAAACATGATCATTAATTTAATTATTTAAAATACATATTCTAATAGGATACTTTTTAATTTAATTTTGTATTATTTTAAAAACCATTACTACTTATTAGAATTAATTAAAATAATAATATATATTACTAATTGTAAAAACATATTATAATTATACTTCTTTTATAATGATATTGTATGTAAACCACCACATAACCATTAATTTAATCATAATATGTTCATGTTTTTATGGGTTAAACCGCCCAATCAAAAAATATGATGAATTTATGTCAGGGATCTCTAAGAGAACATTTTTATGGGTGTAATGTTTCATAAATAGGTAAATAATTTTTTTAATATCATATAAAGCATTTAACTCGTTAATTACAGAAATAACTTTTCTTTATTAACAATAAACGAACATTTTCATCGTCGATTTCATCACCATAGTTCTTAAAAAATGAAATGAAATTAAATTATAACATTATAGAATATCATGGAACATAATTATTGTATCCTATAAAACATAGTAATGATTAATTTTTAAGAAATAATATACATGAAAAATTCTTTTATTAAATTGGAACAAATGATCAAAACTATAAACCCTAGTGTGGAAAATCAAAGAATCCATGTAGATAAAGGGTATTTATTAACTGTATCAATAAAAATTGATATGATTAAGGTAATGAATTATGTTATAAAAATATATATTTTTGTGATATTGGAGGTTTATGTGTGTTCAAGTAATTCAAGACAAGAGGTAAGGTGTTTCATATCAATCTCACTTCATTGAAAGAAGTATTGTAATTACGCACAAAATTTAATTTATGTAGGGTATATTTTTACTATTTTAGATATAATAACATTAATCATATTTTAAAATTTTTATTTTTAGTTCAATTTAAATTTTCCCTTAAAACATATTTTTATTCAAATGTTTCTAATTCTTAAGGCTTTTATTGGTCTAAATTCTCATTATTTGAGACAAGATACATTTTCTAGACCATGTTATATTTGTATAGTGTTCTATTAGTACATTATCCCTTGAATGTTATTTTATTTATAATTTATTGGTTTTAATAGACAAATCATGTTTTCAAATTCATGTGGCTAGTGATTTAGTTGCTTCCCAAAATTGTGAGAATTTTAAAATATCTCAATTTTCATTCATTTAGTTTGGATAATTGTTTGAACATATTTCACATAAGTTGGGTACATTCTACCTTATTATTATATTTTGTTGTATTATCTAACTATTTTATAGAGATATACATTACATCAACAAAAACTATTTGAAAAATATTTTTCACTTATTGAGATATATTCTATTAAATCCCTATACTTCCTTTCTAAAAATGGTTTAGGATAATTTTATTCTAGTATTTTCTTATATTTATACCCATTGATAAATAAGACATGAACCTAAAATTTTATATAATTATGTTTTGGATTATGTTCTCTTATAAATCATGATATAATTTTGACATGGGGCAATTTTTAGGCATTCCCATAAAAATTATTATATCCATGTTGACTATATATTGTTTATCCATCAACATTATTTTTTATAATAGGTTATGATTAGGTTATCCATTTTTTAACAAGGGTAAAAGTATTGTAATTTCATATGTTGTTATTTTAATATGTAATAGTATTGGGAATTTTTATTATTTTTTGTTTATTAATTTTATCTTATGGTAAATGTATTGGACATAATCATGTTAATGGTGGGTCTCAATATTGTATATTCCGTTGATGTATCGGTTGATGAGACATAATAACTTGAGTTTTACTGTATTACTCTTACATTTAAATGATATTTTATTATAAAAATTCCTTGATAAAAGGATACATTTAATGTATGATTGAGGAAAGATAATTTTTCTTATAACATGGAATTGATTATTTGTTTTTTATTTATATAATTATTCATTCCATATGTATGAGATCAGAATTATGGAAAACCATGATTTCATTTTATTTTCTTTTTCATGGAATGCTCTAATTTTTAATTGGATTATGGATTCAGGTTTTCTACATATTTCTTCAATAAAATTTATTTGATGTTTATTCAAAGATTGTTTTAATTATTGGTTTTTATTATTGAGAGAGTGAGTTCACCCCTTATTAGGATTTTAATTTTCCTAGCTTATGTAGAAAATTAGTACACGTCCCACATTTCAAAGTATATCATGTGTGAACAAATTTGTGGGGGATGTTGATGACTTTTCATGAATTAAGTAGTTTCACATATTGTAAGGCCCCGTCCATAAACCTTACTTAATATTGAATTAAATGAATAATTCACATTGATGATCTTTTCAGGTTTAGAGTTTTAGATAATTAGGACATAACTATTACATCTCAAAAGATTACAAAGTAAAAACTTTTACTAAGTTTCCATAAAATAAAAACTCTTAAAAAGAAACATGTCCAGTTCCATGTTTTAGGTTGAATGACTTTCCCTTGATCCCATCCTTGACCCTATTCCACGTTATGTCCTGTGAAAAACATTTCAAAAACTTGGGATGGGAATGAAAAGCTCAGTAAGGGATACACAAAGAATGAAAACTGTTATTTTTTCAAAACAACAAGTAAACCATGTATACTTTATCAAAGTAATACTTTTCACCTTTTCGAAGTAGTAAAAAATCTTCACTGAAAAAAAGTTCATTAATTACCCTTCTGTAACCAAAAGATTACCATAAAACCCATATAAAGATCACATAACATATAAAGGTAACTTGGGACATAAACATATTTAAGTGGAATACCCATAAGGTCGACTTCCACACATATCACTTAATGGAATAGCCATTCGACCAACATCCATACATACTTAATGGAATAGCCATACGGCCGACTTCCATACCCAATGCATTGGAGGTTATAATGTAACCAACCGTCCTGGTATTCACGGCACCACCCATTATATGGTTTATCACGTAACCACCCGTAAAATGTCCAAGTAACATTATAAAATTTTAACACATAAAACCAACATAAAGGAATGATAACATTTCCACATTTCAATAAAAATATATCATTTAAATATATTGACATAATAGAATCCTTTATCAAAACCATTTTCAATACCAAAATACAAAAAAAAATTATATGGCATTTATTTTATTTTAAAAACATTACGGCATTTTGAGGAAGCCAAAGATCAATTAATACTCACGGTGGTGGAAAAGGTCGTTGTCACCACGTACGTAAAAAGAAACATTCCTTTTTGACTTTTATTAAAACGCTTCATAGAAAAAAGATTCCTTTTGAATAAATGTAACATTCAATGGGTTTTATACACCATATAAAGGAAAGTTTTGTAGAAAACAAAATATGCCTCAATGAAAGGAGATTGAGACAAAGTCCCATACACAGACGGTATCCTTGGATTAAGGATAAATCAATTACGTAATTATGTGTGACAAATGAATACCCCAAATATAAATGGATATTAAGTGTAAAAAAATCATAGGTTATTCACACATATTCATAGAACGACACATTCAAGGAGTTCAAGTTTATCCCAATGAATCAAAATTGGGTTAAGAAGTTCCCTGACAAAAATTCGACAGCTTAATGGCGTCACTTCAAAATTCAGAAAATGAGTTGATGAGAGAGAAAATGGTATATCATCACTTGGACATAAAATTTACATAAATAAGGATATATAAGAACATATCCCAACATAATATCATGTGAAATAAAATACATAACAAAATAAGTCTTTTAAAAAGAGGAGGGTGAAAGGTTCCCTTACCAACATGGGTATCTTTCGACACATTAACCCCGTGAAAGAAGGACAATACAACATTGATGTAAATACTCATAAATGAATGTTTATTACACAATGAGTAAAAATAATGGACAGTACATACACCACTCAATGGACATTGTGGCAAATGTAGCATAAATCTCACAGGAATAAAAGTGAGATGAAAAATCACTTACGAAAACTCAGCAGCCTAACGGTGCCACAAAAATGGATTGATGATATCAAATAGGGTATCTCATCATATTAACATAAATTTTACAGAAATAGGTATATAAAAGAACATCCCCCAACATAACAAAGAGGAGCTTAAAAGAAGTTACATAAAGGAGAGTACTTAAGAAGAAAGAGAGAGGTTAAATCTCTTACGAAAATTCGGCAGCCTAACGGCACCACTCAAAACATCCAAAATGGATTGATGAGAGAGAATAGGGTCTCTCATCATATGAACATATAAATTTCAGTAAGAGTAATATGAAAGAACATCCCAAAAACAAGAAATATGAGCTTTAAAAGGAATGACATAAAAGAGTGTACTTAAAAATAAAGAGAGGAGTAGGATCCCTTACCTCGGGTCCGACTTGACTCGATCGTTCTTTAACGTCCTAAATAATAAACTTGAGTTAATTTCTACTTACTTAAGAACCTTTTTCAAGTTCATTATTCCTTTTATATCAATTATTGGCATTTTATAAACAATATTTAATCATCTAAGTTAATAATGTTTGTTTTGTCGATATTTGGTTCTTAAGTCAAAAGTGGACTTCTTAGAATTACATATTGTTCGTGTGGTCAAAGGTTATTTAAATACAGAATGACATTACTGATTTGGATATCATATATATCATATATATCTAGCATATACATGTATTTATAATATCACATAATAATGTAGAGGTAAGAAATGAAATGAACCGTTCATGGAGACGGTAAGCCGTACGTACGCGTGAACGCTACTTTCATTTATATGTCATATTAATGGAATTAAAACTAAATGAGAGGTATGTATATTTTAATTCCATAATTATATTAATAATTTATATGTAACATAATCATATATATCCATTATATATATGTACTTATAATAGTACATTACATTTGGGGATAAGAAATGAAATGCACCATTCATGGAGACGGTATGTCGTACGTACACATGAACGCTACTTTCATTTCTATCTCATAATTTAATGGGAAGAAATAATAATTATATTGAGTTATATTATAATTCTAGTATAACATCATATATAATAACTCTAAATCCATCCTTTATACATCCCACATAGGGCATTAACGAATCACATCACTTTGAGGGGGCGGTAGTCCGCACTTCCTAAAATGAAATTATCGTGTTAACCCACAATGGAAACCATAAAGGTATAACACAAATTAAAATTACAGAAGCATAATGGAAACATAAACATAATATATATCATATATAAATTGAGTGACATATTAATGGCCACCATTAAAGGTGTTTAAAAGAAGATTGAACAATCATCGTTTCGTGAGGCAGAAATTCACCAACCACAGAAACAGTATGTTCTTTAACCATTAGATGTAGATGTGTGTAAGTGTAGCTAGAAATATTATTATAAAAACATCCTAGTATATTGAATATACTGGATTTTTTACAAAATAAATGAATAAAAATAGTTTAGGGGGTTGGAGAAGCAAAATAAAACAAAAGAACACAAGTGAAGACATCACCTTAAAACTGGGTAACTCTCTTAGATATGAGCTCAAAGGCTTCCTTGGGAAGACTTCTGACCAATGTGAGGCATCAAGGAGTAATATGGGGATGTGTAGAGACAAAATGGGCAGGGGTTGGCCGATCGAAAGGCTTTGGATGTGTGGGTAAGTAGGTATAGGTGGGGGCCTTTTATAAGAGGAGAGGAGGGGCACTCTTGGAAAGTAAAGAAATGTTCCTTTATTTTAAAATGAAATTCGGATTTAAAAGGTCCCACATTGATAAAATTATAAGATAAGGTGATAAGGGTTCTAAATACACCCATCCAATAGGTTTTGGACATGTGTAGGTCTTAGATTTTACATTGTCTTTCAATTTATTTTAATGGTTAAATAATGAGGTCATCGCTGCATCATCATGATGTAATAAATAATTTAATTTATATAATGTCTAAAAATTATAAAAAAAATACTATGATGTAGGAAATATTTTTATATTTCTAATTAATATTTATATTCAAAAATATTACTTGTATAACCCCATGTAAAAATTGTTTTATTAAACATCTCATGTTTATGTCATTTTTACTTTAACATTTAATAAAAAGTTATTTATGTCATTTCCCAACCAAAGTGGCTCCATGGGGTCCCCAAGTTGACCCATGGATTGTCTTGGTCGGCCATGACACATCCAATGAGGGTAGGACATGTGTCAAACTCATCGCATTTTATTATAACATTATTTTTACCTTAAACTACACTAATTACCTCTAATCGCGATTAAGAACTTAAAAGTTACTATTCACCAAAAAAAAATTTTAATCTCATTGAACAAAATTTTACATCTTAATGAATACCATGTATGTCGGATTTTTGAAAATAAAATCACAGAAGTGACAAAGTTTCATTTAAATGAAAAATCAGTTTCTTTAACTACCACTTAGTGGTTTCACTATTCATCAAAAATTGAAGTTTTTCAGAAAAATAGAAAAACTACACCCAAAGCTATATTTGATATTATGAATTCAAAAATGATGTCTATTTTACAAAATTAAAATCATATAAGTCACATTAATTAATTTAATAATTAATTCCCGCTGTCATGACAAATAGCGTGTTTTTCTGAAACAATAAGTATCAAAAGATTGACACTAGTTTAAGTCCAATTTCAAAGTGAAATTGATTCCAATGACCACCATTGGATTAAATGGTAAAAATATATTATAATTTCACTTTAAAACCAATTAAAAAGATAATCTAATCATATAAATAAACTAGATTAAAAAGAGGTTTTGAATTAAAATACAACATTTTTCACTATTCATTAAAAAATGAACTTTATCAGAAAGAAACCAAAAATTTAAACAAAGTAAATATTGATGTCCTGATTCTAAATAAGAATTTTATTTTGTCAAATATAACAAAAAAAATTGTCAAAAAGTGGATTTAAAAGAGGTTCGCCTTCAAAAGGCGGTTAATCGACCTTTTAAAGAATATTAGAATGTCTATGCTTAAAATTGGATTCATTCGCATTTTTAATCCTCTAACATTTATTGTAAAGAGTAAAAATATTTTACAAACATATATAATCATTTTGTAGGTATTTTTATTCATTCCCGCCATTACAACGGCTAGGCGTTAACTACTATTTAAAATAATATTATTTTATTATTAGAGTGCAACGCAAGCTTCCCAAGAAACTCGTTGTTGCGTATTGGGTACGCCATCGAGCATAGAATCCCCTTTAAAGTAATATTAATATTTTATTCACAAATATGGATAAATATAGAAATTTCATATTCTTTATTTACCTGGGGTGTTACATCCTACACCCTTTTGGGAATTGCGTCCTCGCAATTTTAAAATTGGGTTTGGAAATATCCTTGAAAGTCCCACATCGGAACACGAGTCGGTAAAACAATCACTTTAAAATAAAGAAAGATAAGTACAGAGGTCACCAGAGTTAACCCATACTAGGATTCCAGGTAGGAAAACACGGACTTGGAGGAGAAAACATAGGGTCATGTTCTGATGGAGAGTGATAGTAAACATGTCTAGGAGAAAGTTAACCATAAGAAAATCACAAACTTGTGATGGGTTAAACGGTATTCAATTCCCCAGTAGGAATAGTTAACAGACAACATTTTTGTTTTAAGTTACTTTTCATGGAGGAATTTATTTTTGATCTTAACTAAATCATAAAGAAACATGCTTACTTTTCATGTAGACTTTCAACTTTTACTAGATTCCTTAATCAAACTCATATTTTCTCCAAAAGATGGGTATTTAAGAAGACTTGTTCGCATTAAGAGTACTATAATCAATTTCTAGAGAATCACCTAATCCACAAAAGAGAAGTATACACTTCCCATGTCTTTAGACTTTATCCAAAACCAAAACCAAAAAGGTTAGTACAAGATCAAATAATCCAGAAAAGGATAACCCTTTATAAAAAGAAAATCTATTCTTAATCTCCAAAATTTGTCCAACAAAACCCAATGTTAAATGAGGACCATTTGATAAACAATTTTTCCATAAAATTCCTCAAAGTAAACAAAACTAAGATTGAAACCCAAATATTTGAAGGATTTAGTCACATAGTCTTCCAAGTTAAATCGTAACATTTTTCTCCAAAAAACATCAGTTTCTCCTAAAGTCTCGTATTGAAAAGTAACTAACCTAATCACATATACTCCATGATAGGTTAATAAATTTCCATATATATCCCAAAATCAACATACTCTTAATTCATAAAATCATTTAACTAAAAAGAATTAGTCAAACTAACCAGGGACTTCACGTAGTCCAGTGGTCGGCGATAAATACCCATTGCACTTTGGTTGTGGGTTCGATTCCCGCTGCCTTGTCTGACGCGATGGGTTGTCACACGGTCTGCGTGTTGTCCTTTTTCCAAAACTACATAATTCTTAAAACATTCCCCAATAATTAGATAAAATCTTCAAAATTAACCATAATGTAATTTAACCTCAATTTTATCTCATGACTTTCACTTTCCATCATTACATATAGTAACCCATAATTACCTCGAAAGTAAGGATCATATAAACCCAAATGGTTCCTTAAAACTATGTCCACAAAAGAATAGATTACTATTCTTTGAATAAAATTTTCATATATCAAACATCAGTGTTACACATACTATAAAAAGTCTTCTAATGTACCCCATCATCAAAAGACACTTAATACTCTTAAGAATTTCACCATAACTCTTGGGGCCCTTATATGTTGACTTCTTACTCATTCAACATTCTTCATGATCCATTAACCATTGATTTCCAACTTATTCTGAAATACTTCTTTCCTACAAACAAAATCATGAATAATATCCTAAGATTCGAAAATAGAAAACAAAAGTTAAGAAATAATCCATACCTTTGATTGGTCTTTGTCAGTTTCTTCATTCTCAATCGGAATGGCATTAGGTATTGGTAAATGAGTATTTATATGATCTTGGTGATCCCATTCATGAAATTTTCTTCATAGGACATGTGTTTGCATAATGACCATGCACACCACATTTAAAAGATTCAATTTATCCCTCAGAAAGAACTTCTTTCCCTTTCCTTGAGTCAACTGGATGCTTCCTTTTTCCATGATAGGTTCTTGCTTTATGACCTTCATTTCCACATCTATAGCATATTTCCGTCCCTTTGAAACATTTTCCTAGGTGTTTCTTTCCACATCCATGACACATAGGTTTTTGAACACACTTACCTTTATGATTATAACATGTAGTTCTGTAGGGACTTCTTTCTCGCATATATGATGCCTTAGAGAAATCACCAAGGTTTAGGTGGTCAATCATTACTCCAGATAGTTGGTTGAGGATAGACACAAGAGTTCTCATTACAGCTCCCATATCATTCAGTTGCTCGCTCAGAAAACTATCACAGTTTCCTTCACATCCACCGTTACTTTGGTGCCTGCTATATCCAGCCATTTACTAAAACCAAAAAGGTTAGTGTGAGTATATAAACAAAACCATCATGTACTAAATAGGAAGATAAACACTAATATATACTTACTCATTGACTTTATATAACACTAGGACTGTTTATGAAATCCTAACCATTATGGTCATGTCACTTATGCTTAAAGAATACCCTAACCTCTAAAGTTATCTAAACCGACCTCTGATACCAAATATAAGGCCCTGGACTTAAACATTACTTAATATTTAATTAAATGAATAATTCACATTGAGGATCTTTTCAGGTTTAGAGTTTTAGAGAATTAGGACATAACTATTACATCCCAAAAGATTACAAAGTAGAAACTTTTACTAAGTTTCCATAAAATAAAAACTATTAAAATGAAAAATTTCTGGTTCCATGTTTTAGGTTGCATGACTTTCCATTGATCCCATCCTTGACCCTATTCCACGTTATGTCCTATGAAAAATATTTCAAAAACTTGGGATGAGCATAAAAAGCTCATTAAGGGATACACAAAGAATGAAAACTGTTAGTTTTTCAAAACAACAAGTAAACCATGTGTACTTTATCAAAGTAATACTTTTCACCTTTTCGAAGTAGTAAAAACACTTCACTGAATAAAAGTTCATTACTTACCCTTCTGTAACCAAAAGATTACCATAAAACCCATATAAAGATCACATAACATATAAAGATAATTTGGGACATAAACATACTTAAGTGGAATAACCATAAGGTCGACTTCCACACATATCACTTAATGGAATAACCATTCGGCCAACTTCCATACATACTTAATGGAATAGCCATATGGCCGACTTCCATACCCAATGCATTGGAGGTTATAACGTAACCACCCGTCCTTGTATTCACAGCACCACCTGTCATATGGTTTATCAAGCAACCACCCATAAAATGTTTAAGTACCATTATAAAATTATAACACATAAAACCAACATAAATGAATGATAACATTTCCACCACAATATATCATTTAAATATATTGACATAATAGAGTCCTTTATAAAAACCATTTTCAATACCAAAATACAAAAAAAGTATATGGTATTTATTTTATTTTAATAACATTACGGCTTGTTGAGGAAGCCAAAGATCAAATAATACTCGCGGCGGCAGAAAAGGTCGTTGTCACCGCGTACGTAAAAAGAAACATTCCTTTTTGTCGTTTAGTAAAACGCTTCATAGAAAAAATATTCCTTTTGAATAAACGTAAATTTCAAAGGGTTTTATACACCATATAAAAGAATGTTGTGTATAAAACAAAATATGCCTCAATGAAAGGAGATTTAGACGAAGTCCCATACAAAGACGGTATCCTTGGATTAAGGATAAATCAATTACGTAATTATGTGTGACAAATGAATACCCCAAATATAAGTGTATATTAAGTGTAAAACAATCATATGTTATTCACACATATTCATAGAACGACACATTCAAGGAGTGCAAATTTATCCCAATGAATCGAAATTGGGTTAAGAAGTTCCCTCGCAAAAATTCGACAGCCTAACTGTGTCACATCAAAATTCAGAAAATGAGTTGATGAGAGAGAAAATGGTATCTCATCACTTGGACATATAATTTACATAAATAAGGATATATAAGAACATATCCCAACATAATATCATGTGAAATAAAAGACATAACAAATTAAGTCTTTTAAAAAGTGGAGGGTGAAAGGTTCCCTTACCGACATGGGTATCTTTTGAAACATACACCCCGTGAAGGAAGGACAATACAAAATTGATGTACACCACTCAAAGGAAATTTTGTAAAATGTAGCATAAATCCACGGGAATAAAAGTGAGATGAAAAATCGCTTACGAAAACTCGGCAGCCAAACGGTGCCACAAAAATGAATTGATTAGATCAAATAGGGTCTCTCATCATATTAACATAAAGTTTACAGAAAGAGGAATATAAAATAACATCCCCCAACATAACCAAGAGGATCTTAAAATAAGTGACATAAAGGAGAGTACTTAAAAAGAAAGAGAGAGGTTAAATCTCTTACGAAAATTCGGCAGCCTAACGACGCCACTCAAAACATCCAAAATGGATTGATGAGAGAGAATAGGGTATCTCGTCATATGAAAATAAAAATTTCAGTAAGAGTAATATAAAATAATATCCCAATAACAAGAAATATGAGCTTTACGAGGAATGACATAAAAGAGTGTACTTAAAAAGAAAGAGAGGAGTAGGATCCCTTACCTCGGGTCTGACTTGACTGGATCGTTCTTTAACATCCTGAATAATAAACTTGAGTTAATTTCTACTTGATTAAGAACCTTTTTCAAGTTCATTATTCCTTTTATATCAATTATTGGCATATTATAAACATTATGTAATCATTTATGTTAATAATGTTTGTTTTGTCGATATTTGGTTCTTAAGTCAAAAGTGGACTTATTACAATTACATGTTGTTCATGTAGTCAAAGGTTCTTTATATCCAGAATGAAATTCCTGATTTGGATATCATATATATCATATATATCTAGCATATACATGTATTTATAATATCACATAATCATTTAGAGGTAATAAATGAAATGCACCGTTCATGGAGACGGTAAGCCGTACATACGCATGAATGCTACTTTCATTTCTATGTCATATTAATGGAATGAAAAATAAATGAGCGGAATGTATATTTTAATTCCATAATTATATTAATCATTTATATGTAACAAAAATCATATATATCCATTATATATATGTACTTATAATAGTACATTACATTTGGGGATAAGAAATGAAATGCACCGTTCATTGAGACGGTAAGATGTACGTACGCATGAACGCTACTTTCATTTCTATCTCCTAATTTAATGGGAATAAATAATAATGATATAGAGGTATATTATAATTCCAGTATAACATCATATATAATAGCTTTAAATATATCCTTTATACGTCCCACATATGGCATTAACGAATCACATCACTTTGAGGGGGCGGTAGTCCGCACTTCCTAAAATGAAATTATCACGTTTACCCACAATGGAAACCATAAAGGTATACCACAAATGAAAAATAAAGAAGAATAATGGAAACATAAACATAATATATATTATATATAAATACAGTGACATCTTAGTGGCCACCATTAAAGGTGTTTAAAAGATGATTGAACAATCATCGTTTCGTGAGGCAGAAATTCGCCAACCACAGAAACAGTATGTTCTTTATCCATTAGATGTAGATGTGTCTAAGTGTAGCTCTAAATCTTCTAATAAAAACATCCTAGTATAACGAAGATACTGGAGTTGTTACAAAATAAATGAATAAAAATAGTTTAGGGGGGTTGGAGAAGCAAAATAAAACAGAAGAACACAAGTGAAGACATCACCTTAAAATTGGGTAACTCTCTTAGATTTGAGCTCAAAGGCTTCCATGGGAAAACTTCTGCCCAAAGTGAGGCTTCAAGGAGTAATAAAGGGATGTGTAGAGACAAAATGGGTAGGGGTTGGGCGATCCAAAGGCTTTGGAAGTGTGGGTAAGGAGGTAGAGGTGGGGGCCTTTTATTAAAGGAGAGGAGGGGAACTCTTGGAAAGTAAAGGAATGTTACTTTATTTTAAAATGAGTTTCGGATTCAAAAGGTCCCAAATTGATATAATTCGATTGTAAGGTGATAAGGGTTCGAAATATAACCATCCAATAGGTTTTGGACATGTATAGGTAATATATTTTACATTATCATTTCATTTTATTTAAATCCTTTATTAATGAGGTAATCGCTGCATCATCATGATGTCATAAATAATTTAATATATTTAATGTCTAAAAATTATAAAATAATATAATGATGTTGGAAATCTTTCTATCTTTCTAATGAATATTTATATTCAAAAATCTGACTTGTATAACCCCATGTAAAAATTGTTTTATTAAATATCTCATGTTTGTGTCATTTTTTACTTTAACATTTAATAAAACGTTATTTATGTCATTTCCCATCCAAAGTGGCTCCATGGGGTCCCCAAGTTGACCCATGGATTTTCTTGATCGGCAATGACACATCCAATGAGGGTAGGACATGTGTCAAGCTCATCTCATTTTATTAAAACATTATTTTTACCCAAAACTACACTAATTACCTCTAATTGCGATTAAGAACTTAAAAGTTACTATTCACCAAAAAATTATTTTAATCTCATTGAACCACATTTTACTTATTAATGACAACCATGTATGTCGGATTTTTGAAAATCAAATCACAGAAGTGACAAAGTTTCATTTAAACGAAAAATCAGTTTCTTTAACTACCACTTAGTGGTTTCACTATTTATCAAAAATTGAAGTTTTTTAGAAAAATACCAAAACTTCACCTTAATCTATATTTGATATTCTCAATTCAAAAATGATGTCCATTTTACAAAATTCAAATCATATAAGTCAAATTAATTAATTTAATAATTAATTCCCATTGTCATGAAAAATAGAGTGTTTTTATGAAACAATAAGTATCAAAAGATTGACACTAGTTTAAGTCCAATTTTAAAGTGAAATTGATTCTAATGACCACCATTGGATTAAATTGTAAAAATATATTATAATTTAACTTTAAAACCAATTCAAAATATAATATAATCATATAAATAAACTAGATTAAAAATAGGTTTTGAATTAAAATACAACATTTTTCACTATTCATTAAAAAATGAACTTTATCTGAAAGATACCAAAAATTTAAACAAAGTAAATTTTGATGTCCCAATTCTAAATAAGAATTTTATTTTGTCAATTATAACAAATAAAATTGTCAAAAAGTGGATTTAAATGAGGTTCGCCTTCAAAAGGCGGTTAATCGACCTTTTAAATAATATTAGAATGTCTACGCTTAAAATTGGATTCATTCGCATTTTTAATCCTCTATCATTTATTGTAATGAGTAAAAATATTTGACAAAAATATATAATCATTTTGTAGGTAGTTCTGTTCATTCCCACCATTACAACGGCTAGGCGTTAACTACTATTTAAAATGATATTATTTTATTATTAGAGTGCAATGTAAGCTTCCCAAGAAACTCGTTGTTGCGTATTAGGTACGCCATCGAGCATATCATCCCCTTTAAATTAATATTAATATTTTATTCACAAATATGGATAAATATAAAAATGTCATATTATTTATTTACCTGGGGTGTTACACATATAATGGGAGAATTTCCAATTTGATACAAATAACATGGGGTTTATCGGATAATGTAGTGTAATAATTCACTAAATCTCTATACATAAAAATATAAATTTGATATAATAAATTCAAAAATAATTTTGATTTTATAATAAACGTTGGTTATATCGAATATTTATAGTTTTGTTTAAGAACGTAATGTAATGTATGTGTTTTTGAGCATTAGATCTAGGATATTAGGATCTTGGGGTCTTAGTTGGTATCAAAGGAAGTGATTAGATAACATTGGTGATTAGGTGGATTTTTTATGACAATTTAAGTATTGAAATGTTAAGGATGGTCCCTAATTTTGAGGTATAGATATCCATTTGGAATAGTATATTATTTTATGTTATGTTAATAATGAAAATGTTATTTGGGAATTAATGTTAAAGAACCCTAATTAAAATCCCACGAATAATTCTCAGTAATGGATAACTTCATGATTTTATTATAAAGTAAATATCATGAAGTTAGAAATAAATACCTGAATACATATTATCATGTGGACTCAATTGTGGCACAGATGCAGCTAATGTTAATAACCCCAAAAATGGTTAGTTGAGAATTAAAGCAAACATCAATATGATGGGCGGTGAGTGGGCCTAAGAATACACACCTTATTAGACACTCTTATGGGTTATTCATTGGTAAATAATATTCTAAAAATGAACCATTATAAAGGATTTATGTATGATGATAACTAATTTTGTAGTATAACCTAATAGATGAAAGGCTATGGATAACAATGGATTGAACCTAGAGAGTCCTTGGTAGATCTGAGAGTATCATATGTTAATGGTGTCGTAAGGGAATAATTATATTAATTGATGACTTAATATTTGTATTTTGGATATTATTATAAACATATTGGTTTATGAATTTTGTTTAATCAGAACCAAAAAAAATGAATTTTAGACATGTGTGTAACTAAATACCAATATTTGTTATAAATGATATGGGATAATACGTTAGTGGTTACAAAAATGAGTATATTCCTACAACGATGGAAAAGGAGACATACCGAGTATTAACTAATGCAGTGAGGATAATATCATAATTGAAATTAATTCATGATATTGTGAGCTACATTAATTAGGTATGTAGTATTTATCGATCTAATTATTCTATATTGGATGTTTTATTAAGGATAATGTTAAACAAATAATGATTATCCTAACATATATTTTCTTTTATGTTATAGTGACATATATTTAATAGTATTAATAACTTTTGAAAGTTATTTTATTACATTTTAATATTTTTTAGGACAAATAATAGAGAAAACATGATTATGGTATGAGGAACTATTATGTTTAATTTTCACATGATAATGAGATAATAAATGGTGGTTTGATTTTGAAGAAGTATGTTGTATAGTATTGGTAATATTACAATTTATAATGAATTCAAGATATTTTATGTGAATTTAATATCATTTTTTAGATTGGGATATATAGTGAGTATTGTCTAAACATATGAACTAGTGGTTATTTCCTTTTGATGGTTAAATATAAAGTTCATTTTTGGAGTAAAATATAATCTCATTTATGTTTAATGTCTTGGAGATTCAAATATGTTTTGATAAAGATATATTATTGAGATTATATGATGAGCTTTTATATATATACTTGGTTGATTTATTAATGCTTTTTAAGGAAGGATGTGTTTGATTTTGAGATCATAGATTTCAATGATTATTTTCATTATTATATTTTGAAAACATCAATGGTGATTTGGGATCTTGATTGTGAGGATTAAGTTAAAAAGTATGATATAACACAAATCATAGAAACCTAGGTGAACCTTGAATGATATAAGAGATTGATATGTGATGAAAATAATCTAATACCTGTTATATTTTAGGAACTATAGGATAACATAATAGTATATTAAAGTAATATATCTTGAGGATAAATTTTCTTATATATATTTATGATATGAAACATATAATTATCATTGGTCAGGATAAATCATTTGGATTTATTAATGAATGTGAGTAGATATAACCACGACTTATAGGGAAAATTTAAAGATAACATTGATGGGAAACCTATCAGAATTGGAGTTAGCGGTAGAACCTTTTCATTATACTAGAATAGCTAGAATGATATATGGTTTAAAATGTGATCATAGTAAAATTACCAAATACAAAAAGGAAGAAAAAGATGGATTCTCAGGAAAGATCAGGGGATGGAGATGATGAAGGAAGAAAAAATAAATTTTCTATATGTAAAATTAATGGAAATAAACATGGAGGAAATTTCCTTTATGTGGGTAAATGAAATGAATTTTCAGTTTAAGGTCATAAAACAAAAAAGTGAAAGTCAAAGAGTGAAGATAAAAAAATAAACCCTTCAATTGTATGGGAGTAAGGCATTATGTGAATCAATGTTCCAATCCAAGGGTATATAATAATATATTCACCAACAACCATTCGATCATGGAAACCACAATGAAACTACTATTCAGAAATTAGATAGTGATTTTTCAATATATATTTTCTAGAGTACGTTTTCATTTATCTACACCATTTTCTAAAAATTGATTTTTTGAAAACCCTAGTGGTATGATTATTATATAAATCATTTTCAATGCTTTTGGGGAGTTATTCCTTATACATCTAGATCAACATATATTATAATAATTCTATGTTAAATTATGAATGCCATTTCTCCCTTTATAGAGTGCTTATTATAATTTTTCATATAGAGAAACCTCTTTCATAATACTAAATAAACCCATGACCATCTAGTAGTATATAAATAATTTTGGTTTACCTATTTTAATTCCTATTATATTGTGAGACTAATTATAATGACATAATTTATTTAAAGGGGAGTGAATGCAACACCATGAAATGAAAAAAAAAATTGTCTTAAAAAAATTGATAGGTTTGTCCTCACATAACACCCACAATAAAGGAAAGCAGAACTAATAAAATGCTAATGCTTAAATATGATGATTAAAACCATTCCATTGAATTATAAATAATCTATAATATTAAACACTTTATGAAATATATTTATAATTAAAATTAATAATAATATTAATATGAATTATATAAATTCTATTTACCTAATATGACTAAAACGATCATTTATTGATTAAAAAATAATTTCTAAAAATTTTCATTTTATGTGATACACGTTTCTATTTCACATAACATATTATTAATGATAAATATTTTTCTATATTCATGAACTATTAACATAAATTATGTCTGTAAATGATATGAAATACGGATTGTAGCGGTTAAAATTTTAAACATTTATTTTGTCATAAAAATATATTTTCAATATATTATAATATTTTATTTAAAAACAAAATTTAAAAATTTTACTGATTTAAAATAATAAAATTAATTTAATTTTTCACATCTTTATATGAAAATTGAAATAGTAATAATTTTTGTGTATTTTATTAAAAGGTTTATCTTTATTATAAAAATACAAGATTTAAAAAAATTATAATTTCCATTTTTTCATAACTATGTAAGAATAAACTAGATGATATAAATACCAAAAAATTAATCATATATTTTTTTAATGTATAATATTATATATTTGGAAACATTTTTTGTAGATAGAAAACCTATTCAAATTTTTTTTGAAGAAATTAAATTGAAAATTTCATATAAAAATATTTTCAGTGTGTTTTTCTAAATACAAGTATATTTACATCATATTTCATTATTTCTTGGAATTAAAGCCTCCTACCATCTATTTTAATATAATATATCAATTTATTCATTAAAATCAAGAACCATAATAATTTTATCTTGTATATATATAAATATTGAAAACATTATTGTTCTAAAAACCATTTTAAGTAGGTTAATTGTGTTTATTTTAAAATTAAACTTTCACAAGAATAAATATTTTATTTGATAAAAAAAATTTGAAATTTGAAATTAGTACTACCCAAATCAGTATAATTTTCAATCTTAATCTTTTTTATTTAATTTTATAAATAAGGATATTAATTAATTACTTGGGTAAATGTATAAAGGGGGTATAATGAGATTAACCAAGATGAAAAAACCTAGAAAAATTTATGAAAATGTTTTCATAAATGGATGATTGTTATTTTGATTTACTTAACCATGATTTATCTGCACTTTTCTCCATTAAACATTGAATTATTGAACAATTTCAGGTGTTCCCAGAACTACCCTTACCCTGACTTATAATAGGGTAACATCTTTACCACATGAAGACACACCTCACCTTCCTGTAACTCCTTAAAGAAATTCTATTTTACTCTATATATAACTCTATTCCAAAAACATAAAACCATAGTCTCACGTTGTCTTATTAATCTTTTAAATATTATGGAGACTTCAAAGGAAAATCCATGTCCCCAATCAATGTCTTATCTAGTACTTAGTTTTTATTATTAATTATATTTTTTTTAAATTTATTCTACCCACAAAAATAAAATGATATTACTATCATTTATATACATAAATAATATTTTATTAAATTCAATATCATTTTTTAGATACCCTATCCATTATGAAAAACAAAACCATTGTTCGGGTGTTGTGAGGAATACCACTACCACAACCTTGCACATTCCATTTTCTTTGACTAGATAACACGGATGGAAAAAAATGGTATTAAAGAATAAATATGATTATTATGAAATAATTGAGGTTTTGGTATGAAAAATATAAAAGCCTATTAATAGTATGAATAATAAACAATCATCATTAATTTAATCGTTTAAAATAAGTGTTCAAAGAGGATAATCATTTATTCAAATTATGTAATATTTTCGTATCTATTTTTTTATTTTACCACTATAAAATTATAATATATCACACTAATAATTACCATATAATATCATTATAATTTTTTTATAATTGTATTACAACTAAACCACCTTGTAATAATTTATTAAATCATTTCATGTTCATGTTTGGGTCCTTTAAACCACATAATTGAACATTATAATGAATTTTCATTATGGATGACAATGAGAAATAATTTATTGTCTAATATGATATTAATATAAAAATAATTTGTTTAATTACATTATGGTTATATCAATATTTAACTCCTTAATTAATAAAAGGAATTTTTCGTTTTGAATCACCAAAACATGATCATCATCGATTACTTCATCCAGGCCCATAACATAATTGAATGAAATAAAATTACAAATTATTAATGTATATTGCAACATATATTCTATTTTATTATATAATCTATTAATGATAAATTTTTAAATAAGAAAGAAATGGACACCACTACTGTGAAATAAGTACAAACGATCAAAACTTTAATGGTCTGACTGGGAAAATTTGAAGAATTCCTTAGATAATGAATAATAATGAAGAGTATGATAAAAAATGGATCTGATTTTGGTTATTAAGTAATTTATTAAGATATATGTATTTTATATATAGGATGTCACATTATGCTGTTGGATGTCGGGATAATACGTAAGGGTTTATTAAGACATGTAATGTATTTATGCCCCTAATATAACTTCTATGGTGTATATATTTATTATTCGATATGTAATATCATGGTTTATATTTTAATATTTTTTTTGTTTTTAAATTAGAATTCATCTCTTTCATGGGGTTTTTATTCAAAAATTTTATGCTATATAGATTTTCTTGGTAATAATTATCATTTATTAATACATAATAAATGTTATACACCATATTCCCTTTATACGGTGTTTTATTGATTTATTTTCCCATGAGTTTATATTTCTGGGTATTTTATGGTTTTTAAAAGCCAAATCATTCTCCTTTATTCAAGTGGATATTAATTCTATTCTTTCCTCAATTGTTGGTATTTTTGGTAAATCAATTTTTGTTCATTGAGTTACGATCCTTCATTGAACTTAATACACATAATTTGGGTACATTATACCCATTTAATTTTTTTATGTTGTATTATATAATTATTTTAAAGTGATATATATTAATATAAAAATAAACCTTTGAAAATAGTTCTCCCTTGTCGAGATATATTCTATTGGGAACATCCACTTTATTTCCCCAAATGGATTATGACATTTTTATTCAAATATTGTCTTAGTCATATACTCATTTTTCTATACAGAGTGAAAATCACATTTTACATTACACTTATTAGATGATGTTCCCCAATAAAGGATGACATTTTATAGACATAAGGAAAATAATTGGAATTACAATATGAATTATTATTGGTATGTTGAATGTGTATTGTTTATTTATCCACCTTCTTCCTCAAGAAGCTTTATGATAGGGTAATAACTTTTACTAAAATGGGAAAATTAATTCACCTTCCATATGTTTTTATTTTAATTTGGATTATTATTTTAAATGTTTTTATGTATTGTTTATTCATATTATTTAATAGTGAATGCATTGGACATAAACAATTAATGGATGGGCATGACATTATACATTCCCTTGATTTATCAATAGGTCTCATAAGACAAAGCTGGTTGAGATTTATAATATTTTAATTTCCATAATTGAGTATTGTCATGAAAAAAATCAATGATATCATGATGTATTGATTGAGGTCTTGAAAAAAAAATGATAATTGTCTTCAAGCAAGGCTTTGATAGTAGGGTTTTCAGGTCCTATATTTTGTATTCCATTAGTATGAGATCAATATTTATGATATTCAATTTTAAATTTTTTGTCAGGTATATAAAATTATCCTAGTTTTTATTTTATTATATCATGATGTTTTATACATATTCCCTCCCTAATATTCAAGATATGTTTATGAAAATATTATTTTAGTTATAATTTCCCCTTCCTAAGAATTTGAGCTCACCCCTTCTTGTTCTTTCTGTTTTCCTAGTTTATACAAAAAGTTATTATATTGACATGGTTTTAAGCATATCATGTGAGGGTAAATTTGTTGGAGATAACATATATATTTCAAGAATTAAGTAGTTTTAAATATAATGGTAGAAATGTACATTTCATACAAAAAAACATGAGATTTATCAGATTATGTTGTCTCATAATTCACTAATATCTAACCCAAAAAATATATTTTGGATGTAAGTGATTAAATAAATAATATTATTTCGTATTTTAGGGTGGTTATATACTAGATTTTACAAGTATTATTATGTATGAAATGTAATGAATGTGTTTATGAGCATCTAATCTAATAGTGCAAGTATAGGGTATCTCACACTCACATTTAAAAATAATAAATAATGTCTATAGGGATAGTGACTAATCCAAGTACACAAATTCTAGAAAGAATTCACTCTATATAAGAAGTATCAAAATACACAATTGTTAACCTAACATGGAAATATTATCTTATAATAGTTAGGATATGACAATCATTTTGTATCGCTAGTTCAAGAAATCATTGATGTCCAATATAAGAATAGGATAACTAACATTTGGAACATTATCCATAACATTCACTAGACATGTACTAATAGTTATCTACCTATGTTTTTTGAGGGAAATAGTTACAATACATGATAAAAAAGAACTACTAACCACTAACTATCATGGCACACAAATATAAAAACCCTTCATTAAATTTTACAAAATATTGAGTTTTATGTAATGATTAATGCCTTCCTGTTATGTTACATATATTTTTTTACTATTTGGAGATGTTTTGGAGAGTTTTAGATGGAGGCTAGAGTGGAAACAATGTTACTGTAGGAAATACACATTGTGTAAATGTATTACCCACATTGTAATGGAGGTTCACAATTTCTGTAGTCGAGTGGTTCATATCATATATGTGAATAAGGTTTATCTTATGAAATGGATACATTACATGTAATAGTGATTCACTTCATGTAATTAATTTGATGTAAAATTTTTGGGGATAACATGATTTTTGGTGAAAGTAAGAAAATTTCATGAAAACAGGGATTACATGTCAAATAATTATTACCAGACGTAAAACTCATGGTATCAAGGGGTTTATGTTCCATTTCAAATTAATTTTTGACATTTATATATGGATTTGTTTCCTTTTGTTTTGGGTGATCCTTAGGTTCCTCGAGGGGAACATCAGACCCTATTCTCATGATTTTTTCATCGGTTCTAGTATATCAATGTTAGAAATCTGATGAGTGTTCACCTTTCTTTAATGGTTGGTTTTATTAAATCATTATTCAAGGATTTCATTTTTTGTGTGGTTTTGTTGCGTTTTGTTTTTTGGGATTCATTTTGATGACACTTTGGTGTGGTGTAGGTTCATCTATGATTTCTCAGGGTTCGGTTGTGGTTTGTATGCATTCTTATTCATCCAAAATTGTGTAGTGATTCATCACTATGAGTTATGGAATCAATAATTTCTCATTAATATATATAATTTTGGCGGGGTTTATAGTTTCTTATTTAATTTATATGGTTTTTATGAGATAATAAAATAAATATAATTGGTTAAATTGAAATCTATGGTTAAAGGAATTGGTTTCACATGTTTTTACAACTTGTATATCATTTTCATATTGTGGATTGTACATTCTTTTTTCTCCACTAAAAATTCTGGTCATTGAGGGATTGGATTGAGCAGTATTATGAATATTCTAAAAAATTATATTCTAGTTATTATTTTGATATAAAAAATGGGGATATTTATTAACCCCAATATTTGGATACTAAAATGGATTCCACCTAATTATGGCTTCTATGAAAACACAACATAAATAAAGAGTAACGGGATAAAATATGCATTGTAAAATTTTAAATTATCTTTATTTATTATGATTTTTTGTCATTATATTGGGATTATAATCTGCGATTAGGTCAAGTAGGTATGGTGGTTTGTTGTCAATCTCTTGGCGTAGTGGGGGTGGTTTGGTGGTTGTTTTTTTGGGTAGTGAGGTGGTGGTTTGTTTTACCAGTTCATTTAGGGTGGCTATATAGAGACCCAAAGATTGATGTACATGTAAATTACATTACTTTAGCCGAATATTTTATATATAACAAAAACAGACACATAAGGACCGTAATAGTTTAGTGTCTTTGGATACATGGAATGTAATCTTCTAATCGTGGTGAAAGATCTTCAACATCTCCCATTAAGATCTTCCCCCTTTTATTCTTACCTAAAAACATTATTTATATCCTGGGGAAAAGAAAACATAAAAAGGGTGAGTTCAAATGCTTAGTAAGGGAAATCATGGATAAAATAAAACATACCATATACATTTGAACTTAAAAACATGAACATAATGTTTAAACATCAAAATCTTGAGCAATGACGTAAAACGTGGAAGTACGTAAGGCATTGATCATAAATAAACATTAAAAATGATAAAATAGCATGGTAATAAAACATTTAATTGTGGAAACCATTAAGAACATGATATGATTTCCATAGAATCCAAGGCATTGCTGCCAAGACCATCTTAGTGGACAAAGTCCCTTTCCGAATCGAGTTCACTCCTCGTTCCAGTCCTGTATTACTGAACCGGTTTAACTTTCCATTCAAACCATGTCTATCTCATGAGATATAAATCTTTAACCAATGCATTGGAGGGAGATAAAGGTCCCACCCATCTCATAATGAAATCATACTTATGCCACAATATAAACATACATCATTCATAATAACCCAATAAATAAAATGGGTTTCGTAAACATCATCCCATAATCACATAATCCATATAAAAGAAATGGATATCATTTCATAATAAGGAAATTGAAACCATGTAAATCATATAGACATTATACTTAAAACATAAACATATGAAATAATTTCATCTTAGATGAAAATGGATTTGATAAAACACTTGAAATAAATTCTTGACGAAAATATCCTTTCTTCTTCAAAATCATTTTCTTTTCACAAAATGTGATGAAATTTTAAAAGAAAGAGATTTGGTTAAAAATATTCATGAATTATTTTGGAGGAAGATTCATGAATATAAAGCTTTATAAAACCGTAAAAATCTGTTTGTGCCGTATAAGTTAAAAAAACATTCTTCTCGTACTTTTCCCGAAAAGTCATAAAAGTACCTCGTAACGTAAAGAAATGAAAGGTTAATTACATAGCATGTAGTAAAATTAAAAAATGGGTAAAAATTAATTTAAACACACATGAAAACACTTTTATAAAATATGGAAATGGCTGATAGAAATAACCCCAGTAAATACTTACAAATGAGCAATCTCGTATAAAAATGAGATTTGTAAAATTATCCCTTACCTTATGTCTGATATGCATCATATGTATCTGAACCTCATGTATAATGATTTAAATAATATCATTGAATTATTACAGAATCATATTCATTGTTATGATATCATATATGGTTTAATTATGACTTTATATTACCTGTTCTTTTGTAAATTCCATGTTAAAGAGTGTTTTGGGTAAAATCGTTTCATTTGTCGTCAGTGTTTTGACTTGTAATTATTCATATGATTACTTATATTATGATTACTTAATTAAAGAATATAAGACATGATTTATATATAATATATATTCAGAATATACATATATATAATAGATCGTTAAATGGAATGAAATACACCGTTCATGGAGACAGTAGGTCGTACGTACGCATGAACGCTGTTTTCGTTTCCTTATTGAGTTGAATGGAGTTAAGTAGATGACATACATATATATATACATAAATACATTAGCTTTATAATTTTATATATTTCATTATTATTGCTTATATATACTTTATAATCATTGTTAAATGGTTAACATGGAGAATGAATCTCATCGCGTCGTGGAGACAGTAGTCCGTACATATGAATGAGTGATGATATCGTTCCCGTAATTATTTAATTGAATTGGATAGGATTATACAATATATAATAATCAGTATGATGCTATAATAACTATGTATAGTTATTATTTACCCCATTATACCCATCCAAGTAAGGTGGTGTTGGAAAAACAGATTACACCACGTCGTGGAGACAGTATTCTGTACGTACGCATGTGCAGTGATTTTGTTATCCATAGGATGGATAGATGTTGAAATAGGGTTGTTTCGTGCTTATAATAACATATCAGTATAATAGTGAAACTTATGTTATTACTTAATAATGAAACAACTAAATAAGAAGAAGTTGAAGAAGAAATAAAGTTGAAAGAATCGGTAACGAACATTACCTCTTCTTTGAAGCGCCTCTTCGAGACCTCCACTTAGGGCACTAAAATTGGTCTTTGAAGAATACCAGAACCACTAGGATGTTTCTAGGGAAGTGGAGAAGAGAATTTTTCAGGGGTTGTCTGAGATTGATGTATCAAATTGGTGTGAGGAAGGGAGGGAGGAGGTGCCCTTTTATAAGGGAGGAGAGGGGCACCTTTGGAAATCTTAAAAATAATAATTTATAATAAATCTAACCCCACTAAAAACCACTAAAAATGTCCCATATTATAATATTTGATGCGATAGGGTTGTAATCTCATCAACCAATTAAATTTATACATGTTAGGAATTTATTTTAAACATTATCAACTTGATTTATCCTTACTTAATCAATTTAATTTTATTTGTGGTAATAACATTAAAAAATTTAAATTATAACAAATAATTTATTATTTGTTGTGAATTGTACATAATTAGATACTTTATAACATTTTATACCATATAAATTTAAATTTATAATTTGTAAATATTCTTGTGATTTTTAAACAATTTTATAATATGTTATTTTTATAAAATAACAATAGTGTCAATTTTGACGCTATTCATTTATTTGAATTTAAATAAAATATATACAGAAAATATGTTCAAACTAGAAGATTTAATAGATTCATAAAAGGTTATATGTATCTATAAAATTATTTTAGCACATTAAATAGTTCATATAATAATTATTTTATTATTTTTAAAACCATTTATTTGGTTTATCTATTAATAAAATAATTGTTACACCATTTTTGTATAATTCTTTAATATACTTATTTGTTGCATAAAAATTAAAACTAAAATCCTATGATCAAGATAAATCTATTACCGTTCACAATAATACTTTTACTCGAATTTATCGTCTTAAAATCACAATATTTAAATTGTTATATTTATTAAATTATGAAGGTGACAACTTTGGCATCATTTAAAATAAAATAATATAGTGTCATAATCACTTTTATAAGACTCCAAACGGTTATAGATTAGGTCATTGGATTATTATGGTATATATATATACTGCCAATAAGTTTTGGTCTGGTTTTTCCGCCTTTTAATTGGTATTATTATTTCAATAAAAACTATATTATTGATTTTTCACTTAATAAATAATTTCTGCATAACTAATGTGTCACCATTAATGACACTTATTTAATCCCTAAAAATTCTAAATAAATTATCAGGATGTATATAATTTTATTAGATTTCTGGAGACTATTCATGTTAGATGTTTTATGTTGTTTATCACTAAATTAAAATTATTATACTTATAAGATTTAAGAGAGTGACATGTTGTCACTTTCTTTGGTTTTAATAATAATTAAATTATTTTCAAAGTCAAAATTCCATAAAATGAATCTAATCCGACCCTTAGGTGATATGAGTATACTTTTAGCCATCCCATATAATTTTTGCACGTTTTAGGGTAATTTTATAATATTATATTTACCCTTAATTACCCGATTTACTTTTAACTATGGTAAATAAAATTTACCGTAGTTACTATTCATAATTCTCAAAAATAAAAAGTAGCCTATTAACATAATATGGATCCAATGATTCAAAATATGGAATTAATTTTTTCAAATTCAATACAAATAAGTTTCAGAAATTAAATTAAAATTAATCCCGTTGTCGAATGAAAATGGGTTTTTTGTTTAAAACATTGCAAAAGATTGAATTGATTTAACCTACAAATTTAATGTAAAATCAATGATAATGACATAAATTATATTAAATGGTAAAAATAAATTCTATTTATACTTTAAAACCATTCAATATTATAATTTAACCATATAAATTATTGCGATGAAAAAAGTTGTTTTTTATTAAAATATAGCGTGTTTTTACTATTCATCAAAATATGAAAGTTACCAGAATAATATGAAAAATTTATCCAAAGAAAATTTTTATTTCTGGATTACAAAGAAGAATTTTATATTGTCAAATTGAACTTATAAACATGTCAAAAACTAGATTTAATGTGGGTGCGCCATCACAAGGCGGCAAAACTATATTTTTTTAAAAATACTTATTTTACCCGAAAAAATTATTTTGTTTTTATACCATGTTATAGAAAAAGTGTGATATGAATAATAATGTTATAAAATTCAAAATATAGTTAATACTATTAATAACGGCTAGTACATAATAATATTATAAAAATATATCGTTGTTTAGTAAAACCCGGTATTGCGTACAACACATGATATCGAGGAAGGTTGTGATTGCGTGTAATGCAAGACAAGTCAGGGTTGCATGTTGTGAAAGAATCCTTTGTTGTTTCGTATAATAGAATCAAACCATATTTCATTTATACATTGAATATATATATATATACTCAATGTTGCATAGAATAACTATTATCAAAATTGTTTGTGACACGATCCAATAACAGTGTTGCGTATACCGCAAGCTAATACGGTGTTGCGTATAGAGAAAGGTAATATTGGTGTAGCATACAACACAAGACATTAATGAAATCAAAAAAAAATTCATAAAATCTCAGGCTGTTATATTCTACCCCCCTTAAAATGAATTTTACCCTCGAAATTCGTTGGGGTTATAAATGGTTTACTACTCGAAAGTTTGATTAATAGAAACCCACATCGTAAAAAGGAATACCAAAACATGGATTTAAAAACAAAAGTATGAAATGTAAGAGTTACCCAAATTAACTCATCACTGGGTTTCCACATAGGATAACATAGGTGAAAATATGGATATGGAAGAAAAATCTAACCATCAAGTTCTGATGGAGAGTGGTAGAGAACATGGCTATGAAATAGGCAACAATCACAAAGCCATCGATTTTCAATGATCTGAGGTACCATATGATTCATCACATATAAGGGCACTAGGAAATTTTTTTTGGTTTTCAAGATCATTTCCCTAAAGTTGATGAAATTGGAAATAGAAGAAATACTTTCGTGATTTTGGTACAGTCTCACCGTTGTTCATTCTTTGGACAATTTCCACTTCATCTCTTAAAGAAATGTAGTTGAATTTTTCATTTATGTAGTGTTAGCAGCTAATGTGATAGAATGATGTGTCATTCCATCTATCTCAAACAAGAGGTTATAAAAGTAATCAAAAATACATAAGTCTATCTATAGTGAGATTAATCATATATAGTTCCTAAAATGGACTTATACTTCATATATCATACTGGTTAATATAATAAAACTAGTTTCTACTAAACAGGGACTTCCTTTAGGCAAGTGGTAGGCGATAAAGGCCAATCGCACTTCGGTTGTGGGTTCGATTCCTACAGCCTTGTCTGATGCGATGGGATGTCGCCCGTCCGGCAGGTTGTCCTTTTTCTAAAACAGCATTACTATAACATCCCATCAATAATATCAAAAAAATGTTCTATCCTTAAACAATACTAACTTATGTCCAACATAATCCATTCCAATCTTTAGGCTTATCTAAAAGACTTCGGTCCAAGCTCATAGTATAAAGAAAACGATTACATGAAATGTAATCAACCAAGCATGTGAATACCATCATTTATCCCCCATATATCTTGTTGGTCACATTCCAATCATGTGAATACCATAATCATGTATTTTCTTGAAAAATAAATATCCATTAAACATTAGTGAAAACATGAATACTGTCAAAAGTTACCTCTTTCCACATACTAAAATCCAAAAATTCTATATACTCAAACCATGATATAACCTTCTCCTTATATCAGTCATGAGCTCAGGAATACTATCAAACACTCAATTTTCTCCTTATCCCTTTATTATACGCATATCATCTACATTCCAAAAATATGTGAATAACCTTTCATGGATAATGGTACCATTAATCATACACTTTCAAAACTCGAGGAAACACAACAGTGTACCAATCCTTAGATGTCTCTTTATTCCATAGTACCATGAGATTACTTATACAACATTACACTTGATAAACATGTAATCATTCCACTACCTTCTTAAACCATTGACCGAGCTTCAACAATTCTGTCTCTCACATATCATTTGTAGTCTGTTCATCATCATCAATATAAATACAACCCATATGGCCGTATTTATTCTCTTCATGAGACTTTCCCTTAGGGAATTGGTTTTCATAATGCCCGTACATTCCACATTTAAAACATTTAACCATTGTTGATGCTGTAGCAATACCATTAGCCTCATCCATGGTGTTAACTAAAAATTTTCCTTTGCACTTACTGGATTTGTGTCCTTCTTTTCCACAACCAAAGCATCGTCCAGTTCCCTTTAAACAATCTCCCCGATTCCACTTCCCACATGATTTACTTGAGGGAAATTGAACTTTCTTTCCACTATGATCATTATGAAACTCCATCTTTCTCTTATTATCTGAGTTGGGAAACTTACCAAAGTTGAGATTATTGATCATATTATGATATTTCGGATTAGGAATAATAACTATGTTTGGAATTCCAAATCTTGTTTCATTTGGTTTCTCATGAAGAATATCATTCCATTGTCCGTCATATCCTCCATTATCATGAATCTTCCTGTTTCCAGCCATTTTCTAAAACCCAAAAAGAATAATGTGAGAGGAAAAATTCATGCGAGGGAAAACAACATAGTAAAGGGGGAGCACCCTCAATATCTAACATATTAGGTTAAATTCTAAGATTGTTACCGTATTTCTAGGACTATATCCTATACGTATACTTATCCTTAGGGACATCCAGAGACATACCTTAGAAATATCTCTAGGGATCTCACTTACATTTTCGCATCCTAGTTTCCAAAGGATGACTAAACCTTTCCTCTGATACCAACTATAGAGACCAAAATCTTGATGTACATGGAAATTACATTAATTTAGCGGAATACTTAATAAATAACAAAAATAGACACACACGGACTATAATAGTTTAGTGTCTTTGGAAACTTGGAACGTAATCTTCTAATCGTGGTGAAAGATTTTCATCATCTCCCATAATGATCTTCCCCTTTTTTCTTACCTAAAACCTTTCTTTATATCCTGGGGAAAAGAAAACATAAAAAGGGTGGGCTAAAATTCTCAGAAAGGGTAAGCATGGATAAAATAAAACATACCATATACATATGAACTTAAAAACATGAACATAATGTTTAAACATCAAACGCTTGAGCAATGAAACAAAACATGGAAGTACGTAAGGCATATATCATAAAGAAACATTAAAAATGATAAAATAGCTTTGGAATAAAACATGTAAATGTGGAAACCATTAAGCACATGATATGATTTCCAGAGTAGCCAAGGCATTGCTCCCAAGACCATCTTAGTGGACAAAGTCCCTTTCTGAATCGAGTTCACTCCTTGTTCCCGTCCTGTATTACTGAACCGGTTTAACTTGACATTCCAGCCATGTCTATCTCATGAGATATAAATATTTACCCAATGCATTGGAGGGAGATATAGTTCCCACCCATCTCATAATGAAATCATTTTTACTTGTGCCACAAAATAAACAAAAATAATTCATAATAACCCAATAAATAAAATTGGTTTCATAAACATCATCACATCATCACATAATCCATATAAAATAAATGGATATCATTTCATAATAAAGAAATTGAAACCATGTTAATTATATAGACATTATATTTGAAACATACACATATGAAATAATTTCATCTTAGATGAAAAATGGTTATGATAAAACACTTGAAATAAATTCTTGAGGAAAATATCCTTTATTCTTCAAAATCATTTTCTTTTCAAAAAAATTCATCCAATTTTAGAAGAAAGGGATTTGTTTGAAAATATACATGAAATAATTTGGAGGAAGCTTCATGAAAATAAGGCTTTATAAAACTTTAAAAATCCATTTGTGCCGTATAAGTTAAAAAAACATTCTTCTCGTACTTTTTCCGAAAAAGTCATAGAAGTACCTCGTAACGTAAACAAAAGTATGATTAATTACATACCATGTAGTAAAAGTAAAAAATGGATAAAAATGAATTTAAACATACATGAAAACACTTTTATAAAATATGGACATGGTTGATAGAAATAACCCCAGTAAATACTTATGAATAAGAAATCTCGGATAAAAATGAGATTTGTAAAATTATCCCTTACCTTATGTCTGATATGCTTCGTATGTATCCAAAACTCCTGTATAATGATTTAAATAATGTCATTTACTTATTACAGAATCATATGCACTTTAAGATATCATTTATGGTTTACTTATGACTTTATATTACTCATTCTTTTGTAAATTCCATGTTAAAGAGTGTTTTGGGTAAAATCGTTTCATTTGTCGTCCGTGTTTTGACTTGTAATTATTCATATGATTACTTATATCAGGATCAATTAATTCCAGAATATAAAACATTATTTATATATAATATATATTCATAATATACATATATATATTAGATCGATAAATGGAAAGAAATACACCGTTCATGGAGACGGTATGTCGTACGTACGCATGAACGCTATTTTCGTTTCCTTATTGAGTTGAATGGAATTAAGTAGATGACATACATATATATATATATATATATACATAAATCTAGTAGCTTTATAATTTCATATATTTCATTATTATTTCTTATATATACATTATAATCATTCTTAAATGGTTAACATGGAGAATGAATTTCATTGCGTCGTGGAGACGGTAGTCCGTACGTACGCACGAGCGATGATATCGTTCCCATAATTATTGAATTGAATTGGATAGGATGATACAATATATCATAATCAGTATGATGTTATAATAACTATTTATAGTTATTCTTTACACCATTACACCAATCCAAGTAAGGTGGTGTTGGAAAAACATATTACACCACGGCGTGGAGACGGTATTCCGTACGTACGCACGGGCGATGATTTCGTTTTCCGTAGAATGGATAGATGGTGAAATATGATTGTTTAATACTTATAATAAAATATCAGTATATGAGTGATACTGATGTTATTAATTCATAATGAAACAACTAAATAAGAAGAAGTAGAAGAAGAAATAAAGTTGAAAGAATCGGTAACAGACATTAACTCTTCTTTGAAGCGCCTCTTTGAGACCTCCACTTAGGGCACTAAAATTGGTCTTTCAAGAATAACAGTACCTCTAGGATGTTTCTAGGGAAGTGGAGAAGATAATTTTTCAGGGTTTGGCCGAGCTTGAAAGCTCAAATTGGTGTGAGTAAGGGAGGGAGGAGGTGCCCTTTTATAAGGGAGGAGAAGGGCACCTTTGGAAATCTTAAAAATATTAATTTACAATAAACCTAAACCCACTTAAAAACCTCCAAAAATGATTCATATTTGAATATTAGATGAGATATGGTTTTAACCGCATGAACCAATAAAACTTAGACATGTTAGGAATTTATTTTAAACATTATCAACTTGATCCATCCTTACTTAATCAATTTAATTTTATTTGTGGTAATAACATTCTAAATTTTAAATTATAACAAATAATTACTTATCTTTTGTGAATTATCCATAATTGGATAATTTATAAAATTTGAGACCATATAAATTTAAATTTATAATTTTTTAATATTTTTGTGATTTTTAATCAATTTTATAATATGTTATTTTTATAAAATAACAATAGTGTCAATTTTGACACAATTCATTTATTTGAATTTAAATAAAATATATACAGAAGATATGTTCAAAATAAAATCTTTAATAGATTAATAAAAGGTCATATGTATCTAGAAAAGTATTTTAGCACATAAAATAGTTCATATAATATTTATTGTATTATTTTTAAAACCATTTATTTGGTTTATCTCTTAATTAAATAATTACTACAACATTTTTGTATAATTCTTTAATATACTTATTTGTGGCATAAGTATTAAAAATAAAATCCTATGATGAAGATAAATCTATTACCTTTCACAATATGACTTTTACACGAATTTATCATCTTAAAATCACAATATTTAAATTGTTATATTTATTAAATTATGAAGGTGACTACTTTGGCATCATTTAAAATAAATTACTATAAGTGTCATAATCACTTTTATAAGACTCCAAACGGTTATATATTAGTTCCTTGGATTATTATGGTATAGATATATACTACCAATATGTTTTGGTCAGGTTTTTCGGCCTTTTAATGGGTATTATTGGTTCAATAAAATCTATATTACTGATTTTTCACTTAATAAATAATTTCTGCATCATTAATGTATCACCATTAATGACAATTATTTAATCCCTAAAAATTCAAAATAAATTATCATTATGTAGATAATTTTATCATATTTCTGAAGACTATTCATGTTCGATGTTTTATGATGTTTATCACTAAATTAAAATTATTATACTTATAAGATTTAAGAGAGTGACATGTTGTCACTTTCTTTGGTTTTAATAATAATTAAATTATTTTCATAGTCAAAAGTCCATAAAATAAATCTAATACGACCCTTAGGTGATATGGGTCTACTCTTAGCCATCCAATTGAATTTTGGCATGTGTTAGGGTAATTTTATAATATTATATTTACCCTTAATTACCCGATTTACCTTTAACTATGGTAAATAAAATTTACCGTAGTTATTATTCATAATTCCAAAAAATAAAAAGTATCCTATTAACATAATTTGGACCCAATGTTTCAAAATATGGAATTCATTTTTTCAAATTCGATACAAATAAGTTGCAGAAATTAAATTAAAATTAATCTCGTTGTCGAATGAAAACTGGTTTTTTGTTTAAAACATTGCAAAAGATTGAATTGATTTAACCTATGAATTTAATGTAAAATCAATGATAATGACATAAATTATATTAAATGGTAAAAATATATTCTATTTATACTTTAAAACCATTCAATATTATAATTTAACCATATAAATTATTGTGATGAAAAAAGTTGTTTTTAATTAAAATATAGCATGTTTTTACTATTCATCAAAATATTTAAGTTACGAGAATAATATGAAAATTTTATCCAATGTAAATTTTTATTTCTTGATTTCGAAGAAGAATTTTATTTTTTCAAATTGAACTTATAAACATGTCAAAAAATAGATTTAAAGTTGGTGCGCCATCAAAAGGGGGCAAAACTGCATTTTTTGAAAAATACATATTTTACCCGAAAAATTTATTTTATTCATATACCATGTTCTAGAAAATGTGTAAGATGATTAATAATGTTATAAAATTAAAAATTTAGTTAATACTATTCATAACGGTTAGTTCATAATAATATTATAATAATATATCATTGTTTAGTAAAACTCAGTTTTGCGTACAACACACGCTATCGAGGAAGGTCGTGATTGTGTGTAATGCAAGCCAAGTCAGGGTTGCGTGTTGTACAAGAATCCTTCATTGTTTTTTATAACATAATCCAAACATATTTCATTTATACATTGAATATATATATATATACTCAATGTTGCGTAGAATAACTATTATCAAAATTGTGTGTAACACGATCCAAGAATAGTGTTGCGTATACTGCATGCTAATACGGTGTTGCGTATAGCACAAGGTAATCATGGTGTTGCATAAAACACAAGACATTAATGAAATAAAAAGAATACTTTTCATAAAATCTCGGGGTGTTACAGGCTATTTGGTTTTTTTCCTATAATTGTGGATGTGAGGTGCTTGTTTGGACATGATTTTGTATTGGTGGGAATATAGTATTATGGGGATGATGATATTATTTTGATTTTTTTTGTGTTGTGTTATATTCCTATGTAGTTATAGAATAATTGTATTATTTAATAATTATTCAAATGACACAGGTTAGTTTTGATAATGGGATGGAAGTGGCTAATGGAAGATTAAATGATGGTATGTGAGGTTAAATGTTGTTTATGATAAATAATGAAATTAATGAGTTGATTAAATGGTAATTGGTTTGCTTTGTGACCTGGGGATGTAGCTCATGTGGTGTTTGTTATTTAGAGGTGGATGAAAAATTGATGATGTTGTTAATTTGACAGTTTTTCATTGTAAACCCATAGGATGGTCTTGTGTGTGTGGATATATTATTATACTTATACATTCCATGTGATACCTATATGCACCAAACCACATCGACCACAATGTTCCAACACTCGCATAGTCACACATGGGGTGTATTTATGGATATACAATGAAGACGAATGATTGTTGGGTACCCCCTATTTCATATTCTATCATCTATTTGAGGTAGTTATTTCACATTTTGTGATGTGTGGAGGCATGTTAGTGCATTATATAATGGTTTTGTTATCCTAGGTGTTTTCGGGTGAGTTGTGATTGTGCATTTGGAGTGGTGGCCCAGATGATTTCATGTGAGGGGGAGATGATCATGACTATGGGGAGGCTTATGGTGTAAGTCATTAATTATAGTAGGGGATAACACGGTTTATTCTAAAAATTTTATGATACCCTTCTACATTGGTTAAGGAAATGGTTTTGATGTGATGGCCCATGTATATTTGGTAGAGACATTTTTTGGACATCCTTTTATGTCGGTGAGCCTAGGTGTTCTTGAGAATGATGTTAATTGACCATTCATATGGGATGGTATGGTATGTGGATGATATGAGAGAACCATGATGTACATTGATGGGGTTTGAGAGTGGTATACTAGTGGGAAAGTGGTGCATAGTATCCCCTATCTTTATACTTCATGTTATAATCTATTACATGACTTGCCTTATTTGGTGAGCATTCCTTGGTGAGTTTGGGAAGGATAGTTGACCAGTTTGGTGTGTGAATGAGAGACATTGGTTTATGTAATGCTTATCAATGTATTCTCTCCCAACCAATATTAATATTCTTTCTAGTTTCTAGGACTATTACATAGACCATCCTAGAAAATAGTATCCTAGACATTTGGATAGCAACTCTATCACTTCATTATCATTTTTTTGGGTATTTAAATTGAAGTATTTTATTTGTATCATTTTTACTTATACATGCATTGTGGGGTGAATTTTCATTTTTTATATTAATCATAGAGATTTTATTGAGGATGATTCATCTTATCTTCCAACTGTATAATTAACGAGGGTAATGCCCCTAATTACATGGGATGTTTGTAACCTCGATTCTTGTTTCTAACACAGGCCCTAATGGAGGTGGGTCTTGGGTGGAATTATCTATATCCACTCATTTCGTTATCATAGGTAATTCTTAAGAGATAGTATGATGTTTGGAGTTAGGATGAGTGAGGATTTAATGGGTTGGTATATTAGCAATGTTAGTTGACCTTGGTGTGTGGGACATGCTAGGAACACTAGAAATAACATGGGATTTTAGGGCCCCTCGTAACCCAGTCCAAAGACTCTGAGAAAATTGAAAGGCTAGATGAGGTGATCCTTTTTGTATAGTGTAGTCCTAGGAGAGGTAGATACATCATGTTGAATATTTTATTATTTGAAATGGTTTGTTTGGGTAAGGTTAAAATAAAATTAATTAAAAAGAAATATAAATAAGATTCCATACCAAATGAGATTATCAAATATTTTTTTCCATATTCATTTATGGATCCTATAAATTATTGAAATGTGACTCAGGTAGTTGAGGTTCAAACTGATTATTCGGATGATCATCACAGGGTTGATCTTCTAGGGGGGATGATTCTTCAATTCTAGCATTGTGTACATTCAAATGGATGGATTTGGGGGAAGAACAAGAATAATGTTTTCGATGAGGAGATAGAGATATGGATATAGGAGCTCAAGATCACATTATATTTGATCAGGGTCTCAGTGGGATACTGTGTCCCTTTGGTATTCATCCAGATACTGGGATATGTGCATCAGTGGTTGATGTTTTATTAGGTTGAAAATATGGAGACAAATGTTTTGTGGTTTGACTTTAAAATATTGTTTCAGAAAGAGTTCCTTACATTAACCAGGAATGTTTTAAAGAAAAATGAGATTATTTCCCTTTAGTAGTGGAGTATGTCAATGTGGTGGTTGGGAATAAAGTTCAAGGACATTCATTTTTTGTGTCCGAACTTTTTCTAAACGAGGATACACATTAATGGAATATTGAAGAGGTACTATATCCTTTTTTATAGTATGCAGTTACTCATTTTTCATTTCAATCACATCTGGGGGTTTAGAATCAGGTGAAGGTGATTGATTAGATACACACATTAAGAGGTTACCTTTGAGAGGGGAAATTATAGGTTTCCTTATGGAGAAGAGTTTTTATTGGCATTTTTCATGTTCTAGGACCATCAAGGTTACAACCATTGGGGATCCAAACATAAATGATTCCATTTCAACCTCATGCGGAAACCGATTTTGGTGATTCCCCTATGTGATTTGTAATTTTTTTTTCTTTTTTGTGGTTGTGTTCATTGCTAAAAATTGTTTCTAGTTCTTCCACAAGCTCAATTTCGTAGAGGTTGAAATGTTCATCAATGGCCTGATTAGAAGTTTCCAGTTAGACTATTTCAGCAGCAAAGGCATCATTCTTTTGTTCCACTAAGGGATATTGAGAATGAATAGGTTGACCATAGGATGTTCCTCAGGTTCCATAACTTGAACCCCATCTTGGCAATGGAGGTGTTCATCAGAAGAGAGGAAGAACAGTTAGGAATATTCAGTGGAATGCAGTTGGGGAATCTATTTTCGATGGTCCATTGATTATCATTTTTTCAACTAGTTTATTTAGTATCTTTTGTTTTTATTATTTGAATTTAGATATTTGGACTCTTTTTTTCAGTCACTCTATCCCATTTTCTGGGAATAAACCTCCAAAGTCCTTTCATTACCCTGGTGTTGACTACACCAGTCAAAGGTCAGAAAAGCTTGTTTGATGTGTTCATGGGATGTTGGATGATGATAGGTCAACATCAGTATTATGGGGATATTTTATTTCTATATATGTATTCATGAAATATTTTTCTTCAAGATAGACTTCGTGTATTCTATGTATGATATTTTCAACTAAATCTGGACAAGTTTTTTGTTTTCATATTTGGATGACCTATGAGTAATTTTTATTGTTGGGTGAGGTTTTCATGAGGGAATTAAACATGTAGAGACCCATATTTCATTAATGTATTATTTTTCAATGGAATTATAGGATGGTAGGACAGTGAGGGTCCCTAGGGTCATTGGGTATTTTGTATAGTTTTTCCCATACTTGGTTTTGATGATACCGCTTGACATGATGTAGAGTTGGGGATAGACATGAAACATGGGGCTTTCATTATTTTAATGGATCCATTTTAGACGGTTTCTTATATGTTAAGGGATTTGAAGAACTATATTGATTATGTAATTTAGAGGGGTTACATCTGACCTATTGTTTCACCATGGGGTGCAGTAGCATCATTTCATAATAAGACATATGGTAGTATGAGTTTGTTCATAGACTACAAGAGACTGAACCATGTGATGATCAAGAATCTTTGTCCTCATACAAGGATCTATGAACTTACAACCAATTTATGGGTTCTATTTGGTTTTATAAGATTGATATATGGTTTTTATATCAACGGTTCTCGGTGAAGGAGGGGAATATCTTGAATACTACTTTCAATTGTAGGTATGGGCACATTGATTTTGAATTTCTATCATTCAGTTTTTCAAACACACTATCAGGGTTAATGAGGTTTATATAATCCATTTTTTTAGAGTTCTTGGACCGGTTCTTCATTATATTTATCAATGATATATTGATCTACATGTATCTAGAGTACAATAATTTCAGTAATATCAGAGTAAACATGCAAGTTCTTCGATAGCAACACCTTTATGGAAAGTTTATAACTATAAGTTTTGAACAAAAGAGGTGAATTTTGACTAACATGGGGGTCTTTGTAGGGTGTGATAGTGGAATCATAAATGGTTGGGGGATTATTTTCATAGAAAGTTCCCAATAGCATGGTACAATTTCAAAATTTTCATGGTATTTTAGTATATTATCAAAGGTTTCTACTTTATTTATCTCTTGATTAATCTCTATTGACAACATTGCATAAGAATGACCAAATATTAGTGTTGACTAATTAGTTATAGTTAGTGTTCAGTTAACTAAAGAGAATTTTTTTTAGTGATTTCGGGCTTCAGTTTCCTGAGGTTGATGTATTGTTTGAGGTGTTTTTTGATGCTTCCTATCTATGTTTGGGATGAATGTTGATGTATTAGAGAGAATTTATCTCTTAATGGTATACTATTTTATATAACCATGTGCAAAATAATGAAAACCATGATATGATGTTATAAACGGTGTTTTTTGTTTGGATGTTGTGATGGAAATATGTTGTTTACTTGTTTTATGTACTCTTCACATATCACAATGGCTTGATATATATCTTTTCACATCATTTCTTGATCTTATAGAAGCTTATAAGGGTGGATTTTCCTTAGGATTGATATTTTTTGGATCTCATACACCTCAAAAAAAATGAAATGTTTAGGACAACTCCTTGAACATGAATTTGAAGAAATATGTTGATCAAGAGTCTAGGGATGATTGGAGATCAATGGAATATTTGGAATTCATGGACATATATGCAAGTGTGGAAGGTGGTAGAGGGTATTTGTTGAAAATAATGGTGTGATATTATTTGATGTAGTTGGTAGATGAGTATCAATGTTGAGACTCAAAGGAAGAGGTGATGCATTATTGTGTTTGTAATGGTGATTCTTTAGGGGGTGGGTTGGTGGTCAGAGGATGGTCAGAACCAATTGTTGTTTCGTGGGAGGTTTTTTTCTAGTATAAATTCATGAGGGAGACATTCCTGTGATTCATTAAAAAATGGTGGTACAGGAAATAGTTTTTAATATGTAAAATTTATTTAGAAAATATTTTTTATAGTTATGATCAAATGGGTAGTGGAAGAGTTTCTGGAAAAGCGCATGGTTTTCCATTGGTTAAAATCTGGGAATCATGTTCCTAATGATTTTTTGTAGTCATTGTAAAATTCTGAGTGGAAATAAGATGAGATAATGATGTATTTATTCATACTATTACCCAAATTATTTGGAGGCTATGATGATATATTTTTGATCATGAATTGGTTGACGAAATTAGACCACTTACTAGCAGTCATGGACTCAGGAAATTTGATGTTTTGTCCAAAAGGTATGTGGGTGGGGTGGTGTAGTTTTATGGAGTTATGAGATCTAGTTTCATTGATTGGGGAAAATATTTTAACCCAATAGTCTATAGGGGATTACAATATTTTTTGTAATTCAATTGCACCTCATCACTAAATTTCTCCCTTTGATGGATGGGAAGAAAGATTGGTCATACCAGATGATAGAGGAATTTTTTCAGGTGTATTTATAGGGCTTCAGTGGATCTTGGGGATGACACTATACCTAGTATTATTTTTATTACAACAAAAAACAATAGATATTCCATTAGTATGATTCCATTTAAGGGGTTTTACTATAGACTTATTCATTCAATTTTGTACTAGATAGAGGTTGCAGATGTAATATCTCCTTATCCCGAGGTGGTGAAATGCATGATAGAGAAGGTTCAACGTGTTCTTGAGAGCATGGAAGTATTAATGGAATGGATGAAATCTAATGCTGATCATAGGAGTAGGTTCTTATAATTCTAGGTTGTGGGGAACGTTTTCTTGATGGTTTCACCACATTGTTTGAAGGAGAGGTTTAGCAGAGGTAGTAATCTTTCTCCCATGTATTTTTGGGCCCTTCGAGGTTTTGGGGAAAGTAATTAATGTGGTGTATCTGTTGGAATTTCCACCATAATTGGAGATGATCCATGATTTCATCCATATCATTCATCTTTATTGATATCCTCCTGATGAATCCCATGTTAATAATTTGAGAGATATTTATATCAAGGGTGATGAGACATTCGTTGAGCATCAATTAGAGATAAAAAATATACATGATATGAAAATGCTTGGATAACCCATTCCATTGGTTCATTTATTGTAGATGCACAATTTCATGGAGGATAGTACATGGGAGTGAGTGAAAAAGATTTGTGACTAGTATCCAGAGATGCTTTGAGTTTGTATTTACTCTGTTTTTATTTTTGATTTGATTTTTGGGCCTTGTTTTTTTGACATGATTTGGTTTAATTTTTTGTTGATATATTATGGGTGATAAATTACTAATATATGAAATGTTAAATAGTTTATTCCTAATCTAGATTCATTAATTAGGAATCAATTAATATTTTTCAGGAAATTCATGGCCATCTAGAGTAGATAATATCTTGACATGGAGGATTGAATTCCCAGATTCATGTGTTTGGGAATGTGTGTTTCATTATTTCTATAGTATTTGGAGGTCATATGGTTGGGGTGATGTGGTTCTATATGGTGGTGAGGTTGTGTGAGGTGCATGTGTCCATTTTATTTTTCATTTTTGGATTCGGGTAGGATTCGAGGTATAAGGGGATCGTTGAGTGGTATCTCATGGGGTGGTTGTTCAGAGAAATTTTTTGTATGGGCTTAGTTTTGGATTCTTTATGGAGAGAATCATTTGAGAGGAATACAATGTAATGGTCCTTTCCAAACCAGTTTTTTACATTTATTGTTTTGGTGATCAATGGTTTTTGGGTCATTTTTTGTGGAGGTTGGATCTGTAACAGAGTTTCTACTATAAATACACAATTTTTGAAATTATTACATGTCATGTACCATGTGTTCACAGATTGTATAGCTAAGTTATTTTCGAATTCTACATTTCTAAGGTATATCATGTCAGAATGGTACACAAAAGGTAATATTTATTCTTATCGTGTAATAAATTTGGTGTACTAATTTGTTAACATGATATGATTTTCCATGAAAGCATTAAATTTTTACAAAACCAAGGATTATATTATATGTAAAGATTACACGATGTGAAACCTTTAGGATATATGGTTTTATGTTCCTTTTAAGATAATTTTTCATTCATTTATTCATGGATACATCTTACTCCCATGTTTGGAGAACCGTAGGTCCCTCTAAGAAAACATGTGGCCCACTTCTCAACCACTTTGTTCTATTGGTTTTGGTAGATCACTATTAGAAAGAAATAGGTAGGTTCTTATCCCCTTTTTTTGGTTTTATTCCACTCTTCATCAGGGTTTCTCTGTGGTGGTGTGGATTGGTATGTTTTTGTGTTTTGGATGAATATTTCAAATCTGTTTTTGTGTCATAAGTTCATATGTGGATTATTGTGCTGCATTTTCAGTTATCAAATATTTGTATTCCCTCTATAGTGCACAACAATTTGACCCATATTTATTGAGGTAGTGTGTCCCTTGTATCATTTTATTGAGTATCCTAATAGTGAATTTTACTTTTTATTATCTATGTACTATGGTTTAGTTGAATTAATCAACGATAATGACTTTTTAAATAGAAATTCAAGTGGGATGGGTTTTTTTATCTAGATTTTATGGATTTTAAATGATTTTGATATTATTTATTTTATAGTATTGATATCCCACTTAAAATTGTTTTTGTCAGGGGATTTGTTTACATTGGATGATATGTTTTGTGACTTGTTTTTGTGATATCACCCAAAAATGGAATTTTATTTACCACATATATTAGGGTAATGAAATAGCTTCCCCAGGAGTATATATTGTGTGATAAAACTTATAAAATAATTAGGAATATGATAAAATACCCTATACAAATTGGTAAAATGATCTTGATGTATTGTGATGTGTCGTATTTATTATGCGATGGTGATATGTGGTTGGTGCATGTGGTGTTGGTTCTTTTTTGTCTGTACTTTTGGGGTGGTGAGGTGATGGATTGTCCGCCGTGATTTTTTGGTAGCGAGGTAGTGGTTTGTTTTAAATATTCTTATAGATGTTAGGGTTGCTTCCTGAAATTGATTTTAGGTGGGTAATTTGGATGTTTGTATGTTCTTTTGGGTTGAATAGATTATGGAATTATTGGTATTATGAGTTACACATGAGGTTTGATTATGTTATTCTTGACTCCTGGGTAGTGATGGAAAACATGACTTGTTTAATAATAATGACAATGGCACGGGTTCATTCTATTAATGGGAAGGAATTGAATAATAAATATTTAAATAATTGGTTTTGTGGTTAGTTGTTTTTTCATAAATAATAAAAAAATGAAATTATTAAATGGGAATCGTTTTTTTGTGACTTGTGGTTCTGGCTTGTAATGCATTTGCATTTAATAGTGGCTATGAAAGTGATGATATTGTGAGTTTTTTAGTGTTTGGTTATGAACACGTAGGCTGGTATTGTGGGTGTGGATATATATATATATATATATATATATATATATATATATATTCTTTGGTATTAATGTATACACACACACACACCAACTTCAAGTATTATGTGGTGACACTTGTATAGCCACAAGGGGGTGTTTTTCATAACATATACTAAGGTGGATGGATAGTTTAGTACCCATTCATAGATTTTATTTCTTCAATTAATGGTATTTACTTCACATTAAATTATTGAAATAGTCTTATTAGTTCATTGTATGGTATTTTTGATAGCCGATGTATTTTTGGGTGAGATGTGACCATGCTTGTGGGGTGGTGGTGCATGTGTCTTCTAGAAAAGTGTAATATGGTTATACATATGGGGTGGCTTCTGGTGGGGTTAGTGAATGGTAGGATGAGGGAATGAGGATGATATCTTACATGTTCACAAAACCCTATTATTATGGTTATGGTTGTGGTTATGATGTGGTGGCCCATGTTTTTTTAGGTGAGATGTGTTGTGGCCCTGCTTGTGGGGTAGTGGTCCTACGTGTTTGTGGGTATGATGTGATGTGCCAATTCTTCTGTGGTAGTGTTGTATAAATAAGATGTGTGATATATATGGAAGATAATTTTGATGTTTTTATTGGAATAACAAGAGTAAAGTAGTGTGAGGTACCCTGATTGATATAATTCTTTTTATATTAAAATACTTGATTGTGTTATTAAGTGATCACGGTTCGGTGAGGTTAGGGTGGATAGTTGACTAGTTTATTTGTTTTTTGGATCTTCTATTTGATCATGGGTGCATTAGTATTATTTTCTTACATGTACATGAGATACTTTGGTTTTCATACTGAGTGTACCTTTATGAACACCCTTTGTAGATAATACTGTTTTTGGATTCCCAGAGGATTATGTGGACTGTTTTGAAAATTACTAGCTAGGTTATTTGGATATCTATGATGTCAATACATTAGCTGTGTTTTTTTGGTATTTACTTTCATGAATATTATTTTTATCATTTGTAATTATACATGAATTGTTATATGATTTTTTTTTCATAATATGAATTGGTGTGTTCTTTTTATGATTCCAGTTATCTCTAGATGCTAGATTACTAAAGATGTTAATTCCTCAAATATCATGAGATTTTTATACCCCCAGTTATGTTCAATAACTTAGGTCATACTCGATGGGGGACTCATGGGTCATTATCTCTCTCTCTCATCATTCTGGTAACATTAGTGGGAGAGAGTAAGGATATTTTATGTAAAGTGGTCATTTTCATTCATTTTAGGATATTTATGTTTAATCCTTTTAAAAAATAATTACATATCCCTCATGTAAATAAATATTACATCAATAAGTGGGTACTTAAACCTAGTAACTATTTTCCAAAAAAGAAAAAAATTTATTATATAAAAAGTATTCTTTTCATAAGATATCTTCATAATTTTTATATAGACCTCATAATTTTATCTAGCCATCTATAAAACCCTATAATAACAATTTAAAATATTGGATGAGCATAAAAATATTATAAAGTACATATAAAAGTAAATAAAACATTATTTTTTCCCTAAATAATTATATAAATTTACATTCTTAAAATAATCCTGGATATAAAAATAATCATATTATTACCCATGAAGAAAATTTAATGAAAACAAATTCAGAAATCATTTCCTTAAAAATATTAATGGAAATATAAAAATCATAAAGGATTATTTAAATTCATTTGAATATCATTAAATATTTTTCAAAAAGTTTTACTTTTCAACCTCAAAAAGAATCATATAATATCCCTTAAAAATGATCTCATTTATTGCAAATTTGAAATCATATTATTTATATAAAACCCCATATAAATCATATATAATTAATAAAGGAATCCTGTGGAATAATTTTTATATTTCTCATAAAAATCGAATAGATGTCAATGTGATGCATGGAATAACATTAATAGTTACAAATGGAATAACCATCACAGTTACTAGTGTAATAACAATAATGGTAACAAAAATAATAACCTTCATAGTAAACTTCCAACATCAATCATACCCAGTGAATTTGTGGGATATCATAGACCCATAAATCCTTGGTTTATAAAATACATACCCATTGTAATAAAAAATTTCTAAAAACTCTTTCACCTAAAATCTTACATAAAATTGTTTTTTTCTCTAACACAATAACATTTTCAAATCTTGATATGATCCCTACCATTATAGCATAATTTTCAAAAATAAAAAATTTAAGAATAACTGGAATAAGTTGGTTTCATTGAACAAATAAAGGAATCATATAAATAAATTAAAACATGAAATAACAAAATTGGTTTATAGAAAAACCCACCGATACTGTATACCATAAAATAGAACATTCCTTTTATCTTTTGTAAATAATGTCAAAAAATTAATTAAAATATTCCATTTCAAAACATTTCTAAAAAAGTAATAAATTATAATTTGTGATCCTCATATTTACATATAAAAAAATTAATAATATTTCCATCGAAGAGAAATATTTTGAAAATAAATCTTTAAAACATTTAAAACAGTGTTTTTAAAATAAGGTTTCCCTTACCATGAGTTTGACTCATCACAAACGATCTTTATTTTTTGGAATAATATTATTATATTAATTAAAAAATTTATTAATAAAAATACTCATTCTCATTACTCATTTTATTTCAATTAATATAATTATATATATATATATATACTTAATCAATTATGTTCAGACTATATGTTATGGTGATATTCATTTAATATGTCCAAAGTATCATTGATTGTTTTAATATGGTCAAAGAAGTAATTATTTCATCATCTACATATTAATAATCATGAACTAATTATAATATATATATATATATATATATATATTATTCTTTTAAAAAAACCTTGAAATATTTTAAGAAAAAAATAACTATGTTATCATAATGGAAATAGTGGATTGTATGTATTAATGAGTAACGTTTCAATTTTTCAATGATCATGCTCTAAAGAAAGTAAGTATTATTGTAATGTTATATAATTGTAATTATATCATAAATGTAATTTATATTTTTAATGAATTTATATATATCAATTATATGATGTAGTGACAAAAAATGAATCAAATCAAATTATAGAGTTGGTTCTCTACACAAATACACAAACAACATTATGAATTTTAAATTAATTAAAAGCTAATAAAGTTGGTGGTATATTAATTAAAAATAATGCTAAATATTTTATAAATATAATATTATTACATTAAATAAATCATTATATCTATATGTGGGAGGCAATGATGAAAAATGAATTACATTGGCTCCTGAGTGATTAATATTGAATACACTTGAACGATGGGTTTGTTTCCAATTTGATGGAAGAAGGATATGGATATAAATTTTTTAAATAAAAATAATAAAATCAAAATATACATGATATAAATTTTTTATTATATCATCATGGTTGAATAATATTTCATGGAGGTTAAATGAGAAAAAAACACATTTTCTAAAGTGTCATTCAACATCATCAAACTATATCTTTTTATTTACGCATCATGCTCTCTATGGGTGGTATTATTCCAAAAACAAGTAAAATAAAATTTGGGGTGGGAATCCAGGAAGTTAATTGTTTATGTATTTTTTGAAACTTGATAATATTTATGTGTTATGAAAAAAAAGAGGATGTTACCTTTTATAAGAGAAGGGAGGGGTACTATTAGAATTTCATAATGTATTAAATTAATATAATTTAACTATCTTGTTCAAATGGATCCATATTAATATTTTATGAACATAAGATGAGATTGAGTCTAAATCCTCTCATATAATAAAAAAATTGGACAATTTTATATGACATTTGAATCCTTAACTTTTGGTTTTAACTCATAATTAATAATTTTTACATTTTATTACATATTAATGTTTTTTACATTAAAGGTGTCATGAAATTTAATATATAAAAGGAAAAATGGCCTATAAATAGAACATGGGTAATAGTATAAAATATTTACCATTAAATTGGTACAATATAATATTGAAATAAATTTTTAATTATTCAATGAAAAATTATATATTATTTAATATCATTAATGTCAATTTTGAAAATATTTATTTAATTTGAACATGAAAATAACATAAATATAAATAAATTTGAATCTAATCATATAACAAATACATATAATTTTATATTTATCTATATAATAATGCAACACAAAAATTCATTCAATATATAATTCTTCTACGGTTTTTAAAATATTTTATTTTATTATTTTTTAATTGAATAAATTTTTGGTCCAGATTATGTCAGAATTTAAAGAAATTATTTCATCTAAAAAATAAAAATAAATTACCATGATGAAACCATAATTTGTATTTCAAATATGTATTTAAAACCGAATATATGTTTTTTAATCTCAGTCAAAAAATATTACAGACATTAAAATAAATAAAGATATATTTTTCGATTTATCTTTTGCAAAAATATTATAAAGGTAAAAATAAAATAAATACGAAACCATGGTGTCATATTTTAAATTATTGGATTGTTTTGGCCAAAAAAACTCATTAAATATGATAAAGTAATGTTTTAGGGTCAATTTTTAGAACTAAACATGTTATGCTTAACCTAAATTATCTAATTTACCATTACTCTGGTAATTATTAATTACCATAGTTAATATTCTTAATGACCCAAAATAAAAGGGGAATTTTTAAAAAAAAAATAGATCATAGGATTAAAAAAATAGTAATCCATTTTTATGATTAAATTTATCTGATTGGAAGAATTTAATATTAAATTAAACCCTCAAAACATAACAAACACAATTGTTTTTGGAATAAATTATTTTTCAGAAAAAACGTTATACCTATAAAAAAAGGAATAAAGATAGTTAAAATGTAATTATGTAGATTATATATAACTAAATAATACATCTGTTACATTGAGATAAAATTCAAATAATAATGGGACTTTTAAATTAAATTATTTAATGAAAAAAGATACTGTTTTATAAAAATGTGTATTTTTTACTATTCATTCAACAAATCAACCAATTCAAAAAATATAAAAATTTATTCATAGAATTATTTTAGATAATTATTTAAAAACTTAATTTTATTTTTTGTAATTAAAATTTTATAGTTTGTAAATAAATATTTTTAAGAAACCATATTATTCATGAAACCCAAAATTTGTTTAGAAATAAATCTTTTTTCTTTCAGCTGAAAAATTATCTAATATTCATATAATTACTTTAAATAAATAAAATATAACTAGTTAATATTAATATTTTATGAAAATGATGTATTATAACATTTCTTGTTTTGGTACATTCTACCCCACCCTTCTGGAAATTCATGTCCTATCAATTTCTTTCATTTAATAAACATGAGGTTATATCTATCTTGTATTGAATTTTCATATTCCCATGGCGCTTCGTTAACCATGATGTTTTTTCAAAACAATCATGACAAATTAACTTATTATTAAATAATTTATCTCTATGTTTGATGATTTCCACTAATGCAATTTTATCTTTTAATTTCATTACATAATGATACATAATAAGTGATGAATCCAGAAAATATTTTCTTAACATTAAACAATGAAATATGTTTTTTATCTTAAAAACATTAATGGAATGGAATCATGGTAGGAAAAATATCTATCTTTTTCCAGGATTTCAAATGGTCCAATTAATCATGGATATATATTTCTATTTTTATGTAAATAATCATAATAATACTTTTTAAATATACTTTAAGAAAAACATAATAAAATACCTTGAATGAAATAACATTCATTCAATTAATCACATAACATTTATTCCTACTCAGAGCCATCCTCAAATTGTGTTGAATTAGTGTCACTTTCTTAACAATTTCATCTAATAATTCTGGTCCCAAAAACATTGTTTCTCATTCTTCATCCCCAAAATATGGAGTCCCAAACTGATTTCCATATAATAATCTAGAAGGTTCCATCTATATAATATAATGAATTTTTTCATAAGATCACAAAATTAATGAATTATGTTGTTCCTAAATTCTACAGTAATGTATTAAATAAACAAAAATTATGTCTTCCACTGTTTAAATCATTCATTCATGCTATTCATCATACTAAGGATGAAAATTATTATTGTAATTTAATTTTGTGCCCAAAACAATCTGATGTCCATTCAAAAAATTATAAGTGAACGTAGAATCATAATCAGATACAATGGAGACCGAAACCCCATTTAACCTAGATATATCATTGATATATAATCAAGAATGGTGATCTAAATACACAATATGTAAAATGGGTAGTAAATTTATATATTTTGTAAATCAAACAACAATTACCGAAATGACATTGTTACCTCGAGATTTAATTAATAATCACACTATGAAATACAAGGATATATTCACTTGTTTACATTGATGAATGGGTAAAGTAAAGAGATACACCCATTGGTAATTTTCATTCTATTTTATATTTTTGGTAATTTAAATATTTCATGGTAATTTCAACAATATATCATTTCATTCCATCCTACTAGTAACACTAATGAAGGTTTTTCTACATATTAGTTCTTCCAAGATGACTAAAAAATGGGGATCTATGAGCTTCAATCCTCAATTATTCTTTTACTGGGGATCAAAAGGCCCACATAATCATTTTTTAAATTTGATAATACCTCATTAATCAATATTAATCTCTAGAAAATTACTCTAAAAAATAGATTCTAACTTTTCCTATAAATAATGATCCACCATATAATATTTCATAATTATTTTATTAGCAATATGATAGTAGTGACAATATAAATAAAACATTGGAATTTTCTACATGCACAATTTCTAGTAAAAAATCTATCAAATCATTATCCAAGGACTTATGTTTCATATATATCATGGTCGATATAACATTATTTTTCTAAATCAAGGCATCGACTACATTATTTTAATCACCTAGTGGATATTTAATTGTGTAGTTATAAACCTTCATTAATTCTTTTTATCACCTTTATCTCATTTGTTACTATTTCTATTTTAATGTATAATTCAAACTTTTATGATAAGTATAAATTTCACACATTAATCCAATGAAATTATGCCCCAATATTTTTAAAGAAAACTCTATAGATATTGGTTCACATTCATGTGTATGAGAAGTCTTCTTATGATTATTAATTGATGTGAAACACACAATATTACGTAGTCATTCATCCTAAAAACAAAACCCAAACTTCTCAGAGAAGCATCAATGTAAATAAAAAAGTCGCTACTTTTAGTTGTAGGGGCCAAAATATGAGCATTTTAATATCTTGTTTTCTATTCATAGAATCATTGATCATATTCATTTTTCAAGAAAACATATCCAGCATTCTAGTAAAATTATTTTGTGGGTTTGTTAACTATGCAATGTTTTCAACAAACCGTTTTTAGAAACCGGATTATCCCAGAAAAATATTAATTTTCATGAAATATGTAGTTATTCATCATAAATTAACACTTTATGTTTAGTGAGAGAAACTAATATTCCATATTTTTTTTACAATGTGTCCATTGAATGGAACCAGTTTTAACAAAAAAAATCACATTTTCTAAATTTCCCATAAAACTTATTTTCCATCATGGTTTTTAAGACAACCCAAATATGTATTTCATGATCATATTATCTCTTTAATAAATAAAGATATAATAATAAAAAATATATCCAAATATTCAATGAAAAATATATTTATAATATCCATAAATATAGTTAATTAATTTTTAACACAAAGGGAATGAAAAAAATCAAAAAATTACCATTATTATTTAGATAAACTATTTTTTTAATTAAATATACATTTACATTTATATGATGGTACCTAAACCTCATATCTACTTTTAAAATTACTAATCAATATGGATATGATCAAACAAGTCATTGATATAAGGCAATATATAGTAATTCTTAACATTATTGTTATTCCTATATCTATAGTCAATGCAAAGACTCTTGAATATATCTTTATTTTTAACAAAAAAAATATAGGATCACCAAATGGTGATGTTAAAGGATGAATGAATCCTTTATCAAATAATCCATGCAACAGAACATTCAATTCCATATGTTCTACTTGATCCATTTGATAAATGGATTTTTGAATTGGTTAAACCTAAATAAATAAGCTAATATTAAATTAATCTTCCGGATTATGTACAACATAAGGAAATTAATCAAGAAAAATATCTAAGAATTATTTCACTACCAGTATATTATTAATCTAAATAGTTTACTCATTTTAAAAAAAATGTACAAGAAAATACAAATTTTTATATTTTTATATTTTCTCATCATATTTGAAATGACATCAAATGTATGAATTTATTCATTTATAAAAATTGAAACTCTTTCTACAAAACAAATTTCATAGCACTAAAATCTATCATAGCATGGAAAACAGAGTCTGAATCTATACCCAAAATAACTTCAATCTCTACTAAAAGAAATGAAATAAATATTAATGGTAAATTCTATGTACATAAAGCAACTAAAATATTTCTAAAATTTATATTTTCCTTAATACTACTCCAAAGTGCTTTTATCATAATTTTTTATTCATTTCTTGAGGTGAAACATCTAATTTACCAGAATATTTATTATAACATAAATAATGTGTAGACCCAATATCATATAATATATTATCATGATCTGAGTGAAGAAGTAACACACATTTTACCACATTATTTGACGGTCCAATAACTATTGATGTAGTTGTAATAGATTTAACCAAACCATTATACATACAGTATTGATTCTTTCCATCATTCTTGTACTTCATCAGAAACTCATAGTCACAATGATCCATCACATTAAATTTAATACACTTTACCTTATTCTTAAAAAAAATCCCTTACCACCACCATGTAATTTTTCATTGCAATAATGATCCATATAACCAGAATAACTGCATCATAAGATCTTCATAGATTTAATAAGGAATTACCCAGGGTTCTATTAACCACAACCATCAATACTGAGTATAACTATTTTATTTTATTATCAACATCATGGATAAAAATTGCGGTATGCATTTTTAATTGGGTGGTGTTTTCTCCATACCTAGCCATTGAATATTCCACATATTTTCTCAATTACATGAATGGTTTTTACATCCTATTCCAAATAAACATAGGAAACTCTTTATTAAGGAAAATAATTTTAAATCATTCCATTCCATGGAATAAATATATTATCTTTTCCAAGTATTATAAACCATTTTCCAATATTGATAAGTTTCACCTTCAAAAAGGTAAATATAATGAATTACCTTTTGATGATCTGAACGAAACAGAACTTTGAATATCATTTATATGGATTTAATCCTGCCCCCACCTACCCCTAGGTTTGACATCATACTGAATATAGGAGGGTGTTACCTAATAAAATTTTCCACTATTTATATATTTAACTATAGAAGATTCGGTTCTCTTTATCATGGATTTCACTACAATTTATAAAATGTTCTAATTGAGTTAATAATGGAAATAATTACTCTATTAAAACTCAAAGTGTATTGAGTTTCTAATTTAGAAGGATATATTCCACTTTTTTCCTTCATACTATAGTTTCCCTTCATTCTATAAGAAAAAACATTATTAGTAGACATAAATTAGAAGAAAAAAACATCGTGAACATAAATGTCTAAAACATGATAACAATATGGTGAAATAAATTAAGGGTACTTAATTACATTATCCTAACCTATAAATTTCTTTATTCCTTTACACTAATTAAAACTATAAGGAATCAACCATAAACATTAAAAAATGTTGAGTTTTAAGTCAAAAACACAACCTCTTACATATAATGATATTTTAGGTCGAATTTTTAGATAATTAGGCCATCACCCTTAGATGGAACAATATACATCATAAAGTGTACAATTCTATCTAGTAAACATTTTCTTATAAAAAATATTTAAAACATAACAAGTTTTATTTTAATTATAAATCCTCACCTTTTTAATCTTGATATCATCCTTTTTCATATTCATGGATAAAACCTAGTGAAAAACATTTTATAACATGGGATGATCACAAAAAGGATTAATATAGGACATATAAAAATAAATGATACACTTTTTATTCCATAAATACTCATAACAATTTTCCGTTCCAAAAAATATTTTATTACAAAAATTCATTTTATTACAATAAAAATCAATATATTATTCTTAATATTTTCATAAAATATAATAATAAATAATAAATGAAAAATAAACATAGAAACATTTCTTTTAAATCATGAAATGTTTTTCACAAAGTTATACATTTAACCCATATAATTTGGTTTAAAAATAACCTCATTTTATACCTTTTTTAAATCACAATATTTCTCTAAAAGACCCTAGAAATCATTGGCATGTCATATAGTTAACTTGATGCATCATTTTCAGAAAACTCTTAAAAATGAGTATCCTTTATAGTTATACATAGAATATCTATCATAATTATAAAGTGAAAATTTTTTATGCCAACCAATTAAATAACCTTCATGGTTACAAGTGAAATAACCATCATAGTCAAATTAAAACATAAATTATCCCTAATTAATTTTAAGGATATAACAAAAACACCCATTTTTGGATTATAATAGAACTACCTATCATCATAAACAATACTCAAGAACCATAACATAACCATAACAAATTAAATCTTGTATAATAATGAAATTTTCACTTATTGAAAAACATTTTTGAATAGTGATATGTCATTTTCATTTAAATAAAAATTTCAAAAATAAAAATAAATGAACAAAGGGAACATGTGTTTTTAATTTAAGAAAACGTTAAATCTTATAATGGATGAAAAATAGTAAACAACAATTATGGTGGTGAGATAAATGGTTTGTTATATATAATATATAATATAACATTTCTTTTTTATAATGAAACTAAAAATGTTACTTAAAAATATTCCTCCTCATGAAATTTTTCAGAAAGAGGTGTAAAATTCTATTTAAAATTCTATTTATGTCTATAATAAAACATACAATAATTATTTTTGAGATTAATAACATTGATGATAAATATTTATAAATTGAATCCTCAAAACATTTGAAATTTTGTTTTTAATGTAATGTGTCTCTTACCTCTATTATCACTGATCACATATGTTAAATATATTATTGAATAATAGAATTATTTTAAAAATTACTTAATTTAGAAAAAAATTTAATTTTTATAATCCAATTTATTTAATTTAATACCATGTTATACTAAATTACTTAATAAATTTAATTCATGTCAGACATTTTGATACTTTTCATCTCAGTTATCCAAAATAACATCACTACTTTTTCTGTGGTTAATAAATAATATCCATGATAATTATCATGATATATTTATAATTTCTATTTATAATTTAACATATTATAACATACCACGAAATATTTTTATGTAAAATGATCTATGTTATATTCATGGAGATGGTTGGTCGTATGCACACAAGTGAAACATTTATATTTTTTAACTATCATGATGGAAAGAAGGTATGTTTTGTTTTACCATTATATAATGATAATTATATCCTAAATTTAATATTTTATCTTTATGTAAACATATATATCATTCATATGAGGTGGTGATGGAAGAAAAGGATTGTCCCTTCGTGAATGTGGTAGTCTATTAATACGCATGAATTACGTTATCATTTTTTAAAGATTGGAAATGTATGAAAGTAGCTGATTTATTATATTTTGATAAAGATACATATGCCATTATTATGTTACATATAATTTAAACCAATAATTATATTCTTTCATGTTGGGAGATTATGGAAAACGAATTACATCGATTTATGAGATGCTTGTATGTCATCCACATGGACGTTGTTTTAATTTCCAATTTGATAGATAATGGAGATTGAGATAGGTTATTCCATTAAAATAATAACATCTTAGTATATGGGAGGCATTTTTTATTTTATTATATTGGATTAATAATAATGGAAGGATTTGTAATAAGAATCAAAATTGTAACATTCAATTAAAATATGGGCCTCTTCTTTAGAAAATCGCATTACTTTACACATTATTCCCTCTATAGTCATTATTATTTCCAAACCAAGACCCCTATAACGAGAGGAGGGACTATATAATTGGATTAAGTTAGGGATTGGATATTTCAATGGAATTTTATGATATAAAAATAGAAGAGTAGAGGTTCCTATTTATAAGTGAGGGTAGGGGCACTCAAATAATTTCATAAATTTTTAAATTAATATAAATTAATTTTCAGGTCCAAATATATCCAAATTAATATGTTTATAATATAATATGATGATGAGTTGAAATACTATAGTAAAAAATATCAATTTTAAGTGATTTTTTCACCCTTATCATATGTCTTTGAAACCCATTAACCATACTGACACATAGAACGCTATCAATGTTTTTTACACATAAATAAAGAAAAATACTAAAAAAGGAAAATGACCCATAAATGGACTGCATTTTATATAACAAACCATATCCCTTTAAATTGGTCAAATATATGATATTAATATTTTTAAATCATTTCATAAGACATTATTTATTATATCCTTAAAAAACCCATATAATTTTATTTTTTTCTAAAAAATTAATTTTACAAAATAATTCATTAAATATAAAATAAATTTTTTATTTCAAATATAATTTATGTAATTTATTAGTTAATTAAAAAAATATAATGTCCTCTTTACGTAAGAATTTATTGGGATTATTTCAAGACTAAAAATTGTAAATTAATTTACATGATAATAAAAATGATATTTATATTTTATATAACTATATTTAATTAGAAATCAGTTCTTTTAATACTTTTCAAAAAATATTTTAGATATTAAAAAATATAGTGACATATTTGGTTTTATATTTTACCTAATTATTATAAATGAAATAAATATAAAAAATATGTAAAAAATATGAAATAATTTCTAAAATTGTTTGTAAATAATCAAACTAAAAACTTAAAATAGGTAAACATCATGGTTTATGGCCTATTTATTTTCTTTGGAATATTATTTTTAACATTAATTACATAATGTACCCATGTTGAGGTAATACGTAATTTTGATTATCATAATGACCATAAAATAAAAAAGACCTATTTTCTAAAGTTATATATTGTGATTCTAAATATTTATTCAATATTTCAAGTTTCAAATAACATAAGTGGCATAATATATTTAATATTAAAACTAAAAAATTCAATGAATTTGTTTTTGAGAAACGGGGTTTATGCCCAAAAATGTACATATACTAAAATTAGGTATTAGATGAATCAAATGTAATTAATTTGTTAATATATAACTAAATAATTATTATGATACATTTATTTAAAACTCATTGAACAATTTTACTTTTAAATAACATAATATATTGAAAATAAAAAACAATTTTATAAAAATCAGTATTTCTCACTATCCATTTATAAATTAATCTTTTTAAAAAATATGAAAATTTTCTCATATGATTAATTATATATGAAAAATGAAAAAAATAATTTCCATTTTTCAAATTTAATTTCAATATTTGTTAAATATTTATATTAATTAAAACCATATAATTCCTGAAAACCCAAATTTATTTTGAATTAAATTTTTCTTCATCTTGAGTGAAAAATTGACTAATATTCATATATTTATTATAAATCCATAAAATATAATTATAGAATATTGATATGATGTGAAAGTGATTTATTCTAACTTTTATCAGGTTGTTGTTCCAATGGTCACTCCATGTGAAAATCATGCATGGTTGTACACAGGCAGGGGTAACCACCTCTCCCATAACTCTTGGGAACAATCTCCCCATCTCTTTTTCAGAGATCATCCATCTGAGGGTTACCTCCTGAACCACAAGTATTTGGAGGAAGAATTCATCCCCAATCATGTGATGGATGAATAATTATTGGATTCTGAGGAATTTCATTAATTCCATCGATCATAAAGAGTATGTTGGGGGAAATCATCTACCACTATTTCCCTTACCACCTAATTAAAGTGTCTCCCAAGATCTCTATAAAAATTACCTCCCAAACATCATGGAGGTAATGGAAATTATAGCAGAACTAGCTGTAGCTACCAATCGATATTCACCAAGGAGGATTCCCAATACCTGATGTTGCTGAGATAAAAGGAATTCTCCATCAATAGATGAACATGTTTGTTTTATCCATGTCCCAACAGACCTATTCTAAACTATGTGTCACCCATTCTAGGGGAAAGTCATTAAGCCTTCACCACATACCGCCACCTTGACAAAACCTATGGAACCCACCACCAATAATGCATTTAGATCCATCCTCACCATAGAAAAGGGGGATATTTTATTTAGTTTGGGATCATGACCCAGTTAACTATTTGCTGGGATGGGTTGAGTCTCCCAACCATTTTCACCCTTAGAAATTTCCACTGAGGTCATCCCCATGTGGATAATCATTAACACAATGATGAGTCCTCTCAAAGGTAAAATAACTACCAATTACAAAGAATGAAATTTCTACAACATCAAACATAATAATAATTATAGAATGTGTGGTGAATTGGTCATGGAAACATGAATATTACATCATTTTAAAACAATATTCAGTACATTACAAAAATACATGCTCGAGGACTATAATAGTTTTTGTCTTTGGAAACTTTGGAAAAAAATATTATATCCTAATTAATGATCATCAAAATTTACCATAAATATTTATAAAATTACTTCTTCTACATGAAACATTTTTATCATAACCTAGGGAAATGAAACATAAGAATGGTGTGTGATCAGATGGTCAGTAAGGCTAAATAAATTAAATGTGTATGAATAACATGAAAAATAAGGGTATGGAACTTTATCATAATATTTGAATATCATACCCTTCATAAAAGATATCATAATAAATATTGGAAGTTCATAATACAAGGATCATAATATAATTTTGATCATAAGTCAGGAAAGCATAACATAAGAATAAGACATGAAATTTGGGAATACACATTTTTTTATAACATCATGAAAATTTTAATGTAGAGAGAGGTTAACTCATTATGTTATGGACATGAAATCTGTCCCCACATCTACTTATAGGCATGAAACCATTTCTATGCCTAACATTTTGAAAATGCAATTAGGTTTACACATATCCTTATAGACATAAAACCAGGTCCGGGAATTACATTGCGAACATGTAATCAAGATCACACATACCATTGTGAACATGTAATTAGGTTCAATCATAAACTTATGTACATGAAACAAGGACAACACATATTATTGTGAACACTTAATAAGGATCACTCATAACATTGTGAACATTTAATCTTGTTCATGAAAAGTCATGTGGACATGCATCTAGGTCCCTACATAACATTGTGAACATGTAATCAGTTTCACGCTTAAAATTGTGATCATGAAATCTGGTTCACACAATACATATATACTCATGATTCCAGAAACGTTACCCAATGCAATGGATGGATATATAGGTCCCATTAATCATATAATAACATCTTACATACATGTGCAACACAATAAAACTATCCTCATATCATGAAGCATAAAATATAGAGCCTTTATAAACATATAATCATAACTGATGATATGAAATTGGTAACAAGAATTCATGAAATCATAAAATATTAAAAGTGATAAGTTTTGTAAATACAAGTTGAAAGAATATCATATGCAAAGAAGCGAGATTGAAAAGAAAAGAACTCATGGATATGAAATGGGTTATATAAAAATCATGACATAAAATAGTAAAACATTAATATAAATAAATTTAATGGATCTTTCAAATTATTTCATACAAAGCCATGATTAATATTAACAGAGATCAACAAAGATGGTAAATAATTATGAAATATTTTTTGAAATCATTTCTTCTAGAAAATATTGTTTATTATTTTGAAAAAAAATCAATTTCAAAAGATAAATACTTTTTAAAACCATTTCCATTATAATAAAATTTAAAAATTATAAATAAATCAATGAAATTATTTGGGGAATGTTTTTATTTTAAAATATATATATAATCCGTGAGAAGTATTAAGAAAATTTCTAAAAGATAAAACATTCCTAAAAATTTTTTAGAATATCTTTGAAATATTTTAAGAGATTATTTTAAATCAATAAAAAAAATTTCAAATTCGTTTCCCTTTTTAAATGGTCTATAAGTATATTTTGAAATCATTTTTAATTTTTTTTAGAAAACATGATTTTTGAAATAAAACAGAATTTTGACTAAAGAGATAAATGCAGTCAAATTTTATTATTATTTTTATTATATTATATACCAAATAGTTTAGAAATGGTAATAATACATGGATATATATTTAATAAATATATTAGACATAATCACATGATTTTTCTTTTGTTATGGATCATAGGTGTTCATCAAATAAAGCATAAAGATAAACAAACATGAAAAGCAATAATGTTGTTCCTATAAACTATTATAACTTGTTAACATGGGATAATACTCTCAATGTAAGAAAAGTAAATTAAATGATTCATAATATATCATGGAAATATTTATATTCATTATATAAAATTTAAAATGGATTTATATACACCACTAGAAAAAATTTCAGTGCATAACAAAACATGAGTTTCAAAGAAGACAAATTGAGACAAAATAATTTTACTAATTTTGTATATTTTGAATCTTAGACCCCCTGAAATTAAGATCATATAATAGAAATTTAAATACCAATAAAATTAATTATATGAAGCATATAATACATTTATTGTAATTATATACACCACAAAAATGGAATAGTTGGTGAATAAATCATGTATCTCACAAAAATAAAAAATGAGTTGAAATCCCCTTACCATGTGTCTTGAACCTCTTTTTACTCATAAAGATTATTTTATAATAAATGCATGTTTACAATAAATATTTTAAAAATTAATATTATTATATCTAATAACATTTATGGGTTTAATAAATACATATATTACCAACTTTTTAAAAAGCCTATGTTAGGGTTTTATTTCAGGTAATATTCGTTTTGCTCTTCAAATGTGTATATATTTTTTATATATTCTATTCTTATAACTATATAATTATTTCTATAATGTAAATACATATTTAAATATCATCTATATACATTATATGTGAATTAAAATAATCAATATAATATATATGTATGAAATAGAATTCACCGTTCATGGAGACTATATGTTTTACGCACGCATGAACACTATTTATTTTTTTATTTTTAATATTTAATGAATGAATGAAAATGATATTTATGGATATTTATATATATATATATTACATTAGAAATATTATATAAAATATATCATATAATTTCACAAAACTCATTCTTAATACATTCCATGTAGTGTGTGAATTAATCACATTGCATAGTGGGGGCAGTAGTCCACACTTTCCCAAACAAAACTATCATATTTTCAAAAAAATGGAATGAAAATAAGTTATATGTTTTAAAAGAAAGAAATAAAATTAATAACATAAAAAATAATATATTACATATATAAATGGAATTTACATCTTAATTTCAACCATGTGTGGTATTAAAGGAAAAATGAATGATCATCGTTTAGTGAGGCGGTAGTTCACCGTACACATAAACAGTATGTTGATTACCTATTAAATGGATTTTTATTTAAGTGTAGGATTAGAAAATACAATTAAAACATATTAATATATTTTATATACTATTGTTTTTATACAGTCTTAGAAAAACAATATTAGATCAGGTGGGTAAAGGAGCTTGAGAGTAGGTGTTACCTCTTAATCTGGTAACTCCTTCTGGATTGTTCCAACGAGCTTCCTTGTATTTATTTAATCCAAACATAATGAAATAATTAAGGAAATATATTAGGTATATGTATTGGGTATATAGTGGCTAAACCAATGTGATTTTACATGTGTAAATAATTGGGATAGGTGGTGTCCTTTTATAGATAATGGAAATGACCAATTTGGCATTCTTGAAAACAAGTTAGGCGTACCCACGTTTTTAGCTAAAAATCATAAAACCTAGATAAATCAAGAATTAAAGTTTTATAGATGAATATTTTCATTAAATTGTTGTTTTAAAAGTTTATATTTATTTGTAGATATTAAATTTAAGGTTTAGTACTTTGTAAAACTAATTTTTCTCTTAAATAATGTAATTAATTTTAATCACTTTCCAGAATATTTTTGGTCAAAAAACATAGTTGTCTTTAAAAAAAATTATGAATTACTCTAATTCAAATTATATAATTATTTTTTAAAAATTATAAATATATATTTGGCTGAAATTAATTTAAATCTAATCTCACTGATGGGACGATAGTGCATGTTTTTAAGGTAAAATGTCCAAATTATTTACAAGTTTTTATACCCAATTTCAAAGTGAAATTCATTTAAATGTCTTAAATTAAATTAATTGATAAGTATATGATCAGGTTTAACTATTAAATAAAAATAAACCATAACTTAACTTGGTAAATAAATTAGCTTAAATGGCAGTTTTGAATTAAAATCCAGTATTTTTTCACTATTCATCCAAAAATGATGTTTCTCAAAAAAATCCCAAAATTTACGCTAATATATTTTTATAATTATGAACATAAAATTAAGGTTTATTTTAACAATTTTAATTACTAAATGTTTCGATAAAATTAATTTTACTTTTTATTATATAATGACATGAAAATATGTTTATTTGAGAAATTATTATTTTAAAAAATATAAGAACTTGACCAAAAACTTTTATCCTTATTTATCAATAAAATCATCATAAAAAATATTGGGAAAGTATTTCTAACTAATCAAATTAATATTTTTAATTTCTGGGTTATAATTATCTTATTTAAATAATTATACAAGTGAAATTATTTTTCATAGAAACTTATTGTTTACTGTAATGTATGCCTAGTCGGTGTTGCGTGTAATTTACACTAAGTAAATGTTTTTTTAATACATACTAATTTTGTGCCAGGTGAATGTATATTTTGACTTAGTGATTTAATATAAAAAATATATTTTTAGTGTCACATTAAATGAAAAATGTCAAAATATTATATTCATTCCAAAAATTTTTTTGACAAAATCTACAGCTGTTACAATCTACCCCACATAAAATGACTTTCACCCATGAAATTCATCTTCTTTATCAAAGGATGAATATTGAATGTTTCTTTTGTAGGAACCCACATCGTAAAAATGAATACTAAAACTTCCTTTAAAAAAGGAATGTTGGAAATGTAATATTTACCCAAGGTGATATATAATTAGGTTTATACCTAGAATAACATAGGTGGGAACTAAAAATATGATCATAGAACATAATTATAGACATTATGTTCTGATGGATAGTGATAGAGAACATGGTTAGAGAATGTTAAAATTCACTAATCCAAAAATTTATGATGATCTAATGGGAAATTTGATTTATTGTCAATGAATGTATAGGATAAACTTTTCAGTTTCATGATTCTTTCGAAATATTTGAATATTTTCTTGAGAAGTTATACATACATGATTTTATTCACTTTAATTTTCAAAATCACACCCTATGATTGTTCCTTGATGGATTTAGATGTCATTTAATATTCTAATAAATGAGTGAGGACTTTTTTTCATTCCTAGAGTACTGACAGATTATTATATCCATGAGAACTCATCCCATCTATCTATAATTACCATGAACACAATCGGGTTATCCAATATGCACGAGTCCTTATGTTGTGAGATTATGCACTAATAAAAAACATTTTTTGAAGTTTAACTTTAACATTTTATAAATGGTTATCTATATGGCCCCTAAAAAATATAATTCACCCTTTATCCACCAAATATGATATTATCTTATACCAAATACACTTTTATTGGATACATGGGTTCATCAATGCACTAATTGTACATTAAATGTTATTTTATTATTTATAAATCCTTGTAGAGGTATATTATCACATGAAACCTCACTACAGGATGAACTATAGGATTATTATAGGATAATTCATACAAAATAAAAAATGAACATCCCAATTAATGGGTGGGGGAAGGATAAGTTTTACCTTAATTTTAATTATTAACTTGATCCATTGGGATTACATAAGCTTCCACTTTTTACATTTTCCACATAGGTTATTGTGTCTTATTATCAATATTATCCCTTTTATTGGGGAATTAATTCACATAATGCACAAACTCCATGCACATGAAACACAAAATTGTGGACTCTTCATTCTAATGAGATTACCCTCCACTCATTTCATTTAATTTCCTCTTCTCATAAATAATAAATTATTTCTATTACTCTATAGGCTACCCACACATGAAAAACCATATTTTTACTTTTAGGAAATCTCTTAAGTTCCCTTTAATGTAGTTGTTTCAAGTAAGATATTGAAATTGTTTCTTATATTCATGCTTTCTAGATTCTCCTTTGTACTTCATCTTTTTGTTCTTGTTAAAACTATGATATTGATTTATAACTCCAACCTCCATTTCATTTTTTTTCAAAACATAAAATATATTCATAGATACTAATATCTATTATGTCCAACAAACTTATGATACATACATTTAAGGCACTAAATAATCTATCATCTTTACTTTTTGGATGGATGAAAAAACCAAAAGAGTGCCTCACAAGCGTTTTGAAATTAGCCTAATATGTACAGACATATTCATCTTAAATTTGGATCAACAAAAGGAACACTTTTTCATTATTCATGAAAATAACATGAGAACATTATTTATTTAATAATCAATCCAATCCAAAAATTCAAATTCATATTGCTTTTACGAATTGTTGATCAGAGTCCCACACTGGTCTGCTTCACCTTGTAAATGATAAACTGCCAAAATGAATTTATCAGTATAAAAAAAGGATAATAGATAATATATTTTTTAGTGGTACAGATCTATTGTTTAGAAAGAGGTATATTAAGAGACCTGGGGAAATAAGAAGGATGTTTCCTCATGATGGACTCAATAGAACATTGTTCCCTCCTTTCCTTGTTTGGGGGCTTCGCATGACTCGTATCCTGAGAAATATCTAAGAGTATAGAAATGTGGTTTTATATTCCATCCTCTATAAAATTTTGATCATCTAGAGATCAATAATAGAATTTTCCATCACAATTACCATTAATGAGGCTCATATGAGTTCCATCCATAGACTGAAACTATAGAGTAAGAAACAATTAACATAATGAGGAACCAAATAATCATGAAATTTCACTTGTATGATGTCTAAATTATAAAACCATTCATAATCTATGACACATTAGGTATATAATAGGCTATTAACAGACAACATCTATTTAAATCCATCAAAATGGTTCTGGAAGAGTATGTGAATTCGCAAACCATATCCCCCTGGAGTGTCAAACTAGGTGTAAAAAATGGAAAAAAATTCTGTACCAGATTACCCTGAGTTAATCCCAATATATCTATTCCATTTTATTACACCTAGGTATATTTGTGCCAAATCCACAACCACTTTTAGTTTCTAGATATGGATTCATTTCTAGGAAACCACACACTCTTTCCTTTACTAAGATTTGAGTACATTTTTCTATTACATTGACTCGTCAATAAACTTATCTTTAAAAGTATCCATATATATATGCTTAGTAATACACCTAGGTATCTGACTAAATATTTTTCATTCTAGTTTCCCAAGGTTGACTAAACCATTACATCGATAAAAACTATAGCGACCCAAACATAGAATACATGGATATTACATCACTTTAGATGAATATTTACTACATTACAAAACTACATGCCTGAAGAAAGTAATAGTTTTCAATAATTTAAAACATAGAAACAAAATATTATATCATGGGGAAAGATCATAAAAAAATTTCTATAATCATATCCACTTTTAGTACTTTTAACTAAAACCCTTCATCATAACATAGGTAAAAGAAACATATGAGAGGGTGAGCACAGATGCTCATTAATGGTAAAATAAAGGAAATGTGTAAACATGATATGATCAAAAGGGCATATAACATGATCTTAACATTTATATATTATGACCAATATATTAAAAATCATAATAATGATTGGAAGTTCATAATACATGGATCCTAAGATAATTATGAACAAAAGACATGACAGAATAATATTATAATTAAACATGGAATATGTGGAATGTTAATTTTTTATATATCTTTGTAAACATGTATAAGTAGAAACATGTTTACCCATTATGTTAAGGATAAGAAATCAATCACCTTGTCATCTTATGGACATGAAACTAGGTCTATACATAAAATTTTGAACGAATAATAAAGATTATGCATTACCTAATGGACAAGAAACTAGGTCCATGAATAATATTATCAAAAAGTAATTGGTTTCAGGTTTAACATTGTAAATATGTAATTGGGTTCATTCATAACCATATGGACATTCAATGTGGTCCCTGCATAATATTGGAACACACTAAAATTTTCACTCCGAAAATTATGAACCAGTATTCAGTTTCATGCATAAAATTGTTGGATTAAATCCATGTCCATGAATAACATTATGAATAAATAATTAGGTTCACACAAAACATTGTGAAGATGAAATCAACTTCACACATAACATATATACTCATGAGTCCTCCATCATTACCTAATTCCTTAGAGTGAGATATAGGTCCCAATAATATCATAAAAATATTATTAATACATGTGTCACAATATAAAAATTTCATCATATGAGGACCCATAAAAATAAAAAGGTTTTATAAACATAAAATCATATCCCAAGAAATGAAATGGGTACCACTAACAATTCATCCAATCACAAAAAATGTAATGATATTGGTTTCATAATAAATTCATGAAATCATAAACCATGAAAAGATGCTAGTTTTAGGAGATTATAACTCATTGAAGAGAAATGGGTTTCATAATCATATTTACATAAAATAAATAACCATTCATTGAAAAAATATTAATGGATCCTTTTTAAAATTTCCAAGATTGGAATGGGTAACATCAACAAATATCATCTCATATAAAAAATATTTTTTAAATATATTTCTAAAATATTTCTTAGGGAAAATATCATTTCATCATTAACAAAAAATTAATTTCTAAAATATAAAAGCTTTTGAAAACCATTTCCAATAAAATAAACATTCAAACTTATAAATAAATATTTTAAATCATTTTGGAAACTGTTTTCATTAAAAACAAATAAAAAATTCTTTAAAGTGTTCAAAACATTTCATAAACATTAGACATTATTGGAAACATATTAATTGAAAATAGCATTGAAATATTTTTAATAAAACATTAAAGACAAAATAAATAAGTTTTCCTTGAAAATGGTCTTCACGAATCATTTGAAATCATTTTTCAAACATGGGTTTTTAAATAAAACACATTTTTGACAAAAGAGAGAAATACAATTAAATTTACAAGAAAAATATTTTCATTATTATTGAATGTACAAAAATGTAGTTAAATTGTTCTATTAATTATATATATAGAAAAATAAAATTTAAATAAAATTAATGAGTTCTTTAAAAAAAATTCATAATATTTCATCAAATAAATGAAAAGCATAAATAATCTTGAAAAGCGTTCAAATTGTTTCGATAAACTCTTATCACACGGTAACATCATATCGTACTCTCTGTGTAAGAAGGGAAAATTAAATGAAGAATAAAATATCATTTACTGTGTTATATCAAGATATAAAATGTAAATTTTATTTATATTGAAAATAAGAAATAATTAGAATGTATCACCAAACATTAGTCTCTAAGAAGGAAAATTGAGACAAAACTATTTTGTTGAATTAGTAGCATTGGAAAATTAAATCCCATGAAATAAAGATAATAGAATGGACATGTAAAAAACTATATATTTAATTATAATAATAATCAGATACATCCATAGGTACTATACACACCACAACAATGTTATGGGGTTGAATTAAGCATATATCTCATAGAAATAAAACGTGAGATGAAATCCACTTACCTAGTGTCTTGAATATCTTTGAAATCATACGAGATTCAGGTATAATTAATTTAATATTATTATAATCTTTAATATAATAATATTCTTGAATCTATTTCCATTTATGGTTTGATAATGACTTTATATTTTCCTCTTTTTAATAATCCTATGTAATCACTTCGGGTAGTAGTTTCTTTGTTCTTCACATGTGTCGGGATTTGTTATATCTTAGGTCCTTATATATATGTAATGATTTATAAAATTTAAACAATGATAAAAATTTCATTTATATTGATTATATTTTTATTATAATCATTTATAGATTATATAAGTACAAAATGAAATACAACATTCATCGAGACGTTAAGTCGTATAAACGCATGAACGCTATTTCATTTTTATTTTTGTATTGAATAAAAGAAAGAAAATGACATATAAGTATCTATATATGATTATTTATCATTATTCATGTATTATTATTGTATCATATATATCATTTAATTTTACTAAACCTCTCTTTAATACATTCCATGTAGTGTGTTAATGAATCACACTGCTTTGAGGTGGTGGTAGTCCACACTTCCTCAAACAAAATTATTATATTTAAACCAATTGGAAAGTAAAAAAGGTATGTTTTATAAAAGGAATAAAAAACATAAATAAACAATAAATATAATATATTACATATATATATAGATTTCACATCATAATTTCCACCATGAGATGGGGTAATGGAAAAATGAACAATCATCGTTTAGTGAGGTGATAGTCCGCCTAATACGTAATCATTATTTTTTTCATCCATTAGATGGATGTGTGGGTATGTGTAGGTATAAAACATACCATAAAACATAATACTATATTAAAGATACTATTTTTTTTATACAATCCTATAATAAAGATATAGTATGTGGTTGAGAAAAGAAATAAATGAAAAGGGCATGATAGAAGGTGTTAACTCTAAGTCGGGAAACTCCTTTTGGTTTGTTCCAAAAGGCTTCCCTGGATTCCATTCATCATAAAGGTTATTTTATATGTGGAAAGTAAATACATTTTGAATCATATTTGGTTGATCTTGTATGAACCTTATTTTGTTGGGATGTGTAAATAATATAAATATGTTGCTGTATTTTTTTGGGAAGGGAAAGAACACATGTGGAAATTTTGAAAACGAAGTCTATGTACCCATGTTTTTATCTATAAAATTAATAAAATATCATAAAAATCAACAATGGAAGTATCATGGAGGAATAATGAACATAAAATTTGTTTTGGAAAATATTATTTGTCTTAATTATCATATATTTAAGGTTTAGGTTTTTATTAACCTAAATTTTCTTGAAACCATTATAATTAATTGGAATCACAATCACTACTATTTTTGGTCAAAAACTATGTTGAAATTATAATAAATTATGAATAATTCTGATAAAAACTATTTCATTCATGTTTCCAAATTCTAAACACATATGTGGAATAAATTAATTAAAAATTAATCCCACTAACGGTATGACACTACGAGTTTTTAATGTATAACATCCAAAAGATTCATAAGTTTTTATACAAAATTTTTAACTGAAAATGATTCTAGTGATCTAAATTTGATTAATTGAAAAAAATATGATCTAATTAATATTTGAATCTAAATTAAAATATAACTTAATCTTATTAATAAATTATACTAAAAGGAGGTCTTGAATTAAAATATGGTATTTGTAACGCCCCGACCCCAGCTACCCAGAGCCGGTGCATTACTTCGTCACATTGGCATGATCCCAAAAGATCAAGTCTCGAAAGACCGATTAGTTTAGTAGCCTTGGAAACACTAGATACATTCATAAGTCTTTCATTACATCAAAATTAAACAAACTACAAAAAAACATGGTCTTCATATTCCACACTCATATCTTCACTGATTATTCTTGCAAGTCAGTCATAAAATACTTCTTCACAACCTGGAAAATTTTTAAACATTGAAAGGGGTGAGCTCAAATGCTCAGTAAGGATAACAATAATGCGGAAGCTTTCATAAATAAACATTAACATTTAAGGCAATGTATAACTAAAACAAAAGCCTCTTAAACATGAACTTCAACATAATATGGCAAAAGTAAAATGAGATAATGCCATTTACTTCTTCACATGGATATTCTACTGGTCGAATAATCACATGTAATATCAATAACCACTTTCATAATGAGGGAATGTATAATGCCGGACATTCTGAAACATTTTGTCAAGGCCTCGGCCAAGACATCTAAAATGATTAAGGCCTCGGCCAAAACCATAAATCAAATTGGGAAAGGGCCTCGGCCAATTCCACGTCTAGTTGTCTCATGAGACCTACCGATGCATCGAGGAGCTATAGCGGGCTCCACCCGTCACTTATTAAGTCCAATACATTCCTCATATGAATAGGTTTAAACATATCATAAACCATAACATAATCATATCACATAAAACATGCATAAAGGAAACATAACATTTCCACATTCCAATCACAAGATATCAATACTACACATTGATATAATAAAAATGCTTTCAAAACCATTTTCAATACCAAAATAAAAGAAAGTTAAAACTTTGTATTTATTTTTCATTAAAAAAAAATGATGGCTTGTAGAGGAAGCCGAAACTCAAATAATGGTCACGGCGGCGGAGAAGTCATTGTCGCCGCATAAGTACGGAAAGAAAAACATTCCCTTTTGTCATTTAGCAAAACGCTTCGTATAAAAAAAGATTCCTTTTGAATAAACGTAAAAGTCAAAGGGGTTTATACACCGTATAAAAGAAATTTGTGTATAAAACAAAATATGCCTCAATGAAAGGAGATTGAGACGAAGTCCTTAAAAAGGTCATTTTTAAAATAAAATAGATATATTATGTGTATTCACTATAGGTACACATAAAGAAATTAAAAATACAAAATAGGACATAATAACATCATGACATAATTTGAAAGTAGGAGATTAACCCAAAGAATGGAAGTTGGGTTAAGAAGTTCCCTTACAAGATCATTTATAAATAAAATAGATCTATTATGTGTATTAACTATAAGTACACATAAAGAAAGTACAAATACAAGATAATACATAACAATATCATGACATAATTTGAAAGTAGGAGATTAACCCAATGAATGGAAGTTGGGTTAAGAAGTTCCCTTACAAATATCATTTAAATAAAATATATCTATTATGTGTATTCACTATAATTACACATAAAGAAAGTACAAATACAAGATATGACATAACAATATCATGACATAATTTGAAAGTAGGAGATTAACCCAAAGAATGGAAGTTGGGTTAAGAAGTTCCCTTACAAATATCATTTAAATAAAATATATCTATTATGTGTATTCACTATAATTACACATAAAGAAAGTACAAATACAAGATATGACATAACAATATCATGACATAATTTGAAAGTAGGAGATTAACCCAAAGAATGGAAGTTGGGTTAAGAAGTTCCCTTACCTTGTGTCCGACTTGACTCAACCGTTCTTTAACCTCCTGAATAATAAACTAGAGTTAATATATACCTTATTAAGAACCATTTTCAATTTCATTATCCTTATTATATCACTTATTACAATGATATGAACATTATGTAATTATTTAAGTTAATAATGTTCATTTTGTCGGTATTTGGTTCTTAAGTCAAAAATAGGCTTCTTACACTTACATGTTGTTAATTTGGTCAAAGGTTCATTATATCCAGAATGGTATTCATGATGTAGATATCATATATGTCATATATATCCAGTACATACATTCATTTATAATATTACATCACATTTAGAGGTAAGAAATGAAATGCACCGTTCATGGAGACGGTAAGCCGTACGTACGCATGAACGCTACTTCCATTTCTATTTCATATTTTCTGGAATGGAATCATAATGATATGAGAGTATATTATAATTCCAGTATAATAACATATATAATATCATTAACTTTATCCTTCACACATCCCACATATGGTATTAACGAATCAAATCACTTTCAGGGGGCGGTAGTCCGCGCTTCCTAAAATGAAGATATCGTGTTTTACCCATAATGGAAACAATAAAGGTATGCCCAAAATGAAAAAAACAGAAGCTTAAGGAAAACATAAACATATTATATATCATATATAAAAATAGTGACATCTTAATGGCCACCTTTGAAGGTGTTATATGAGTGTTGAACAATCATCGCTTCGTGAGGCAGAAATTCGCCATCCACAGAAACCGTATGTTCTTTAACCATTAGATGTAGGTGTGTGTAAGTGTAGCTCGAATCCTTCTTATAACAACATCCTAGTATATTGAGGATACTGGTGTTGTTACAAAAGAAATGAATAAAAAGAGTTTAGGGGGTTGGAGAAGAAAAATAAAACAAAACAACATTATAAAAGACATTACCTCAAAATCGGGTTACTCTTTTTGATTTGAGCCAAAGGCTTCCTTGGGAAGAGTTCTGCCCAAAGTGAGGATTCTAGGAGTAAGAGAGGGATGTTGGGAGAGTATTTGGGCAGAGGTTGGCCGAGCCAAATGGCTTGAAGGTGTGAATAAGGTGGGAGAGGTGGGGGCCTTTTATAAGTGGAGAGGAGGGGCACTTTTGGAAAGTAATGAAATGTTACATTATTTCAAAATGCTTTTCGGATTCTAAAGGTCCCACATCTATATAATTCGAGGCTAAGGTGATACGGTTTTGAAATATCTTCATCCAATAGGCTTTGGACAAGTGTAAGCCTCGGATTTTGCATTATCTTCTCATTTTATTTAAATCGTTAAATAATGAGGTCATCGCCACATCATAATGATGTCATAAATAATTTAATTTATTTAATGTCTAAAAATTATAAAAAAAATACTATGATGTAGGAAATCTTTTGAGCTTTCTAATGAATATTTATAGTCAAAATTTGGACTTGTGTAACCCTACTTAAAAATTGTTTTAGTAAAACAATTTATGTTAGTGTCATTTTCACTTTAACATTAAATAAAAAGTAATTTATGTTATTTCCCAACAAAAGTGGATCCATGGGGTCCCCAAGTTAGGCCATGGCTTGTCTTGGTCTGCCATGACACAACCAATGAGGTTGGGACATGTGTCTAGGTCATTTCATATTATTAAAGTATTATTTATACCTTAAACCACACTAATTACCACTAATCGCGATTAAAAACTTAAAAGTTACTATTCACCAAAAAATTATTTTGATCTCATTGAACCACATTTTACTTCTTAATGACAACCATGTATGTCGGATTTTTGAAAATCAAATCACAGAAGTGGTAATATTTCATTTAAACGAAAAATCAGTTATTTAACTACCACTTAGTGGTTTCACTATTAATCAAAAATTGAAGTTTTTCAGAATAAGGCCAAAATTTCACCCTAAGCTATAATTGATATTCCGAATTCAAAAATGATGTCTATTTTACAAAATTCCAAACATATTAGTTGCATTAATTAATTTTATAATTAATTCCCGCTGTCACAACAAATAGCGTGTTTTTAAGAAACAATTTATATCAAAAGATTGGCAATTGTTTATGTCCAATTTCAATGTTAAATTAATTCTAATGACCACCATTGGATAAAATGGTAAAAATATATTCTAATTATACTTTAAAACCATCAAATATTATAATTTATCACTATAAATTATTTTGATTAAAAAAGTTGTTTTAAGTATTTTTCACTATTTATAAAATTTTAGAAGTTCTCAGAAAAATACCAAAAATTCAACATAGGCTAATTTCGATATTACGAATACAAAAATGAAGTCCATTTTGACATATAAAATTTATAATATTTCAAAAAGAAGGTATTACTATTCATAACGGCTACTTTGATTAGTCGCGGTGTTTTAGAACTCGAAGTTGCGTACAATGCAAGCTATTGTATTACTGAATGAGAAGCGTATCGTGGAAGCTCGGGGTGTTACATTCTCCCCTCCTTCAATAAATTGCGTCCTCGCAATTTGAAATTTTTCTTGGAAAATACAAGGTTGAAAAGAGAGAATACCTTTGAGGAAAACCCACATCGAAAATAAGGTTAATAAATATATAACATTAAAAGAAAGCAGGATAAGTACAAAGGTCACCCGATATAGCCCACTCTAGGATTATATGAAAATATGGATATGGAGGAGAAACAAACCATCAAGGTCTGATGGAGAGTTACAGAAAACAGGATTAGGAGAAAGTTTAACCACAAGAAAATCACAAACTTGTGATTGGTTAAACGGTCATTGAATCCCCAGTTGGAAAAGTTAACCGACAACATTTTTGTTTTAAGTTACCTTTTATAATGTTGAGGAATTTATTTAGGAGATTTACTAAGAACGTAAGGGAATATACATACTTGTTATGTATACTATCATTCGTTAATAAATTTTTGCCACAAACCCATCTTTTACTCCAAATGGTAACGGAACTCAAAAATATTCTATTTATCCTAATTGTATAAGGTTCCAAATGTTAACACATACCATTTAGATTAGTAAAACGATTTTGTAATAACCAGGGACTTCCTGTAGGCTAGTGGTAGGAAATAAAGGCCTGTCGCACTTTGATTGTGGGTTCGATTCCTACAGCTTTGTCTGACGCGACGGTTTATGCCCCACCCTGCAGGTTGTCCTTTTCCTAAAACTATAGTATTATAATACTCCAAAAATAATCTTCATAAATTTTTTAACCTTAAACCATACTATCCAAAAATCAACTTAATCCACTCCAACCTTTATAGTTATCCAAAATACCTCTGTCCAGACTTTCTCTAAAAGGTCTCTTAATTCCAAAATCAATTTATCAGATTCCCCAAACAAAGAAATGTTTCTCTTATTGTCACATACCAAAAATATGATTACCTTAATCATATTAAAACCTTACTGAAACCAACAAGTACTGCAGTACAATCCTTATATAGATCACATTATTCTAATAACCAGAATATAATCCATGAGTCCGAAAGCATCAATACATTAGTTATTCTGCTTCAACTGTAGTAATAGCATAAGATTGTCCTTGATCCCTTGGCCTTTTCTGAGGTAAGATTCCTTGACGCTTAGGACATTCATTTGCGTAATGACCCATTTCTCTACAATTGTAGCATTCAACTTTGACAGCCTCTTTCTTTCCCTTGCAATCACGTGCCTGGTGACCTTTTTCTCCACATTTATAACAGACTCCCATTCCTTTTAGGCAAGTACCAGGGTGATTCTTCCCACAATTATCACATAATGGAAAATCCTTCTTTCCCTTTTTCCCTTTATCTGTCTCTTGTTCCACCGTTCTCTTCTTCTCTTGCTTTACTTTGTTGTCATAAGACTTAGAGAATTCCTTTTCTGTCTTGATAGCACATGAGACTATATCTTCGTATGATGAGAAGGATTGTGATACTAAAGCTCGATGGAGAAATGGTTTTAACCCATCAAAGAAACGATCAATCTTACTCCTTGGGTTACGTATATAATCGGCAGCATGCCTCGCTAACCTTGTAAAGTTAGCCTCATACTTTGCGACATTCTCATCCTCCTTCTGCCTCAGACTCAGAAATTGCCTTTCCATATCTGCTCGATGGTCACGAGGAAAGTATTTTTCTAAGAAAAGCTCTTTGAACTCCCTCCATTCCATACTTGATACGTCGTCATCTTCCTTTGTGTTTTGAATCAGCGACCACCACTGATCGGCATCTCCAGTGAGGCGGTAAACTGCCATGACAACCTTCTCCCTTTCACTACTCCCCAAGGCATGGAATATTTTCTCTAAGGAATTTATCCATTGCTCAGCTACTATAGGATTTGTACTCCCATTGAAGGTTGGTGGTTGTTGCCTCATGAAGCGGTCTAACATTGATCCTCCACGTTGCGGATCAGGGTGCTCCATACGAGTAAGGTTGTTATTCATAACCTGCGTGAGTTGTCCCAGTATGGTGAGAAGCTGATCAGCACCAGTTGTATCACTAGCTCCACCATAATTATCCTGAGCAGGAGGGCAATCCCTACACGGAGTTCGTGCATTGATACAGTTTCCATTCCTTCTACTAGGCGCCATTTCTAAACAATGGCATAAACTAGATTAGTTTATGAATCAAAATACATAATTCCATACTTGTAAAACACTTAACATAAATTGAACTAATTATGGATATAATCCATAATTATAAAAATGTATTCTTTGAGGAAGTATATACTCGTAACCCTTCATAGTGGTTTGTAAAGAAAATGGGAATTATCCAAAGCATATCCCCCGGGAGTGTCGTAACCAAGAGTGCAGCAAGGCCCGTTGTCGTGCACCAGTTCCCGTTCGAGTCTAGCTCAAAGCGGTGTTTTCGGGTTTTACCCCTAGGTACATCTGTGCCAGAGCCGCCTCTACCTGCTCGTATCCAGACAGGAATGTATTGCTTGGAAAACTCACAAAATCTCTACAATACCAATATTCTAAGATGTTCTTTTATACTAATCCTCAAAGTCTATCTTCGGGCTATGTGCTCTAATCAGAGTTTATCTAAATCTAGCTTCCAAGGTTAGTACTAAACTGCCTCTGATACCAACTGTAACGCCCCGACCCCAGCTACCCAGAGCCGGTGCATTACTTCGTCACATTGGCATGATCCCAAAAGATCAAGTCTCGAAAGACCGATTAGTTTAGTAGCCTTGGAAACACTAGATACATTCATAAGTCTTTCATTACATCAAAATTAAACAAACTACAAAAAAACATGGTCTTCATATTCCACACTCATATCTTCACTGATTATTCTTGCAAGTCAGTCATAAAATACTTCTTCACAACCTGGAAAATTTTTATACATTGAAAGGGGTGAGCTCAAATGCTCAGTAAGGATAACAATAATGCGGAAGCTTTCATAAATAAACATTAACATTTAAGGCAATGTATAACTAAAACAAAAGCCTCTTAAACATGAACTTCAACATAATATGGCAAAAGTAAAATGAGATAATGCCATTTACTTCTTCACATGGATATTCTACTGGTCGAATAATCACATGTAATATCAATAACCACTTTCATAATGAGGGAATGTATAATGCCGGACATTCTGAAACATTTTGTCAAGGCCTCGGCCAAGACATCTAAAATGATTAAGGCCTCGGCCAAAACCATAAATCAAATTGGGAAAGGGCCTCGGCCAATTCCACGTCTAGTTGTCTCATGAGACCTACCGATGCATCGAGGAGCTATAGCGGGCTCCACCCATCACTTATTAAGTCCAATACATTCCTCATATGAATAGGTTTAAACATATCATAAACCATAACATAATCATATCACATAAAACATGCATAAAGGAAACATAACATTTCCACATTCCAATCACAAGATATCAATACTACACATTGATATAATAAAAATGCTTTCAAAACCATTTTCAATACCAAAATAAAAGAAAGTTAAAACTTTGTATTTATTTTTCATTAAAAAAAAATGATGGCTTGTAGAGGAAGCCGAAACTCAAATAATGGTCACGGCGGCGGAGAAGTCATTGTCGCCGCATAAGTACGGAAAGAAAAACATTCCCTTTTGTCATTTAGCAAAACGCTTCGTATAAAAAAAGATTCCTTTTGAATAAACGTAAAAGTCAAAGGGGTTTATACACCGTATAAAAGAAATTTGTGTATAAAACAAAATATGCCTCAATGAAAGGAGATTGAGACGAAGTCCTTAAAAAGGTCATTTTTAAAATAAAATAGATATATTATGTGTATTCACTATAGGTACACATAAAGAAATTAAAAATACAAAATAGGACATAATAACATCATGACATAATTTGAAAGTAGGAGATTAACCCAAAGAATGGAAGTTGGGTTAAGAAGTTCCCTTACAAGATCATTTATAAATAAAATAGATCTATTATGTGTATTAACTATAAGTACACATAAAGAAAGTACAAATACAAGATAATACATAACAATATCATGACATAATTTGAAAGTAGGAGATTAACCCAATGAATGGAAGTTGGGTTAAGAAGTTCCCTTACAAATATCATTTAAATAAAATATATCTATTATGTGTATTCACTATAATTACACATAAAGAAAGTACAAATACAAGATATGACATAACAATATCATGACATAATTTGAAAGTAGGAGATTAACCCAAAGAATGGAAGTTGGGTTAAGAAGTTCCCTTACAAATATAATTTAAATAAAATATATCTATTATGTGTATTCACTATAATTACACATAAAGAAAGTACAAATACAAGATATGACATAACAATATCATGACATAATTTGAAAGTAGGAGATTAACCCAAAGAATGGAAGTTGGGTTAAGAAGTTCCCTTACCTTGTGTCCGACTTGACTCAACCGTTCTTTAACCTCCTGAATAATAAACTAGAGTTAATATATACCTTATTAAGAACCATTTTCAATTTCATTATCCTTATTATATCACTTATTACAATGATATGAACATTATGTAATTATTTAAGTTAATAATGTTCATTTTGTCGGTATTTGGTTCTTAAGTCAAAAATAGGCTTCTTACACTTACATGTTGTTAATTTGGTCAAAGGTTCATTATATCCAGAATGGTATTCATGATGTAGATATCATATATGTCATATATATCCAGTACATACATTCATTTATAATATTACATCACATTTAGAGGTAAGAAATGAAATGCACCGTTCATGGAGACGGTAAGCCGTACGTACGCATGAACGCTACTTCCATTTCTATTTCATATTTTCTGGAATGGAATCATAATGATATGAGAGTATATTATAATTCCAGTATAATAACATATATAATATCATTAACTTTATCCTTCACACATCCCACATATGGTATTAACGAATCAAATCACTTTCAGGGGGCGGTAGTCCGCGCTTCCTAAAATGAAGATATCGTGTTTTACCCATAATGGAAACCATAAAGGTATGCCCAAAATGAAAAAAACAGAAGCTTAAGGAAAACATAAACATATTATATATCATATATAAAAATAGTGACATCTTAATGGCCACCTTTGAAGGTGTTATATGAGTGTTGAACAATCATCGCTTCGTGAGGCAGAAATTCGCCATCCACAGAAACCGTATGTTCTTTAACCATTAGATGTAGGTGTGTGTAAGTGTAGCTCGAATCCTTCTTATAACAACATCCTAGTATATTGAGGATACTGGTGTTGTTACAAAAGAAATGAATAAAAAGAGTTTAGGGGGTTGGAGAAGAAAAATAAAACAAAACAACATTATAAAAGACATTACCTCAAAATCGGGTAACTCTTTTTGATTTGAGCCAAAGGCTTCCTTGGGAAGAGTTCTGCCCAAAGTGAGGATTCTAGGAGTAAGAGAGGGATGTTGGGAGAGTATTTGGGCAGAGGTTGGCCGAGCCAAATGGCTTGAAGGTGTGAATAAGGTGGGAGAGGTGGGGGCCTTTTATAAGTGGAGAGGAGGGGCACTTTTGGAAAGTAATGAAATGTTACATTATTTCAAAATGCTTTTCGGATTCTAAAGGTCCCACATCTATATAATTCGAGGCTAAGGTGATAAGGTTTCGAAATATCTTCATCCAATAGGCTTTGGACAAGTTTAAGCCTCGGATTTTGCATTATCTTCTCATTTTATTTAAATCGTTAAATAATGAGGTCATCGCCACATCATAATGATGTCATAAATAATTTAATTTATTTAATGTCTAAAAATTATAAAAAAAATACTATGATGTAGGAAATCTTTTGAGATTTCTAATGAATATTTATAGTCAAAATATGGACTTGTGTAACCCTACTTAAAAATTGTTTTAGTAAAACAATTTATGTTAGTGTCATTTTCACTTTAACATTAAATAAAAAGTAATTTATGTTATTTCCCAACAAAAGTGGATCCATGGGGTCCCCAAGTTAGGCCATGGCTTGTCTTGGTCGGCCATGACACAACCAATGAGGTTGGGACATGTGTCTAGGTCATTTCATATTATTAAAGTATTATTTATACCTTAAACCACACTAATTACCACTAATCGCGATTAAAAACTTAAAAGTTACTATTCACCAAAAAATTATTTTGATCTCATTGAACCACATTTTACTTCTTAATGACAACCATGTATGTCGGATTTTTGAAAATCAAATCACAGAAGTGGTAATATTTCATTTAAACGAAAAATCAGTTATTTAACTACCACTTAGTGGTTTCACTATTCATCAAAAATTGAAGTTTTTCAGAATAAGGCCAAAATTTCACCCTAAGCTATAATTGATATTCCGAATTCAAAAATGATGTCTATTTTACAAAATTCCAAACATATTAGTTGCATTAATTAATTTTATAATTAATTCCCGCTGTCACAACAAATAGCGTGTTTTTAAGAAACAATTTATATCAAAAGATTGGCAATTGTTTATGTCCAATTTCAATGTTAAATTAATTCTAATGACCACCATTGGATAAAATGGTAAAAATATATTCTAATTATACTTTAAAACCATCAAATATTATAATTTATCACTATAAATTATTTTGATTAAAAAAGTTGTTTTAAGTATTTTTCACTATTTATAAAATTTTAGAAGTTCTCAGAAAAATACCAAAAATTCAACATAGGCTAATTTCGATATTACGAATACAAAAATGAAGTCCATTTTGACATATAAAATTTATAATATTTCAAAAAGAAGGTATTACTATTCATAACGGCTACTTTGATTAGTCGCGGTGTTTTAGAACTCGAAGTTGCGTACAATGCAAGCTATTGTATTACTGAATGAGAAGCGTATCGTGGAAGCTCGGGGTGTTACAGTATTTTTCATAATTTATCCAATAATGATCTTTCTTAGAAAAATCCATAAAAATAACGCTAAAATAATTTCAACATTATATATTCAAAATTAAAAATTATTTTATATAATAAAATTTCTAAATTAGTCTCAACATAATTTTATTATTTTCATAGAAACATATAAGAAGTAGTTTATTTTAGAAATTAATATTTTATAACATATAAGGACTTTACCAAAAAACTATATCCTATTCTATCATTAAATACTTTATAAAAAATATTTGAAAAGTATTTATTAATATTAATATTACTATAATTAATGTCCAGGTTATAACTATATCATTTAAATAATTATTATAATGAAATGATGATTGGTAGAAACTCAGTGTTGCATGTAACGTACACTAAGTTGGTGTTCAGTGTTACTTACGCGAAATAAGTGTTGAGTGAAACAAACACCATGTTGTTTTTCCATGTAACATGTTGCAAGTTGATGTAGTGTGAATTGAATTTTTGTCATAGCGATGTAAAATAAAAAACTATTTTAAATATTGCATGAAATGAAAATATACAAATATTAATTTAATTCAAATAATTTATTTCACTAAATCTTAAGATTTTACAGAACCCCTCATGGACATTAAAATAATGACCTCTAGTATCTATTATGACATATATAGAGGAATATCTAGGGGTTGAAATAATGGGATACCAGTGATCTATGAAAATCTGATTCAACTACATATTATAATGAAATGTTCCCACATTCACCAATAAAATTGGGGGAAAGGGACAATCAATTAAACATGACCATACCTGAGATTGAAGTTTATATGATCAAAGAATACAATAAAATTACCTACATATATAAGATTTATTTACTCCCATTCAGGGACTCTTCCTGGATCCATCCCTTCCACCATTAGTCTCCCTCCTCTCCACCTATACTCCGGAAATATGGTAGATAATACTGTTTTACCTGGAACCCTCCAAAGAAGAATAACACCCCATAAATTTATAAGAACATGATGAAATCCCTCACCAAAAAGTGGTTATCTATTATTCATGTTATATATACATGGTCATGAATTTTATAGCACCTCTATAGGAAACTCCATCATTTCATGTATGGTTTGTTCATGTAATGCCTCTTCTACTTGAAGGATAATTTCAAAGTAGATCTATATAAATTATTCTCTAGATTTATATATATCTCATATGGAATCATGGGGGACCAAGAACAATATTTACCCTTTTAAAATTAATCATATAAGAAATCATATGGTAGGTATTGTACACTGACCAATTACTGGTTTTGTTTTGGCCTCTTACTAACCCAAACTTCAATATCATGGAGATAGTTGTCGGGAATCATTTGTGTTCCACTTCCAAAACATATAAGGGATATTTAATGATATTCATAACCACAAGATGATCTATTCCATAAGATAGATACCCCTCTATGATCTACATTAATAGTCCAAAAATGATGACATTGAAATTCTCACAACAGATCACCTTCCAAATTCAATTAGGTATTGCCAATGTTTTTAGAGTACTTCAATCAATAGACTCACTTAATTTATCAAATAATAGAAGAGGAATATCCTAAATTACAAATCTGTGGATATGGGTAGTATGATAAACATTAATTCAGACCTCTCTCATAGTAGCAGAAGTCTTATCAAACTAATCTACCAACTTTTTTGTGGATTTTCTTCTCCAAAAGTCACGTATATTGTGAATATCATCATGGTCAATCTCATGAATTATACGGAAGGTGAAAATGATGATAAGGTATATGAGGAAGAGGACCCTCTCTGAGGGGATCCACAACATCTGACACACCATATGATAGGATCTCTTACCTATCAACAAAGATATTATTTTTTTCTTAATATTCCCTCAGAGGCACTCTCACCTATTAATTAACTCTTCAAAAAATAAAAATTTATCATTGTGTATACCTTATTTCCTCACATCAAGAGGTTTATCAAAAGGATACCAGGATAATTTTTTTCTCCATGAATCAAAATTCTGTAAGTGGATCATTGTTAAAATCATCAATGAGATCCAACTTAATATATAATACATTCTAGATGATCTCATTGTGCTTCCGGTAACACTCTAATAGTCGATCCTCCATAGCTGATCATCTACGGACAAAGTATGTGAATATATTAATCAAAGGAAATATTGTGTGTTTCCTATAGATATAACTTTATTATATTTTTATTACATATCACATCTAGATCATGAATTAATTGATCCCTAAGATAGCCTTTCGGTTTGAGGGAAGGCACATGTCACCACTCCTCGGAATGATTTTATTAATGTTCTTACTAATATTCTTATAGGAATTGAGATCCAAAAATCATTAGTTCAAAATATAATGAATCAATATCTGGATTGGGTGGATCATACTCTATCACCCCTAGATTTAATCAACCCATGATTTTCCTCTCTCAATGGTTAAAGTGACCTAGAGAAAACCCTTATCTACATTGCCTCATGATATGGACCAATGTAAGGAAATATAAAGTAAAATGATGTTTCATGTCTCTTATTCTTTTTCAAGGTAAATTGGATGTCTCTGCTTCATCTAGTATAACTAGTTATCACAAGGAACTATCACCAGTTATGAGGATCTCAATTTATAGTTTCTCTATTAGTTTATCTCAACCTTTTATAGTACCGGTTTCACTGATATATTTATGATAAAACATTGATTTAATTATAATATTTATATCATCATTCCCTAGTGAAATAAGATAACTTATTACCTCAATGTGTATCTTATTAAGTAGTATTCGTAGGGAATGACCACTAATAATGTCATTCAATAGGTGGTTCAAAACCATATCTCTCTAAAATGCCTTGGTGTATTTCAATAGTTTTCTTAGAGAACTCAAAAACATAATATATCTATATAGTGGTCCAAGAAATGGTTTATAAATTTTCCACTCATTATATAATATAAAACCTTACTAGAATAAATATTAATGATACAATGTATACTTAGGACACTCAGCCAATCCTGATTCATATTACCCCATAGAATTGTTCCCACCATGTATATCATTGCACTGAGAATGTTTCCCATAGCCCCCAATAAGTTCATCTATATAGGGTTATATATACAGTGTGAATGAACAAATTATATTCCATCTATGATAAATACATCCATGTTTTCTTCATTTTTTCTCTAGATAATAACGTACTCAAGCATCTAGAAATCAAAAAATAAATAAGAAGACATATTGAAAAAACATGCCAACTACTCACCCTATATAAAACTCATTAGACACACCATCAATGACTATTTCATCTTCTAGGACTAGATCCTTGATTAGGAAATATATGGAATAGTTGAGTTGGGTGATCCTTTGGCATTGGTCCCACAAGTCATATACACCATTGATGGTCTTGTATATACTATAGAACTATATAATGAATTTTATAAATGTATACCAAAGATAAATAGTCAGATAATGCTAAAGTAATTAATTTTTTCTAAAAAATCATATACTATCAGTAAATCATCCTACACCACCCCTATCCAGCTCATATACTTCTATTTATACATCAGTGTAATTGTCATCTAGGTCATGAAAGAACCAACACTAAAAACACATGGATGATCAATCTCATTTCAAGGTCTAAATCCAGTTTTCACCCTTTGGGATTTTATTCACACAATATTATGAGGATATCTTAGTAATCACCTAATCCTAGATAAATCCATTGACAAAGATAATGAATATAACTCCATCAATTATATAAGGTTAGTGGGATCATATCCAGCTCTTAGTAATGAAACACTTTATCCATCTCCTTTAAAAACATTTTTATAATATTACCAATGAAAATAAATTTTCTATTCTAGAAAATATATTTCCTAATGTGATATCCTAAAAAAGATTGTTTATTCTATTTAGAATGGATGGAAGGTAATAATCAAGGATGAGTAATTTCATCCTTAACATACTACATCATCTGGTTCATCTTCATTTCATATTAGGATGGTTGATCATATTTATCATCCATAACTATCCATATCCCTGACATAGAAACTCGATGATCACTTGTAACCATCTATAAAACTCAAAAAGTTGAAATAACTAGAAAGACCCCAGTTCTTTATCATGTTTGTTGCTCCATGTTTCTCATCCTCTAAGTGGTTCTTCACCGACATATGTAAATCTTCATTGAGAATAAAACATGACGGTGTTTCGTCATAGGTTATCTTGTGTTTATTCCATTCATTTTATAATGGAAATTTAAAATAAAAAGATAAACCACCCAACACTGCGTTAATTAATTTATCTCCATAATGAATCATAATTAACAGGCTGCCATAACTTCACGAGTAGTGTGGTTATGCAGTCAAAGGGTGATGAGTAATTTATTGACCTGTAATCGTTCCATCTCTAGACATCTGTTACGCTGTGTTACTGCTCAGTAGTTATAGAAACTAAAATAAGTTTATTTTATTTATTATAAAAAAAAGGTCGAATAAATATCTTTCGTGGTCAACCATCACCGACTGAAGTTAGGTTCCCCTTAGGCGAAACCCAATATTCTGGATTCAATGCTGCCCTCGTATTTTTGGTCCGGGCACCTGTTAAAAATTTATGAAAACATGCTCGCACAAACACTCAACGTACTAAAGAATGTTCATAAAATTATAATGGGTTTCCTAGGCCTTAGAATCACATTTTATCTTAGATCATGTTCTCACATTCTCCTAAAAAAACCAAAAAAAATATTAATAATTTTGGGTTATTACAGTTAATTGTTGGGAAGATAAGAACTAGAACCAAAATTAAATGAGATATAAAATATTTTTATTACCATAATTATATGAAAAATATGATTGGATCAGGTTCTCTAAACATCATGATAGTACTTTCCCAATAGGCCCAATTTATGAATAATTACTTGAATAACATGGAACAAACTCCTTATTCTAATAGGGATAATGTGTAGGTTGAATCCTTTATACTGAAAAGGCCTCCCATATCTAGTTGATATTTGGATCCCCTACTTAAATAATAATGTATTAACTCCATTGAAAATATATTTTACATCCTCCAGTGCTTATAAGAAGAGAAATGTGTGCTATAAGTCTATCTTTTTAATGGTTAAGAAAATCAGTGGTGGAAATTGATTAAAAAATGAATTCCAATGTTGAAATTAAATCCATAGATTAAGAGGAATTTTTGAAAAAAGTGAATAAATATTTTCCCGGAACCCTCTATCTCAATATGGAGAGAGATCTTGTCTAAATTAGGAAGAAGGAATATGTGTCTATTGGGGTATATTAAGAAAGCATTACTAGGATTTCAAGATACGCCACTTTCATTTCCAGGAACATTGAAATCCACGTGGATACCAAATCTAGTGGACTAAATTTGACTCTATGAAAAGGGTCAGTGATTTAAGATTTTAAATTCATGGAAGAGATTCTCCACTATGCCCTTATGGTTGAAATGTAAATTTGAGACACTCGGTGGTCGCATGGGCCCTATGAAAAATACTGAAAATTGAGTCTAATAAGGGTGGATTAGTAAATAAAACCCATGTTGGAAATAAATTTAAATATCCCATGTGCCAAGATTATGGGAAGAATCACCCTAGGAACATTCTAAAGATAACTGAAAAATGCTTCAAATTTGGACTAATGGGGCTTATGGAGAAGAACTGCTAAATGATATGCAGAATTTGATTAATGTGGAAGAAGAAATTAAGGTTCAGATCAACACTCAAATTGTAGTGTAGGGATTCAGCTTCAAGGAAGAATGTCATTTTTTAAGCCAATTCCATATTCCTAGGGTTGTTGAAGGATTTCAACAAAAAATTTCCAACGAAACAAGGAAGGGAATATGATATCACTACTACTGAGGTGGATCCAGACAATGATGTGGGGATTTGTACAATGTTTTTCATTCAACTATAGGGAATTTATATTTTATTCTAGTTCTAAAAATTATGTAATGTATTTAATTATTTGATGAAATTTTTAACCACCACTACAGAATATAGAGGTTGAGTAATCTATAAGAATATCAAAGGAGAAAATTAATTAATCCAAAGTACATAAATCCTCCCCAGTTAATGTTTTTGGGATGAGCATCCTAGAAAATCAATTCTTATCCTCTTTGGTAGATTCTGATTCTATATTGGGCATTGATTTTCCATCTTTATATATAAAAGACATCAACATTCGGGAAAGGGAGATCACTATTCATTGCCTGAAGCATCCTTCAACTCATTCAATTAGTATGCAGGAAGTTGGATCTAATCTCGAATCATCATCTCAAGAAAGGATGTTATATATTTATGAGAAATCATATATATCTCAAATGATTCAGACAAAGGAGAATGACCTACTCAATGTCATTCTTATTGTGAGGTACAACACATATGTGTTCCTGGAAGAGTTTCACGGTCTTCCTACTGATCAAGAGGTTAGTTCTCTATTGAACTTATCCATATATCAATACATATATCAAAGAAACCATATATGATAGACATTTTTGGGATGTATGAACTAATGAAACAGTTAATAGAGAACCTAGATATGGGTTTTATATGCCCGAGTGCTTCTCAAAGGGGTGCACTAGTACTCTTTTTCAAAAAGAAGTATGGATCAATTCACCTCTTCAATTATTATAGTGAGCTCAATTAAATAATGATAGAGAACAAGTATCCCATATCATGGGTAGATGGCATGTTCAATCAGCTATGTGGGGCTATTTATTTATATAAGTTGGACCTTCATTCTTAATATCATCAATGAAATGCAAGGAAGGAATATATTCCCAAGGATACCTTTCAAATTAGGTATGGGCACTATGAGTTCATATATATTCCCATTATACTCACTAATTCATTAGATATTTTTAGACTTATTGAATAGAGTATTTAGATATCACCATAAAAAATTTTTGTTAGTATTTATTGATGATATTATGATATACTCCAAGTGAAAGGAGGAACATGAGAAGTATTTGTAACCACTATTGTAGTCTTTGCAACAGGAGAAACTCTATGAATAATATAGTGAATGGGAGTTATAGATTGAAGATGTATCATTATTGGGGAATTTAATCATGAGAAAAGGGGTATTATAAGTGTAATTTATTGTAAATTCATTTGATGAATGGATTAGGCCAACATTTATGACAAATATTCATTGATTTAATTCCCTTGATAGGTATTACTAACAATTTGTGAAGAAATTATCATGATTTTAAAACCTAATAATCATACTGACATGAATGGAAGTGATCATTGTGTCGAAATAATAATGTTAGTAATGCATTGAGTAGATTAAAAGAATCATATCAATATTCCATTACTCACACTCTTGAAAAGGGGATAACCATTTTTTTGTTAGGCGATTCTTCAAAGAAATTATTAGGATATGTAGTGATGAAAACTGATAATGTGACAACCTATGCATTAAGAAATTAGAGGATCCTTGAGAAATTCTATCTCATTCATGATCTGGAGTTGGAGTCTGTGATCTTTGCATTGGAAATATAGTTGCATTATCTCTATGGGGAGAAATATGAGATATATATTGATCACAATATTATCAACTATATATTCAAGTAGAATGATCATAATATGAGACAACAATGATAGTTGGAGCTCATCAAAGACAATGACTAATCAATCAACTATCATCATATTAAAGAAAATATTATAGAAGAAACTCTAAGTAAAAAGGAACCTGAATCTTTAACAATGTAGAAAATTCAGAAGGATCCAATGTTCATATGTTTTAAAGGGATGGACATGAGATTAGTGATGAAAGGAACATCATCTATCCTTTATCGAATCATTGCTCAACCATTTCATGTGGAGAAAAAATGACACTCATAGGACAGATTTCAAAATTCAGGAGAAGGTGGAAGCAATTATGAATGGTAAATCCTTCGAGTCAACATCAATGAGGATGGAGTCATAATATTTGGTTCTTGATTATGTGTACCATCCAATACAGGGTTAAAGAAAGATATTCAGAATGATGGAGAAAGCTAAACCTTCTCTATTCACCCAGACATCATAAGGATGCATTGAGATCTCCAAGAGGACTATTGGTGGGAAAATATGGAAAAGTATATTACTGAATATACATCAAATTTCTTAGTAATCCCTATAGTGAATGTTAAAATAAAAAGATAGGTTTGATGTAACCATTATAAATACCAACATAGTAGTGGGAGAAAATTACCATGTAAGTTTTTAACAGTCTTCCAAACACATTCAAATGTAACTATGTTATATGGGCTGTGGGGGATTATTTTACAAAGATAACTCATTTTATTGAAATTTTAGAAGACTTATCACTACATCAACTTGTAGGTTTATACATCATTGAGGTGATAAAGCTTCATGGAATACCACTATCAATTGTATATGATCGGGATCTGAGATTCACCTTGAAATTATGGAAAAGTCTCTAATATTCTCTAAGCCCTGAGCTGAACATTTTTATGGACTATAATCATCAAACTGATTGATAATCTAAGAAAACTATAAATGCACTGGAAAACATGTTGACAGCTTGTTCTATGGACCCTAAATGAGGATGGGACCAACTTTTACCTCTGCTTGAGTTATCTAACACCAATAGTTTCTACATGAGAATCTTAATGGCTCCATATGAATCCTTTGATAGGAAAGGGTGTAGACCACCAACATACGGGGATGAATTTGGTGAGCGTATGCCACCAGGATATGAAAAGGTTAATGAAATTCTGGAAAAAGTGAAAAACATTCAGTATCACATCAAGGAAGTCCAAAGTCGACAGAAGAGTTATGTATAAAATCATTGATGAGAAATCAAGTTTAAATTCATAGAAATGTTATTTCTCTATATATCTCTATGGAAAAGGATAATGAGATTTTAGAAGAATGTAAAGCTTAGTATTAGGTACATTGAACCCTTCAAGACCCATGATCATTTCAGAGTTTTGTCCTATAAACTAGAACTTCCATCATCCATGTATCAAGTATACAATGTATTCCATGTATCCTTCTTAGGGAAGTACATATTGAATCACTCACATGTACTGAATTCAGAGGAAGTGTACATGGATAATTATTTCTCTTTCAAGAAGAATCTATAGATGATCATGGATCGTAGAGATAAAGATCTATGCAACAAGACTACTCACCTGGACAATGTAATTTTGCATAACCATAAGTATGAATAAGAATCATGGGAACCAAATCAACGCATAAAGGAGAAGTACCCACACCTGTTTTCACCTTAGTGGGTAAAACAAAATTTTAAGGGTGAAATTTCATAAGAGGGGAATAATTTAACAACCCATAGTTTTATCAATGGACATTTCTTTATTATAATTAGTTTATATGGTATGATCACATAAAATCAATTTGATAACACAATTAAAACATTATAAATGAGGAATGAATGAAATAAGTAGTATTTCTAGATGTTAAGGATCCTATACTAATGAAATAGTAACTTGACCACAGAAATAGTAATATAACCCTTATAAATAGTAAACCCACCAATGGAATAATAACATTGACTATATGTGTATTAATAAAATTTTATCATCTTAAAAATGGTAATAAGATATGATTAAATCACATTATAAGTAAAAAAGTGTTTGAAAATTTATTAATTTAATGTTGGTATTTTTATAGGTCTTAAAATTTTAATTACAATTTTGTGATTACTTTAATAATTTAATAAAAATTTATTTTTATAAAATGTAATGATAAATTAGTATACTATTTTATTATTATTTAATGAAAATTTTATAAGACCTTAATTAGTTTTTAAATGTTTTATAAAAGCATCTATAATTTTAAAATTTGTATTTTCCATGTAAATGCATATTTTAATTAAATTTTATATTATTCATATTTAGAAATTTATTTTCATAAAATGATGTTAATTTTTCAATTTTAAAAATTGAAAAAATATCAAGGATTATTTTTGGGTTTTTAAAAAATTCTTCAATTATGTTTGAGTAGTGAAATACTATAATTTACAGTATAAGAAAATAAATGAGTTTGTGAAGTCATGCTTAAGTCATGGATGATGTATGTAGACACTGGGTAAAAATAACATACATTAATTACTATATTTCTTTTGGGTAATTATCACTATTTATTATCTTGATCAAAATATTAAACTGATGAATAAAATAATGAGAAAACACCCCTCTCATCCCCAATATATACCACCATCACCACCTATTCTCATCACTTCACTAAAGCCTTGAACATTGCCCAAATTAAGACCAATACTCTTCCTAAATATATTCCCCACATCCAAGAATTTTTTGTCTTAACATAAGACCAAGATCAATCCCCCAAGGAGTTTCTCAATAAAAAATAATCAAGAGGTAAAATTGCATTCCTTCTCTTTTAATTTATTTTCATGTTCCATTATTTTCTTTTTCTATCCTCACTCACACTCATATAAATGGTTTGATAACTCCATTACCTTACATATACAAGATTTAAATTATACTAATTGAATAACTCATCCACATTTCTATTTCCCCCTAAATTTATACTAAAAATTATTACATTTTCCTAATATGTCAATTTATCTCATTCAAGGATAACAATATTTTCATCTTACATTACAATATTCAAGGCGGGTCATGAAAACATTATATAGTTGAAATAAAATATATAATAGATTATAGATTATTTAATGTCCCAGAACCATCATATATATATATATATGAATTAAAATAATTTAATAAAACTAGTTTGTTGTGGTCGAAAAACGCTAAAATTGACCTAAACGATTATCATTAACATTTTATCAAATGATTCATCCCCACCCAAAATAAAAAAATGACTTATATGATCATGTAATCTTATGGATGTTCATTATAAAATTATAAATTCAATTATGAAAAAATGTTCTCATCTTACAAGATTATCCGTACATAAATATATCTAAACTAGTCATAAAAACCCAGGAAACTAATGCTCCTGGATAATGAAATTGAATCTCACAAACCAAAAAATTGGAATAAATGAACATAATAAAGTTATATTAAATCAAATAAATATATAAGTTGTTTTCAATTAATTAATTAATTAATTATGTTTGATTATTCGGTACATTATTACAATGTGATTAATCCATTCAGACATAAGGTAAGGGATTCCACCATGAACTCTATTATTCCTTTGGATTACACTTCCAATATTTTTACCACAATGAAATTATTTTTTATTTTTATGATAATATTATAAATTAATTTTATATGTTCTAAAAATATGAATAAAGTTACATTCATCCTTCATTTTTTGGATATACATGTTTTTAAAATGTTCCCTACTCAATTATTATTAATAAGCATGCCGGATTTAAGGGATCTTCCAGGATTCGTACCCAATTTCAAGTTCACTCTAAATCATTTTTAATCAACTATTATTTTTCCAAAATCGCTAATTTTATTAGGATTTTTTTTCACTTTTGGTTCTATATATATCATTATTCCTTTTTCTTCATTAGAATCTCTCGAAATATTTTCCTTAAACTGCACAATTTTTTTTATTTCAGATGTTTATTAAACACCATTTTTAGAGGAGTTCAATTAAATTTTTCATCACTTATCATGATCTATTCCTATTTTACCTTATGAGTGTCCTTGTAATATATAAATTCTTTCATTCATGGAAACTATTATAATATTCCCTTTTTATTAGTTTTCCATGTTTCACAAATATTCATGAACATGTTATGATGGATAAGCCCATATAACAATCCAATGCATTGGGTAATGTTTAGTCTCATGAGATGTTATGTGCAATAGTATTTTTTGTTAGCCATGACTTTTAATTTATGTTAAAGGGTCTTGGTTTTTATCCATGACTCATGTTCCTCTATGTGCAATGAGCATTGACTCATGCTAAAGTAATATTTTTTGTTGATGTCACATTAATATGATTCCATGATTATATGATCCCATGTTATATATGTTATGATTACATATGTTTAATGATGTTCTATGTTTTTTATATCTTTATTTTATTCCATCTAATCAATTTTCTAAAATTTATATTAATGTTTATTCCCTTACTGGTCTTTTTAGCTCATCCGATTATTCATGTTACCCCCAGGGTATCCTATATAGATGTAAGAGCTTAAAGGATGTTAGGCAAGCATAATGGATTATTAATAAAAAAATATGTTATTTTTCCCTATTTTTAGATTTATTTACCTAGTATTTCAAATTCACTAGACTTTTTTATCCATGGATTGTAATTTTATAGTTATTTATGTGTAAAATCATGTAATGGTATTTGTAAAAGGCTAGGGTCATTATACTCCTCCCATGACATGCTTCCACATATAGAATGTAAACCTATGAATATTACATGGAATTTCCTCCCCAGGCCATCCTTGTAATCATACAGAATCTAATAATGATTCATTTTCCATTCCACTAGAATATTGTAACTCATACCCCAATAGGACCTATTCCTCTATTCTAATATAAAACTTATCATAAGAACACCCACATTGTTCGTCATCCCACTGACAACATCTTCCTCACTTATTCATAATAAGTGTATGATTCTGTATCATCCATCCCACAAGATAATGAAATAGGGAATCACCCATGGTCTCTTAACTCCCACATTACATCAACATTCAACGGATACACTTTAATATGAAACAAAAACACAAATACATGTATCAATGTCAATCAATTAATGTCTCATAAAACATGACTTGGACACGTAAGACTGTATCCATGTATCTCCAATATTTCTGTCCCCCCAATTATATATAACACTCTATGATTATTATTACTTGAGCATCTTAGCTAGAAAAAATTATTTTCATGACCACTTGAACCATGTTCATCAATCTAGAGTTCTAGTGGGATTTATTTACACTCTCATCAAATTATTAAAGGCACGTCCTTGGTAGATAGGGATACACATATAACTGATAATTCCCTAAAAATCATTTGTTTTATGCACAGATCATTAGGGAAGGTGCTTTTTATCTCAGGAGATATATTAATTCTTTCATGGTTTACCTAACACCCTCTGAAGGGTATTCGTAAATGAAGAACCTCACTCTCAGACCACCTCATAAGAACCAAGTCTGCCTCACATGCAAACTCATTCCAAATACATCAATTATATCAAAAATTGAAAACCTTCCATATCCTCTAGTACATAAATCTCTAATAAGTAATTAAACCACACATCAATGGTACTAATACTATTACACATGAACTATCCAACTATCCTTTTAATAAATAGACAAAGGAACAATTAAGGTTGGTAATATTAATGAGCATTCTCTTTCCAATACTATCCAAAATTCAATAGTACAAGCGTATTGGTTCTTATCACAAACAAAAACAAGTACATTTAATATGCCTAATAAACATACCCAATATATCCCTTTATGTAGTTATTTCATAATATTATACTTCTAAACCTACCTAATGTACCTAAAAGCATTCACAAGCTCTCCTAAACCCTCTAATGGGTCACCATAAATGGTCATAATACACCAAATCCCTAACTTAGAGAATGCCAAATAAGATATCTAGGCACCCCCACGTATCCCAAAATATGTATTTTACAAAAAAATATGTAGGTGGTACTCACAAAAATATCAATGTCACACAATGCCCAATGTTCCAAACAACCACAATAGAGTCTCAACCAAAAGATAGATCCTAACCCATCCTACCCATACCTAGGTTAGGATCAAACCACTAGGGTTATAAGAATTTATAATAAACAAGTAGGGTCTCATAAGATAGTCTCTCTCTCTATCCCCCTTTACCCATTATAAGGTCAGGTCAGACACACCACAACCTACACTAGATCACATTTACATATGAAAAAAGTATCAACCACAAGGATACCACGTAACTCCAGAACTCTAAGAATTCCTTACCACCCATACAAGGGGACAAAACCATCCATTGACTAGGTCCACACCATTAACATATACAGGGTCCAAAAAATTATTCATTTACATTTCACATTAGAAAGTATAATCAATATAAAGATAATATGTCAAAACAATTATATATAAAAAACATTATAAATATAAAATTTCATTTTATTTATTATAAAACACATATAAATAATGGAAATTTATCTCTTAAATTCCTCATAAAAATTTATATATACAATAAGTTCTCAAAACCGAGGCTTAGTTAAAAAAATTTAATTTGTAGTGGAAAAAATTCTATATATTGTTAAATAAATTTTAATTTACCAAAACCTTATAAAAATAATATGAAAATAATAATAAAACATGTCATTTATAATTTTTTAGGGATTAGTGAAGTAATATTACACCATAAAATTATACAAAAACATTGTATAATTGGCGTCATACACATTAAGTAACCAAATTAGAAAACAATCTAAGTATCAATTATCTAATCACATGAAATCCTAAAAATGACAAGTGAATAATATGTTCCGAATATGACACATGAAAAAATCATATCTTTCTGAAACAGACCAATAAATAAATTCCAATCAATTAGTAACCTCATAATTAGGTGTATCACACAGGTTAAAATCATATAAACTATAAAAATAGACTACGTAATCAACAACCCAATCCATGAAAACATGGACGTCCTTCATATGTGGGGTTTCAAATCCCATTAAAAAGAACCATACCATATTTTTACACATTCAAATTCTTATTTCTTCATTTAATAAATAATATGATAAAAGAAAAAAATGCATGATTCCATTTTGTAACACCTTACCTCCCTATAGCACCTAGATCGGTTATCATGACAGTGCCTAAACAATTTCATCCTCTATTCCAAAAAGTATTGACTAGTAGTGTGGTTCGATGGTGGTATAGATTTGAAAATATACCCAAATATAAGTGTAAATTAATAATGGAAATAAATTCAATATATTCAACAAGAAGATATGTGATGATAATAATAAAATTCCCAAATAATAACAATTGACCTAAATTGTACGTGTCAGGAATATAGTAAATCAAAATACCATATAAAATATCTCAATACCAATAAAAAAATTTATATAGAACCTCTAAAATAATCCATGTACTAAACCATCCCCACTCTCATTCTCCATCCAAAGAGCCATGTAATCAACAACATTTGGGGATTTCCTATACCTAAAACTAAAATCAAGCATCATGTGGTCAGGTACCCAAGTGAAATAGAGGACATGGAAAGGTGAGTCTTCAATTTAATAGGACACCATCAATGGTGAATCTAAATAAACAAACAATTTTAGTGGATCTAGGTGTGAATTATATAAATATATACTAATTTTAGACAAATAGTTTAAAGTTAATAATTTAATGAGAAATAATGAAAACACTTGTTGATTCTTGAGCTCCATGGTGACACCCATAATCAGTATATAACTATAATGGTCCTCTCTAGTAAGTAATTAATCACATTGGATTCCACATAATGATTCATTATAATGAAGAAAATAGAGGAAAATAATCTCATAATAATATGAGAGAACTAACATGGATCAACGTCACAATAAATCCTCTAGTAAATCCAAGGGGTGTGATCCTTGAAATTCCACTTTATCAAGTATATCATTCTAAAATAAGATAATTGTATATGATGTTCATAATCATGATTTTTTTGGAATCCAATGTAAAACCCATAGGAATTCGTCCCAAATAGATCAAACTAAATCCTATGAGCTCATCTTGTGGCATTCAACGAGGGTTCCCAATAATAATACAAGACATTAATATGTTGAATTTGATACTAATACATTACCCAAATATATTGGGGATCCACCCCCACAAAATTTTTAATGATAATTTATGTGGAATCAGGTGGCTCACTCAAAAAATTATATATCTTCGACCCTCAATTAATATATGTTTGTCATTACACATCGGTAATCATCTGAGTCCCCTATCAAAATCCCATGAATGATCTCAGAATTCTCCAAAAAAACAAGACTATATAAAATACATGGAATATATCCATTTCATTTATATTGAACCATCAGTAAATAATAAAATCACACCATTAAAATATTTAAATTGTTATTTAATTTTCATATATTAACCTCTTCGGTCCACATAATTCCATTTAAAACTTTTAAATTATTGTGCAATGAAGTCACTTACATCCCATTTACTAACATAATATCATGGCAAATTATCATTTCCAAGATATTTCCCATTAAAATATATTTCAGAGGTTAACATTTAAACTTCCATGATTTAAAAAAGTTTATAAAATTCGTAAACAATTAATAAATATTATGTCATTCCCAAATTATAAGGTAAAACTTCTTCTAGGATGCTTACTAGCCCACTATTTTTTCATCTAAAACATTTTATACTACAATTTTTAACATGTCACATGTGTCCACCTTCATGTTCCAATCAATGAACTCATTACCATAGAAAGAAACTAAGATCCAGTGTCAGTTGGAGTTCCCCATTATGGCCTTTCAACATAATGGGTCTCTAACACATCTAAAAATGAATTTGAAAAGTGAAAATATATAAATGAAGAATCCATTTAATTTCAAGTATCATCATTTGACGATCTAGTGAAACTATAAAAATTATGCATTAGAATACTAATCTTGGTTATGAATTAATTAGAATGACAATCTACAACATGTTCAAATCATTTAAATTTAACTCAAGCCCGACAAGCCATTATGCAAGCTTGTTCAAGGCCAATAACCAACACATAAACCACCTTAAACCCTATCTCACATAAAAAAAATAAATATTAATTAATTATAATACATTATTATTAGTTAAAATTTTATAAATTATTACCCAAGTAAACACACATAGTAATTCATGACGTTATAATCATTGGATTCTCCTCATGAAAAGGTACTGAGTTTAGCTATCCTCCAGATCTCCATTCCATGGTCTAGAAGCTTACAAAACTCCAATGGTTTTTGGGATAGACTTATATCTAACAACTTATATATGATAAATAAATATATTATTTTCTAAAAACTATTTTATGATTTTACTAGAATTTTACACTTTATCCCTAATGGATTTCATTCCTTCATTTTTTTTTAAAAAAAATCACCTTCTAAATTTTTTCCTCAAATGATCTTTTTGGAGATTTAATTTTTGGTATTAGATTATCACATTATTAAGTAAAATTTTGGTGATACCATCATGAAATATTATAAAAATCAATTTTTCTTTCAATGAGTACTAAATAAAGTGGGGAATAATTGGTTTTATGTGCTACACATATGTATCTAATAATAATAAGTGGGTTCTACTGAATCGCGGATCTGGTATATATCTAAAAAGAGAAAAATTATTTTGGAATTAATAAATCCTGGATATAATTTGGGACTGATAAATACCTAATATGGTTTATTTCTAATAAATCCCTAAGAGTTTTCCATTATGGTAAACACAAATGGTTTTTGTTCAATAAATCATTGAGATTTTTTGGCTACAATAAATCCCTTAGAGGGTTTGGTATGATAAACCCCTATGATGGGTTTGGTCAATTAAACCCAATAATAAATTTGGTATGGATTTATAATTCATGAGATAAGAATGTAAAGCGTGGGTAATTTTTTAATCCCGATAAATGGAATGTAATTTTTTTCACAATATGATGTTTGGTGAATTTGAATGTTAAAAACATGAATCAGGAAAAAAATTAAAAACCCAAATAATGAACATGATTTTTCTTCACACCATAAATCATGGAAATTTATTTATTCACAATTTTATAATTTTATTATTCATATATTTATGAAAAAGTTACTAGTGATGATATATTTCTAGTGTATATTAAATAAAATTTTCATATGTCTATGATTATTTTAAATGGATCATGTTTATTATATCTTGAATCTACATCCTTTTTCTATGGTATATGCTTGTTCATTTGATATCACATGTCCCTATATATACAATTAAGAAGAACACTTATTCTTCTATGTTCATTTTAATATGAACTTTCTAAATGGTCAAATTTTATATCATGATTATGACCAAAGAAATGATTATATGTTGATGAGTTATTTTACCATGTTGAGAATTTTATCTCACCCTTTAATTATATTTTCATTCCCAATATTATAAAGATTAGTGTATCATAGAAGAAGTCCAACTGTTAGTCTAGTGTTTTTTAATTATGTAGAAATGTTTACCTATTTTGTAAAATATTTTATGTATTTAACTGGCCCTAAAAGACACTAAACAATATTGATGTTCAAGTTGCACTTGATTATTGATAGATATAATATTAATATGAAATTTTAAAAAAAATATTATCTCACATGGTGTCAATGATATTTTTTAAAAAATATGTGATTTTTGTACAAGATATTGGAGTTCAGGTTTGGGGTGCTTCTTTTTTGTTGAAGGAGTGCTTGGTTATTTTGAGGATCCATTTATTTATTTTCAAGATTTGGATATGTTATTTTTTTTAAATACTAGGGATTAGTTTAATATAAAATTTAATGTATTTTATAACATCTTAATATTTTGTTTATGTATATACTATATGTTGTATTTCAAATTCCATCCCTTTTGTGAAATTATAAGTGGAAAAAAGATCTTGAATAGATGTTCCTAGGGATAATGACTCAAAAAATGATTGATTGGGAATTGAATCCATCATCAGCTAGTGATGGAAAATGAGTACTAACTACACACATGGTTTAACACTATCGGGGGATATGATTCAGTTAATTCATATTTTTCTCTAATGAACCATCATGAAGGATTTGGGTATGATGTTAACTAGTTTGGCTAAGGAACCTAATAGTAAAAAAATGTCCATGGAAACCCAAGGATTGAAAAAAAAATATTCATAGGATCATCCAAATTAATCATATGTTAAAAATGTTTGTGTTATAGATGAATTCATATTTATATTTATGTTTTCATTTTTATATTTTTGATATTATCGAAAGTATTTTTATTTTAGTGTTTATTTGAAACTATATCCCAAAAATGATGCTAAGAAATTTATATATGTACAAACTAAAATGTATTATAAACAAAAATTTAGTATGATTAATTGTCTTTGAATTTTAGTATATTATGGTTATGATTGAAAATATTAGATTCCTAGTCTTACCTATGGTAGTGCGGTTCACATCATAATAAAAAATTAATATTGAATATCTTAATTATATTCTATTATAGTTGATATTTAATGATTATATTTGTGTGTATTATATATTTTACGGGGATTATGTGAATAATCAAAGGATTTACCTTTATTATTTTTTCTTTACAAGTTTTGAAACATATATTCAATGGTATCTGTATCCTTGAAAATTAATTTTATGATGAAGAATTATTATGAAGTGGAAATTCTTTAATAACATGTTTTTAATAGGTGGATAACTCTTAGGATTATGATACAATTGATTTTGAGATAAAAAATGGTTTATTTATTTTAGAAAATTATGTTAGAAAATATTTTGAACCAAGGTATAAATAATTTTATCAGTTTATTTTTATGAATGTTCAATATAATTTTGGGTTAGTAAAATATGTTGGAAATTAAATAAATTTATATCCAAATGAATAAAAATTTTGTGGGATAAAGATAGTGTTTTTTAATAATATATAGTTTCACTATGGAGGAGATGTTTTCATGTTTTAGTGAAGGTATGTTTTTAAGAATATATTATTAGTGAAAATACATACATGAGTATATGATTTTATAAATTGAAATTTTTTTTGAATAAATATAAAGAATATAATATATCATAATTGAGTGATTTAAATTTCATATTAAAATATATATCCTAACTGATAAAATTGTAAGAATTCGTTCACATACTTCCTTCAGTGAGTAATAACTAAAATTTATGGGACACAATTTATATAAGGGGGTTGAATGTTACACCACAAACCCCATCAAGCCAGAGTTGGTGTTTAATTTATTACATTAGCATAGATACCAAGGTTAACATCTCATAGGACTGATTATTTTAGTTTTCTTAGAGAACCATATACATATATGATAATGATTTTACATTGGGAATAGAATATAAAAACTAATAAAATTATAATCTCAATATCAAGGATAGTCATTAAAATAATTAATCACAATATCATGGGGAATGGAAAAAATTTAATGGTGGTCTAAAATTATAATAACTGTTAATGTACATTTAAAACTATCTTTATAAAATAAGTCATAATCAATATGTAAAGCTAAATAATTTAAAACACATGCAATTTAGTCTGTTGAATGAGCACAAAATGCATCCATGGATAATATGAATTCAATTATATCATAGATAATAATAAATATATTATCAATGAAGGAAAATATTAGTATTGGACACTAGGTTATCATAAATCTTGATATCTATATCACCAAGACCTTTCACAATGATATTTTTTAGAGAATGTATACACAAAAACCCCATTTAATTTGGCCAACTAATTTGTTGCATAAATCCTATAAATGCATAGAGTGGATATCTATAACAACACCGAAACATTATTTTCATTTATAATGAAATAATTATATATTTATTGATCAATTCATTTCATAAAAAAATATTCCTTATCAATAATTATCCATATTTGTTACAGAATATAAATTTATCACGATTTTCCACAGTTAATAAAATTACATTCATACTAAAACCTGAATGTATAAATGGTATATCATTTTTAAAATAATAGTATACATGACACAAATAATTTATATATATACGTTAATTTATTTTAAAATTTTCTTACTAAAGTGAATGTTTCAAGAGAATTTTAATGACTAGAAAATAAATGAGAGATAAGAGATGACTATCAGTTCATCAGGAATATGGGTTTTATAATAAAATGAATTCATTTAAAAGAAAAATGAAATATAATTGTAATATTAAAATAAGATTTGATAAAATATTTTTAATTTAAAAACCCTTAAAGACATGTATACAAAGCTAAAAAATTAATATTATTATGACAGTAGGGGAGACTTCTATCGTTATACACATTAAAAAATTACAAATAACATTATATAAATTTTTTGAAATTGTATCTTTCGAACTGATTTAAAAAGATTAAATTATAACATTTTAAAAAAAATCTATAATAAGTTAAAATTCTGTTAATAAATCATATCAAAAGTAAAAGGACATTTGTAAAACAATTTTTAAAACGTGGACATCAAATAAATGTATATCTTAGTAAATGATAAATAAAATTGGTCTTTTTATACTATAATTTGATTGATTCAACTACCAATGAGAGTAAATGTTGGAATAAAATATGAAAACTCCTTCCATATCATGAGGATAATAAAATATAGAGAGTTTAATATGTATTGGTTATAATTATCCTTCAAAAAAATAAGATCAATCCCAAAAAATTATATTGTAAAACATATTCTTTCTTCTTTGGTAACATATATATTTTGACCCAATGAATATTAAACAATAATTAACAAATAAATAAATATTAAATAAATGTATTGATTTTAAATATATAAAATGGGATGTATATAAACGAACTAAAATTAAATAGTTTCATAATGAAAAATATGTATCCGTAGAGTTTAAATTGAGACCAAATCAATTACCATACATTTACCATTATTTGAATGTGTATTAAAATAATTTATAATATTTTGATACATAGTATTAATTTATAAAATACCCATAACAATATTTATAATAGCATATATGATCAACTTATATCATTTTATAACTCATTCATTAATGATAATTAATTAGTATGATTGTTTATATTATTAACAACTACATTTTCACATGCATATTTTGTCAAGGGATTTTCAAATCTTATGTATAGGCTATATTTACATAATATTAATAATGATATAAATTATAAAATATTATATTTACTCACTAGATGCATTTTTGTATTCATTCTTCAAATTTTGACACGAAAAATTAATCACATTGTTTTGGGAAGACATTAGGTCATATGAACACACAACCGACGATATTATTTCCTTAATAGACGAAATAGTAAATAATTAGATGAGAAATTAATTTTTTAGAATCAATATCATGTAATAATTATCATATATATTAATTTTTTTCCTTTATAAATAATATCCATGAGAGTCATTGATGGAAAAACATTATATGGGAGATAATGGTTTTATTAATTTGTAATATATACTAAATAATTTAAGGTGGTAAAATAAGAATTTATAAAGAATGTGTTTGATGAAGACAATTTTCTTAACATAGAAGAACATATAGTAGATATTTTACTATGTACCATTGGTTTGGTATTTTTGTTAGTAAAAAACATCTTCTCTATATATAAGGATTTTGGGGAGATAATTTTTCAGGTTTTTTCATGATAAATTTCTATAAATATGTGAAAAGTGATGGGAGGTGGTGCCCTTTTATTGATTAGGTGAGCAGCACATTTGTAATTTTTAAATGCTTTTCAATATTGTCATACTAGTTTCTCAAACACATGGATCAAAATTGTATAATATTATAATGGTACCATGATAAGATGAAATTAAATCCAAATTATGGTGTTTTATAACGTTTTATTTCATTTTAGACCTCATTGTTTTATATTAACCCACATTAAATAGTTTTGAACCTTTACTATGATAATTAATTGCAAAAAATTTCATGATTCCCCCTGACAAAAAATTAAGTAGAAATTATAACCTAATTTTATTTATGGTTGTTAAAAATATATATTCCACTTTATCAAATTTAATTATCCTAATTTGAATAATTTAATTTAAAACGAAAACCTACAAAATGTGTTGAAAAATGGTTTTTAGAAAAATGCATTTTAAAGTATAATATGATCTACATTAACTATATGACTAGTAATAATCAATTTTTTAGATATAAAATCATTTATTTAGATATTAAATATATACATTAAATTAAATTAATTCTACATTATGTATTATTTTAATAAATTATAAATGAAATTCATTTTGTCTTTTTTTTAACGATGAAATGGTTTTCAGAAAAATATCCCTCTTACCACGAAATGTTATTGTCCTTATTTATATAAAATTGATAAGAAATAATGTTTAATTATATATTATAACATAATATTATAAATTATTGAAGTAATAGTTATATACCATATTTTTTTATTAAGAAAATCATATTTATAAGGTTCATTTTAAAAAATTCATTATAAGATTAATTTTACCAAGTTCTAAATCAATGTACATCTAATAAAATTGGAATTTTTTGTTCCATTATAAATTAAAAATGTTAATTTTATAATTTTTAATAAAATATAATTTTCATTTACTATAATTAATGTTCATTTCTATATTCTTCCAAATAATAAAAATTTCATCCGCGAAATATTCATGTTTATAATATTTTATATAAATTAGGGTGTTTCTGTTTCATAAAATCCACTGGTCCCCACGTTTCTTCTTCCATTTTATGATTTCACTAACTCTCCTTATTATTTTATTTATATAGGTATTAAATTATTTTTAATTTTAATAATCTAGTTGGTATCATCATAATATTATTTATCATGTTCCAATTATATTTGTTTAATTGTAAGAACATGTGTTGGGTGGGACGCGCACTTAATTAGAAATGATATATATAAATCATCATGAACTTCAGAGAGGATTGGTGTAATTCCAAATGGATAATCCACATAAATTTTTTTTATATAATTTCAAATGGCATGATTTACATGGGGCTCATTTTTTCATTCTTACAGAACCTTATAACACCATTATATGGAATACTTTCTATAAACAATGATTGACCACATGAAATTATCAATATTTCCTCATGTTATCAGTATTACTATTTTTCCTTCTTTAATATGATTCTAAATATATATTTATTTTTTCATTTCATATTCAACAATTGTTTGCCCATATTTTTCCCTTTCTCCAACATTATCCCAACAAGATGGATTTGGAATTCTCTTACTATATAATGCTTCATACAATTTCATTTGAATATATGAATGGGAAATATTATTATACAAAAAATATAATGAAGTTAAATACTTATTTAACATTACTTGAAAGTTATGTGAGAATATTTTTAATATCTCTTCTAATTATTAAAAATTCATTTTGGGCATTACATAAGATTGAGGATGGTTGGAAGTTCCCAAATGAATATCTGTATCATGGTCCTTCTCAATAATATTCTAGAGAATCAATGTATATTTGGGTACATGATCCAAATAAATTAAAAGTGTTTCACAATGAAGTCATAAAACATAACTAATATAGAGTCTTTCAAGGTTAGTAGTTGATAAATAATCTCTTATATTAAGGGAATGTGAGTATTAATTTAGTTTAACACCAATAACTCATATTACATTATTGTTTCTAGGAGTATCTGATAGGCCTATGAAACATTCCATAGTAATAAAATCCCATTTAAGAATAAAAATAGGTATAGGTTTCATCATTATTATATGATGTTGTCTTTCATCCTTCAAATATTAAAAAACTATGATTCTGGATACCTAATAAAAAATTTCATATTTCATGTTATCCCAAACAAATGTTACCTCAAATCCTATTAGAATCTGGTGAAACAAGGGTGTATAGAGAAATAAAACTGATAAGAATTATAAAATGATTCCCTTTATTATATTAGTTATAAATGAAAAACATATAATATTTCAAAATTTATGAATATCATCTTCACAAATAAAGTCTTCCTATCTCCAATAATTCATAGAAATAATTTTCTTTTGAAAAATATCATCATTATACTTGGAATATTTTATCTATTCCAATAAATATGGTACATATGTCCTTAAATAATGTCATGATTTACTTACTTCCATAATAATTATCATATATATATTTACTTGACACATAAATAGAGGATCCTTATCAGTCTTTATTTGGGTCAAAACTCCATGATCATTCCCACTCAATGCATCTTTTTCCATATCTGCCTTATCTGGAAGGTTGCGTATTGATCCATAATAATACATAAGTAATTAAATATATCTCTATTTCCTCATATTTAGTTATATATATGAAAGTTTGTATTTTAGGCTTTTATGGTTACTGAACATCTAACATATTTCACTATAAGCCTAATGTCTCTATATCGTAATAGAAACTATTATGGTTTCCAACTCAAGATCATTTGTTTGATAGATTTTTTTATGAGTATTTATAATCCTTGATTCATATGAAATAAAATTATCATTATACACAAGGAAATAACATTTCCATCCTTCATTGCATAACTATATATATCATAAATTTATCATATCCTAATGGTAGTGTCAAAATCGAAGCATTTCCATTCTTAATAAAATCTTTTACATTATTATATACATGAAAACATAACCCCTTTATTTGTAATCTAGGTTAAAGAGTTATCCAATAATGAAAAAGTTTAAATGAATCACTGGTATTGACCTACCAACCTAATGAAATAGTGCATCTCAGATATACATGTTAGTTTAGGCCATTCTATTCCAAATTTTTGTATTCATAGGATCAACTAATATTCTATAATTTTCTAAAATATGTCTAATTAAATAAATATATTGATGATAGAATAATAACTTTTTAAATTTATTATATAATTATATTCCTTTTAGAGTTTCAAGAAGGATCCATAATTTATTCTCATGGTTCTCTAATCATTTATAATACATTATGGAATCATTAATGAATACCATAATGAAATTATCAAGGTATTCCTTGAATACATTATTCATTAAATCCTTAAAAATATATGGTTCTTTAGTCAATATCAATTGAATTAATATAAAATACAAATTTCCATACCTCATTTAAAATTCATTCTTTATAATATAATCCTCATTTATTGGAAATTAATGATACCAAGAAAAATATCAATATTGGAGAAATATTATGCTTTAAGAAGTTGATCAAAGAATTCATCAATGTGAGGCAGAGGATGTTTTTCATTTTTCATAACAGTTTTTATTTTCCTATAATAATGGATACACTCATTGATCTATATTTCTTCTTAATTAAATGAATAGGTACTCCAAAATTTTTAACACTAAGGAAAATAAATCCATTATATTGAAATTCATCTTTTTTTCATCAACCCCACTAATTCTAATGTGACCATTATATAAGGATTTTGTTTCATAGGTATTTCATCTAGGATTAAATCAATGGTAAACTAAAAATCTCACTTTTGGGGAAATCCATGAAATTCTTTAGGAAATATGTCAATGTATTCATGAAAAATAGGCATATCCTATGTTTGAATATTACCTTTTCCATTCATGTGTTTTTTCCCTTCTTCCCCAAAAATTACATTTAGAAGTGTTATTTGTGGAGGATCTAGACATTACGTAAATGATAAATAATACACTATAGTAATAAGGAATTCTACATCATCATCATGATTTATAATTTCATTCTCTTCACAATTAATTTTTTCATCATATTTGTATTCTAGTATATTCTGAGGATTATATAATGTTTAACCATAGGTATAAAAATAAAAAATAGTAAATAGAGTTTTTTTATGTGCAATAATTGGAACTTCCTCATATATACTTATTGTAAGGAGATTTATATTATGTGCTTTAACTAAAAACTCCATTCTCAAAGTTCTAAGTAAATAATTTTCCTTTCAGACATGTATAATATAAAAGAGTGTGAGGATCTTGAATCAAATAATGAATTAGATAAATTTTTAGTTATGATTGAAGTTCAACCCATAATATTTTTTTGAATTTCAACCTTGTCTGTTGTGATCACATGTGTTTTTGGTTCTCCCATGTGCCTATTCTATAGTAGATTCATGTGATACTTGAGAAATTGGTTTGAAAAATGAAATATTTCTTTATAGTGAAATCAATATATAACAGTGCTATAATTACTTCCCTTAAATTCATGAGCTAATGGAAAATGGTCACCAAACTTATTAAACACTCATATGCCCTTCAATAATTCTCCTAGATGTTTCCTTCCACAATTTTCACATGATGGAAATTGATTTATTTTCTTCTCATTTTGGAATGTATTGCCTTTTTTAATGTACATATAACCTCTTATACTAATAATTAACCATTAATGTATATGATTTAGAAAATTATTTCTATGTTTCTATGGTCAAGAAAACTATTTCATCATATGATGATGAAGTTTGTGAAAAAATAACCCTTCAATGACTTAGAATAATCCCTTCAATGAAATGTTCAATATTGTATTCTGTATTTGGTATTTATTCCTTAGTAAACTTAGACATTATTGTAAATATATCCTAATTCTTTTCAAAACATTTTTCATCATTTTTTGTTGAGGAATGTAATATTTAATTTATTTCATTTCTCACATGAGAGAAATTTTTCAAATAATTTTACATTAAAATTTTTACATTCCATCTGTTTTATTTTATCTTCCTCTCTTATATTACAGATAAAAACCCACCATTTTGAATCATCACCCTTGAGTAAACATTCTACCAATATAATCTCCTCTTTTTCATTAAATCCTAAGGACAAAAATATTATTTCAAGGGATATAATACATTGTTCAACTACCATTGGATTACTAGTTCAACTAAATTATAGGGGATACTATCACATGAAAAGATCCAATATAGGTGTATCATGCAATGGAATATCATGTATCTCCATATTTTTAAGGTAATTAGTCATAACCTGGGTTACATGGTTTAATATAGTCATGATCTTCTCAGCTCCAATATACATTGCATTATATTGGTTAGTAAGTAAATTTCTACATTGACCATGATTTTCCATAGCATTATATCTACTGGGAACTATTTTTAAATAATTTAATTCAGTTAACTATTTCATAACTTTATAAAATTAAAATCATGATATATAATTAAAAATCTAGTGTATCTCTTAATAAAAATTAAAAATTTATGCATTGTTAGTCTCGAAATCATTTCTTTGTGAATATATTTATATCATAAAAAATTCAAATCCTTCATAATGGTTTTTATAGAAAATATAAATTAAAAAAATCATATCCCCCAGTAGTGTCAAACTAGGTTTATAGTAAGGTAACAATCACTATGTAGCAGAATGATGACCATGATATACTCAAACAAGATCTTTTCAAGGTAATTACACCTAGATTAATCTATCCCAAAACCATTTCTACTTGTAATGTCCAAAAAAGAATGTATTACTAGGAAAATCCATATATTCTTTACCTTAGAAAAAAAATTAGTATCTTCTTCTTAAATATGAAATATCCTAAATATCTATAATATGGTTCTGTTCACTAATCTATATCTTCTAAAATCAAGTTATCATGGATTCTACTAAACCATTCTCTGATTCGAACTATAACAATCCTGAATCTAGTAACCCAGATATAGCGTCTACTATATTATATATGAATAGATAAAGGGGTTATAATACCAAAATAACAATCCATTTAGTAGTTTTGGATTACTATATATATGTGTGTGTGTGATTCCCATTTCACATTGTGAATAGAATATACAACATACCAAAAATATCATGACATCCATGAAAATGATTCAAAGAATTAATCTTCATATTATGTGGAATGGAAAAAAAATTGGATGTGATAAATTATTTTGTACATGTTATATATAGTGGAATATATTATTATTAAACAAGTAATAATCATTATGAAATTGAAAATAACTGAAAACTCATTCCATTTAGTCAATAACATGATAAAAAAATTAATCCATGGATAATATCGAATAATGAAATTCAAATTATTAGATGCTAATATCTCATGAAAAAATATATATTACATTAATACCTTATTTCATGATAGTTTAATCAAAGTGTATGCATTCAAAAAAACACCCATTAAAGATGGAAAATTGATTTTTCTCATAAGATGTGTTGATGAATCAAGGGGATATCTATAATAGTGCTCCACCAATCAATATATGTAAAATTCATTCCTTATATATTGTATGATCAATTAAATTCTAAATAACATGACTTATCAATAAATATCTATATTGAGAAATGAGTAATTAATTAAAAATATTTTTCACCGTCAATCAAATAACATTCCTAACAAAACACCATATGCATTCCTTATATATTTTATGATCAATTAAAATATAAATAATGTTACTTATCAATAAATATATATATTGAGAAATGAATAATTATTTAAAAATATTTTCTATAGCCAATCAAATAACATTCCTAATAAAACACCATATATAAAAAATGAAATAATGTTTAGGAAATAATAATATTTTTAATAAAAAATATAGATATTTTAGATAAATTTGATATAATATTATAACAAAAAAATATTGTTTCAATAAATTTAATGAATAAAAAATTAACAAGGATAATATATGACCATCTGTTCATTAAGAGTGTGGGTTTTGTTGTAAAATGTTGTCTTTTGGAGTAAATATTTGAATGAAAGTGAAATATTAATATAAGAATTCATAAAATATTTTAATTCATAAAACCATTAAAAATTTCTTGGGTGATAAATATTTTAAAAGGGTTGTTGTATCTAAGAAGTTCATTATGGTCATATAAATTAAAAACATTCATTTTTAATTTTTGTAAATAATTTCAAAAATAAACCTTAAAATTTTAGAAATATTCCTTTGAAAATAATTAAACAAATTAGTGGATAATATAAAGTTTCTATAATAAATAATTTTTATAAATAAATGTATATTTTTAAAATAATTTTTAATAATATGTTCATGGAATAATTATATATCCAATTAAGGGAGAAATGAAAATTGGTTTTTTATTTAAATATTTATTTGATTGATTCAAGTACTAATTAAGGGAAAATTTGGAAAAAAAATATTTAATATACATAAATATAAAATGGGTAATAAAATGGTTATATTTTAATTAGGATGGCGTACAATATTTCTTCAATGAAAATAAGAGAAATCCGAAAAAGCGATAACAAAAAAAATATTACATCTTTGGAAATGTTTAAACTATATCCCAATGAAAGAATAAAAATGAATTGAATCATATATAACCTATAATACATATTTATTCATGTTAAATATGTCAAATGGGTGGTATGTACACCAAATAAAACTAAATTGTTTTATAATAATAAATATGTCCAAAAAGAGTGTAAATAGAGATGAAATCACATACCTTATACTCCCCTTTAGTTAAAAGATTATAACAATCATGTTTAATGGTTTTTAAAAATTTATTAATTTATAAATGAATCATATTTACATTTATTATATCATATATTGTCTTGTTATAACATCTTATCACCCATTCATTAATAATATTTCATTATTATCATTGTTTCAGGTGTTAACTGCTTCATTTTCTAACAAATGTTTTCTCATGGAAGAAATAATTATTTTGTATATTATATATTTTAAACATATAAATAATTATATTAATATTATAAATATCATTTTTACAGATTATATTTAGTCTTAGAATCATTCTTGAAATATAGACATGGAAAATGAATCAAATCGCATTATGGTGATGGTAGGTTATACGTATGCATGAATGATGATATCAATTCTTTAATAGATAAAATTGTAAATAATTGAATGATATATTGTATTTATAGATTTATTATTATTTTATATTTATTATATATATTAATTATTTCAATCATTATGAGTATCCATGTGATTCAGTTATGGAAAATGAATTACATAAGATCATGATGCAATAGTCAGACGCACACATAGGAGATGGTTTTTTTCCGATTTGATAGATAAGGAAGTGGATAAATATTATTAAATAAAACTAATAACATATAATAATATGGTATATAATGGTTTTATTATATTTTAATTATTAATATATAAATTAAGGTGGTAAAATAAAAATTACAAAAGAAAGTCTTTGTTGAAGAAAATTACATTCAATATGAAAATCCACCTTTGGATATTGTTTATGGACTATAGGGTAGTGTTCTTGGAAGATAAAAACCTATATAATTTTGATAAATATTTTTGGGAGATATTTTTTAATGTTTTTTTAGAGATTAATGGATTTATAGGTGTAATGAAGTGAGGAAATAAGGTTCCCATTTGTAATCTTGGTGAGTTTCACACTTGTAATTTTTCAATGTTTTTCAATTATGTCATACCAATGTTTTAGAAACATAAATAAAAAATGTATTACATTAAAATTTAACAAATATAAGGTTTTATTTAAACCATAAATTTGTGTTTTATAATGTTTTTCCATCTATAAATTTATCTTTTTAGATTAAATCCCATGTAATCATGTTTTCACCATCCCCATGGTACTTATTTTTTATTATTTTTACAAATATTTATTAAAAAAAAAATTAACTTTTACTTATTAATTAATATTAATTACAATTATTATAAATATTAAATATATTTAATTATAATTAAATTCACATAATTGAAATAATTTAATTTATAAATAAACCCACAAGTTGTGTCATAAACAGTTTTTTAAGAAATATATTTTTTAAGTATAAGATGATCTTTCATTAAATACATTACTATAAATAATCACTAAATATAATTAAATTAATATGGTAAGATATATAATATATAATTTTAATTTTAATACTTCATAATTAAATATTATTTTAATTAATTACAATGGAAATAGAATATGTTGTCTTTCATGAAAATTCTGTTTTTAGATAAATATCACTTTTTAACTCCAAATGATCCTATCTTTATTTATATTTAATTGATAATAAATTAATATTTATTTATTAATATTATAATAGTTTATTCATATTAATGTATAAAGATGTTAAAAATATCTTTTTCATTATTCTTAAGATATTATTTCAATGGGAAATTTTTAGAAATTCATTATAGGATTATTTTGAACATGTTCAACATTGATTATCATCCTATGAGATTATAATTTTTTACTCCATGAAATATTAAGATGCGTATTTTATAATATTTTTATTAAAATTTAATGTTTAGTTACTATAATTGTGGATTGAGTGTTATATACAATGTAAAAACCTCATATTTGGCATCCTTATATTGATATAATCTTCAAAAGATTTCTCTACATAAAAAACTAAAATAAAACAAGAAACAAAAATTTAATTATTATAAATATTTATGAAAAATAGAACACCTTGTTAGAATAAAAACATTTTGTGATCAAGTATAAACTTCAAACAATAGACGATTAATAACACTAAAAATTTTAAAAAGTTATTTGAAAATAAAAAATATTTATTTATTTTAATTTAAAAAATAAATTTCTTAATTTTTTAATTTAAATTATAAAAAATTAAAATAATTCAATAACTGGACCAAAAAATTATCTTAGGATGAATTTTTGGGTATTTTTTATTAATTGATTTTTATTTTAATAGTTAAAAAGTCCGTTTTTAAAAAAATACCCGCTTTTATAATTTTATCATCATAAAATAATTTATTAAAATTATAATATTTATATATAAAAATATATATTTAAAATATAAATAAATCATTTAAAATTACTATGTTGAATTTATTCAACCCCTGTGTATCTTTTTTGTAAATATCAGTAATATTATACTCTAAAATTTGTTCAAATTCACTTGTATTAAAAATTAGTTTTCTTCACCTATAGAAATTAATCCATCATAATTTATTTTATATTTTATATTTAAATTACCATATTATTTAATAATAACAATTTAATTATTTGGCATAAAAGTATGATTATAAATATAATATTTATTAACCAAAATTATTGTAAAACTATAATTTTCAATGAATTTCATTCTTAATATTGGGAAATATTTTTCTAATCAACTAATATGTTATAAAAAAATTTATATTAATATAATTTCTAAACATATAGATAAATATCTTATCACTTATTAAAATTTTAATGAATACTGGAATAATTAACAAATCATAAAGACAAAAGGAACATTTTTCTATAAAATATGTTATATATATATATATATTATATTTTTAAATTTTATAGTTAATATTTTTTTTTATAAATTTAATGAGATTAATTATGGTCAAATTTATATTAATAACACTCATATTTGGAAATAGGGGTTATTTAATATTTCTGGATAAGCATATATTACTAAGATAAAAATTAGATACCTAAGTAAAAAATGCAAATTGTAAAATAAAAAAAACATAAAACGTGTTAAAGACATTTTTGAAACTAAGAGTTTGTGGAATTATAGCCCTTATCTGACCCCAAAATCTATTATTTATTCATCTCTATGCCTTTTACATTTTAATAGTGTCATTCTTTAATTCAAAACTTTGGGTGTTAGAATAAGATCCATTTTCATAACTAATTAATATGGACACTTCCCAACCATCATGACACACTTATAACTATTAAATGTCCTAATGAAACTATAAAACATTACAACCACTATATCCCTCTAAATTTTTATGATAATTTAGTTCCATACAATTTACCCAAACCCTTTAAAATCAATTAAGTCACCAATATAAGATTAACTAATTCTATTTTCATATCTTTCTTCACTAAAATTTTCATTCATATTTAATTATTTTACCCTCCCAAGTACATTTTATAATAACTAATTATTATTAAATACTACTATGAAATTTTATTATATGAATGATAGAACCATTATTTTTTCCTCTCAATCAAATTAGAAAAATAAAAGAACATGGATCGTGTATATGTGTAGACTACAGCCTCCACTATTGCACATCTTCAATTTTTTACCATTATATCTCATAATATGTTATAAGGATATAATTTAAGAATATATTTTAAATATATACTATAACTATTATTTTTAATATAATGTATGAGATTAGTTATTCAAATGGATTGATAGAGGGTGATATAGAACATTTACATAATAAATTTAAACACCAAAAACCCATAAATCTATAATTATTTTAATGGTTAATGATTAAACATTAATGAATGTAATGAGCCTGCATTTTCTCAGTATTTTTCCCTAAATGTGAGGTAATTTATTACCATTATGTAATAGAACACCATAATATATACTTATAATTTAAACCTTTTATTTTACTTAAGACAGTTCATACTTTATATCTTACTCCAAGAAATTAATACACAATCAAAATTTCTATTATTGAAGAAATAAAATAAACATTTAATATATCATTAGCTTAATAAAAAATTGACTAGTCATTCCTTCTCTCTATAGGAAATGTTTGATAGAAAACCGGTTTCCACTGGTTATTTAATAACATCCTAATTTAAAGTTAATTCATTCCATAAATTGTTAACATTATGATTAATCTAAAACATGTTTGACCATATTCAATATCCATTAATTTTTATGTTAGTTCACTAAATAATCATTAAATTACCAATACAATATAATGTTTATTTAAATGTCAGATTTAAAATATACAAATGTCTTGATCACCATTAAATCTTAATGAAAATTTGAATTCCTTCACCGATAAATTATCAAGTGGTTAAATATATCCAATAAATAAAATCATGTAGTAAACACCATCAATGATAGAATAAATAACAAACCAATTTTAGTTTTACCAATACTATCCCATTAACATCACTTTATCATTATTATCTCAAAATTCTCTTCATATTAATGGTTATCTTCCCTCAATCATGCATTCTAAAAAATAATCAACATTCCCCATAATCACATTTCTTTCTTATCATTATTATTCATCACATGATTTTGGATACTTAATTAAATGTTCTTGTGGTAATATTCTTATACATTTAATGATTCGTATAATTAGAATATCATCAAAAAAATAATTCTTCAATATATTTCTTATTCCAAATTGAATTATTTTTATCATTCCAATCCATTTATATCAATAGCATATGCTTGAGCTTGATCCCTTTTTCATTTTGGTATATATTCCTTTGATTCTTGAGAAATTAATTTATGTAGTTCCCTATGTCATTGTAGTTGAGTCATTTAATAGTGGCAACTTATTTATTTTCAATGAAATAGGGATCATGGTGGCCTTTCTATCAACTGACATAGAAAATTATCATTCCTTTAACAAAGTATCTAGGTATTTCTTTGTACAATTAAAATATCTAGAAAAATCAATATTTACCTATGTCTATATCCTTATTTTACTCTATTTACCTCTTCTTCTCTTTCGATAATTTGAACCCATTTGACTTAGAAAATTATTTCCCAACCTTGATCATGCATGATATTATTTCTTCATATGATGAGAATGTTTGGGGGCTAATTCCCTTCAAATGATTATCATTAACCCATTAGTGAAATAGTTAATCCAACTCTTCAGATTACGTATATATTCCATTTTAATTATTTCTAAACATGTAGAGTTGAATTCATAATTACATACATTTTAATATTTCTTTTACATTGGACTCAGGAATTCGTTCCCCTTATCACCACATTTCTCATATGCAAGATTAACATAAAATCCTTCCATTCCAAATTTTTTTTCTTTTATTATTCATACATAGTGTTTTGAATCAATGAGTCTGATTGTTATATATCTCATGAGTGATGATAAACAGATATAACAACCTTATCCCTTTTATTACTTTTCAGAGAGATAAATATCTTCTCTAAAGAACTCAACCATTGCTCAGAAACAAATATATTTATTGTCTCGTTTAATGATGAAGGTTTTCGATGACTAAATATATCTAACATTATAACACCACATAGTGGATTAGTAGTATGGTCCATATGAGAATTATTATTTCTCATAATCTATGTAAATTATCCCAATAAAATTATAATATCTTCTATTCTAGAAGAATCCCCATATCCAACTTCTCTATCATTCCATGGACGTAAATCCCTGTATGGGGTACATGTATAAATAAAATTCTCATTCCTTCAAATAGGTTTTATTTACTAATAATGGTATACAATATATTGTATCATAAAATTATGAAACATAATGAATATTTCTAATACTAGGGAAAACATTATGTAAATTAAAAAAATTATAAATGGATAATATCATAATCATAAACAAGGTTTCTTTTTGAAATTTCAGAAGTTATAAAAATATTTTCAAATAATTCATAGTTTTTTGTAATAAATGTGAATTATCTTAAGAATTTACTCCCTGAGTTTCAAAACAATTTATAAGTACGGCCTTCTTCCATGTACTTGGTTGTGATAAAGTTAATATAGTTGTTACATAAATGGATTTATTTCAACTAGGTACATAAGTGGTAGATCCTCATCTACTTGTAGTATCCAATAGGATCTATTTCTATGAAAAACAACATAATAGTTTCATTAAAAAAATGCATAAAATTATTATAAACGTATCATAAAATTTTATAGTAAAGTTATATCTCATAATCAAAGTTTTCTTAAATCTAGTTTCCATAGTTTCCATTAAACTTCCTCTAATACGAATTGTAAAAACCCTAACCCTAATAGCCCAGAGTTGGTGGTTATAATATTAAATTATCATAAGATACCTTGAATAACATAATGAAGGAATGGAAGGAGTATTAGTTTTGGTAAACAAGATACATACATGAAATTCACATTACTATTGAAAATATAAAATCTAAAAAAAATCATTAAGTGTGTCATTTTTTCCAATGGGATATCCCTGTATATTAGTCATAAAACACTTCCTGACATCATAAGAAAAATAATAAGAAATGGGATAAATCATATTATAACTATGGGTAATCATACAAAAAAATTATCCCAAATAAATAAAAATAATCAATAGGGATCTGTAAACGACTAAAACACATAAAATTTAATCAATAAACTGAGCATAATATGTTAGGAATAAAAAATTATAAATAAATGATACAAATAATCAAATAAGTTTGAAATGTATCCATGGATATTGTAAATTATTGAATGATTACATTGACATAAATAAATGATATCATAATAATGGAATTTATAATATCGGACATCTAAATCATACTTCACGATCTTTCACAAGACATTTTAAATATATGGGTAGTAACCCATCTAAAGTTTCTAACGTATTTGTCTCATGAGACATGTCCATTCGTTGAGGGGATTTATATAGTCTAGTTCCACCCATCACATAGTAATTATAAGGAGTTCCTCATTTGAAATAGGGGAATAATAATCAATATAAACCTTCATATTTAAAAACTAACATATTTAATGTTAATACATACCCTCTATCAAAAAAACGTAACTATAAATCAAACAGAGTAATATGGTGAATGGTAATAAAATTGAAAATCATTAATAAAATTGATCATAAATAATCGAAATAAATTATAAGAATTAAAGAAATATAACACATAGAAGGTGGATTATAATTATAATAATGGTTTAAGGAACATGATTAATTGAAATACAATAAAAATGTTATTAATTTTTTTTGAAAAATTATCTTTTATCATTGAAATGATTTTTCATAAATAATTAAAATGTTTATTGAAATTATTTTTGTTTTCAAATAACCAGAGATAAATTATAACATATTCTTTAAAACATTTAGTGTTACTGGAAATGGAAAATTATGTTCATGTCCTAGATGTTAAAACAATGATTACATCCATATTTTTGTTAAAATCCAAACAGGCCATGTTTTGAAAATGTGATAAAGTTTCCTTTCAAAAAAATTAATCAAATGTAAAAATTGGTAAAAAAAATTATTTAATAAATCTTTTGTAAAATTTTAAAAACATTTATAGAAAAATTTATTTTAATGAAAATGAAATTTTCACTAGAGGGATAAATAAAGTCGTATTTTATTAAAAAACATTTTATAAATCATTATAAGTACTAAAGGGTGATAAATGAAAATATTACATGAAAATTATCATTAATAACCAAATTTCAATTAATTTTTTTTTATTTAAAGGTATATATATAAAATATTTCTTCCAAGGTATACTTATACAAAAACAATCTTGAATAATGTCGAGATTTTAAAATAAACTCTTACCTCTTTGGTAACTTCTGAAATGTAATCCCCATAAATTAAGTAACTATAAAATGAAGATTTAAATACCATTAAGGTAAATTTATTCATGATATTAAATATAAAAGGGGAAATATATACAACACATAATGGAATAAGTTTTTAATATTTCATATGTCTCATGATAGTAAAAGTTAGATAAGAATCCCTTACCTCATATTTAAATTCTCTTATATATTTCAAAACCTCTTGTATAATAAATTTATGTTTATTATATATCTAATATAGAACCATACTCATATATTAAATTCAATATATTTTTTACTTATATTATTTTATCACCCATTTATTAACAATTATTTGTCTAAATCACTGTTTTGGGTGATAATTTCATTATTTTTCCTGTGTATTTTAGTTCAGTAATTTGGTGCCTGTAATTTTATCTTGTTAAAATAATACCCATAATATTAAATATAATAATAATATAACATATGTGTATTTATATTAATCTATTAAAATTAGTGATTAAATATGGATTACACTTTTCCTAGAGACAGTAAGCCCTACATATTCATTAACAATGTTTCCATTTTTCACTATAGATGGAATGAATTAAAAATAAATGTTAATTATTATTTAAATAATCATCATAATTTCCTACATAAAATTTATATTAATAAAATACATATTTATTACAGTCCATGTATAAATAAAATGGAAATCATTTCACAAAGCTACGTGAAGTTTTTAGTCCACACGTATACCCACGCGATGTTATAGTTTTCTAATGGGTTTGGAGGTACAATGTTAAATTTGATATTATGTTTTTTAAACTATTTCAATGTTATAAATAATATATATATTAATTAATTTTAACAATAATACATTCCATGTAAAATGTAAGTGAAAAATAACTCGCATCACTTCGTGAGGCCATAGTTCATTATACACACAGGAAATATTATCATATCCCCCACAAAATAGAATGTAATACAGTAATATGATATTATAATTAAATATTTTTAATATTTTTTTGAATATTTTTTTTAATACACCATTATATGTAGCCTTAAAATGTTGTTATGGAAAAAAATTACATCGGTTTGTGAGGCGGTAGTTTGTCGTACACATCATCGATATTTTTGTTTCAATATATAGAAGTAGAGATGGATATGGGTTATGAAATTAGCATAATAAAATATTAATAAATATTAAAATATTTTTTATTATATTATAATATTTCTAATATTTTTTTAAGGATGTATAATAATAAATAAAACAAATATGATGATTTAATAATTTTACCACTATTTCGGTCAGTTTCTTTAGGTTTATACAAAAATCCTTCTTATAAGGGTTTTGTAATTAAAATTAAGAATATATGTTGTGGATATGGAATTAAAGAAATAATTTTGGTTGGTATTTTCATAACATAATGTTTATGGATTTGTGTAGATGAGAGGAGAATGGGTGGCCTTTAATAACTAGGTGGGGGGAGGACACACATTGAATTTTTTAAAAGATAATATTATACCGAGATTTTAACTTGTTTAAATCCTCCAAAATGGGTCATTATAGAACCTCAGTGGTGATAAAGACTAAATGTTTCTATAAAATATGTTTTTTTACATGTATAGGTCATTCTAAACCCTTATCTTTTTAGTTTGACCCCCCCAATAAATCCATTTTAACCTTAACTATGATAAGTAAATATTTTCAATTTCACTATTCTTTATTATAAAAAAGATTGATGAAATAAATAATAATATAAATTATTTTGATTCCTTATATAGAATCTATTTTACCATGACCAATTGACAAAATTTTACTAATACAATTTAAAATTAAACCACAGACGTAAAGAAATAGTGGTTTTCATAAGAGAAAATAATAATAAGTATATAATGTTTAAATATAAAAATTCAATGTGAAATTGATTAAAATGACATAAATTAGTTAAATTTTTATATAATTTAACAAATTATAAATTAAATATATTTTATAATATATTTTAACATTGAAGAATTTTTAAATGAAAAGGTGGCTTTAATTTTTTTTATTCTTTTCCACCTTTCATTACAAAATTTATCTATTATAAAAATTATCAGAAATTGACTAAAATAAAATTTGAAAATGAAAATTAAAAAATTATTTTTATTTTTTCCAATATATTTTATAAAAATGGTTTTAATTAATTTTAAATTAGGTACTTGAAGCATGACTAATCCGCCTTTTATAGAAATATAGTTTTTTCATAATTTTTTTCTTTTAAGTTTTTCTTTTTCTATTTCTAATCAGTGGATAAAAATTAAATTTATTTTATAAATGTTTTTATCATATAATTTCTATATTTCATTAATTATTATTCATACCCTCCAACATAATTTTAGTGTAATAATTATCATGTTTAAATAATTCAATTTCAAGACAGTCTCTCATTTCATTTAAACTCGGGGATATGTGTCATGAAAGTTATCTATGAGATCAAATTTAAAGACATATTTCATAATGTATGAGGTTGTAATATTTTCTTATAATCTAAGTGTTTTTTGGAATTCATAGTATTAAACATTATGTTCTTATTTTAAATTCATAAGGTGTGATATTTATAGTTTTTGGGAGGATTGGTGTGATCCATACGTTATTTGGTTATATTACCTTGAAAAATTGTTGAGTCAATAAGGTTTCCTTATAAATTTTATATTACTCTATGTTTTGAAAATCAAAAACAGCTTGTCATAAGGAAAATATTATTTCTCATATGATTTATCTTATTAAGGAAAATTTTTCTTCCCAAGGAAATTTTATCCATGCCATTGTTTTCATAGTTCATGTTATAGTTTCTCTATTTCTAACTCTGTTTATTTCAAAAGTGTAAAAATTGGTTTCATATATAATACCTTGGAATCATATAAATCAAAAGATATAGAGTATTATGTTTTCAGATTCCTAATTCTCTAAAATTCAGATTCCGAATTAATTGAAATTCAGATTCTGAATTCTTTGAAATTCTGATTCTGAATTCTCTGAAATTCAGATTCAAAATTCTTGGAAATATATGTTCTGAATTTCTCATAATTCAGACTCCAAATTCATCAGAATACAGATTCATAATTCCGCAGATTTCTAGTTCTGAATTACTTAGAATTCAGGCTCATAATTCCTTTGATTTCATATTCCGAATTCCTTAGAATTAAGACTCTGAATTCCTCTGAATTCAGGTACCTAATTTCTTAGAATTAAGAATCGATATTCCATAGAATTAAAACTATGAATTCATTGGAATTCAGACTCCAAAATCTATATAATTCCGGTTCTCAATTCTTTGAAAGACAGAATCCAGATATTGATGATTTATTGTCTCCATGTGTTAATTTACTTAGACATTGAACTTTATTTTTCCTAGACTCTAGAATATTTGATTAGGTTAAGCTAACATATTTTATATACCCCAGATATAGTTATGAAATGATTTCATGAAATTTTATTTCTAATTAACCATTGTTTGAGTGACACATGTATATGTTCCTCCGAGATTCAAATAAAAAAATTACTATTGGAGGAGGGAGCCTACTGTTGGATAAATGTTTATAAATAAGATCTCAATTGAATGAGCTCATTACCGATCAATCAATCTAGAGATTACATGTTGTTGAAGTGATTTCAAAAGAGAGAGACTCCCATGCCTTATGTGTATTGCACATCTTCTTCAGTTTTCTTCATGCGACTCTAATTATTATTATGTACAATCGAGGGCCTCTGGGGATAGAAAGACAATGGTGGAGACTACCTTAATGTTAGTGGGCTTTCGAGGATTGGAAGATAGAGGTTCCAACTATAAGTCCCCATCATTAAACCTTACTTAATCTTGAGTTATTACAATATTACACATTGAGGGTCTTTTTAGGTTTAGAGTTTTATAGAATTAGATCATGAAACTTGCATTACATTCCACATTTAAACAAAGTGGTTACATAAAAGACAATATTCATTCTTCCCATTAACGGAAACATATTTAAAATAAAAAATTGATTCTTTCTTGACACATCCTTGACACTATCATCATATCATGTACCTTTCCCTTGACCTGTGAAAAACATTTCAAAAACTTAGGATGAGCATAAAATGCCCAGTAAGGGTTATAAAAATATGGAAAGGAAACATGAGTTCATATATACATAAGAATGAAATCATACTTTACCCATAAAACATAGGCACTTTAACATACCTCATAAAATCATGAATAAATCATAGTAATCATAAATACATAAAGGTAACTTGAGGCATTCAAAACATTCTTACGTAGGGAGTGACCCTCTTGGATACGTTTGGAATACACATCACAGTATATTCCCTAAATAACTTCGGAGAAACCTTAACGTTTCACTCCTTCACGTTACCCAATGCATTAGAGAGCTATATCGGGCTCACCCGCCATTATTTTATCACCGAACCACCCATCTTCATAATAATTCCCTAGAACCTCAACATAATCGTATCATATAAAACATGCATAAATGAAACATAACATTTCCACCTTTCAATCACAAGATATCAATACAACACATTGATATAAAAACATTATGAAAACCATTTTCAATACCAAAATAAAAGAAAAGTAAAACATGGTATTTATTTTTCTTTTAAAAAAACGAATGGCTTGTAGAGAAAGCCGAAACTCAAATAATGGTCACGTCGGCGGAGAAGTCGTTGTCGCCGCATACGTACGACAAAATCATTCCCTTTTGTAGTTTAGTAAAATGCTTCGTATAAAAAATATTCCTTTTGGATAAACCTAAAAGTCAAAAGGGGTTTATACACCGTATAAAAGAAGGTTGTGTATAAAACAAAATATGCCTCAATAAAAGGAGATTGAGACGAAGTCCCATACAAAGACAGTATCCTTGGTTTAAGGATAAATCAATTACATAATTATGTGTGACAAACGAATACTCCAAATATAAGTGGATATTAAGTGTAAAAAATCAAAGGTCATTCACACATATTCAAAAGATGACATATTCAATAACTACATGTTGAACCCAAAGAAATCGAAATTGGGTTAAGAAGTTCCCTTGACAGCCTAACGACGTCACATCAAAATGAGTTGATGAGAGATAAAAAGTGTATCTCATCACATGGACATAAAATTTATATCAATAAGGATATATGAGAACATATCCCAACATAAGATTATGTAAATTAAAATAACCAACAAAATAAGTCTTTTAAAAAGATGAGGGTGAAAGGTTCCTTTACCGACATGGGTATCTTTCGAAACATACACCTCATGAAAGAAAGAAAAAACAACATTGATGTAAATACTCATAAAATAAAGTATATTACACAATGAGTAAAATAATGGGAAATACGTAAACCACTAAAAGGAAATTGTGACAAATGTATCATAAATCTGATGGGAATAAAAGTGAGATGAAAAATCCCTTACGAAAACTCGGTAGCCTAACGACGCCACTTAAAACTTCCAAAAATGGATTGATGAGATCAAATAGGGTATCTCATCATATTAACTTAAAGTTCATAGAAATAGGAATATAAAAGAACATCCCCCAACATAAGAAAAGGAGCTTAAAAGAAGTGACATAAAGGAGAGTACTTAAAAAGAAAGAGTGAGGTTAGATCTCTTACGAAAATTTGGCAGCCTAACGGCGCCACTCAAAACTTCCTAAATGGATTAATGAAAGAGATTAGGGTCTCTCATCACATGGACATAAAAATTACAGTAAGATTAATATAAAATAACATCCCAATATCAAGAAATATGAGCTTTAAAAGGAATGAAATAAAAGAGTGTACTTAAAAAGAAAGAGTGGAGTAGGATCCCTTACCTCGGGTCCGAATTGACTCGATCGTTCTTTAACATCCTGAATAATAAACTTGAGTTAATTTCCACTTTATTAAGAACCTTTTTCTAGTTCATTATTCCTTTTAGATCACTTATTTCCATGTTATAAACATTATTTAATCATTTAAGTTAATAATTCTTGTTTTGTCGATATTTGGTTCTTAAGTCGAAAGTGGACTTCTTACAATTACATGTTGTTCGTGTGGTCAAGTGTTCATTATATCTAGAATTAAATTCATGATTTTTATATCATATATATCATATATATCCAGAATATAAATGTATTTATAATATTAAATAATCATTAGGAGGTAAGAAATTAAATGCACCGTTCATGGAGACGGTAAGTCGTACGTACGCATGAATGCTACTTTCATTTCTATGTCATATTAATGGAATTAAAAATAAATGAGAGGTATGTATATTTTAATTCCAGAATTATATTAATAATTTATATGTATAATTTATCATATATATCCATTATATACATGTACTTATAACAGTACATCACATTTGGGGATAAGAAATGAAATGCACCGTTCATGGAGACGGTATGTCATACGTACGCATGAACGCTACTTTCATTTCTATTTAATATTTTTTATGGAATGGAATAATAATTATATAGAGGTATATTATAATTGTAGTATAATATCATATATAATAACTTTAAATCCATCCTTTATACGTCCCACATATGGCATTAACGAATCACATCACTTTGAGGGGGCGGTAGTCCGCACTTCCTTAAATGAAGATATCGCGTTTACCCATAATGGAAACCATAAATGTATACCCAAAATGAAAAATACAGAAGCTTAAGGAAAACATAAACATATTATATATCATATATAAATATATTGTCATCTTAATGGCCACCTTTGAAGGTGTTAAAAAATGTTGAACAATCATCGTTTCGGGAGGCCGAAATTCGCCATCCACAGAAACAGTATGTTCTTTAACCATTAGATGTAGGTGTATGAAAGTGTATCTTGAATAATTCTTATAACAACATCATATTATATTTATGATACTGTATTTGTTACAAAAGAAATTAATAAATGTAGTTTAGGGGGTTGGAGAAGCAAAATAAAACAAAAGGAATCAAGTGAATACATTACCTTAAAATCGGGTAACTCCCTTTGGTTTGAGCTCAAAGGCTTCCTTGGGAAGACTTCTGCCCAAAGTGAGGCTTCAAGGAGTAATATAGGGAAGTTGAGAGACAAAATGGGCAGATGTTGCCCGATCCAAAGGCTTTGGGAGTGTGGGTAAGGAGGTAGAGGTGGGGGCCTTTTATAAGAGGAGAGGAGGGGCACTCTTGTAAAGTTACAAAATGATACTTTATTTTCAAAAGAGATTCGTATTTAAAAGGTCCCACATTGATTTATTTCGAGGATAAGGTGATAAGGTTCTAAATCCACTCATCCAATAGGTTTTGGACATGTTTAGGTCTTAGATATTACATTATCTTTCCATTTTATTTAAATCGTTAAATAATGAGGTCATCACTGCATCATCATGATGTCATAAATAATTTAATTTATTAAATGTCTAAAAATTATAAAAAAACTACTATGATGTAGGAAATCTTTTTATCTTTCCAATTAATATTTATAATCAAAAATCGGATTTGTATAACCCCATGTAAAAATTGTTTTAGTAAAATATTTCATGTTTGTCTCATTTTTACTTTAACTTTAAATAAAAAGATATTAATGTCATTTTCCAACCAAAGTGGCTTCATGGGGTCCCCAAGTTGACCCATGGGTTTTCGTGGTCAGCCATGACACATAAAATGAGTTTAGGACATGTGTCAAGTTCATTTCATATTATTAAAACATTATTTTTACCTTAAACTACACTAACTACCTCTAATCGTGATTAAAAACTTAATAAGTTACTATTCACCAAAAAATTGTTTTTATCCCATTGAACCACATTTTACTTCTTAATGACAACCATGTATGTTGGATTTTTGAAATTCAAAACACAAAGATGACAATATTTCATTTAAACGGAAAAATCAGTTTTTATAAGTACCACTTAGTGGTTTCACTATTCATCAAAAATTGATGTTTTTCAGAAAAATCCCAAAAATTCACCCTATGCTATATTTGATATCCCGAATTCAAAAATGAATTCAATTTTACAAAATTCTAAACATATAAGACACATTAATTAATTTAATAATTAATTCCCGCTGTCAGAGCAAATAACGTGTTTTTATGAAACAATAAGTATCAAAAGATTGACACTAGTTTAAGTCTGATTTCAAAGTGAAATTAATTCCAACAACCACTATTTGATTTAATGGTAAAAATATATTCTAATTTCACTTTAAAACCAATTCAAAAGATAATATAATCATATAAATAAATTAGATTAAAAATTGGGTTTGAATTAAAATACAACATTTTACACTATTCATTAAAAAATGAACTTTATCAGAAAGATACCAAAAATTTACACAAAGTAAATTTTGATGTCCCAATTCTTAAGAATAGTTTTATTTGGTCCAATAGAATGTATAAGAGTGAACAAAACAATATTTAATGACGGTTCTCTATCAAAAGGCGATAAGTGAACCTTTAGTGAAAACTAGGGCATATACGCCTAAAATTGAATTCTTTCCTTATTTTATGCCTTTAACTTTTATTGGATAAATGTAAAAACATTTAAAAACATATATAATCATATTTTAGTTATTTCTATCCATTCCTGCCAATACAATGGCTACATGTTAAGTACCATTTAAAATAATATTATTTTATTATTATAGTGCAACGTAAGATTCCCAAGAAACTCGTTGTTGCGTGTTGGGTACATCATCGAGCATAGCGTCCCCTTTAAAGACATATTAATATGTTATTCAAAAATATGGATAAATATGAAAATTCCATATTCTTTATTTACCTGGGTTGTTACATCCTTCCCCCCTTTTGGGAATTGCGTCCTCGCAATTTTTAAAATTGAGCTTGGAAATATCCTTGAATGTTCCACATTGAAACAAGAGTTGGTAAAACAATCACTTTAAAATAAAAAAAGATAAGTACAAAGGTCACTCGAGTTAACCCATACTAGGATTCCATGTAGAAAAAATATGGACATGGAGGAGAAAACATAGGGTCATGTTCTGATGGAGAGTGATAGAAAACAAGTCTAGGAGAAAGTTAACCATAAGAAAATCACAAACTTGTGATGGGTTAAACGGTATTCAATTCCCCATTAGGAAAAGTTAATAGACAACATTTTTTTAAGTTAATTTTTATTGAGGAATTTATTCATAAGGAATCATAATCACTTATCATGTTTACTTTCAACTTTTACTAGATTCCTTAATCTAACTCATATTTTTTCCCAAAAGACGAGTATTTAGGGAGACTTGTTCGCATTAAGAGTACTATAATCAACTTCTAGAGAATCACCTAATCCAAAAAATAGAACTATATACTTCCAATGTCTTTAGGCTTTAACCAAAACCAAAACAAAAAAGGTTAGTACAAGGTCAGATAATCCAAAAAAGGATAACCCATTAAAAAGAAAATCTATACTTAATCTCCAAAATTTGTCCAACAAAACCCAAAGTTCAACGAGGACCATCCGATAAACAATTTGTCCATAAAATTCATCAAAGTAAACAAATCTAAGATTGAAACCCAAATATTTGAAAGATTTAGTCACATAGTCTTCCAAGTTAAATCGTAACATTTATCTCCAAACAACATCAGTTTCTCCTAAAGTCTCGTATTGAAAAGTAATTAACCTAATCACATATCCTCCATGATAGGTTAATAATTTTCATAAATAACCCAAAATAAACTTACTCTTAATTCGTAAAATCATATAACTAAAAAGAATCAGTCAAACTAACCATGGACTTCACATAGTCCAGTGGTAGGCGATAAATACCAGTCACACTTTGGTTGTGGGTTCGATTCCCGCAGCTTTGTCCAACGCGATGGGTTGTCACACGGTCTGTGTGTTGTTCTTTTTACAAAACTATATAATTCATAAATCATTCCCCAAAAGAGATAAAATCACCAAAAATAATCATAACATATTTTAACCTCAAATTTATCTCATGCTTTTCATTTTTCAGCATATCATATAATAACCCATAATTACCTCAAAAGTAAGGATCATATAAACTCTAATGGTTACCATTATTATTATTACCTGAACATCCACATCGATTTGTCGTCTCGTACATGATGCATTATAGAACATACCAAGTTTCAAGTGGTTGATCATGACTCCTTGATATTTGGTTTAGAACAACCATGAGTTTCCTCATTGAATCCTCCATTTTATCTAGTATCTTAATCAGAGAACCACCACAGTTTCCTTTAAACCTGTTTTCTCTTTGGTGCCTGCTAGATCCATCCATTCACTAAAAACAGAAATGTCAGTGTGAGTATATCAACAAAACCATCATGTACTAATGAGGAAGGTAAACACTAAGATATACTTACTCATTAACTTTATCTAAAACTAGGACTCTTTCTGAAATCCTAACCATTATAATTATGTCACTTATGCTTAAAGAATACCCTAACCTCTAAAGTTATCTAAACCGACCTTTGATACCAACTATAAGGCCCCAGCCTTAAACCTTACTTACTCTTGAGTTATTACTAGATTACACATTGAGGATCTTTTTAGGTTTAGAGTTTTAGAGAATTAGATCATGAAACTTGCATTACATTGCACATTTAAACAAAGTGGTTACATAAAAGACAATATTAATTCTTCCCATCAATAGAAACATATTTAAAATAAAACACGGATTCTTTCTTGACACATCCTTGACACTATCATCACATCATGTACCATTCCCTTGACCTATGAAATACATTTCAAAAACTTGGGATGAGCATAAAAAGCTCAGTAAGGGTTATAAAAATATGGAAAGGAAATATGATTTTATATATACATAAGAATAAAATCATACTTTACCCATAAAACATAGGCACTTTAACATACCTCATAAAATCATGAATAAATCATAGTAATCATAAAGACATAAAGGTAACTTGAGGCATTCATAACATTCTTATGTAGGGAGTAACCCTCTTGGTTACGTTTGGAATACCCATCACAGTATATTCCCTAAATCTCTTCGGAGAAACCTTAACATTTCACTCCTTCGCGTTACCCAATGCATTGGAGAGCTATATCGGGCTCACCCACCCTTAGTTTATCAGAGAACCACCCGTCTTCATAATCATGCCCAAGAACCTCAACATAATCGTATCACATAAAACATGCATAAAGGAAACATAACATTTCCACCTTTCAATCACAAGATATCAATACAACACATTGATTTAAAAACATCATGAAAACCATTTTCAATACCAAAATAAAAGAAAAGTAAAACATGGTATTTATTTTTCTTAAAAAAAGGAATGGCTTGTAGAGGACATTGAAACTCAAATAATGGTCATGTCAGCAGAGAAGTCGTTGTCTCCGCATACGTACGATAAAAACATTCCCTTTTGTTGTTTATTAAAATGCTTCGTATAAAAAATATTCCTTTTGGATAAACGTAAATGTCAAAAGGGGTTTATACACCGTATAAAATAAGGTTGTGTATAAACAAAAATATGCCTCAATGAAAGGAGATTGAGAGGAAGTCCCATACAAAGACGGTATCCTTGGTTTAAGGATAAATCAATTACATAATTATGTGTGACAAACGAATACACCAAATATAAGTGGATATTAAGTGTAAAATAATCAAAAGTCATTCACACATATTCAAAGGATAAAATATTCAATAACTACATGTTGAACCCAACGAAATCGAAATTGGGTTAAGAAGTTCCCTTGATAGCCTAACGGCATCACATCAAAATGAGTTGATGAGAGATAAAAAGTGTATCTCATCACTTGGACATAATATTTTTATCCATAAGGATATATGAGAACAAATCCCAACATAACAGTATGTAAATTAAAAGACCCAAAAAAAGAAGTCTTTTAAAAAGAGGAGGGTGAAAGGTTCCCTTACCGACATGGGTATCTTGCGAAACTTACACCTCGTGAAAGAAGGACAAAACAACATTGATGTAAATACTCATAAAAGAAATTATATTACACAATGAGTAAAATAATGGGAAATACATTCACCACTCAAAGGAAATTGTGGCAAATGTAGAATAAATCTCACGGGAATAAAAGTGAGATGAAAAATCCCTTATGAAAACTCGGCATCCTAACGACGCCACTTAAAACTCCCAAAAATAGATTGATGAGATCAAATAGGGTATCTCATCATATTAACTTAATGTTTATAGAAAGAGGAATATAAAATAACATCCCCCAACATAAAAAAGAGGAGCTTAAAAGAAGTGACATAAATGAGTGTACTTAAAAAGAAACAGTGAGGTTAGATCTCTTACGAAACTTTGGCAGCCTGACGGCGCCACTCAAAACTTCCAAAATGGATTGATGAGAGAGATAAGGTCGCTCATCACATGAACATAAAAATTACAGTATGATTAATATAAAAGAACATACCAATAACAAGAAATATGACCTTTAAAAGGAATGACATAAAAGAGTGTACTTAAAAAGAAAGAGTGGAGTAGGATCCCTTACCTTGGGTCCGACTTGGCTCGATCGTTATTTAACATCCTGAATAATAAACTTGAGTTAATTTCCACTTTATTAAGAACCTATTTCTATTTCATTATTCCTTCTAGATCACTTATTTCCATGTTATAAACATTTTGTAATCATTTAAGTTAATAATTGTTGTTTTGTCGATATTTGGTTCTTAAGTCGAAAGTGGACTTCTTACAATTACATGTTGTTCGTGTGGTCAAATGTTCATTATATCCAGAATTATATTCATGATTTGGATATCATATATATAATATATATCCATAATATGAATGTATTTATAATATTAGATAATCATTTAGAGGTAAGAAATGAAATGCACTGTCCATGGAGACGGTAAGCTGTACGTACGCATGAACGCTACTTTCATTTCTATGTCATATTAATGGAATTAAAAATAAATGAGAGGTATGTATATTTTAATTCCAGAATTATATTCATCATTTAGATGTATCATTCATCATATATATCCATTATATACATGTACTTATAATAGTACATTACATTTGGGGAGAAGAAATGAAATGCACCGTTCATGGAGACGGTAAGCCGTACGTACGCATGAACGCTACTTTCATTTCTATTTCATATTTTTTATGGAATGGAATAATAATGTTATAAGGTTATATTATAATTACAGTATAAAATCATATATAATAACATTAAATCCATCCTTTATATGTCCCACATATGGCATTAACGAATCACATCACTTTGAGGGGGCGGTAGTCCGCACTTCCTTAAATGAAGATATCGCGTTTACCCATAATGGAAACCATTAAGGTATACCCAAAATGAAAAATACAGAAGGTTAATGAAAACATAAACATATTATATATCATATATAAATATAGTGTCATCTTAATGTCCACCTTTGAAGGTGTTAAAAGAATGTTGAACAATCATCGTTTCGGAAGGCCGAAATTCGCCATCAACGGAAATAGTATTTTCTTTATCCATTAGATATAGGTGTGTGAAAGTGTAGCTAGAATACTTCTTATAACAACATCATATTATATTGATGATAATAGAGTTGTTACAAACTAAATGAATAAAAAGAGTAAGGGGTTGGAGAAGCAAAATAAAACAAAAGGAGTCAAGTGAAGAAATTACCTTAAAATCGGGTAACTCCCTTTGGTTTGAGATCAAAGGCTTCCTTGGGAAGACTTTTGCCCAAAATGAGGCTTCAATGAGTAAGATAGGGAAGTGGACAGACAAAATGGTCAGAGGTTGGCCGATCCAAAGGCTTTGGGAGTGTGGGTAAGGAGGTATAGGTGGGGGCATTTTATAAGAGGAGAGGAGGGGCACTCTTGTAAAGTTACAAAATGTTACTTTATTTTCAAAAGAGTTCCAGATTTCAAAGGTCCCACATTGATTTATTTCGAGGATAAGGTGATAAGGGTTCGAAATCCACTCATCCAATAGGTTTTGGACATGTTTAGGTCTTAGATATTACATTATCTTTCCATTTTATTTAAATCGTTCAATAATGAGGTCATCGCTTCATGCAATGGGTACATGCCTTGAATCTCATAATGAAAGTGAGACGTCTCAATAATCGAGATAGTTGGGGTGATATACCATTCTAACAACCAATATATAAAAGACATGGAACATCATCCCATTATTTAGGAATATAAGAGATATAGAATGTCTTTCCCATCACCCAGATATAAGCATAACAGTGACAAATGTCATGCTCAACACCCAATGCAGAAAAGATTGAATCATCATGCTCAACAAGTCCATTAACCATAATTCCAAAATCAATATCATTTATATAACAATTATAATAACAATAATATAGGTGTCAACTCATATTCATTTCAAACATTAAATCCAATATAACCAAGGTATCACAATTTATTTAATGAATATAATAAAGTCTAAATCACTTGGAGTGACCTTTCTACCCCATTTCAATCGATAAAATTAATCAATTTCATTCATATATGAAAGGTAAAAACCATTATTTTTTCTCAATCAATCCATTTAATTGTTCAAGACACGTCCATACAATCCCAATGTTCAACAAAGAACTAATAATTAGAAATTTCTAATTTGAAAATTACCCTCAAGGTGGAAATCCCATATACAGGCCATATCAAATGCATATAATGTATTTGAAAGACTAAAAACATATATAATTGAACGAAATACATTTTTCACACCCAAAGGGATATCATTGAATTAGGCCAACCACCACAAATTACTTAACAAGGGTCCATGGGAGTGTAACATCGTGAGTAAATTAATTTAAGGACACATTATTTGTTTTATGAAAATGTGTGGAAATGGGTGGCATGTGGTGTAACACCCCATGATTCCACGGTACATTTCCCTTTGAATACTCCAGTAGCTTGCATTATACACAACATAAAGTTTTAACACACCATGACCAATAAAACTAGATGTTATGAATAGTAATACTAACTTTTCAAAATTTTATAAATTTTATTTTTTCAAAATGGTCTTTATTTTTGAATTTGAAATATCAAAATTATCTTAGGGTAAATTGTTTGTATTTTTCCATAAACATTTAATTTTTGAGAAATAGTGAAAACCACTACATCGTTATTTATAACTAAATTTTTATTTAAATAATTAGTTATATTATTTTAAAATAATTTAGGTAAAAATAGATACATAATAACTATATATGTTCAATTTAATTCATTAGATTCATCTAATAATAAGTATAGATATATGAAATTTTATTGATCTTTTTACTATCTATTACCCACCTTCTAAAAGTATTTACAAATTTGCATACAACATAATTTTACCACTTCTATGGGTTGAATTTAAAAAATCCAAAAGACACGGTTGACATCATTAAGTAAAATGTGGTCTAATAAAATGAAAATATTTTTTGGTGAAAAGTAACTTTTGAATTTTATTTACCATGGTTAAAAGTAAATAGGGTAATTAAGGGTAAAAATGATATTATAATTACCCTAACAGTTGTCCGAATTCTATTTGATAAGTGTAATTCAGCCAAAAACAACCTTAGAAATAAAATATTATCCCATTTTATCAACATGGATTAGATTAGGACATTTATTATTATTTTATTTAAAGAAGAGTTAAAAGAGTTAAATTCAAAGTATATTAAGTAAACCATTTTTAATATTGGGTTACACACAATATAAATTTGACTATAAATATTTATTATAAATCTAACAGATTTAATACATATTGATATTTTATTTGTAATTTTTATACTTTAAAAAATTTAATTTATTTATTAAACAATAATGATGCAGTAATTACCTTAATTATTAAATATTAAAATATTTGATATTATAAATATCAAAATAAATGTAAATTGAGACTTTTGATAAATTACAATAATTTTATAGGTTAATATGACATGTTAGAGTACATTAAATAAATTTTATTCGTAGTGATAAATTTATTATGGCTTTTAAAAAAATTCAAATACTAAATAGTGTCAAAATTACATAATTGAGTTTCTAAAACAAATACTATATTATTAATTGATATATTATTAATAAAAATATAAGGTTCAGACGAAGGACTTAGATATGGTTATATATTAATAATGAATTACATGGGGTACACTTGGCATGTTATAGTATGTTTATTAACCATATAATATAAAAATACAAAGGGACTTGGTAAATAAAAAAATATTTAACAGAGTTAAATCTAAAAGATGAGTTTTATATGGTGACCTAAACCTATCCAAAACCTGTTTTTTGAGAGGTTTTCGACCCATACAAACCTTATCCTCAAACTAAATAATTTCTTATCCATTAGAAACATAATATGAATTTATTATGAAATAATAATTCAAGCTTTTCTTAATTTGACCCTCAACTCTCTTATAAAAGGGTGCTTCCCCTTCTCTTAATTTCACACCTACAAAGCCATTTGGATCATCCAAACCCTTCCCAAATATCCACCCATCTTCCTCACTTCATCCTATATACCTTTATTTGGTTATAAATCGAACCTATGGAGAAATTTTGATCAAATCAAAAAGAAGAACCTGAAGAAGAGGTAAATATCTCATCACCTATTTCAAGATCTTTTCTTCTGGCACTTTCTCTTTATTTGTTGTTTCCATTACAAAATAATAACTCTAGTATATTCTATAAACTGTGATGTTATTATAAAAATTCTACATCCATATTCATTATTCTATCCATCATATGAATTACAATGTCACCATACATCCGTACGTATAGTTTACCGTCTCCACATCGTGGTGTAGTTTGTTATTCAAACACTTCATTTATTGGATGGGTATAAAAATGAGTACAAATAATGTAAATAATAAATATAACATGTTAATGATTCTGTATATATAATATACCATCCAATTAAATATTATTTTACCATCAATATAATTATATTGTTGCTCGTGCGTACGTACAGATACTGTCTCCATGAACGCAATGAGAATCATTCCCGATCATAATCATTCAAGAATAATTTTCATTTTATGATTAGAAATATTGTGTATGAACCTAATATCATTCTGTGAATGAATCAAATTAATCCATTCCATAACAAACATTACTTAACTAACAAAGCATATAAAGGAAAACAAATCAGTTACCACCTGAAATGATGACACTAGTAAAATATTATTAACAAAACAATATTATAAGACCATATATGATATCATATTTATGTATATGATTCTTGTATAATTTAATAACAATGTTTTAATTATTATACATGAGGTTAACATACCATTTACTATGTAAAAGTACTAGGTGAATTTTAAATTCACTATCTCTTTATTATCTGAAGTTGTTTTTACGTAAGTATCTACTGGGACCCCTTTATCATCCACATCCGTGTTTTCTTAAAAATGTATTTCAAATTTTTTTTAATATTTACTAGACTATGACATAAAGTCATTAATACCCTAATTTTACCTTGTATGTTTTGAATGTAAGCTTTCCATCGATTTCCAAGCAATGTACTTTATGACCTTTTTGACAAAATTAAGGTAGGAATGTTTTTTAACTTATACAACAAGTGAGGCTATATTCCCCCATTATAACATTGTCAAAGATTCCCTTACAAGATTATAAGAATATTTTCAAAATTAATTTTTTCTTTTATAATTATCTTACTCTTAAATGATTTCAAAATATAAAGATATATTTCTCTCAATAAATTGGGATTTCATCTACGTCAACATCTTTAATAAAATTTACACTTGTTTGAAGATGATTCATTATGATACAAATATTACATATTTTATTTAAGGATTTGTGCTATTTTTGACTATGAATGTGTTATTTTTATACCATTCCTAGTTTATGGTAAACTTTTTGACATTTTGTATTCTAGTTTAAATATAAATATTTATGTTATGTTTCAACCATTTCATATAAAGAATGTATTGGACTTAGTATGTGATGGGTGGAGCCCATTATAGCTTCTCGATGCATCTGTAGGTACCAGGAGACAATTATACATGGAATTGGATGAGGTCTTTCCCAATTTGATATATATTTTAGGCCAAGGACTAAATCATTTTTAGACGTTTTTTCTGAGGCCTTAACAAGATGTTTCAGAATGTTTGGAATTATACATTCCCTAATTATGAAGATAATAATTATGGTTAATGTGGCTATTTGACTAGTATAATACCCATGAATAGGTTTTGTTATGGAATTATTTCTCAGCACATATTCAAGCCATATGGAGTCATGTTTATTATTTTTAAAGGCATGTGTTTTCAATTATTCAACATGCCTAATGTTTATATTATCTCTTGTTGTACTTATTACTCTTACTGAGTGTTTGAGATCCCCCCTTTATTATGTTTCATTTTCCCAGTATATGAAGAAGATAGTTATAAGTGACTTCCCGGAATAATCTTAGAGGCTTGGATGTTTCTAATGGAAAAAATAGTTTTCTATTTCTTCTGAAGTTGTAATGTTAAACTCATGTATGTATTTTGTTTCCAATAATAATGAATTGTTCGGTCTTTCTTGATATGATTCCTTGTATCATGACAATGCTATGTAATAAAGCACCGAATCTGGGTAACTGGGGTCAGGGAATTATAGTTGGTATTAGAGGAAGTTTAGTACAAACCTTGGAAACTAGATTTAGATAAACGTTGATTAGAGAACATTACCCTAATATACACATTGAGGATTGGTATATAAGAACTTCCTAGAATTTTGGTATTGTAGAGATTTTGTGTATTTTCCAAGAAATACATCCCTATCTAGATATGAGCTGGTAGAGGCGGATCAAGCACAAATGTACCTAGGAGTTATAACTCTAAAAAGGTGTTTTGGGCTTGACCCGGGGTACCCTAGTACATGAAAATGGGCCTTGTTGCACTCTTGGTTACAACACTCCCAAGGGATATGCTAAGGATAATTCACATTTTCATTAAAAAAATTATGAAAGATTTATGAGTATATAACTCCTCAAAGAAAACATTTTTTTATGTTTATGGATTATATACATAAATTTTTCAATTTATGTTTACTGTTTTTCAGGTTTGGAATTATGTATTGTGATTCATAAAGTAATCTAGTATATACTATTGTTTTTAAATTGCGCCTAGTGGAAGGAATGTAAAGAATATCAACGCAAGTAATCTATTTAGTGATTCCCCTCCTACTCAAGATAATTATAGTAGAGCTGGTGATAAAATTGATGTTGATCAGCTTATCACCATACTGGGACAACTCAATCAGGTTATGAAAAATAACCTTACCCGTATGGAGCACCCAGATCCATAACACAAAGGATCAACATTAAACCGCTCCATGAGGAAAAAACCACCAATATTCAATGGGATTACAAATCCATTAGTATCTAAGCAATGGATAAATTCCATAGATAAAAGATTTCATGCTTTGGGGAGTATCCAAATGGAACAAGTTCTCATGGTAGTTTATCACCTCACAAGAAATGCAGATCAATGGTGGTCATTGATCAAAAATACAAAGGTAGATGTATAAGTATCGAACATGGAATGGAGGGAGTATGAACATATTTTTTTAGAAAAATACTTTCCTCGTGACCATCGAGAGGATACAGAAGGGAAATTTATGAATCTAATATAGTAGGAGGATGAGAATGTTGCAAATTAGGAAGCTAACATCACAAGGTTATCAAGTCATGCTGAAAATTATATGCGTAACCCAAGAATTAAGATTGTTCATTTCTTTTATGGGATGAAACCATTTCTCAATCGATCATTAGTCTGGCAATCCTTCCAATCATATGAATATATTATCACATGTGCAAGCAAGACATAAAATTAATTCTCAAAGTCTTGCGACTTTAAAGAAAATAAAGAGAATAAGATATCTGCTGAACACCATGGGAATGGAAATAAGGAAATAGTGAAGAAGATAAGAGTTGAATTTACACCCTGTGATAATTGTGGAATAAAGCACACTGGTGCCTATCTAAAAAGAAAAGACGTATGATAAAAATGTGGAAAGAAAGGCCATATTACTAGTGACTGTAAGGGGAAGAAACAAGCTACCAATGTTCAATGATACAATTTCACGGAGATGAGACATTATTCAAATGAATGTCCTAAGTGTCAGGGAAACATACCTCATAAAAGGTCAATGGATCAAGGCCAAGTTTATGAGATAACTAATTCTATGTTTAATTCTCTAAAAGATGTGGTGGTAGGTAATTTAATGGTTTAATAAAGATTATCCAATGATTTATTTGATTCTAGATCGTCACATTGTTTCATATCTTCCTAGTTTTCTATGAAAATTATATATTTTCAATTTGAATTAACAAGGGGGTTATCAGTCAAAACTCTTAAGAGAAGTCTCATCACATTAAAGTTTTGTGAATTAGTTCCCATTAGGGAATATAATTTTTCATTATCTTCTAATATCATCTTCATACCCATGATTGAATTTGATATAATCCTCATAATGGATTGGATTTCGGAGCATGATTAGAAAATTTATTGTATGAAGAAATAGGTTACAATTTTTTTATGATGATAAGGAGTGCCATACCACTAGAGCAAAAACGTCACCAACTGATTCTTATCTAGATCCACACCCAGAATCTCTACTAAATTCAATTATTATGGAAGAAGAGAATTAAATAATTATGGGTGATGGAAAGAATGTTCAAATAGAGGACGTACCTATTGTCCAAGTATATATTGATGTGTTTCTAGAGGATTTACTAGGACATCCTCCAAAATGAGAAATTGAGTTTTCCATTTATTTAATTCGTGGTTCAAGGCCCATATCAAAGACCACTTACAAAATTTCCACTGTATAATTAGTGGAACTAGAGAAACAATTAGATGAATTTAGTAATAAGGGATTTATTCTCCCTAGTGTTTCACCATGGGGAGCCCCTATCATTTTTGATAAGGAGAAAGACGGATCTATGAGGTTGTGCATTGACTATAGGGTGATGAATGATATAACAATATATAAAAAGTATCACCTACCTCACATTGATGATTGTTTCGACCAAATTCATGGAGGTCAATATGTTTTAAATATTTAACTTCGATCTGGATATCATCAGTTGTGTGTCAAGAAGCAAGACATTCTGAAAACTACATTTCGAACCATGTACGAGCATTACGATTTTATAGTAATGCCTTTTGCATTGACTAATGAACACTCTATCTTCCTGTATTTAATTAGTATAGTTTTCATGAAATATCATGATGTCTTATTAGTGGTATTTATTGAGGATATCTTGGTATATACATAAAGCTACAAAGATAAGGAAAATAACTTGTGCACTATTCTAAAAACCCTCAGAAGAAAGGAATTATATGGGAAGTTTATAATGTTTGAATTCTATCTTTGAGAGATTTATTTTATTGGATATATTTTCTAAAAGGAAATAATCATTTTTGATCCTTTAAATAGAAAGGCAATCCATGAATAGCCATCACCGATGAGTATAACTGAGGTGCGCAGTTTTATTGGTTTAGCAGGTTATTATCAATGTTTCATCCAGAATTTTTCCTGGTTGTCTAAACCATTAACCAAGCTCACACGTATAGGGGTTAAATTTGTTTGGAAAAAAGAGTGTGAAGAATGCTTTGAAGAACATAAGAAAACATTAGTCAATGCTCCTATCTTGACTCTACTATCAGGGGATGATGTCATTCTTATTTATAGTGACGCTTCATAGAATGGACTTGGTTATGACCGTATGTAGAATGATAGAGTTATTTCTTATACATCAAGATAGCTAAAAATTCATCTGAAAAACTATCCCACTCATGATCTTCAGTTATCAGCTATAATCTTAACTCTAATGAGATGGAGACACTATCTCTATGGTAAAAAATGTGACATTTATACTGATCACAATAGTTTTAAGTATATTTTCTCATGGAAGGGAATCAACATGAGGCAAATGAGATGGCTTGATCTACTCAAGGATTACGATTTCACTATACACTTCCACCCGGGGAAGGAAAATAAGGTGGAAAATGCTTTGAGTTGAAAGGATCATGGAGTTTTTAACAAGATGATTGTTGAAAGGGATTATATTTTCATGGATCTAGAAAAGATGCATATGGGAATAACCATAGAAGGTGAAACATCAATAATTTTTTCAATGGTTTCCAAACCATCCATAAAATATAAGACAAATAGATCTCATACTAATGATAAAGAGTTTCAGAAGACAATTAAAGCTGTGAATTATGGGATATTGAGTGACATCATATATGAAAATTGAATTTTGAAATTTGAGAAGAGACTTTGTTCTCCTAAAATACCTAATCTAAAAAAAAATTATTTAATGTTGCTTATAGCTCCAATTTCTCTATACACTCTTGGAGCACCTCGATGTTAGATATTTGAATGAACATTTTTGGTGGGACAACATGAAAGGGATATTGCTTATTTTTTTCAAGATCTATGGTTTTTCAACAAGTAAAAGATGGAAGGAAACAACCTGGAGGAGTCAAGAAACCTCTTCCCATACTTGTTTGGAAATGGTATAATATTACGATGGATTTTTCATGGGGCTACCAATTATTCATAGAAGGAATGATGCAATATGGGTCATTTTTTATCATCTTACCATGTTAGAAAATTTTATTTCTATAAGAGAAGATTTACCACTTGAATGTATTTCAAAACTATATATTAATGATGTTGTAAGACTCTATGGTGTACCCCTATCGATTATTTCTGATCGCGATCCCCATTTTATATCAAGATCTTGGAAAAGTCTTTAGAAGTAATTGGATACTAAACATCATTTGAGAACTGCCTACCACCCTCAAACCAATGGACAATCAGAACGGACTATTCCAAACTTAGAAGACATGTTGAGATCTATCTCACTCAACTTTCATGGTATGTGGTATCAATATTTTCAACTGGTAGAATTTTCATACAACCATAGCTTCCATTCAATATTCATATGGCACCATATAAAGCATCATATTGAAAGAGATCTCGTACAATAACTTGTTGGGATGATGTTGGTGAATGAAAACTCATAGGCCCAGAACTAGTTGAGGAAACCATGGTAAATGTGAAGGTTATCCAAACCCACATCATAATAGCTCAAAGTAGGCAAAAGAGATATTCTAATAATCGGAGGATGGATTTGGAATTTCATGTAGGATACCATGTTTTCTTGATGGTATCTCCATGGAAGGGTGTTATACGATTCGGTAAGAAGGATAAATTGAGTCCTAGGTACATCAGACCTTTAGAAATTCTAAAATGAATTGGGGATGTAGCTTACCGTTTGGAAATGCTGCCAAGTCTCACCAAAGTTCATGATCTGTTCCACAGATCATTGTTGAGAAAAAGCACGTCTGACCCAACCCATGTACTCACCTATGATGAAATTGAACTGGAACCTGATCTGTATTATTGTGAAGATCCTGTCAAGATTCTTGATACCAAAGAACAAGTGATGAGAAACTTGACGACTCATCTGGTAAAAGTTTGATGGAGAAACCCTATGATGGAAGAGGAAACGTCGGAACATGAGGAACTTATGATGAAGAAACACCTGAATCTTTTTATAAAATTATATTATAGAAATTTTGAGGACTAAATTATTTTACAGAGGGGAGAATGTTACACCCCAAGCTTCCATTGTATGTCTCCCTTTGAATAAGGAAGTTTCTTGCATTGTGTGCTACATGAAGTTTTAACACATCATGACCAAACAAACTAGCCGTTTTGAATATTAATACCCACTTTTTGAAATTTTATAAATTTTATTTTTCAAAATGAACTTTATTTTTGAATTCCGAATATCGAAATTAACTTGGGGTGAATTTTTGGTATTTTTCTGAAAAGATTCAATTTTTTATGGATAGTGAAAAATATTACGTTATAATTTTGAACTGACTTATTATTTAAATAATTTGTTATATTATGTTAATTTATTTTTGGTATAAATATATACATAATAACTATATATGTTCAATGTAATTCATCAGAATCATTTTATAATAAGATTAGATATATATAATTTTATTGAACTTTTTATCGTCTTTTACCTACCTTCTATGAGGATTTACAAATTTTCATAAAACATAGTTTTACCACTTTATTGGGTTGAATTTTAAACATCCAAAAGACATGGTTGACATGAATAAGTAAAATTTGGTTCAATAAGATGAATGTAATTTTTGGTGAATAGTATATTTACTTTTATTTATCATGGTTAAAAGTAAATAGGATAATTAAGGATAAAAATGAAAATATAATTACCCTTACACATGTCCTAAATCTATTTGATAAGTGTAATTCCACCAAAAACAACCTTAGGAATAAAATATGATCCTATTAGGTCCACTTAGATTATATTAAAACATTTTTTAGAGAAGAGTTAAAAGAGTTTAATTCAATGTTTAATAAATAAACCATTTTTAATATAAGGATACACACAATATAAATTCATCTATAAATATTAATTAGAAAGATAAAAATATTTCCCACATAATGATATTTTATTTATAATTTTTAGACATAATATAATTTAATTTATTTATGACAAAATGATGTTGCAGTAGTTACCTTAATAGTGAAATATTAAAATTATTGATATTTTAAATATCTAAATAAATGTTTATTGATACTTATGATAACTTAAACTAATTTTATATGTTAATATTACATATTTGGGTTTATTGAATAAATTTTATTTGATGTGATAATGTTTTTATCACTTTCAAAAAATCAAATACTAAATAGATTCAAAATTGACATAATTGAGTTTTTAAAACTAATACTATTTTATTAATTGATATAATATTCTTAAAAATATAAGGATTTAAAAAAAGACATAGGTAAGGATATATATATTAATAATTAACCACATGGGGTTCTCTAGGCTTGTTATAGTAATTTTATTAACCATATAATAGAAAAATACAAAGAGACATGGTAAATATAAAACAATTTAACTAAGAGTTAAATATAAAGGATATGGTTAATATGGTGACATAAACTTGTCCAAAAGCTAGTGGTTGAGAGTTTTTCGACCCATACCCACCTTATCCTTGAAATAAATCATTTTTTATCCATTATAATCTGAAAATGATTTAACAATAAAATAATATTTCCAGATTTTCCGAAAGTGACCCTCACCACTCTTATAAAAGGGTACTTCCCCTTCTCTTAATTTCACACCTCCAAAGCCATTTTTCCTGGCCAAAAAATTCCAAAATATCCTCCCAACATTCCTTAATTCATCCAAGAGTCATTTCTTTGGTCGGAAAGCCATTCTAAGGAGCCATTTTGATCATATCAAAAGGAATAACCCGAAGAAGAGGTAAATATTTCATTACCTATTTCAAGTTCATTTCGTCTTCCACATCATCTTTCTTTGTTGATTCCATTATAAAATCATAACTCCAGTATATTCTATATACTGTGATGTTATTATAATAATTTTACAAACATATTCATTATTCTATCCATCATCTAAATGACAAAGTCACTATACCTGCGTACATACGGCTTACCATGTCCACTTTGTGGAAAAGTTTGTCATTCAAACAATTCATTATTTAAATGAGTATAATAATGATTATAAATAATGAAAATAATAAATATAACATGTTAGTGATCCGATATATATGATATACCATCCAATTAAATACGATTTCACCATCAATATAATGATATTGTCCATCTTGCGTATATATGGATTACCATCTCCACGAACATGATGAGATTCATTCCCCATCGTAATCATTCAAGAATAATTTTAATTGTATGATCTGAAATAATTTTTATGAACATAAAATCATTCTTTATATGAAACAAATACATCCTATCCATAACCAATATGACTTACGTAACCAAACAAATAAAAGAAAATGAATTAGTTAACACCTGAAACGATGATACAACTAAAATATTATTAATAAAGAAATATTATAAGATAATATATGATATCATATTTATGTATATGATTCTTGTGTAATTTAATGAAATTTATTTTACTAATATATACGAGTTTAACATACCATTGACTAAGGAAAAGTACACGGTAATGTATAATTTCACAATCTCTTTATTATTCGAGGTTGTTTTTACATAAGTATCTACTAGGATCTCTTTATCATCCACATCTGCATTTCATTAAAAATGTATTTCAAAACATTTTTAATATCTACTAGCCTCTGGGTTAAAGTCATTTATACCCTTATATGACCTCACATGTTTTTAAAGAAATCTTTCCATCATTTTTCAATCAAGGTACTTTATGACCTTTTCAACTAGATTAATGTAAGAATGTTGTTTAATTTATACTGCGGGTGTGGCTATTTTCTACCATTATAACATCGTCGAAGCTTCCCTTACAAGATTATTAGAATATTTTCAAAATAAATTATTTCTTTTATAATTATGTTACTCTTAAATTAGTTGAAAATAGAAAGAGATATTTCAGTTAAATTTTTTTGACTTCATCTAGGTTAACATCCATTGATAAAATGTCCACTTGTTTGAAGTTTATTCATTATGATACAAATATTAAAAATTGTATTTAAGGTTTTGTTATTTGTTTGATTTTGAATGTGTTATATTTATACCATTCATGGTTTATGGTTAATGTATTGACATTTCATAGGATATTTTTATTACAGATATTTATGTTATGTTTCAACCTTTTCATATGAGAAATGTATTAAAAAATGTATGGGACAGGTGGAGCACATTATTTCTTCATGATGCATCGGTAGGTCTCATGAGACAGTTACACATGGAATTGGTCAAGGCCTTTCCCAATTTGATATATGGTTTTGGCCAAGGCCTAAAACATATTTAGATGTCTTGGTCAAGGCCTTGAAAAGATGTTTCAGAAAGTCGGGCATTATACATTCCCTCATTATGAAAATAATAATGATGGTTCATGTGGATATTAGACTAGTATAAAACCCTTGACTATGTTTTATTATGGCATTATTTACTCAAATCATATTCCATCCATAATGAGTTCATGTTTATTATTTCTAAAGTCATGTGTTTTCATTTATTCAATATGCCTAATGTTTATGTTATCTTCGGTTGTACTTATTACTCTTACTGAGAGTTTTAGCTCACCCATTTCTTATGTTTCATTTTCCCAAGATATGCAGAAGTTTTTTATGAGTGACTTAATGTTATAATCTAGGAGGATTTGATGTTTCTAATGGAAAAAATTAGTTTTGTATTTCTTATAAATTTGAAATGTTAAACTTAGATATGTTCCTTGTTTCCAATAATACTAAACTGTTCGGTCTTTCGTGATATGAATCCTTGTATCATGCCAATGCTCTATAATAAAGAACTGACTCTAGGTTACTAGGGTTGGGGCATTACATGTGGAAAACTGGTTTGTCTATGAAACATCATAAATTTTATAAAAAACAATTATACCACCAACCTTAAAAACATGGATTACTCCTCATACTATATCATCATGATGTTTAAATGTAAATTGGAAAAAATCATAAGAAAAGTAAAACACTCTGAAAATAGGTTGAATGAGATCCCACCATAATTGTATGGAAAATTGGAAGAATAATGAATAATATAAGAAATATGATTGATGATCATAACAATATATATCTGACACATCCAACTACACATGATTTAGATTCCATATTGAGGAGTAATATGTATCATTATCGTTTGGAGTTGAGAGAGCTCAACAGGAGAGGAATATCTCTTAATCACTGAAAAAAGCCGAGGATTGTAAGTTCTTGGATTTTATATTTGTTTATGTCAGAATTCCAAATTCTTCTAAATATAAAATTTCTCATAGTTTTCCAAAAATTTCACCAAGCTTGTGCAAATCACAATCTAAGGAGGGACCTCGAATGGTTTTTATATATAATTTTCAAAACTGTCTGAAAACCTTATGTGTCACCTCTATGAAAAATTTTAGACCTCCTACATTGGAATGATCCTAGGCTTGCATAACTATAGATATATTGTGTGGTCCCTACTCCATTCAAAATTTCTCCTCATGGATTTGGAAACCATATGGTGTGGGCATCACGATATCTTTTAACAATGATGCCCAATATTATATTCCATCAACTATTGTTCTAGTCTCCAAAACATTCCCAAGAACCATCATGAACTCTGTGACTACTTAGGTACCATTTCAATGGCTACATAAAAGAATTTAAACTGAAAAAAAATTGATTTTTTACCTTTGATAAATTTTGGATTATTACACAAAAATCCCCAATTTATTTCATGGAAATGAATCCCTATGTAACCAATGAAATTGGTTAGAAAATAAATTTAATTTAAAAATGAAATAAGGAACGACAGATAATAAAGGATGATAAATGATACCCTACCCATTATTCCATCTAGAGAACCATAAATGAATACCCCATAATCCATCTTCGGTGGAGAGGTAGGGAGAGGATAACACCATTGGAGGCCCCTGGTCGATACCCCTAACAAGAAAAATAAATAATATGAAAAATATAAAACATTTGTTTAAAAAAAAACTAAAAAATATATAGTCATTTTCTTGGGAAGGATGCAAAAAATCTCCATCCATGCATCTTGATCATTCAATATATTTTCTCCTAATAAACAGAAATATTTTCACTACTCAAATACCCATGTTTTTCAGTATCATGAACCATACCTATCCAACCTGTAAAGCCCACCAAAACTGATAATTGAGACCTAAAATTAAAATTAAAATATATAACCATTAAATATAAAATTAAACATTACAAATTAATATTTGGGATGTTGATATTAAGGCCCAGGTGATGTTAAGGGTGTGTGATGGTATGAAATAAGAGTAATTCCCTAAAAAATTCGATGTTATGTATATGTTATGAGACTATATATTTATAAATTTAAGAGGTTATCAATATAAAATATGATAATCTCACTCTGAATTAAAGGTATTTATAAATTTATTTGGCATCATTTCCATCTAATGGTAATAAGTTTCCTATATTTGATAAGAACATTTCCCTCTTGTGAGGATGATGTTGCCAACTAAATATATGATGACTTCATTTTCACTACATGTGGTAGTATCTTACATTATTATGATGTAAAAATTACTTATATGATAGTTTATGAGCGTAAAATACCAAAAAAGTATTAATAATTTTTTAACCATTCCCAATGTAAGATGAGATTGTAAAGGTTTAGTTTTATGGATGTCGAGTAAAATTAAAAATCACTACATCTACTTTTTATAATTTTTCCCATTAATGAATTTTTTAATATTTGTAATTATTATGTTACTTTATATTTTTTAATTCATGTGGTGCATATTAGGAATCGGTTTGTTTTTCATCTTTACATGAGGTTCACAATGCACAATTCTACAATGTTGGTTGTTTAAATTCAAACAATGATATCACAAATAGTCATTAATACTCAAAACAACATCAATAATTTAGATAAATTATTAATTTTGTCATCACAAAGATTTATAGTAAGATCCTAGAAGTTTGTATGAATATATGGTCAATGTCTATTGGAGTCTAGGAAATGTACTCGGTTCTAATTTATTTTATTTTTATAATTTTTTTTCATTTAGAATTATGAGTTTTGTAGTCATTGTCTAGAAATTTTAGTTATGTAATATATTTGTGGTCATCCATTGAATTGTATGCATTTACATAGAAACCTAGATGATACCTTATATATATATATATATATCAGTTATTCATTATTAAGATTCTTCATCAAGGATAGTATCATAAATCTCTTTTATATAGTTAGATGGATGAATGGTCAAGAACGAGTTTTATTTAAAAATATTTAAAATATTATTATTACCTCAAAGCTAAAATAATTATAAAACATAATATAAATAGAAAAACAAATTATACTATTTTGGATAAAAGTGATCCAATATCTAAACATAATTTCTAAATTTATCCAAGCTACCCAATTAAATTCTAAATTTTTATGTGGAGTCAAAACTGAAATACATATTCATTTTATTGTGGAAGAATATCCAAAAATAACCAAAATTTTAATGGGTAATCAAAATCTATTCTAATGACATTTTCAACCATGTTTCACAACTGAGAAATCTATTCCTTTCTTAAATAGATAAAAACCTTACAACGTTACTTTTTTCACACCATGAGGCACAACCAAAAATAACATTTATATGGGGATTATTTTAATGAATTGGATTTTTTGGTATTATTTCTAGATTTTATGTTGAATATTTTCAAGATTAGGTGTTGAGATGACATTTTATTTCGAGACCCGATGATCCTAGAATAAATGTTTGAAATATAATAAATATAAAAAAAAATTCACGTACCATTGTCCTAAATATGTGGAATAATCCTTTAATAGGGGCCTAGATCTGAAATTTTAGGGCACTATTGTGTTTGTAGAAAGGGTTTTACCCAAGGTGAGGCATAATCTTTTTCGGTGTAGGGTTGTTTGTTAAAAAAATCGAGTGAAATTTTATGAAAATATTATTTATTCATTTTGTTCATTAACCGAATGACCTTGATTTTAATCTACATAGATGCCTTCATTTTCAATTTTTAGTGTTACATACTTAAACCTACAAATTTTAGGGGACACATTGATGGGGAGTTAGAGGATAACATGGCGAATGATAAATTATCAAGATCATATAAATGATTGTTGTGCCATTATTTTTCATGTATCTCCCCAATTATGGGAACAAATAACCATTCATTAGTATTGATCAATCCAGATTCTATATAGGATGTTGAATTTAAATTTCTATCCCATTATTAAGTCCTGATTTAATTCATATCAATTCCATGAACAAGAACTAATTCATGTATTTACAATATATTTTAATTGATGGATTTATTTTTATTGTTCTTTGTGTTTATATCCTATTTGACATTAAATTTATACCATAATTTATCAAGGATGAATGAATAAAAACTGATACTTTTTCCTCTCATTTTATGGCTTCTAGTTTTCTCCCCCATTTCATCGAACATTCATTGCAGTTAATTCCTTTTCCCCAAGGTTTGAAAAATACCTGTAATTTTGTTGTTGCAAAACTATTCTTACTGTAATAGATAATACAGTGGGTGTGGTTCACAATCAAGGTTTAAATAAAGGTGTGATGATGGTGGAGGATGATTGGAGGTTGATCTAATTATTTTTTTAGTTCACATTCATCTTAATTTTTATTTGTTATGATAGAGAGACCAACAGAGGTGTTTTCCAAGTATATTTGAACCCAGATTCAGACATGTGATGAAAAAAGGGCTCAGGAAACCCTGAATCATCAATTTCCAGCAAGGGTGGTCGTGAAAGTGCTTGTGGCCAACACAAATGAAGAACTTGTTGGTTCTGGAAAATCATTTGTTACATGGTGTGTAATCTGGAATTACATGTTCTGTCCCCCCACCCCACCTCATGCGACTCTAGGGTTTCTATGGTGAGTTAACTATCACCCATTGGGTGACCCTTCTATTGTTTCTTAGTTTTTTTTATATTATACATGGACACTTACATTAGTACATGGGATATGATAGGATATGTGATCAGGTACAAACAGAACTAGTTGTACACGGGCATGACCAATGTTACTAGGGCTAGAAAAAGCGACATAGGTAGATTTCCAAGATAACCCACTACACTGTGTTATATTCCTACATGTCATTTAAATGGAGTTATAGAATCCATTTGAGTCTACACAACATGGAGAGATCTATTTTGAGAAATGCACAGTGTGTGCTCTATGTATATGTTGTTTAATACCTTAAAGATAGATTAGAGATCTAAGAAACATTAGTTCAGTTTTTATTGGTTGAGAAAGTTACCATTAATCATTTCCCTCAATGATATAGTGCATCATTATGTCCACATCCCATGAATTTGAACCCCTCTAGAGTATGAGTCTCAAATGGAGTTCATGGTATCCCTTGGTGAGACTAGACATTGAACCTCTATCATTTTTATACCTCAGGTAGGGTTTTTGGAATCGACATAAACCAATTTTACAGTGTGTTGATCCTCCATCTACGAGTTCAAATCGGTAGAGTTAATGGTGTCATTAGAATATGATCCCCAACATAGTAGGGTGATCCATATTGGAATTCTGATGTCCCCCAGTGGTCCTAGGCATGAAACCCTATCTGAATATTTGGGTCTTCTAAGACCAGTGAGATTTCTTGGGAAAGTACCAATGATCATGACCACTTAGATGAGGGTCTCGGATGATATCATGTCTCATGGAGTGGTTTCTCCCAGAATGGAAATTAAATTGAGCAAAATCATATGGCTTTCAGTTGGTTGTGACTTCCTGGTGGCACATTGTTCTAACTGATTATATTTGGGTTTTCTTATTTATATTCAGTACATTATTACTATTAGGAGATGAATATTATTTATGCTTCAAGTTTTGTTTTTTCATGTTGCCTTACTGGGTATTATTATACTCACCCCTTCATAGGCTCTTCCCATATGTGTCGGGTCTTAGGAAGATGATGACCCTTTTGACACTATCCAAGGAGAAAAAAGAGTATATGGAGTATATATTGAGCCTAAGAGACTAATATTTTTTCAAGTGATTTAAACTGATCATAGTATATACCCTTGGAGCATGATAAACTCTCTATAATTTTTGTTTGGGCTTCTATTTGGACCCTTTTTTAATTATTTATTGTTGTACTCTGTTTGTGGGATCATAGATGTATTCATGAATTAGTTTAGTTTTTTATAATTCATAATTTTATAATGATTGGGATGTGTGTGTGTGTACGATCATTTGTTTAATGCCTCCCATTTGTAGGACATTCGTACACGGTGTCTTTCACCAGCCCCTAGCCTATTGGATGTAAGAATTTGGTAGTCCGGATATGGGCCATGTTGGGATGGTTCAGGATAGTGTTGTATTAGAAACAGTCAATTTTACATTTCTATTAAAGTCAATGAGATTTGATTAGGTAAATTGACTTTAGTGTTTTGAGTTCACCATTCTTGATAGGGACTCCAGTGTTGGTGAGGTTCCCAACATATACATACACCAGGACTCTGATCACATGCATGTCAACTCAACACATATAAAAATTCGTTATAGGAAAACATTAGTAAATTCATAAGATTGGAATGGATATGGGTTTTAATTTTCATATTTTTCAGATAACTAGATATACAATTTGATCATAGTACATCTGGTTTATTTCAAAATACATCCAAAAAAATCAAGATTGGGTTCTATTGTGTGATTAGAAGATGATCTTCAAAGTTATAATGTTTTAGTACTGGGTAATATACCAATGATAGATACTAAATTAGTTTTACAAGCTATACCACCACCCATTAAGAAGAATCTATCTCTGTATGTGATATTAGAGGATGTACATGGGTTGAGTGCACCACAAAAGTTCTAGAGGAAGAGACCTCCTAGGATTTGGGGTGATCCACATCACCGGGTGGTAGAGGACTAGCTATTGGATTCAACTCAAGTATTCCACCATTTGAGTACACCTTGAAACTAGATGTAAGTCCATATATTGAGTATTATTTGTGGATCTACTATCCAATGGTGGAGTTTAGTCAGTTAGTCAAAAAAATTAGAAGCTCTCTCTTGATCAGACCTAGTGCATATATTTAGTGATAATTCTTATCCATCCAAATTATAATCAATGTGCATCCAGAAGATTATAAATCTGTAGTAGGGATGTTTCACCATGGGAAAGAATTTGGGGATGTTTTTTAATCTCTCGTTATACTCTTAGCATAGGGTGTGAAGTCCATTTTTTTAGAATTTAACTTTGTGTAGGGATTTCAGGGAGATATCATGGATTTTTCGGTATCCCTATGCATTCCCACATATTTTCATATTCTTTAGGGAGCCTTAGTGGTTCAGAAAATAATGGTAGATTAGGTTCCAACAGTTGGTGCTGCTAGTGGGAACCCCAGAGATGATACCTCAGAAGAAAGTAGATGATGGAAGTCATGGGATCCAAGTGTGATTGATGCTTTATTAGATGATCATAAGACATATAATATGATGTATATGGATCTCAAGATGGTTTGAATCATCTGAGAGAGATTTTTTGTTTCTCCTACAACTGTTGGGATTATTTGGATCTAGATTTTCCAACCCGTCGTACAATGGATCAAGAGACGGTTCATGGACCACTATGTCCATGATAGATGTAGTATAAGGTTGGCCCACATGGTAATAGATGTGGTAGAGGGGATCAAAGTGTAGGAGGAGGTGGTCAGAGGTTTGAACTATTTCCACCACCACCCCCAAGTATTACACACTAGGATCAATGAGAAGGTGGTCAAGGATGATTCTAGATTCTGGATATGAAGGACTATGACTCTTAGGATCTTGGGATGATATGACATACAATCTATGTCTTTTACAAATTATCTGAACCATTAATAGAATTATATATGATTCATACATTTCATTACACTTCTATAGTTTGGTAATTAAGTATTACATTTGAGCCTTTGACTCGACCTTGGCAGTTATAAACTCCATCATGTTGTCACTCAGAAGTAGGATTGTTAGTAGAACATAAGATGGTTGAGTCATTTCTAGCTTGGGATCCACCAAAGAGTAGTATTGAGGGGAGGAGTTTCCATGGCATGGTATGGTAGTTTGATAGGTTTATACATTATTTCTCTAGTGTGGTAGAAACATTGATAGCTTTGAACCAGTAGGGGAATCCATTCATGTGGATTGAAAGGTTCCAGTAATGGTTTTATAATTATTGGCAGAGGTTGATGGGAACTCAATTCCTGAGATTTATAGGAGAGGTTATCGAGTATGTAGTGTTTTTTTGATGAATCATAGACTGAGTTTGGTTCTGTTTGGATTCATATATTGGTGAGGATTACCTATAGTTTATGTATTTAGAAACCAAATAAGTGGAACTATGTTATCCATGATCTTGATATAGCATTGGTAGCTTTCACACTGAATATGTGGTGGCACTACCTGATGGGAAAGCAGTTTATCACTTACATTGACCAAATTTTTTTCAGTTATATCTTCTCCTAGAAGGATCTTACCTTCAAACATAGGAAATGACAAGAATTTCTCCAATATAATGACATAAATATTGTCTATACTCTTTGGAATAAGAACACGGAGGAAGGTGATTTCAGTAAAAGATATTGTTCATCATTGTTGGATGATTTCTCATAGTATTTAGTCTCATTGTAGTTTTCCATTGATGAAATGGATTTTTCTTCATATATACAGTCAATGGTTACTAACCCTTCACTATTACATCATTTTTGGGATTCTCGACATGGAGATATTGACTATGAGACCATACATACTCAGGTATCCCCAATAAATGCATTGAATTGATATTCTAATGGTGGGGAGCATGATATGATTTTAAAACTAAAGAAAATAGTATTGTTGATGTCGCGGTAGGATGTGATGCAAGAGCTTAATATAAATCCTTTGTATGTAATTTTCTTTAATGTAATTTGATGGCTTGTGCTACATGAAACACTGAGTTCGAGCGCATCACAACTAACCAAACTAGCCATTCAAAATGAGGTTATGAATATTATTACCTTTGTTTTTAATTTTATATAATCCATCCAATTTTAACACCCATATTATGTTTTCCTTAGACATAATATAAGAACAAATTAAAATTTTCAAATAAAAGAAGTATTTATCAAAACAAAATGTAATTTTGCTGCCTTTTAATGTCCAATCATTTTTAAAACCAATATTTGACACTTTTATGTATTAAATTTGAGGAAATAAACTTCTTCTTTATAATAGGGACATAAAAATTTAGTACGGATAAATTTTTGTACTTTTCATCTAACATTCATATTTTTATGAATAGTGAAAAATACAAAATTATAATTATAAACAACTTCTTTAATCAAAATAAGTTATAGTGATAAATTATTTATTTTAATGGTTTTAAGGGATAATTAGATTATTTTTTAATCATTTAATCCAATGTTTTTCAATGGAAGTAATTTTGCATCTATATTGGACAAATCACATATCAATCTTTTGAAAGTTTTTGTTTCTCAAAAACTTGTATTCGGTATTTGACAATAGAAATATTTTTAAAAAATAATTAATACAACTTCTATGTTTTCAATTTAGTGAAATAGAAATAATTTTTGAATTTTAAATATAAAAATTATCATAGAATGAATTTTTGGTATTTTTCTGAAAACATTCAATTTTTGATGAATTGGGAAAAACACTACGTTATGGTTTAAATTCTACTTTTTATTTAAATAATTATTTATTTTATATAAATTTATTTTACATCCAAATAGATACATAATAACAATATAAATTCGATGTAATTCATTGGAGTCATTTTATTATAAGATTTTATGTATAAATTTTTTTTGAACTTATTACCTTATTTACCCACATTCTAGGCACTTTGGGAAATTTGCATAAAACCTAATTTTACCATTTTTTTGAATTGAATTTTTAATATCTGAGAGACACGTTTTATATAATTAATTAAAATGTGGTTCAATAAGATGAAAATTATTTTTGGTGAATATTAACTTTTGAATTTAACTAACCACTAATAAAAGTAATAAGGGTAATTAATGGTAAAAATGATATTATAATGACCGTAAAACATGTCTTAATTCTATTAGATAAGTGTATTTTGACCAAAATCAACCATAAAAATTAAATATGATCATTTTGTTCCACTATTACTAGATTAGGACATTTATTATTATTTTATATAATGAAGAGTTGAAAGTTTAAAATTAAAAGATTAATAACTAAACCATTTTTAATATAGGATTATACATAAGATAAATTAGACTATAAATTTTTATTATAAATATAAAAATATTTCCTACATCATGATAATTTATTTATAATTTTTAGGCATTAAATAATAATATTTATTTAGGACACAATGATGAAACAATAATTATGTAATTAATTAATGATTAAAATATTTGATATTATAAATATTAAAATAAATGTAAATTGAGAATATAGATGAATTAAAAGAATTTTAATGGTTAATATGACATTTTAGGGTTGATTTAATGAATTTTTTCAATGTAATCATGTTTATATGACTTAAGAAAATACTAAATAGTGTCTTAATTGATGTGATTGAGTTTTTAAAATAAATACTATTTTATTAAATTATATAATCGTCCTAAAAATATATGATTTGGAAAAAGGACTTATAAAATGATATATATGTTATTAATGAACCACTTGGTATTCTATTGAAATTTTATATTATGTTTATAAAACATATAATATAAAAATATATGGAGACATGGTAAATGTCAAAATATTTCACTAAGAGTTAAATCTAAAAGATAATGTTAATATGGGGACCTAAACCTGTCTAAAACATATTGGTTGAGAGGTTTTATACCCCTCCCAACATTGAAATGGAAATAAATCCATTTTTATCTATTATAAACCTATAATAAATTTATAGTAAAATAATATTTTATGCTTTTCCTAAAGTGACCCTCACCTCTCTTACAAAAGGGCACTTCCCCTTATCTTAATTTCACACCTTCAAATACATTTTGCTTCACCAAACCCTATCCTAATATCCTACCAACTACCCTTAATTCATTCTAGAGTCCTTACATTGATCATAAAGTCAACATATGAAGCCATTTTGATCAAATCATAAGGAAGCGTCCGAAGAAGAGGCAATAATTTCATCACCTTTTTCAATGTTATCTTCTTCATCTTCCACATCGTCTTTCTTTGTTGTTTCCATACCAAAATAATATCTATAGTACCATTTAAATACTATGAGGTTATTATAAATATGGTACAACCATATTCATTATTCTACCCATTCGATGAATGACAAAGTCACCATACGTGCGTACGTACGGCTTACCATCTCCATGTCGTGGTGTAGTTGTTATTCAACAATTAATTATTTGGATTGGTATAATAATGATGTATAATTTATATAATACTAAATATAACTTGTTCATGGTCCTATATATATGATTTAACATCCAATTATATACGATTTCACCTTCAATTGCATGATATTGTCTCTCATGCGTACATATAAATTACCGTCTCAACGAACGTGATGAGATCCATTACCCATCATAACCATTCAAAAATAATTTTCATTTTTTAAGAAAATAATATTATTGTTGATATTAATCATATACATCCTATCCAAAACAAGAATTACTTACATAACAAAACATATAAAAGAAAACGAATCAGGCAACACATGAAACAATTATACTACTAAAATATTATTAACAAAGAAATATTAGAAGATCATATATTATACCATATTTATTTAAGTGGGTATTTGATAATTTAATAACAATTATTTAACAATTATTAAATTGTTTAATATACCATTGATTAAGGAAAAGTAAATGTTAAGGGGTTTTCATCTCACATTTTATTCCCATGAGATTCATGCTATATTGGCCACTATTTCCTTTTTTGTGGTGTATGTACTACCCATGATTGTATTCTTTCTGTAACATAATTTTATTTATGGGTATTTATATCTTCATTTTATGATACTTATTTCATGGGTTGTATGTTTCGTAAGTTACCAAATCGTTAAGGGAATTTCAAATTTCAATTTCTACTCACTGGGCTTTACGTATACTTCATTGATTATTTTACTCTAATATTTTGTGTGGAATCACTATTTATTTATTTATTTAGTAATTTAAACTAAAATTTGTGTGGATATACATTTTATACCCATGATAAATCCATTTATAATTTCTAATGTCATCGATATAAACTTGATAAGATTAATCTTTAATCAATTTACATTCATCGAGTTAAACATCCTAGTCATTGGTGTAGTTTTTAAAAGAATATGTGTGAATGGCCTATGATTTATTTAAACTGAATATCCAATCACATTGAGTGTATTTATTTTTTTAACAAATAATTATTTCATTGATTTATCCTTAACCTAATGATATGGTATTTATAAGGGATTTCATCTTAATATACATTCCATTGAGACCACTTTGTTGTTATATGACAATTCACTTTTATATGGTGTACATACAGTACTTTCACATAGTATACCATGAATCCCTTTATTATCAAGTTATTATAATTTCTTATTAACTCAATTATTTAAAATCAAGAATCACTCATTTGGATAGGAACTCTAACTAAAATATCATTTAAAATGTTTTACTGATTTATTCTTATAAATATTTCCTATTATTGTCCTTGTTTTTAAAATTGTTTTAAGTATTTATTTATATGGACACGAATGTTTTAAAAATAAACATCCTTTTGAAAGTTTCAAAGTGTTAGGGGACACTTTTATTCCAAAATCTATTTTTAATAGCTTCTTGATAAATAGTGTGACTTTTAAATGTTTTCAAGAAAAAATAAGATATTTATCTCAAATAGTTTTACTGATTATTTTAATCTATTCCAATATCCTTAATTATATTTTATTCTTTATTGAGGTTGATTTATTATAATACATTCTTCTATATTTTATTAATTGAGTTATTTTTTACAGTGGATGTGTTAGTTTTATTCCATTCATTGTTTTTGGTTAATGTATTGACATTTCGTATGCTAGTTTTAATATGAATGTTTAGATTATGTTTCACCCTTTTCATATGTCGAATTAATTGGACTTAATAAGGGATGGGTGAATCCCACAATAGATGCTCGATGCATTGATAGGTCTCATTAGAGAAACTACTATCTTGGAACAAGGCCTTGACAAAAACTTATTTGTAGTCATGGAATGGGGCCTTAAATATGTGGTTATGATGTCTTGTTTTATGCTTTCCATCATTGTGAAATTATCTATTGATATTACATGAAACTATTAGACTAGTATAATATTCATTTGAATAAGTAAATGGAACTATTTGATTTATAATTTCTATATTTTGCAAAAGTTTATGTTTAAAAGGCTTCTTTTTTTGTCTTATACATTTCCTTAAACGTTTATGATTATTTATGATAGTTTCCACTATGTTGTTATCCTTACTGAGCATCTAAAATCACCCCTTTCCTATGTTTTATTTTTCCTAGGATGTAATGAAGTATGTTATGACTGACCTTTAGGCATAGGCTTTAGGATGTAAGATTGTTCAAAGGAGACACAATGTTGTTGTTTTTTATTTGATAATGTAATGTAAAACTTATGTATCTATCTAGTACTTCCAAATCTACTAGACTAATTAGTCTTTCAAGACATGATCTATTGTGATCATGCCAATGTTAAGTAATAATGAACCAACCCTAGGTATGTAGGGAGTGGGAATTATAATTCATTTGTTCATTGGATTCATCTTATTCAACATGTCCAAGTTCCCAATCTAAATAAATGTGGCCCAAATAAATCAATCAATGTGGAAAATATTTTTGGCCGAAAATAATATACCCCTTATCATTAAAGGAGACATGCCTCAGTATAAAGGTAAAATAATGAAGTTATTTATATTTTATATGAAATAGAAGTTAATGGACAATTTTTACATTAAATTTCTTGGAAGAAGTAGCTCATTAATAAAGTTTTTACACACATCAACGTAGAGGAAGATGTAGAGTCTCTTTATTAAGAAAAATATATATTCATAAATTAGAAATAAACGTTTTTATGTGTTTTTAGAAATAAAATTTGGGTAAATAGAAATCAAATTTCATAAAAAACTCTTAAAAAGACAAATTAGAGCATTTTGGATTTCTAGTGGGATGAAATGGTAAAAACCTTAGGGTGATAGATTATGGAGAAGAATTTTTTTGTTCTATATCTTATCTTTTAAATGTTTTTTAATGGCTCCCACATCCCCCTTTTTCATTACTAACCTTCAAGCAGAGAAGGTAAAACTCTGTGTGATTTGGGAAGGGGATGTTTTATTTTTTGTAATTATTTATTTCCAAGACATCAAGAAATAAATATTCTCATTCTTTTACAAATTTGTTTCAATATTATAGTACATGTTTTTATTATCAAGTATGATCGTAGTTGGTTTTAGATTCGATTGTTATCACAGTTTTGATCATTGATCATTTTCTACCTATACTATGTTATGGTTTATATATGAAAGAATATACCAGGTATTTTTGGTGAATTACTAAGTGATCATAAGTATGTGTTGGAGGGGTAATGGAAATTATTGATTATTTGAGACAAACAAGACCCGAGCAGGTAGCACCTATGTTAATTGAGGGTATTTACTATTGCTAACATTAACAATAGATGGAATGTAGAAAAAGATAATATTTTGGAAATTTTTATTCTCACCATTATCATTTTTCCCAGGGAGTGATAGGAAGTGTTCATGGAATCTCACTTTTATCATCTTATAATAATATTATTTCATAACATGGAATGAGGATATAATGGACTTGGGAAAATTAAGCATAGACTAAAATCTCTTCTTATATCACTATTTTTAAACACATGCTTCATTTATTTTCTTTCAATTTATAATATCATTTATTTTTTTCTCAAATTTAAAAAAAATATTTGAAAAAAATATTTTTCTCTAATTTATAGTGAAAAACATTATTGTAATGTTATCCTCTCTAGAGAAAACCTATGTAAAACATTATTATTCATTTTAACTTTGGAAATAATTATTTCTTCCCTACCCTTTGACATGCACCTTTCACTATCCATCTGTACCTACCATATATATGTTAGGGAAAACACACCCAAAACATTCGGTTTTTGGCATGTGGTGCATGATGTGAGTGGGGTGTACAAAGAAATAAAGATGAAAATAAAATATATAATAATCATACCAATAATCCCAACTTATTTGTTTTCAATAAGAATATTATACCACATATAAAATCAGCATAAACACATCACAACCTCTACTGCTTTCTCTACCACATATAAATTTACAACACCATATATGCAATGCACAAGACAGAAGTCTAATTACACATTTCATTCAATGTTAGTCCAAATTATAAATTTTTTGTAACCAAACAATTTCATTAATTTCATTTTAACAACTACTACTTTAAACAAACTTCCCATTTTAATTTTAGTTTTCACCATTTCAAAAATGTTTGGGTTTTCACTAAATCAAATTTACCTATCCCTTTTATTTCACACTACATTATCCTTCGATTAATTTTATCCAAACACTACAAAACATTTCCATAATTCTTAATTAACCACATCAAATATAAACTATTTTCATATTTATATATTATATTTCAATAAAAAAATTAAACATTATCACCCAATATATAGTTCATTTATATTCATCTAAAACCTTTCCAATATCAGTTTCATATTTATATATCACATATCTACATGAAAACCCCCATGAGTAATCCCTAGTAGATAAACATACCTATAATTCTAATAATTACTAATAAAAACCCATAAATCAACATCACAAGAAAAGGGGAAACAAAATAACTTCTTATTCTTATACAACTACTTCAATTACCATATTTAAGTTATTTAAAATTTTTATGTGAGGTGATTCCATAATCATAATACAGTAAAAACCATATATTGAGAGTAGAATTCTTAGTAAATAGTCATCCACATTTTCTTTTTAGTTAAATATAAAAAAATGCTAATAGGATTCTTGTGATAATCACACCAACTTTCCAGGATAATATTTTTATTATCTAAATTAACACAACATTTAATAATAATAATAGTATTCTTGTATGCATGGGATTGTATTTTATAGTTAAATAATAAACTACAATATGAAAAAATTAGGTTAAATATATGTAAAAGTTGGTATCATATTTAATTTCAATTAACCAATATTTATTAATTTGATTTACATCATCTTCCCAAAGGATAAACAAAATCATATCCCCTCCCACATGTTAAAACTATATGAAATAAAAAGTATCCCTTACTTAGTGAATATAATGGACTCAGACTATATATCAAGTATAGAAGACAGAGTAGATATATTTATCCTTTAAATGGAGTTTTGGTGATTATGGATGAATATTTGATCAAATACATATGTCTTACAGATTATAAGAGGTATTTTTTGGATAACCAAATCTCAAGAGAAATAAAGAGAGCCTCATTCGAGGGAAGGAATATCATTCTTAATAGTAGTGGATACCCCTCCCCTAATTATACTTTTAACATTCAATATTTTATTCCTGACCAATTCCTATTAAATTGGTTTCAATAAAATTGTCATCAGACCACCATCTAAGATCATTTAATATTAATAGAAGTTATTAATTTCATTTAGAACACTAAAAATATTTCAAAAAACTGATTTCTAAAAAAAATATCATTAATTGTTTATGAAAATGAATTACCGGAGGATTTGGGAAAGAATAGTTTTGTTTTGAAATTTTTTATGCTACCCTTATGCAGGACGGGTTTTTTACATAATGGTAAAGTAATTTTAATCTTTCACTAATAGTAACCCTTATGTGAGACACTAGAATTACATAAGGGTAACATTTCTTTACCTTTATCTAGTGATCAAACTTCAAGGATACCCCATTGTAGCTTCTAAATATCAAGTTCGACCTTTATTAAATACTCAAACACCCTTACACAACTCTAAAAAATTTAATTTACCATTATGAAAAATAATTATTAACCAAACACATGAATTTAAAAACTATTCTTACCTTCACATGACTCTATTACGCATGTGGTTTACCCTTACACAATGCCACAGTACAATTATGGGAGCTTCAAGTACCCTTACGCATCTCATATGACCCTTATGAAAGTAGCATATTACCCTTATATAGCTAGGGGTAACCCTATTTTCCACTTGATATAGCTTACCTTTATATAACACATAGAGAAATGGGATTACCCTTGCACAACTATTTAACAATATGAGTTACCATTACAAAACATTTTTTAGGCAAAAGGGTAATTATTTCTTTAGAAATATTGAAATTTAAATTAAACTATCATTTAAATATTTATGAAATGTGTATTATTAATTACAAAAATTACAAAACACATAAAAATTAAATAAATCATTTTCAAAAATACAAACAAAACATCTAAATAAATTGAATAACATTAAATAATTCCAAATAATTTCTCATTTAAACTTTTAACATATCAAAATTACTTCAGTAATTTGAAAACCCATTTTTAATCTACTCTATAAATTACAAAATCATTTCAAAATAACTTCTAAATCAGTTTAAATCACTCCCAAACCATGAGAAATCCTAGAATGACTAAAGAAGTATTTAGAAAAAATCATAACTTTAAAATACCCCAATATAATGTATCCCAAAACACCATCTTATGATTTATAATCCTTCCCAAAATTTTCTATCATATAAAGAATACAAATCCATTCGTTTCTGCAATATTTTCAATATCATTTTTAATTTTTTTCCCAGTATTTTTAACAATAAAGTCTTCATTTTCTTCTAGATACTGATAAATTTAGATTGTTTATATTAATTTTGATAAATATCCATAGATTGTTTCTATTAAATTTAACATTAATGGGAACTATTTTTAAAATAAATTTACATGCTTTAAAAAAATTAATTTCTATTATTTAAAATTTACTTATATTTCAATTTGCACAACCTAATCTATAGGTTCTTTACCAAATCGATATATTTCTATATAACCCCTCTAGTTAAATCATTCCCTTATTATATAATTGTATATATATATAGACATGTTTACCTCAGTGGATTTAATAACACTTTTTATTATATTTCTCATAATGGGGGCATGATTCTAATTTTCAAAAGACAAAAGCATCCACTATTGTATATTATTCTATGTCTTTTCTTGATCATCACCTTGGTTTTTTGAAAAATGTGATAATTTTTTCCTCATTTGTAAAAAATATAATCTTCTTCACTTAAATAACTACAAAAGTTTCTAGGAAATGATGTTTTATTCAATCTCATTTACATAGAGAGCCTAAATTTTTAAAATATAAGGTTTTAATAACTCTTATATAAGAAAAAATTAATCTCTTCTTCCCAAGACCTGATAACATATAAATATAATCATTTATCATTCAATATTTATATACTTTAAAACAAATTAATAAATAAATAAAATACATAAAAATAGATGGTTTTTTCAAATTAATCAACCAATGGATAAATTCACATATATATATTTTTAATCAATTTTTTGTACTTATGTCATTGATAATTCACTTCTTTCATTAAATGGTTTTTCATACCAAATTAGAATAAAACAACATCAAAATGTTTTTTTCCAATATCATCAAATACAACCAATAAAAAATGTTATTTAACCTCATAAAAAATAAGAAATAATTTATAATGTTATTTGATTATTTATAAAATATCCATAAAATTTAATTTTTATATCATAATACAATCATCACACTAACATAAATCATCAAAATTTTAATGAACTGTTCATCCTCTACTTAAATTGGTTTTGAAGATTCCTAAAGAAAATATTTTGTTATTTACTAAATTTCATATATATCAAGAGTATTAAATTTTTCCTCTTCATCAATGATATTTATAGATTGATAAACGTTAGTATTTTTGACAACACACTATCATATTTATAATAAAAAAATTATTTCCTTTGATAGAATATTAATTTCTTATTTTTTCACTATTTTTTCAATATTCACTCTCAATATGTTTAGGGAAATAGTTTTTAAATATTATACCACAAAGAGTCCCATATTTCATAGTCTTGTGAAATTTAATTTAATATAAAAATAATCAACTTACAATGCCTTGTTTTTATTTAAATCGAATAAAAAATAATATATTTTTATTTTAGAAATAAAGAAAATTTATTTCCACAGTCAAAACATTTGGTATAGTACAAATTTAACAAATAATTTATATAAGTAAAAATACATTAATTATAATTATATAATAATAATGAAATCATCAATGCACATTCTTCATGAATAAACTATGAACCCAAAATATTGTATAACATAATAGTTTCATATATATTTTTTAGAATAAAGAATTTTAAAATTGGAATATATAGTGAAATTTAACCAATATAAAAATAGAATTAAGAAATGGGATGAGATAATATGTTATTTATAAAATTATACCTAAAATAATTAAATTAATAAATAAATTTATTTTCTTTAAACACAATTAATATCAAATCTATTTTTATAAAATCAATCAATTTTGAGGAAAATATTTTGTCAAATTTTCATCCAACATATGTATATTATTAATGAACTCTATAGAAATCACATTTTTTAGTATGATCACATAAAAATGGATAAAATTGTTAGAATATTTCATCAATAATTGACTAATGATATATTTTAAAATGTTAATTTCATCCATCTTATCAAATTTAATTTAATCATGTTAAAAACTAAATGTAATGAAGTGGGTGTATAATTAGTAAAAGATGAGAAAAAAAACTACCTAAAAAATAATTTTCATTAAATGATGTTTAACCCATTAAAGTTTCTTTCCTACTTGATTATGAATATAATTTTTTAACTATTAAATTATAGATCCAACGGTATATTTTTTTATTCAATAAATAACCTTAAAATAAATATTTTATTAATTAGTAAAATAAAATTTAAAAAATTAGAAAAATAAATCAATGACTTGAGTAACATTAATGATATGTTAAAATTCGTTTATTGGAAATAAAGTGATATTTCTTTTGTTGGTGTAGACATTCATAAAAGTTTCAATCATAAAATATGATATCTAGCATTTCAATTTTATTAAATAAAAAGATAAAAAATATTCTTTTGTATAAATTAATTTTTACTGGTCTGATAGCATTACTGGTGTCATGTTTATGGAACTAATAAGATGCGATTGTGTTTTTTACTTTATAGAATAAATATTTTTCTTTTATAAAAAAATATTTTTATACATAAATATGCATGCATATATGTATATACGTACATATATTCCATATAAAGGAAAAAATCATAACCCTTTTTTTGATAGGAAACATATTTTTTAATGACCTCAATTATTTCTTAGTAAAAATGAAAAACTATACTAAATTGGTATATTGATCCAGCTACATCAAAATTACTATTCTAGAGAATACATAACCTATGAGAATAGGAATACAAAACCACTTCAAAAAATTTCAAAAATAGATGAAAATATTCCAAATCAATAATTTAATAACCAAAACCTTCATGTAAAATTAGTTTTTGAGTGTAAAACCAATATTAAACCTCATATAAAAATTTATTTTTAAGCATCCTAGAATTAAATCATTTAAAATATTTATATGAGGCTTCATAAAAAATTCTATTTTTGAACATCATGATAGAAGATTAAAAGATCATGATCTATATTAGTTTTTGATTAAACCTCCCCTTAAGTAATTATGGCTTGTATAAAAGATAAAGTCACAAATATTTAAGTTTAAATGAATAGTTTATTCATTTCATGATTTATCCCCATGATCTATGGTGAATTATTCTAAATGATTCAATTTTAATCCCCCTACTTTGCACAAGACTGAAATAATTCGTCCTCTTTGAAAGTATATCACTAAAATAGGAAACAATAATTGTCTATATAATTGTAAAATTTTTCAAACTAGAAATTATTAGAAACATTGGGAGGAGAAAACTCTATAGCCTATGTATTCAATCCTTGGGGAAAGATTATTTTTTTGACAGCATTATAAGAACATCCACTAACCTCAATCCAAAAAACTATAAAAAATAAATTATAGTAAGAAGTGATATTTCTTATTGATTTAATATTTTTCACAACATTACACAAAGAAGCCTCGCAAAAGGTACATTTGTGTCAGGTTAGAATTATTATGATGAAGACACCATAGGGTGGTGAATGTTTATCCTTCAAAACATTTGAATGATTCAAAACAACCCTCCTGATAGGCATTAAATCATTACTTTTCACAAAATGATGAGTAATAAGTGTAAAGAAATAAATAAAATAACATAATGATGTATAGTGGTTTAGGGCACAAAGACCCCCTAACCCACTTCACTAATAATCTCTCAATGACCTAGGTGATTTTCACTATTAATTATTTTTAATAGAAAAATTATAAAAATGAGTATAGGCTGTTCGTACAATTTCCATAAAGGGTTTTGTAGGCCTTCTTATTTTTTTTATAGGCAACCAAATTGTCCACAACATAGAATGAGAAGCTTATACTCATTCACACCATGACCGAGTCCGAGCATATGATACTCCAATTAGGTAATAGAGATTCATTAGATTGAGATAAATAGTTTTTTCTAACATTTTCAATAGAAAATAATAAATGTGAATGATATTAAATAATTTAAAAAATTAGAATAAAAAATATTCAATTTTTTAAAGGATTTCTTCAAACAAAAATAGATAAAACACTAGGAAGATAAATAAGAATGTATGTATATGAATTGTAACATTGACATATGATTTTTTGAACCTATATAAATATATTTAAAATTACGATTTCATAACATTAATACCAATATTAGAAATTAAATGAACTATATAAAAATAGGTATGTCACAAAATTGTATCTCGGAAGGAGATTAAATTCTGTTATTTACAAGAACATAATTATGTATTTTCAACACATATATATCTATCTATATTTATATAATAAACATATTAGTATTTATAATATAGATCAAATAGATCCAAGTAAAATGATTCCAGAAATACCAAATAATAAATCCGAAATATTTTAATTCAAAATCATTAAAAGAGCATCGTAACTTCCCTTAGAAATGGGAATTATTTTTATCCATTTAATATGATCCATTTAATTAGTTATAAAATAAATTAAAAATATATTTACCTCTTAGAAGACCATTGTAGAAAAAAAGTATAATAACGTTAATTTAAAAATCTATCATTGACCAGTCAAATATAGGGTTCCATCACGTAGTTACAAACTTCCAAAAGTATCATTTAAGATGTACGTTTTTTTACAAAACTTGGATTGATTAACCATATGTTTTTTTTCAAACATATGGTTTCTTCCAATTGTAGGATTTTTGATACATAACTTTCTAAAAAAATAGTGTTTATGATCCATACATTTTATTACAAATGTAGGGTTTCTAAACCATATGTTACACTTACAAACATAGATATGAATAGCATTTCTAGAATAATTTTAAAAAGATCCAGAATACAATAACAACTATTTTCCATAAATCAATGTATTTTGTATGCTTCCAGGATAAAAAAATATGAAAAAATATCATTATCTTGAAATTTACTTCAAATCAACTTTTTTTAAATAAATGTGAGTGTTTGTGAGCATTAAAATTGAAAATTAATTGATTAAATTTTTTAATCAAAAAATGCCCAAAAATCTCATGAATTTTATTATAAAATTTGATAAAATAAATTTTAAAATTAAAATAAATAATAAATTTCTTTATGAACAATTGTTTTATTTATTTAAAATTATTGAAAACTACTCACAAATTTCTTTTAAATAAAATTATTATAAACTTCTCCCCATTTTGTGACATCAAAAAGATGAGAATAATTTTTTTTAATAAATACTCTAACTAAATTCATGAAAAATTCAATATAATCAAGAATCCATGAGAACATAAATTACATTATTCAATGAATAATAATGTTTTTTAAATAATTTATTGAATAATTTAATTCTTATAATAACACATACCAAATAAACATAATCCCCCAAATACATGGAATGATTAAAGGAATTATATATACTATTTCATGTTTTTTTAGTATGTTTTGAAATAATGTAATTGTAAATAATTTTAAAATACATTTTGTGCATGTAATAATTGAGTAAAATATTTAAATATATAATTATAATTATTTTTTACTCATATTAATATACAAATTTACCACATGTAATGAATTTTAAAGTAGTCAAACATTAATCATATTTTTTCCCATAAGATAACCATTTATTTAAAATCTTAAGATCATAAAAACATAAATGAAATTTTGAGTCAATTTATAAAACATATTTTTATTAATCACATTATTTAATCAAAATTATATATAAGATATTGAATAAAATTTATATCTGTAGAAAAGTTAGGGTGTTGGGACGGATTAGATAGTTCATATGAACTTTCTTTCCTTAAAACATTATTACATAAATATTCATAAACTCATTTCTGATATTTTTTTTCTGAATTTAACATCCACATATCATTGATATAGAAAAGAATATGAAAACTATTTAACAAAATACACATTTACAATATCAATATCCAATATAGAAAATTTTTTCCTTATGAATAACTCCATCTAACATTTCATTTATACATTAAACACTGAAAAGACTTTTTTTAATCAAAATTTCTTTCACATTATGATAATCTCTTTGATGTGTACCAAAAATTTATTTTCTAAATGATACTTTTTTTTATCTCTTCTAATGAATTTCTAGAATATTCAGTTTAACATTTAGATTCACTATTTCATTCTTCTTATTATTGACCTTAAAAAGATCTTTATATGACATCTCACCTCTAATCATTTGAGATGATGAAACTTCTAGTTCATCAACACCATGAACTTCTTTATATCTTTTATAATTCATTTCAAATAGATTCAAAACATTAGAAAATAATTGTTATCTTAATAGATCATAATGAAGGTTGCCTTTTGTTCTCCTCATATAAATACTTTTCTATAACTAAATATGTTCTTATTTTCTTCATCTTGTTTTGACTAGTTTTAGAATACTTTGAAAAAAAATATTTCAAAGAATAAAAATAAGAATAAGTTTAATATATTAGCAGAATAATAATCTAGGTTTTTAAGGGAAGTGGATACTTTTGTTTTCTGAAAATTTTGTGACAACACTTCAAATTTTTTAGCTGAAAATACAAAATAATCATTTTAGGTTTTAACTATTGAAATAGAATATTAAATAAGAATGATATTTAAAAATAAAGAATTTTGTAAATTAATTTAATTAAAAAAATAAAGATAAAATTATTTTTAAATGTTTAAACAATAAATATAGATTTTTATAAAATATTTTTTTTTAAAATTTGAATTTATTAGAAATATGGTTATGAAAGTATATAGACTATTATTAATAGTTTAAATCAAATATGAAGGAAGGATTTAAAAATATTAGTATAAAATAACTCTCTACTCCCATTTTAAAAAAAAAATAACTCAATATTAATACAAATATGAAAATATTAATGTATTACTTCCTAGGGTATTATATCCAGTTCTAAGTATTTTGTATAATAAAATACATTAGATTCGATCATTCCTTTGTCAAGATAAAAAACTTTATATATTTAGTAGAAAACTGATTAATGATTTAATAATGTATTCTATTTCTTTAATCTTGAAAAAAATCAAATAAATGTTATTTGGTACTTATATACTTTTGGGACTAGCTGTATTAGCATATATGATTTTAGGTAAAAAAACAGTTTTTTTGTAGAACTTCAACAATTATAGTTAAATAGTTATTTTTGAAAAATAAACAATTTGAACATATAAAATGAGGTATTTTGAATAAATATACATTTTCATAATTTCCATTAATTTCATAATAAAAACATTTCACAGTTGGGATTCCTTCCCAATTTTATCAAAAAAAAATTGTTCCCATATAATTTTGGTATTTCACCATTACTCTTTATTCTGTGTTTTAGTAGGTGAATTTTATTTTTACCAATGGTTTGATTCAAATATTTATCTTCTTTTATAGGAATATTGGATACATACATTAAAGTTTCAACTTAATCCAATAATTCATTAATTTTAATTTAATTCAGATTATGAAGAAATTTGGAAGAATTAGATTTTAAATCTCTAATTTGTCTTAAATAACTATATTTATATAATAAAATAGAATCATATGATTTTCTATTTTTTATAGTATCCATTATTAAGGATTTAAATTTATCTTATAGTATAAAGAAATAATTATTTAATTCAACATAATAAATTCTTTTATAATTAGTTTGTTTGAGAGTAAGAAGACTGTAACTCATCAGTTTAATCCATAAGACATAAAATTTGTTTCTTAGGATCTGCACCATAATTTATATATGATTCATCATTTGAACCAGATGAATCAGTCCATTTATGCTTTATAATTTTATTATATTTTATTTTATAATAGGATTACCATTGATATTTAATCAATGGACAATTATACTTTGAATGACCTTTCTCGTTGCATTTACATCATCTATTTCCATCTATTCATTTTTTTGATGTTTTTGAGATCATTTAAAAGGATTTGTTAAATGTTTATCTTAATCTGTTTGACTTTAATCAAATTATTCATTGGGGGTGGTTTTGAGAGTATCATCTATATATTTAATATGATTATCATCTTTGGCCTCCACCTCATCTTTATACATCTTCAAAGTTCAAATTAGTTATTTCATTGATTGTTCTATAAATATTTTATATTTTCATATAATAGTAGATATTACATTCCACATAAACGGTAAAAATATATTTACTTTCTACATTGGATCTTATTTCATAACAAAATCTCCCAATGAAGCATTATTACTGACAATGTATATCAATATCTCATTCATTAGAGTGACATTTTCATCTTCAAACACTCTAAAATATCAAACATTAAATTTACAGTATTTTATACCAATTTTCTAATCGTATCAGTTCCTTATAATAAATATAAATAGTCTACTACATATCATATGTAATAGAACATTATGAAACATAATTAAACTTATTATTCCCTAAACCACCTAAAATATAATTCATTTCTCTTGAATTAAGATCATATTATTTTTCTTCATCACCATTACACTATTTCAGATCTCATTTATGAATTTCATAAAGGATGAAAACCTTTATAAATATATGTATTCAATGTTTAAAAAAAAAAAATCATGTGATCATCACATCATCCATAATTATGGCCCTTAAAATAAGGCACACGGATCATTGACATACCATATCTAAGATCATCCATTTTGAAATTTGTCTGCTTCCTAATATTTAACTCCTTTTTATGCGATTAGAAAAATATTTTGGATAATACATTTTATTATCATATAGGAAAATAATTCATGAATTTATAAAAAAATAAATATACCAATAGATCTCTGCCTTTGATACCCCTTGTTTGATCAGAATGAATATGATGATGACACCAGAGTGGGGTGAATTTTCATCCTTTAAAACCGTTGATAGATTTTAGAAAAACCCATTGATATGTAGAATATCTATCCATCTATATTAAGAATAATTAAGTCAAGAAAATAAATAAGGAAAATTACACAACAATGTATAATCGTTCAAGTCACAATGATCCCCTAGTTTATTTCACCAATGCTCTCTCCATGAGCTCAGTGATTTTCACTATTAAGTTCTCTTACCATCAACTTCTACAAATGAGTAAAAATATTAGATATCTTTAAAATAATTCTTCTAAAAAGCCTTCTCATTTTTTTAATGAGAACCAAATTGTCCATATCTTTTTCTGAGAATCTGAAATTCCTTCACCACCGTGGCTAATTTCGTGCTACTAATACTCTAATAAATCAATATAGATTTATTTTGTTCATTAAAAATATTTTTATCAATGTTTAAATAGAAAATTATAGATTTGTATGATATTCTATAAAGAATATAAACAGTAAAAAGTGATCAATGTTGTATATGATTTGTTTAAAAAGAAACAGAGAAAACACTAAACAGACAAATAAACATGTATGTCTCCAAAGTGTAACTCTAAAAATCACTTTTTTCGGGAATATAATACAATATTTGACCATAAGATACATCTATAATGTCATAAATTGTAGTGACTAGGTCAACTAAATCAATACACTTATGTATCAAATGTTTACCACTTAAGGAAATGACACACAATTATTTACAAGCACATATATTTTTATTTTCAATGTTTATTTCTCTATATATATTCATAAGATAGACATATTAGTAGTTATATTGTAGTTGGGAACCTCTAAGTCAAATGAATTTTGAAATACATCATAATAATTTGTGAATATTTGACTTCAAAATCATTCAAAAAGAGTTATAAATTATCCTTAAAATAGAAACATTTTAATCCATTTAATATAAGTCTTTGTATTGGTTATAAAAAAGAATTAATGAGATATATACATATGGAAATATGATGGTAGAATATGTAGAAATACATTTAATATAAAACTCTATAATTCACTAGTTAAACAAATATTTCCTTCAAATTGTGAAAAACTAAAAAAGTATGGTTGAAAATAAATAGTTATTTACAAAAGTAGGGTTGATGAACCATACATCTGTTTCTAAAATGTAGGCTTTCTTCCGAATGTAGGGTTGTTAATCCAAACATTTCCAATAGCGTAGAGTTAATGATCCATACGTTTTTTTTCCAAATTTAGTTTTTTTCAAACCATATGTCATGATTACAAACATAGGTTATGAATAATGTTTCTAGAGTAGTTTTAAACATTTATAGAATATATAAGAAAATATTTTTTCACAGATCAGTGCTTTGGGTACACTTCCTGAATAAAAATAAATATTGTAATAGATTTCATTAATATAAAATATAATTAAATGAAAAAATATTAGTAAAATAAAATTTGATATTTTCTATAATAAAAATCAAAGAAAAAGTAATGAAATTATTATGTCAATGAATTCTCTACAATCTCCTCATTTTTATGATTACAAAACCCATAAAATAAATATTAAAATTACAATAAATAACGAAACATCATTAAGAAAAATTCTTATTTTTCTCAAAAAAATCATAAATTGCATACAAATTTCTTCCAAATAAATTGATCACAAATATATACCATTTTTTATAATATTAAAATATGATAATTAAATGTATTAATAATATCATCCCATTAATACATGAAAAAAGGATACAATTAAGATGTCATGAGAACATAAAAAATATTATTCAATGAATAATAAGGGTTTATAATGAATGTATTAAAACATTTACTTCATTCTATAAAAAAATTCTAAGTAAAAATAACTCCCCATAATATATACCACGATTCAAGGAATTGAATATAATATTTTGAATGTTTTTTAATAGTTTTTAAAATAAGGGATTTCCAAATAATATAAAAATGAACTCTTCACATTGGATAAATGAGAAAAACATTTTAATCTATTAATATAATTATTTATTAATCATACTAATAGATTAATTTACCATGTGCAATGAATTTTTAAATAATAAAAAATTAAAAATATGTTTATAAATAAGATAACCATTTATAAAATATCATAACAACATAACACTAAAAATTAAATCATGAAACAATTTACAACACATATTTTTACTAACCTAAATATTTAAAAAATTGATATAAAAAATATTCAATAACATATTGATATGAAGAAAATTTTGTGCGTTGGGTATGATTAGATGGATTATCTAAACTTTCCAAACATTGAAATTTTTCACTTCCATATTCTAGAACTCATTATAGATGTTGTATTATTAAAATAAATTTGAAATAATGAAGAAAGTAAAAACTATTTAACCAAAAAATCTGTTAGCTTAATAACATCCAACTTAATAATAGCTTCTCCTCTAAGTAACACTATATTATTTAACATTTATAAAGTAAAATACTAAAATTATTCTTTTGATTTCAATCATTTTTTACATTTTGAGACTCTTTTTAATTTTATCAAAAGAAGATTTCCAAATTGACACTTTTTATATACCTCCATACGAATTTGTATAAATCTTTATATTAGTATACATATTTAATATTTCATTATTCAAATTATAGACCATAAACAAAATCTCATTATACAAAATTTCAACTTTAATCATTTGAGATTATGAATATTTTGTTTCATAAAAAACATGAACTTCCTTATCTCTTTCAGAATATTTTAAAAATGAATCCTTAACCTAATAAATCTGTTATTCTATGAATAGACCAGAAGAAAGAATACCATTCATTCTCTTATAAAATTTTTTATTCCAACAACATGAAATTGTTTATTTCTTTATCTAGTTCATGTAGGTTTTAAAAAAATTAAAAATTTATTTATAAGAATAATAAGAAGAAATAATTTATGATATTTTGAGAATAATATCATTGGTATCTAAGAGATGATGATATATTTTGTTCTAGAATATTTCTGACAACACTTAACATTCCTGAGTCCAAAATACTGGATAATCATTACAGATTTCATCTTTTGAAAAGAAATTTTATGTAAGAAATTTATTCTTAAATAAAAAATTAAATAAAAAAACTTAAAAAAAATATTAAAAAATAACAATAAGATAAAAATTATAAACAAGAATTATAGTTTTCATATAACTATTTTTATAGAAATTTTAATATATTATCAATTCATTTATGAAATTATATAGACTATGTTTTAAAATTTTAATTCATATAGGATGGATTTAACAATTTTAGAATAAAATATTTATTACCCCTAAATAAAATAATTAATTAAATAAAAACACATATATGAAAATAGTAATAGAATACTTCTTGGGTTATTGGTTTTAGTCCAATTTATATTTTGGTAACAAACTACTTCACTGTTGATCACTCATTTGTTATGATTGAAATTTCCAAATAGTTATTAGATGACCACTAAATGATTTAATGATGCACTTTAGGGGTTAATTCATCAAAAACATTAAATAGAAGTTATTTTTTTGTACATGTATGCTTTTGGTCCTGGTGGTGTTATCCACCAAGGTTTTAGATAACAATATATATATATATTTTGGGTATAAATTCTACTATTATATATAAATAGATCTATTGAAATAATAAATATGATAACACCAAAAAATTAAGGTTTTATAAAGAAACATCAATTTTATAAACTTACATTAATAAAATAATAAAAAAATTAACTATTGAAATTATTTTACAATTTGAGATAGGAGAAAAGCAATTCCTACATAATTTTTTTCTTTCTCTATTACTACATATTCCATGTTTTCCTCTTTTTATTTAATTTTTTCCACAGAATTCATTCAAATATTTTTCTACATTTATAAGAATAAAAAAATATTTCTTTAATTTATAAAGATAAAATAATAATTATTTAATTTTAGTTTCATACAAATTACAAGGAATTTTGGAGGAATTAGATTTTAAATCTTTTGTTTTTTGACAAAAAAACATTATCTAATAAAATTAAATCGTATGATCTCGTATGTTTTATTTAATATTTTTTAAGGATTAAAATTAATCTTAGAGAATTTTTTTTAAATTAATTCATCATTATAGTGTTATTCATACTTAGAGTTTTTAGAGTAATAAAATTATAACTCATCAGTATGATCCATAGTATAAACCATTTTTTTCAATGCTCAACCACATAATTTTGACAAACATCATCATTTGAACATGAAGAATCAATCCAAGTAGCCTTTATAACATTATTTAATTTATAATTTATAATAATATTTCCTTTCATATTTAAACAAAGTTATGTTAATCATTGTATGACCTTTATCTTTGAATTTATAGTACCTATTCTATTAAATTCATTTCTTTATTTTTTTTGTAATGTTTTTAAACCATTTTATTTGATTTGATATATATTTATCTAAATATTTATGTGCTGAACTAGATGATTCATCCATAAGTATTTTTTAAATCATATTTTCACATTTGATATGATTTCCAGCTTTGACTAGCAACTTACCATAATACATCATCAATGTTCCAATTCGTTCTTTCATTGATAATTATTAAATTTTTTGGATTTTCATATAGAAGTAGATATTCCATTGCACTTAGATGATAAATCTCGAAATCCTTTTAACACTTTATATAATTTCTTAATTCGATCTCTCATAGCAGAAACATTATAACCAATTTCATTCAATATCTAATTGATGTGAGTGATATTTTAAACTTCATGCATTCTGAATGTATAAAATTATTACCTTAAATCATTGTATCTTAGTTTTCAAAAAATATCAATTCAGTCATAAATAATTAAAATATTCATACTCATCTCATATGAAGTAAAACATTGTGAAACTAACTTAAATCTATCAGTCTATAAGACATAGAAAATAGCATTCATTTCACTTGAATTAAGATCATATTATTTTTCCTCATCATCATTTAGTATTTTTATATCATCTTTTGAAATTTATTAAGGCTTGAAAACCTTTAAATAAAAACACATTCAATGATTTTTCAAATAAATAATCATTTTATCATACCAACATCATTAATTATCACTATAAAAATATGGATTATTGACCATCAACGTACCTTCTCTAAGATCTTCCATTTCCAAATATTTAATCACCCAAATCCTTTTCTCGTTCATGTTTGAGACTAAATATACCATTGATAATACTTTTTTGTATTGTATATACTTTTTTTAATTATTTCACGAAAAGGAAATATACCAATAGATATGTACCTTTGATCACACTTTTCAGGTCAGAATGACTATATCGATGACACAAGAGGGGGCGAATTGTGATCCTTTAGAACCATTGATAGATTCAAAAAACCCATATTTAAATTAAGTGTATCTTTCCATCTATCTTAATGATATGTAATGATTATAAATAAATAATGAAATGAACATAGTGATGTATAGTGGTTCAAGGAACAAAGATTCCCTAGTCCACTCCACCAATTATCTCCCCATAAGCTTGGTTATTTTCACTAGTAAGTCATTTTATCAGGGACTTTTACAACTGAGTAGATTCAGTTCATATATTTACAATAATGTATTTACAATGCCATCTCGTTTAGTTATAGGTAAATTAATTTTCCATTTCTTAGTCTAAAAAATATGATACTCCACCACCACCACTAAATCCTAGTAGCTGATACTCCAATAAATCAATAGATAGTGATTTGCTTGAGCAAAACAGGTTATTCTCATTGTTTCAAAACAAAATGACATATGTGTTTGATCTTAAATAACATGAAATAAAAATAAAACAGTATTCAATGATGAATAGGCATTATTTTACCAAAAATAGAGAAAACAATGGATATATGCATATTCATGTATGAATCCAAAGTATAACATTGAAAAATTCTTGGTCGAACATTATGAAATAAATTTAACAATAAGATATAGAAGTAGAACCATCAACAATTATGATTTTATCAAATATATCAAAACATATATTTATTTGAAGTGTATCTCTGAAGGCGAGGACACTATGTTATTTAAAGGCACACAACTATTTATTTTCAATCATATATCAATGTAAATATTAAAAAGATGAACATATTAGTATATATACTATAGTTAGAACATCTCCAAGTCAAACTATTCAAGAAATACAACATAATAAATCTTAAATATTTTAATTCAAAATCATTTAAAGAGTCATAACATCCATTATTAATAGGAATGATTTTATCTATTCAATATGAACCTTTGAGTCAGTCATAAAACAAATTTAAATCAATATTTTCTAATGGAAATACTATTATAGAAAACATAGATAAAACCTTTAATTTAAAAATTCATCATTTAAAATTCACAAGTAGGGTTCATTAATGTAGTGAAAAACTCCCAAAGATGGGTTGACCTCATACAATTTTTATAACTATAGGCTTAATAAACCTTATGTTTTTCTTAAAATGTAGGGTTTCTTCCAAATATAAGATTGTTGATTCATACTTTTCTAACAATGTAGGGTTTATGATCCATATGTTCTATTCCAAATTTCGGGTTTCTAAACCATACATTATGCTTAAAAACATAGAGTTTGAAAACTGATTCCTTAAAAATTAAACACAAATAGAGAACTTAGATAAATATTTTTACTCAGATCAATGACCTTTGTACGATTCCAAAATAAAATTAAATATTCTAATGAATATTATTATCCAAAAGTTCACTTAAAAAAATTATTAGTACATATATTTGTCTTATTATGGGCATCAGAATCATAAAGAAATTTATGATATTATTAAATGAACACATGCTCAATAGCAAGGTCCAAGACAAAAATAATAACTGAATATATCACCATCTAAGATAAATTCAAAGTTAGATTATAAAACCAAATATATAAAGGAGATTAAACAATATTACATAATTGTGGATAAATGGTACATGATTATTCTAATTAGTTATTTGAAGCAGCTCCATTATATAGTTTTTCATCTTTTATCAATCCTACTCTTCCATTACTTTCATTGTATTAGAATTATTCCCCTCATGATATTTGAATCATTCAAAATAATCAATGAGGAACCGAATTAGACTTATCCAGTGGTCGTCATCCACCCATTTTCATGGATGTAATTTTGGATCCTCATTTACCTCAGGAGGAAAATTTTGATAATCCTATATAGCCACTTCCATTAACATATTACCAATAGTGGACCTATCCAATAGTTAAAGGGGATTAAAAGATCACACCAAACTAGATTCATTGGGTTCATAGATGACTTGTAGAGAAAAATCCACACCTAAAATGATTGATGATGGAACCTTGAAATAATAAAAGTTTCAATATCATGAATTGGGATAACCATCACCTCCATGGTGTGGAGTGATTATAAGACTCCAATATGTGAAGTTATATCCAAACTCCTATGACTTCAAATTTTAGTGTCCTCATCTATAGCATCTTAAAAAGTAATCTACCTAAGATTTAATGACCAAAGGACCCAAACTACTAGTCAAAATAAATTCTAGTGGTGGATTTTATATATCCACCTCCACAAAAAGTGGACCATTAGTTGGATTCTTCATGGTAGTTAATCATTTATCTACACATAGATAATGATGAATTTAATTTCCAAAAAACATTAGAATGAATAGATTTTCAAATAGGATTTTTAGACCACTGAATTCAAACCACTGAAGGGGAATTTTTCATTTCATGAATATCGATATCCCACTGTATGAGATGAACACAAAAAGATATAATATATGTAGATAAACTAGACCATGTAGTAGAAAAATATTATTCATTGGATAAACTAACGATAAACTGATGAGGTCCCATATGATTACTCATGTCACTTTTCATCAAACCCCATGTATAATTTACATATTTTCCATAGAAAAATAAGAAATGAATGTCTTATATGAAAAAATATTAGAACCAAAGTTACGAATATAAAAAATTGACCCTAATAATTATGAAGAAGATAAAGATATCATTCGATGTATAATAGACAATGAAGAAATATTTAGTCTCACCTGGATTCTTGGAAAATATGTGTTATTAATCCTTAGTCAAATAAAAAAATATTTAATGAAAAAAGGACCTTCTCCCAATAATAGAGGAGGTGCCTCTATAATCGCCATCACACACTAATTTCATTTCTAAAATTATTAAAATGTATCTTTAATTGGGTTTAGTGGGATCCCTAAATTTATTGACCAATATAGATAACAACAAAATCCAAAAACAACAACCAATAATGGGAGAAATGATAGGAAACATTGGTTATAAAATATGGAATGAGATCATTTCTATTATCAGTATACAATAATTACAACTTGAGAATCAAAATATCATAACAAGAAAGAATATAAGGATGATGAGGAGGGGAAAGGAAAGGACTACCCAAATTTAGGGCACCCAAATCAAAGTCTAACACCTCTGAATAGCTATTGATGAACTAAAAGAAATTTTCATTACTTCCCTATATGTTAACCCCCAACTTTATTTAATTACCCAACAACTATTTACAGACACAATAAAGTAAATCACATCCCCACTACCCACAATTTGGAAATACAAAACAACCCTTAGAAACCCATGGCACATTGTTCACCTGTTTCTATCATTCCCCCTACATGAAAGAACTCTTTCCCCCTATTGTATTGATGAAATTCAAGAGACATTCTGAAATTTCCTTAAAACAAAAGAAACTTCTGGTTTCTTTCTAACTTATTTATTGAATATCCAACTACTTTAATTGGTCACAAGTAATCAAGGATACATGATACAATGTCATCATTATCTTAAACATCCCATCTTCTCCATGGATCATATACAATAACATTCACCAATTAATTAAAAATCACATGATGCATTTTTTCTCACCATATGCATAGATACCACAAAACTAATCTAACATTAAAATAATTGTTGATAGAATCCAAGGAAATATACCATGATCCCATGTAATTATTTAGATGAGGGTAAACATTTGAGGTTGTTCCCATTAAAGAATCATGAGTGTCACAACACTATTTTTGTTAGTGAGTTGGTTTGTTCCATTGTATGGTGAAGAATTAAATCAATGTAAGAGACCATAGTCATTGCAATGGGATATATTTCATAGTGATTCTTAACTAAAAATTCTTTGACTCCCCAAAAAACATTAATTTATACTAAAATGGATTCATTAATCTTATGAGTGCAAAGATATATTGTAGAAACATTATGAAATTAAAATATGTTTGGGAAAAAACGAACTCATAAAACTTTAGTAGGGTCATCTAGAATGTAAAATGAACTCCATCGGACATTAGACACATCATATAAATAGCACCCTATCATATGTTATGTCAAAAAACTACATTAAACCAAAATCTATATCTAACTACCAAGACAATTAGAAAGTCAATATAATATTTCCATAGAGAATACAATAAACTCTTGTCCATAATGAACATCAGCTGATGCAGGATCCACCTTTTCCAATTGTTTCACCTAAATGATTTCCTTGCACCTATAAAAGAAATTCATGTCATATGGAAAAATATAGACACAAAAACCTACACAAAAGATGTAAATTATTATAGATGTGGGAAAACATCCATGTCTAAATTGTAATATTTTTACAATTTAGAATCAATGGTGTCATAAGAACATTAAGGTATGAGGCCTGGTTCTTTTCTCCTCCAACAACAACTCATATAGTTCTAATGACATCATAGACATTTATAGTATTTCTTCTAGGATATTTTTTTCAAAATAACAAACTAGATATTGTAAGGTTATTTTCATACAAGGATCAAACATCCTCCATTGAATTATGATATTGATATCAATTTCATGGCCAAGTTTCTAAATATCTTCAATAATAAAAACTATTTCCTATCAAGGATCAACTTCAGTAGTAATGAAAACATAGATATTCATCTCTTAAGTAAATTTAAAAATGATATAAATTATCCTTTTAAAAAAGAATAAGATCCATACATATCTTTTTTTAGAATATTTAGGCATTTAATATATGATACAACTATCAATGTTTTACTATTTAAATGTGTTGAATTTAATTTATGATATTATATTAATTTAAAAAATAAATAAAGAACTATACCTTCTTATGAGGTATAATATTTATCATAACATGGCATCAAAAGAGGTTATATACACCCCCTCCAAATGCAACCCCACCCCATCCATGAATCCTTCATCCACCATCATGAAGACAACCTCATTATCCAAAATCCATGAACCTCACCACCCCAACCCTCAGGATACCCTCCTCAATCGTCACAATTACCACCTTTTTCACAATTACCTACTCAACCCTCCCTATACCTTCCTAACAAACCCAAATCCCTAATGATTCACTCTTCCACCCTAATGATTCCCCCACAACTCAAAATTAAGGATCTCCACTACCAACACCCCCTATCATGACAATACCCCCTTCCTATCTAGAATCTCATGACAACCTTAACCCCCCCCCCCCTTGTTCACCATCATCAATCGTTTTTACCATGGGGTTCTTCCTGTGCACTAGAAACAGAACCCTTCCACTATCTCACCTTAAAATTATCTGTCTTGATTGATCATAATATGTAAAACCTATGAAATTTCATCACCTATTTTATACCAATTGTGAACCTTCTGTATGGGTATTTTCATTATTCAATGAAAATCATCTGATTTTGGTCTTATATCAACCTATGGCATCACCAAATTCCACATTTTCTTATGCAGATCATCGGGTGACATGAATATCCAAATATTCCACCCCATGAGTTGTTGACTCTGGTGCCTTGTGGCCCATCCCTGGGGATAAAGGAATTATTCGGTCTTATAGCTCGACTTCTATTGAGGTTAATCTTATTGTGAATGATGGTCAAGAAATTTAGATTGTTGGTTATTGGAGTTATATAATTATGTCTAGCATAACTGTAGAGACCCGAAGCTTGACGTACATTGACATTACATTACATTTTCGGAATACTTAGTACATAACAAAAAATACACACACAAGGATTGTAATAGTTTAGTGTCTTTGGAAACTCGGAACGTAATCTTCTAATCGTGGTGAAAGATCTCCAATATCTCCCATAAAGATCTTCCCCTTTTTTTACCTAAAACCTTTCTTTATATCCTGGGGAAAAGAAAACATAAAAGGGTGATCTCAAATGCTCAGTAAGGGTAAACAAAAGAAATATAAATCTCATCGTATACACAAGCACATAACTTTTGGAAATCTTAACCTGCAAAAGAGATCATAATTTCATAACATGGGATAAATCGTGGTAGTGAAATGTAATCACAATAATCATAACATAAAACATGAAACTTTGTGGCATACACACATAATCATAGAGAATCATTTCTTGTTAGTCAAGACTCATTTCCAAGACTATCTTAGTGGACAAAGTCCCTTTCTGAATCGAGTAACCCTCATTTCAGTCCCGTTTCACTGAACCGGTATAACCTACCGTTCCAGACCTGTCTATCTCATGAGATATAAAATCTTTACCCAATGCATTAGAGGGAGGTATAGGTCCCACCCATCTTATAATGAATCCTTTCTTATGTGTGCCACATAATCATAAATCATACATCATCGCATAACCCATGTAATAAAAATTGGATTCTTAAACAACATGACGTCATAAAACAATTCATATAAGATAAAGGAATTCATAAAAAATTTTCCATCACAACATAATCAAATCCATGTAATAATAGGGATAAAAACAGAACCCTTTTATTATCTTAGATGGAAAATAATTTTTATAAAATACTTGAACATCATTCTTGAGGAAAATATCCTTTCAACTTCAAAAACACTTTTCCTTTCTTAACATGTCATACAATTTTAAACTAAAAGAAGTTGATTAAAAATAAACTTGAATACCTGTAAAGGAAGCTTCTTGAAAATAATTTTTTATAAATCCATTCATGCCGTATAAGTTAAAAAAACATTCTTCGTACTTTTGTCGGAAAAGTCAAAAAGTACCTCGTATGAAAAACGACAAAAGATTCCTTTCATATCTTTTACTAAAAACTCACCGAAGGGTAAAATTGGATTTAAACAATTGTAGGTGGATGGAAATAATATTACATATTGAAGAAACATGGATGTGTATGATAAAATACACCCCAGTAAATACCAAAGTATAAACAATCTCGGATAAAAATGAGATTGTGATATTTCCCTTACCTTAGGTCCGATTTGCTTCGTATGTGTCCGAACCTCCTGTATAATGATTTGAATAATTTCATTGACTTATTACAGAATCATATTCATTGTTATGATATCATATATGGTTCACTTATGACATTATATTACACGTTCTTTTGTAAATTCCATGTTAAAGAAGCGTTTTGGGTAAAATCGTTTCTTTTATCGTAGGTGTTTTGACTTGTTGTTCTTGACATTATTATTACTTATATCATGATTTACTTACATCCAGAATATAAAATATGATTTATATATCATATATATTCTGTATATATATATATAATAGATAGATAAATGAAATGAAAAACACCGTTCATGGAGACGGTAGTCCGTACGTACGCATGAACGCTGTTTTTCTTTCCTTATTGTCTTGAATGGAAGTAAGTAGATGACATACATATATATATATATATATACATAAATCCAGTATCATTATTATGTCATATATATCATTAGTACTTATTATATATACTTTATAATCATTCATGAATGGTTAATCATTAAGAATGAATCTCATCGCGTCGTGGAGATGGTAGTCCGTACGTACGCACGAGCGATGATATCATTTACATAATTATTGAATTGAATTGGAGTGGATTATACAATATATCAGAATCAATATGTTGTTTTAATAACCATGAAAAATAGATTACACCACGGCGTGGAGACGGTATTCCGTACGTACGCACGCGCGGTGATTTCTTTTTCCGTAGGATGGATAGATGGTGAAATATGGTTGTTTAATACTTAAAATAACATATCAGTATATGAGTGATACTGATGTTATTACTTCATAATGAAACAACCTAAGAAGAAGAAGTGGAAGAAGAAATAAAGATGAAAGAATTGGTAACGGCAATTACCTCTTCTTTTAAGCCCCTCTTTGAGACCTCCTCATAGGGCACTAAAATTGGTCTTTTAGGAAGACCAGAACCTCTAGGATGTTTCTAGGGAAGTGGAGAAGAGATTTTGGCAGGGGTTGGCCGAGCTTGAGTGCTCAAATTGGTGTGAGGAGGAGGGGGAGGAGGTGTCCTTTTATAATGGAGGAGATGGGCACCTTAGGAATACCTCAAAATATTATTTTATATTAATGTCAAAATCGGTTTATAATGGTTCCAAAGGGTCTTATTTCGAAGCTAAAGTGGGGATGAGTCGAAATCCTATCAACCAATAAGATTTAGACATGTTTAGGGTATTATTTTAACCTTATCAATTAGATTTAACTCTAAGTTAAATAATTTAACTTTTACCGTGTCTTTTTGTTTTCTATCACTATATGGTTAATGAACTTACTATAACATGCCAAACGAACCCCAAATTGTTTATTATTAATAAATATATCCTTATCTAAGTCATTTGGCCGAACTTTAGATTTTTAGGAATTAAATAACAATTAATAATATAAAATTTCATTTAAAAACTATTTTGTGTCATTTTTGACACTATTTGATATATGATTTTTTTGAAAGTCATAACAGAATTATATGTTCGAAAAAAGTTGATTAAATCAACACTAATATATCATAGTAACCTAGAAAATTAGTTGAATTCATAAAAAGTCTCAAATTACATTTATGTTGGTATTTATAATATCAATTATGTCAATATTTCATTAATAAGATAATTACTGCATCATCTTTGTGTCATAAATAAATTAAATTATTTGATGTCTAAAAATTACAAATAAAATACCATCATGTAGGAAATCGTTTTCTCTTTCTAATGAATATTTACAATCGAATTTATCTTATGTACAACCCTATATTAAAAATGTTTTAGTAAATATACTTTGATTTTAACTCTTTTAACTCTTCTTTGAATTAAATAATAATAAATGTCCTAATCTAATCCAAGTGGGCTTAAATGGTAATATTTTACACTTAAGGTTGATTTTGGTCGAGATACACTTTTCCAATAGAATTAGGACATGTGTTAGGGTAATATTAATATCATTCTTACCCTTAATTACCCTATTTACTTTTAACCGTGGTAAATAAAATTAAAAGGTTACTATTCACCAAAAATTATTTTCATCTCATTGAACCACATTTTTCTTACTGACATCAACCGTGTCTCTCGGATTTTTGAAATTCTATTCACAGAAGCGTTAAAATTAAGTTTTATGAAAAATTAAGTTTTTTAACTACCACTTAGTAGTTTCACTATTCATCAAAAATTGATGTTTTTCAGAACAATGCCAAAATTTCATCCTAAGCTATATTTCATATTCCGAATTCAAAAATGAAGTCTATTTTACCAAATTCATAACATAGAAGTTTCATTAATTAATTTTATAATTAAATCCCGCTGTTAAAACAAATAGCGTGTTTTTAAGAAACAATATCTATCAAAAGATTGACACTTGATTATGTCTGGTTTAAATGTGAAATTACATTCAATGACCAACATTGTATTAAATTGTAAAAATATATTCTAAATATACTTTAAAACCATTTAAATTAATAATTTATCACTATTAATTATTTCGATTGAAAAAGTTGTTTTTAATTAAAATTTAGTAATTTTCACTATTCATCAAAATATGAAAGTTATCCAAAAATTACCAAAATTTCACCTTAGGCTAAATTCGATACTCCGAATCCAAAAATGAAGTCCATTTTGAGAGCTAAAAATTTTAAAAAGTGGTTATTACTATTCATAATGGCTAGTTTTAATAATATTTTAATAGCATATCATTGTTTCGTGAAACTCAGTATTGCGTACTACACACGCTATCGAGGAAGGTTGTGATTTCGTGTAATGCAAGGAAAGTCAAAGATGCATGTTGTGCATGCTCCTTTTGGTGTAGCGTACAACACAAGACATTAATAAAATTAAAAAGAATATTTTTCATAAAATCATGGGCTGTTACAATAACACTATTAATTATTGATAATTTAAAAAATTTCACATTAATTTTCAAAATTTATGTAATCTTATAGAGGACTTATAGTATTGGGTCATCTTCTCAACCACTTTTATTATATTTCAAGGGCATTCAACGACTCGACTCCTTGGTAGTAGAATCCATCTAGGTGGTGTGTATGTAGTTGACTCGGCCCAAACTCTCACTTTTCATAGAACTTTTGAGATTACATCCAACTTCACTATCTCTTTTTTCATACACTATTTTCCATTCATTGAAAACGTTTTCTATAGTTGGGTCCTCTTTTTTACTTAAGACTGTGATTCGTGTCATTATAAAAAGCACCACTCTGTCACATTTGGTCGCCAAAAAATTTCATATGTATCCAATATTTTTCATTAATTAATTTTGATATCTAGGGACCCAGTCCTAGTCCCTCTATATATTTTATTGATATTTTTTCACTTTCAATGATGAGTTTTCTTAGATGACCTGTGTCTATTTGTTGGAAAATCATCCAGAAATATTTATGATGTTTCTATCCAATTATTATCAATAACCATATAGTTTTCTACTAAGATTCACATTTTTTGTTCTATCAATTAATGTGAATAATAATTGGGATCATTCTAGTATTTTCTATATGATGATGGAATTATTCATCAATCTATTTCCCTAATTGAACTCAAACAATGGTGTGGTTGAAGAAAAGAGTTGTCATAAATTAGAAGTTATTCGTTCACATTTATTTCAAAATAATGTTTTTGACTATTGTTTTGGGAACATATCATTCTCACAACCACATATCTAATAAAAAATCTTCCATCATTAGTTATTTTGGTATAGACATCATTCCATTCATTTTTTCAACAACATCACCTCATTTTTTTCCCATATGATTTTTTGGAATTTTATGTTATGTTTGGGATATTCTCTACTATATTAACTTGTTTGAAACACGATATCCCAAATTCATCTTTCATGGATATTTCCAAATTCATCATACATATTTATATTTCTCTCAATATTTTTTTTAGGTTGTCCTGACAGATGTTTCCTTTTTTGAATCCTCAAATATTTTAGTTCCTGATTTTCCACCACTATGTGTCCTTCTTGATTCTAAATTTATTTTACCATTTTATATTGATACACCAACACCTATATGTATTCCTAGTGATTTTATTGTAAAATAATTTGTATAGTTATATACTCTCCATCCTAGCACACCTTCAACCTAGATGCATTATTCTTCTATCACATCCAACAACTCACATGCTCATGATCTTCCATCATCAGAGTTTCCTATTGTGCTTTGTAATGGTTCACACAAATGTAAATATTATCAAGTATTATTTTATTATTCCTAAAAAGTAATTCTGATTTTGGATTATCACTCAACACTAAATACTTTTATTGAGGCCAAATCTCATTTCGGCTGGTTAGATTCTATATCAGATAAAGTATAGGCTATTGACAGTAATCATACTTTGGATATTTTCCCTATACCTTCAAATAATAAAATGTTCAACTTAAAATAGATATATAAATTGAGAGTTAACATCTACGACTTTATTAATCATATTTATACAAGAATTGTTTCAAAAAGTTATGTGCAGCCATATGGAGTTGATTACATTGACACCTTTTCTCCAGTGGAGAATATTTCCTTAACTTTCTTACTAATATCTCTTTCTAGATAATATCATTTACCTTTCCATTAGTTGGATGTTAAATATGTTTTTAATTATGCTTTTATTATTGTAAAATTATTTATAGAGAAACCACCTAGGTTTGTTACTCAGGTGGAGTCCTTCAGGGTTTTTTATTTTAATTCATCATTGTATGGACTCAAACAGTCACTTCATACTTGGTTCGAATGTTTTTCCAACATTATTATTATCTTTGACATGGCTCAAAAAATAATGGGTTATTCTTTTTTCTATCATCAATTTAATGTAGGATTAATTCTATTGGTGGTATATGGGGATGAAAAAGATATTACTAGTTGTAATGTTGTTAGAATTGGTCAACTCACATCTTTTCGTCATAAAAATTATCACACAAAGGATTCAGGACCACTATGATACTTTTTTGGGATTATGGTCTCTATATGTTAAAAAACAAATTTATCTCAAAAAATGCATGTTCTTGATCTGTTGTGGGATACTGGAATGAATCGAGATAACACAGTTGAATGAACATTTCAAACAATAGAAAAGTCACTTCACACTAACATTAAACCCTACCCTTCACTGAATAGATATAGACACCTTGTTGGAAATCATAACAACAGGATGATGAATTGAATTAGAATTTCATGTGTGGTTATCAAGGTCAGTTGATTCATGAAGTATCCAAAAAACAAAGTGGAAGAATATTATTTACATTTTTTGATATGTGAAAAGGAAACTAGACTTAGGTCTATGATATTCTAATCATGGAAATACATAAATTGAAGCATTTTGTGATGCAGATTATGAAGGATGACCTTCATATAGAGATCTATGTCAAGTTTTGTAGTATTTATTGGAGTTAATATGGTCTCATGGTGATATAAGAAGTGGTCAATCATCTCCTAATCAAATTTAGAGTTAGAATAGTGAGTTATGACACATTTTACCAAATATATTATTTTATCACAACATATATTACAGAAGATTGGGTATACTATCATGAAAACTATTCAGATCTAGTTTTACCATCATGGTTAAATCATTATTTCTAGAAATTTTGTCTTTCCTAACTGAACAAAGATTATTGAATTTTATTTTCACTTCATTCGAGAGAATTATGAGAATAATTGGATCTCCCTTAGTCACGTTCACACCTCTAGTCAACTTGAATATATTTTGATGAAATGGGTTCTTGGAACAAGTGTTAATTTGTTGTTTAACAAGGTAGGCATGATAAATATGTATTTCCCCTCCTAAATAATTTTTTTATAATATTTAGGAATTTAATAATATATTCAAGCTTCAGAGTTGGACTATTTAAATGAGTTGGCTTGTATTTATGTTCTCATAATTACTTAACCTAAAAATAAAGAACCCAACATCCTTATAATGTATTTGGATTATCATAATACCTTTGTCCATGATTTCTTAAAACATCTTCATATATGATGTAGATACTTGAAATAGAAAGCTTCATGTTTTAGATTATCATATACCCATGCCATGATTTATTCACATCTAGAATATAATCATATGAGAATAACTTATTTTCTATTTCACCGGCTCTATATTTATTAGCTTATTTTATAAAATCTCAAATCAAACATCCAACATGTCTTATAGGCTTAGCTAATAAAAATATGCAATATAAGTTCACTAACACTGGTTATTTATTAATACCACTCCATAAGATCAAATTATAATGAAATTTACCACCATTATTCCTTTCATGATGAGTCTAGAAATCTCCCAGGTACACAAAATATTCTTCCTCCATTGATATGTAAGATGTATGTGTGGTCACAACGAAACATTCCTCCATATCAAACTGTCAATGAAAACAAGTTCCACAATCTTGTAAATTTTATTTAAAAAATTGGGTTAAAAAATCAATACATTCATGTTTCTTGGTACCATGATTAGAGTGTCATGCTCTCTATATTATGATGACTCCATTCCAAAACCATGATGAGTCACTTCCATGTAAAAAAATCATTAAAACTTTTGAACGTGTTGTACACATATCTTGTAAGTTAGGCATACAACCTTAGTAAACTGATATCATTGTGCATGAACTATCACATTTATAAACCATTAAAACATCCAAATATAGTCACACTATTATTTCTATGGTTAGTTTACTATCACACTATAGTCAAACAAGTCATTACCCTTCTTCCCTTGGTTGTATATATCTCATACAAAAATATTAAAATTAAAAGATGAATTCACACATATTCACACTTCTTAATTCATCCTCCTATTTCATTTAAAAACCTTAAGAACCACCAAAAAAATATGTTTGAATGAGTTAAAAGGTTTACTAGCAGTCATCGCAACAAGAGTCTACACTGGCAACGACAAAATAGAAAATTTATCACTGGTCACTTCGGAATGGTGTGTTGAATTTCCTCCACTAATGTTGTTGGAATATCTACATGTGTTGGCCATGATATTATTTCTCCCCAGTCAAAAAACATAAGTTAGATCATCTAGAAAAACACTATCTTTATCTCTCTTTGATCTCACTACCACTACCCAAATAAGATACCAAGGTTGAGAAGTATAGTGTCATGTGGTATACTCTTCTAGAAAATGTATTTTAAAATCATCCACCAATATTTTATTCTATTTTTTGATCTTTCTAAATATACTCATGAGTTAGCAAGAACTTTTTTTGGGTTCGGCTACACAATATTCATCATATTCTGTGGTGAAAAAATAGAAACCTTTTACAGTTTTTTAGAAACACTTGATGATAATAGATATCATGAGGCTATTACCTGTGTTTGTTCCTATGGGAATTTTAGCTTATCATGCGACTACATCCCATAATATCTTGGATGAACTTTAACTGAACAAAATATCTATGGTTCCATCCCATCTCACACTCCTCTCCATTGTAGAGCTTAATCAAATTCTGGTGATGTAGCATTGAAATTTTCTCACAAACCCTTATGGAATATTAAATCTCAACCGCTAGTGCATGTAACATAATTCTAGGAAGAATTTTAAAATGAACATAGTTCAGTTATTTCTCTAAAATAGATAACCAATTTATATGAAAACATAGTTTTAGAATGTGAAAAGTGTGGAATTTTATATTTTGAAAAAAAGAATTATAGTAAGATAGATATAATATTACACGATGATGAAATAAATATAATGAAAGGACACCCCAGGATGGATCACCAAAAGCATGGGATACATTGTCATACCCCCTCCCCTAAAGATAATTCAATGATGGGAGAAAGAAAATGACCCCCGTGTCCCACATTCAGTGGTCCCCATGTAAATGACTAGCATTGAAGGTTTAAAAATCACATAAAATCGGTGGAATTACCCTATATAATAATTTAGGATCGATAGATAAGATGAATCATCTACCAAGAACTTCATGAAATAATATAAAAAGAAACCAAATTCATCCCACAACGAATGTATAAATAAAACTGATACAAATGAAAGTAGCCAAAAGTAAATACCCAATAGAAAAGCTAAAGTAGTGACACAACAGTTGTCCAATGGAATAAACTAGTAATGTCCACCATGGTCCATGTAGTCCTCCTAAAACCTAGAAAATCTGTTTATATACATAGGGATAGAATATAAATATAATCATTTGGAAATCCAGAGTCCCACATTTACTTATAGAAATCATATTAATCAACCAGTGAAAAAAATAGAAAAACTACTATCACCTAAACCATTGAAATTTCAATCCCAAACACACCAAGTCATGATAACAAAATAAAACATGTAAATTAATATAATAAAACTTGATTCACATAGATTAAGGGTACCACACACTACTTTCCCACTAGTATTCCACTCTCACACCTCTACATTGTATGTCCTAGAACATCAATTACTTCCAAATACTACACTTACAACATGCATGGTCACATCACATCGTGCCTATAAAAACCTTGGATCATGGATCCATAATCATGGATACATCACATCTCACCAAAAAACACCTTTTCCACAACACTTCCACAACCATAAATAGAGAATTAGGGTTTCATGAACATGAAGAACATCAACATTGTGTCCTCCTCCTTCAAAGAATGAACACCAACATAATCCAACTCATCCCATCTCATCCTAATTGAAGACACATGAAATACATTACATCTCACTTAAAGACACCTAGTCTCACTAACCCATAAGAATGACCATATCACATCTCGCCCACAGACAACTGGGATCTTCATACCACTAGCATGAACACATCAAGTTTCACCTAAAAACACATGGTCCACAACATGTCCATAGCCATAACCATAGGTGTAGGATATCAAAAAAATGTTGTAAATCAACCTCATGTACTTTTAATACCATGAATACCACCCATATTCCACCTCACCGTATATCATCCCTCCCACAACCACCTAGGATACATCACTTCTTTTTTATTGGTTTAGACCAATCTGTCTTGAATGATGTTACCCTGAATACATGTGGCCCATATTGAGAACTAGGTTGTAGCTATCATGGGTTGAGCTCTATGTTTTTCTCATTGGGAGTTGAATGGGAAACACGCCCCTACTAGGGTGTCCAATGTATTATGTCACTCAACCCAAATTTTTAGGCATGTTGGCAACACGGACTGAATATATCATAGCTAGCTGTGAAAATTTGATAGATAAATGTAGTATTGCAGACTTGGGAGATAAAGGTATTATACCTCCACATAATTCCAACCACCATACACTATTGAAGCATGGACATGGGTCGATACAACACAATAGTAATGTAGAATTCTATCCAAAATCTACTAAAGCAGTGCAGACATTCTATACTATTGGTGGAAGAACATTTCTTATCCTTTTTACTCTATTTTGAGCTAGGGTTTCCTTGTGTAAAACCTTGGGATCTCTATGTAACTTATGCCTCCCAAAACTAGTGAAATCATTCCTCTCTATATACATATGGATCATTTCTATAACCACATAAATATATGTGTCCCAATATCTTCTTATCGTTATTTATTCACTTTACACTTCTATGAATTCTCTATCACTTCATTGCTCCCAGCATTTTCTAAAAAATATCTTGCCCGAAGAAACATGGGCCCACCACCCCCAAGAATTACTGCAACACATCTCACCCAATGAAACCTAGGCTATCCAAACCATGATTTAATTCACTATCAGATGTCAATACTTTATATCATGTACAATACCTAACTCACCTGGATGATAGAGTGAGAGGGAGAGGGTATCGAGCAATCCTTCATCCTCACCGAATGTCATGAAAAACCCCCTAAGATAAATATGTGTGAAAAAAATGTTGTAACTAGGGATTTTTAATAACTATAGATGGAGGGTTATTTGGTTTTATTTTCAATCAATTTTATAGTTGATTAGGTAGATTACAACACAAGTGATCTTATGTTGTATATGGATTTAGTGTTGAATGTGGAATCATTTTCCATTTTTTTCCAAAATGTTTAAACTGAAATTAGGAGGAAGGTAAACACTTCATTAAATGTTGATTTCTAGGATAAAATCATAAATGAAATGGTAATTTCATTGATTTCACAAATATTGTAGTTTCTTGATTGTATGAAGATCTAAGAAGGAATCTGGTGTCGTGAAGGTTTGAGTGTTAATGAATGTGTGATGGTGTGATAAAAATATATTCAATTATAATAATATTCATGAATGGGTAAAATTTCAGTAGATATTTTTTTTAATAATTTAGCTTCATGAACGTGAATTTTGAAGTTCATGAAAAAACCATTGGGATATTGGATGCTTTGTGAAGGGATGAGTCATTTAATATGTGGCCACACACACTTCATTTGATATGAAGAGAATTTGAGAGAAGATATGAATTGATCTTAATTCATGAAGGCTTGAAGATTCAAGAATCAAGAATCGTTTGCAAGGGTGGGATTCACAAAAAAGACTGGTTAATTCTTAACTGATTCAAAGGATTTTCTGAAAAGGGAGTTTTACGAAGAGTGTGAGTTTCACGAAGACTTAGTGTTCAGAAAAGGATGTGATATTCACCATGGATTCTCAGTTCTTGAATGCTACAATTTCCATAAAACATAAATGGGGTTTCATGTATGTTGGGAGCTTCACGAACAATTTTGTTGAACCTATGGTTTATGTGAATAGTATTTTCAAGTGCATCAACTCAGGACTACGATGAAATAAGAGTCTCATACTAATTAGGGACAAAGACGTAAATGTTCAGTATAATGTAGTGACCTTCAAGTCATTAAACTAAATATGATTTCACCTAATGTAGTGATCTAGGGGGAGTCAATGGATGTATTCTGAGGGAGGTAAAGTTTTGTCCCTAAAATTAATGTAATGGATCTGTGTCAGGCATAGGGTGAATATGTATGATTTTCTGTAATTTACAATAAGTAGTGAATCATACTAGATTTAGTTATAACCAAAACAATAGGAGCATATTCTCTTTTTACAACACCTTAGCGGTCAACAATATACAATTGTTCTATTGTATATCTACATGTGAATGTTTAATGACTACACGATTCTATCAAGAATATTTTAAAACTTTCTACCAACATGGGAATAATATCAATCACTTGTAAATAAAATGTTAACACTCTGATTCTCCTCTCCCCTCTATAGGAGTTATAGGGTTCTATAGGATCTTAATTCTTATTTTTGGGGGTGTACATATAGAATTCACAAGGAATATAAAACTACATAAATAATGTCACATGAAATCCCAACCTATGGTTTCATGACAGAAAATCCAACCAACTTACAACATTGTCACTTTTCCTACAACCTCTATATATATAACACCACAAAATCAATAGTTCATATTTCAAACCAAACACATTACCATGCCCATTATTTTCGTTATAAACCATCAATCACAATTTATTACACCACCCATAATTTATTTATTCATGTTAAATTACAATCCCACTAATCAAACCAAAACCAGTAATTTCAATAATTATTAAATAATTATTCCATCACCACCCATACATATGGCACAAAGAAACCCCAGATCACACACAGTTCATCATCCACATCATTCCATCACCTTGCCACCCCAAAATCACCACTAAAAAATACCACATCACTATCCCAAAATCAAGGTCAAACAATAACCACCGTGCCACCACAAAAGCACAGTTGAATAGTAACCACCTCACTATCACAAAAGAATGACAACATCACAATCATAATCCCCAAATCACATTGAAATAATCATCACCACCCCATAATACGACTGCACATCACAACATATCAAATATCATTTTTCATATTTAACAGAGGTTATTTTAACAAATTCAACTTTATTTTATGAAAATTATCACACAAACCATAATCTTAAGGAAACCATTTCATCATAAAAGTATAATTGATTTTTCAATATCCATTTTAGGGTGATATCACAAAAATCAAAACAAACATAGCAGAAAAAACACATACCATCTTGTGGAAAATAAAACCCAAATGTCCACAATATTTAGAGAGGCTTCATCCCTGTTCAATAAAAATATCACAATAATATGAATTCCATAAAAACATGTGAATAATTCTTCATTCCCCCTTTAATTTCACTTAATCGGTTATTTATCTTTAATTAATCCAACACAACTATCCATAATTGATAAATAATCAAAACTCTCCTACATTATTCATAAAAAATATAGATGAGGTATTCTCAACCTCAAGTTACCTTTGTCAACTCATTGTGCACTGGAGGGTGAAGAAGAAACTCCCACAAACCCAAACCGCATGAAGAAAACTATGAATTAGACTAAACTACCAAAAAACCCTTGAAAACACATCCCAAATCATTCCACAATCCAAAATAACATCACCAAATGGAATCCACAAGAATTAAATATGAAAAAACCCACAGGGAAAAGGGAAATCACTCATCATAGACTACCAAAGAGGATCAATCAGAAACAATGGATCGAAGTGGGAGGAAAAGGTTTACAAGATCCCTTAAAATCTCCTAGGACTCACCAAAAAATCAGATGGAGGAGGGTTCAGATGAATGAGAAAAATTATCTTGATTAAGGAACATAATATCTAGAAACCCACAGTTGTCGCATCATGTAACCCTTACACAACATGTAATCCTTGGGTTTTTGAAAATTCCATATATCGCTGAAATTGTTTCTACCTTCATCATTAATTATTACACATCATGAATTGAAAATTCACAATGTGAATATATATTAGTGTTTCCACATCAATAGATTTACAATCTATTACTTCACTAGTTGTACAACCCACCAACCAATTTTTCACATTGTGTAAACAATACACTATGTGAATTCCCTATTATAGTACCCATGCAACTACATCCTCTATGATATATCCCCAAAAATCCTCTAGAACACATCCAACACCAAATTATAGAAATTTAATGGGTATAAAGGAAAAATTTATTACACTAGATACCTCTCTAATGATTCTTTTCCTATAGAATCCAAAACCAAGACCATAAGAAAAATGGGTTTAAGAAACCAGCCCACAAGATACCTATTAAGGATCCCATCACTTCAAAATGATCCCACTATCAAAAAACAACAAAAATGGAAAAAAAAATATCTCACACACACTCACAACTACATATCCACATCACCATGAACATATAACCCCAACACATCTAAAACAGACAACCATCATAACCGACTAACCCCACTACCCTAAACATATGGACCAAGGAATTTCATCATCCATGTCATTGTACTATCCACTTATAGAGTCACTAGATCACGCACATGGGGTTAATTGATTCATAGTATAATGTGTCTCAATTTGGAACTAGGTCCTCTCTTTTTCATATTTCGTAAATTTATGACACATCACAATACCAAGGAAAATATATCATCTTATACAAGAGGAGGATTCAATGATAACACCATAAGAAAAATAGAAATGTAAAAACTAAAATATAATCTGAGTACTATGCACACATATGAATCTCTCACTCCCAATTACTATCATATAATCCACCATTCCCCCACAAAACAACAACAAAGATAATGGTTCATCCATATAGTTCATTATAATGGAAATCCAAGGCCTATACTAGCCACTAAAATAATGTTGTGTCATCTTTGAAATCCAAATATCATCATTCAATTACACGAGTGTAATCATGATGATACTGATGATTATGAGAGATGTGGGAGATGTCATGAATCCTCTCAAGATATGTTGGAAAATGCCTAGCGATATTCTACCTCACCAACTCTCCCCAAAGCCTAAAAGGTCCAAAAAACTCTTGGAGAAAGCGTACTACCCCTATCAAGATTCATCTTCCCACGTCGATGGAAAAACATCAATAACACATGGTCCCCATCCTCTAAATCCAAGGGCCTTCTCTTTAATTCTACATAAGACTTCAATAATTAATATGTTTTTTTCATTCAATCTTAAACCACCAAACCTTTTCTATCATGCTCTGTACCACATCTAGACCAATAAATGTTGTCTTCACAACCTTTATCTACCATAATGGAGAATGACATTGTTTCTCAAAAAATTCCTTAGAAGGATCCTTGAAAATTGATATTTAATAGATAATTTTGTCTTAAAACTCAAAAAATTGAAGGTTTCATGCCACTATGCACCAACGTCCAAGGCACATGATGGAAACATGTTCTCAAAAATCAGGATGGTTCACTCAATCATCTTGTCTGTTTAAAGGTGAAATGCAGTACTATTTTGTAAATTGGTTCCAAAATCATGATGTAATCGCCTCTATATTCATGATGTAAAATGTTTTTTCTGATCTAAGACAATGGGAATCCAGACTCCATGAACTGCACCACCTCATCTGCATTCATCTTAGACAAAGCAGCCACTACACCCAACTCTATTCCAACTAAGAATTAGGCTCATTTCCTCAACTGATCCAAGATCACCCAAATAGAATCACAACCTACTTGAGAAAGAGGTAATGATGTGATGAAATCCCTTGCGATATCATATCATTTCTACCCAGAAACATTCAATGAATGTAAAAAAAACACCCAAGAACATGATGCTCGACCTTTACCTGATGAAAAACAAAACACCACAACACAATATCAGCCACTAGCCATTTATTCCCGGGCCCCCAAAACCACATCCTCAAACAATGGTACTTCATGAAAACCCATAGTTTTAACTTAAAATTAGATCACTGAAACATAAAAATGAATCCCTCATGCATGACTATCGATGTAAAAAACCTCACATGGAACAACTAATAGTTCCTACTATCCAACAACTATCCCTCTGGAGCATAATTTTGGCCAACATGATCATGCATCACTGCTGCCTTTAATTCTCCCCAATGAGACCCCTCCACTCATTACATCAAAAAAGATTGTACTTCCATATAAAACAAAACATCACCTATAATTACTTTCCATTGAATCAAACTAAAAGGATTCCAACTACTCTATTTCTCTCCATGACTTTATAGACATCTAAAAAAATCATTCAACGACATCATACTCAAATCATCAGCCTCAATATTCTCTTTTACTAATGTGATGGAGATATAAAAAACATAATTATATTGAAAATACATCAACCTCAACGTCCTCAAATTCAAATCAAAGTGATAAAATATATACCTCAAACTCTTGTGATCAATGAAGACCACAAAGTGCACCTCAATGAGGTAATGCTACCAAAACATATAAAAAACAAATTCTGATAGAAATAGAGAAAGGGAGGAATAGTTACGCTCGTGGGGACATAAATACATATACCTATAGGTGAACAATACCCTATGATCGATCAACATGCATCCCAAAACTGCATATGAAGTGTCACAAAACAACTCAAACTTCACAACCGCCCCATGATACTAAAAAACTGGAGAAAAGACCTACATCATCATATGGTAACTAAATGTTGTCTTTAAATAATAATTGAATAACAAATCCTAGTCCTTCTTAGTAAGAACTATCAATGGGGTTGTAACCTGAGAGAAATTGTGTGTTAAACTCTAATAATAGCATATAAGACTAAGAACTCTTCTGTCCTCTACCTCATTCTGGGATAATTCTAAATAAAAAAAACTATCTCATCAATTGATGGGTAGACTACCACACCCTTTTAAGACACAAAATTCCCAAGAAAATGTACCTCACATTTCCAATTCACACTCTAGGAAAATATCCCACAAATATGGTGGTGTAAAAGTACTGTTTGAACAAATCTGATATACTCAATATGATCCTCCTCGGAAATCACGTAGATAAAGTTATTATCATTGAATACAATGAAGAACATGTCCATGAACTAATTAATCATGGAGTTCATTAACCCCATGAACATAGCTATTGAATTCATAACATTGTATGACATGACTACAAACCCAAAGTGTCCATACTTGTATTTGAAAGATGCCTTTGTGATATCTCACTCCTTCACCCTCAAGTGGTGATATCCAGACCATATATGGATCGTAGAAAACCTCATTTCCCCTCTCATTTGGTTTATAATATCATATATCATTATAATATTGTAATGGTTCTTGATTTTTACCTGATTCAACCTCCAGTAGTCTATATAAAAAAACAGACTACCGTATTCCTTCTTGGTGAACAATACTGGAGTACCCTATGACAACATATATGATTGGATAAAACTTTTCTACATCAGATAATATATCTCTATTCTCAACTCCCACAACTTTGAAGGTTTCATCTGATAAAGAGTTATCAAAATCATAAAAGTGTCAAGCTGTATGTTTATCCAATACTCAACATCACTTTGAAGGGGTGGCATCACAACCTACTCATAGAACTCCTCCATGAACTCCCTAATGACTCTGGGGACATCTATTGTCCAAAAACCCATTGATTAAACTAAAAAATCATCCACCAGATAAATAAGGGTACCCAAAGACCAACTATCCACCCAGAAACTCCACTCTTTAAATAAAACCACATATTGGACATCCACATTCTAGAACCTGAATCTCCTCTATATAAATTCAATAACAGTACGCATGGAATAAAACCAATCTTTGAATAAGATGAAATTGTATGGATATATATGTATCAACTTAATATTCCCATGGTACTGTTGTGCCCCCATCATCATTATATATCTAGACACACATATAAAAATATAGTCTAGCCTTTAACTAATTAAACCAACATCAGGGGCATGGGAAGCCTCTCTATATATTTTCTTTGACAAGGAACTAGAGTACGTGCATCAAAGGTGTGTGAATATCTTTAAACTAACATGGATCAAATGTAGAGACCTGAGGCTTGACGTACATGGACATTACATTACATTTTCGGAATACTTAGTACATAACAAAAACACACACTAAAGGATCGTAATAGTTTAGTGTCTTTGGAAACTCGGAACGTAATCTTCTAATCGTGGTGAAAGTTCTTCAATATCTCCCATAAAGGTCATCCCTTTTTTTTTACCTAAAACCTTTCTTTATATCCTGGGGAAAAGAAAACATAAAAGGGTGAGCTCAAATGCTCAGTAAGGGTAAACAAAAGAAATATCAATCACATCATATATATAAGAACATGGATTTTGGAAATCTTAACCTACAAAAAAGCTCATAATATCATAACATGGGATAAATCATAGAAGTGAAATGTAATCCCAATAATCATAACTTAAAACATGAAACTTTGTGGCATACACACATAATCATAGAAAATCATTTCTTGTTAGTCAAGACTCATTGCCAAGACTATCTTAGTGGACAAAGTCCCTTTCTGAATCGAGTAACCCTCGTTTCAGTCCTGTTTCACTGAACCGGTATAACCTACGATTTCAGCCATGTCTATCTCATGAGATATAAAATCATTACCCAATGAATTGGAGGGAGATATAGGTCCCACCCATCTTATAATGAATCCTTTCTTATGTGTGCCACATAATCATAAAACATACATCATCGCATAACAAAAATGGGATTCTTGAAACATCATGACATCATAAATCAATTCATATATGATAAAGGAATTCATAAACATAATTCCATCACAACATAGTCAAACCAATGTAAAAATATGGATAGAAACAGAACCCTTTATTATCTTAGATGGAAAATAATTTTGATAAAACACTTGAATTGAATTCTTGAGGAAAATATCCTTTCTTCTTCAAAAACATTTTTCCTTTCATAACATGTCATACAACTTTAAAATAAAAGAAGTTGATTAAAAATAAACTTGAAAACTTGTAAAGGAAGCTTCTTTGAAGTAATGTTTTAAAAATCCATTCATGCCGTATAAGTTAAAAAAAACATTCTTCGTACTTTTGTCGGAAAAGTCAAAAAGTACCTCATACGGAAAAACAACAAAAGATTCCTTTCATATTCTTTACTAAAAACTCACCTAAGGGTAAAATTGGATTTAAACTATTTCAAGTGGATGGAAACAATATTACATATTGAGGGAACATGGATGTGGATGATAAAATACACCCCAGTAAACTACTTACGAATAAACAATCTCGGATAAAAATGAGATTGTGATATTTTCCTTACCTTAGGTCCGATTTGCTTCGTATGTGTCCGAACCTCCTGTATAATGATTTAAATAATGTCATTGACTTATTACAGAATCATATTCATTGTTATGATATCATATATGGTTCACTTATGACATTATATTACCCGTTCTTTTGTAAATTCCATGTTAAAGAAGCGTTTTGGGTAAAATCATTTCATTTATCGTAGGTGTTTTGACTTGTTGTTCTTGACATAATTATTACTTATATCATGATTTACTTACTTCCAGAATATAAAATATGATTTATATATCATATATATTCAGTATATATATATATATAATAGGTAGATAAATAAAATGAAAAACACCGTTCATGGAGACGGTAGTCTGTACGTACGCATGAACATTGTTTTCTTTTCCTTATTGTCTTGAAATGGAAGTAAGTAGATGACATACATATGTATATATATATACATAAATCCAGTAGCTTTATAATGTCATATATTTCATTATTATTTCTTATATATACTTTATAATCATTCTTAAATGGTTAATATGGAGAATGAATCTCATCGCGTCGTGGAGACGGTAGTCCGTACGTACGCACGAGCGATGATATCATTTCTATAAGTATTGAATTGAATTGGAGTGAATTATACAATATATCAGAATCAATATGATGTTGTAATAACTATGTATAGTTATTCTTTACACCATTATACCCATCCATGTAAGGTGGTGGTGGAAAATGATTACACCACGGCGTGGAGACGGTATTCCGTACGTACGCACGCGCGGTGATTTCTTTTTCCGTAGGATGGATAGATGGTGAAATAGGGTTGTTTCATAATTATAACATATCAGTATATGAGTGATACTGATGTTATTACTTCATAATGAAACAACCTAATAAGAAGAAGTGGAAGAAGAAATAAAGATGAAAGAATTGGTAACGGTAATTACCTCTTCTTTGAAGTGCCTCTTTGAGACCTCCTCTTAGGGCACTAGAATTGGTCTTTGAGGAAGACCAGAACCTCTAGGATGGTTCTAGGGAAGTGGAGAAGAGATTTTGGCAGGGTTTGGCCGAGCTTGAGTGCTCAAATTGGTGTGAGGAGGAGGGGGAGGAGGTGTCCTTTTATAAGGGAGGAGAGGGGCACCTTAGGAATATCTCAAAATATTATTTTATATTAAAGTCAAAATCGGTTTATAATGGTTCCAAAGGGTCTTATTTCGAAGATAAAGTGGGGAAGGGTCGAAATCCTATCAACCAATAGGATTTAGACAAGTTTAGGTTATTATTTTAACCTTATCAATTAGATTTAACTCTAAGTTAAATAATTTAACTTTTACCGTGTCTTTTTGTTTTCTTTCACTATATGGTTAATATACTTACTATAACATGCCAAACGAACCCCAAATTGTATATTATTAATAAATATATCCTTATCTAAGTCATTTGGCCGAACCTTAGATTTTTAGGAATAAAATAACAATTAATAATATAATATTTTATTTAAAAACTATTTTGTGTCAATTTTGACACTATTTGATATATGATTTTTGTGAAAGTCATAACAGAATTAAATGTTCGAACCAAGTTGATTAAATCAACATTAATATATCATAGTAACCTATAAAATTAGTATAATTCATAAAAAGTCTTGAATTACATTTATTTTGGTATTTATATTATCAATTATGTCAATATTTCATTATTAAGATAATTACTGCATCATCATTGTGTCATAAATAAATTGAATTATTTGATTTTTAAAAATTACAAATAAAATACCATTATGTAGGAAATCTTTTTAGCTTTATAATGAATATTTACAATCGAATTTATCGTATTTATAACCCCATATTAAAAATGATTTACTTATTAAATGTTGATTTTAACTATTTTAACCCTTCTTTAAATAAATTAATAATAAATGTCCTAATCTAATCCAAGTGGGCCTAAATGGTCATATTTTATTCCTAAGTTTGTTTTTGGTCGAATTACACTTGTCCAATAGAATTAGGACATGTGTTAGGGTAATATTAATATCATATTTACCTTTAGTTACCCTATTTACTATTAACTGCGGTAAAAAAAAGTAAAAAGTTACTATTCACCAAAAAATTATTTTCATCTCATTGAACCACATTTTAGTCCTTGATATTAACCGTGTCTCTCGGATTTTCGAAATTCCATTCACAGAAGCGGTAAAATTAAGTTTTATGCAAAATTCAGTTTTTTAACCTACCACTTAGTGATTTCACTATTCATCAAAAATTGAAAGTTTTCAGAAAAATACCAAAATTTCACCCTAGGCTAATTTCGATATTCTGAATCCAAAAATGAAGTCCATTTTGAAAAATAAAATTTATAAAATTTCAAAAATTGGTTATTACTATTCATAACGGCCAGTTTTAATAGCATATTGTTGTTTAGTGAAACTCGGTATTGCGTACGACGCAAGCTATCGAGGAAGGTCGTGATTGCGTGTAATGGAAGGAAAGTCAAGGATGCGTGTTGTGAAAGCTTCTTTTGGTGTAGCATACAACACAAGACATTAATGAAATTAAAAAGAATATTTTTCATAAAATCTCGGGGTGTTACATTCTACCCCCCTTAAAATGAATTTCGCCCTCGAAATTCGTCGGGGTTATAAATGGTTTACTATTCGGAAGTTTCTTTAATAGAAACCCACATCGTATAAAGGAATACCAAAACATGGCTTTAAAAACTAAAGTATGAAATGTAACAATTACCCAAATAAACTAATCACTGGGTTTCCACATAGGTGAAAATATGGATATGGAAGAAAAATCTAACCATCATGTTCTGATGGAGAGTGGTAGAGAACATGGCTATGGAAAAGCCAGTAATCACAAATCCATAGATTTGTGATGATATAAGGTACCATCTGATTCATCAGGTATAAGATCACTAGGACAACATTTTTGGTTTTCAAGATCATTTCCCTAAAGTTGAAAATTTGCTTAGAATAAATACTTACTTTATTTTGGTACAATCTCACTGTTGTTCGTGCCTTGAACAATTTCCACTTCATCTCTTAAATAAATGAAGTTGAATTTGTTATTCATGAAGTGTTAACAGATCATGTGATAGAATGACTGTTCATTCCATCTGTCTCAAACAAAAGGTTAGCAAAAGTTATTAAATATACATAAGTCATTCTATAGTGAGATTAATCATATACGGTTCCTAAAATGGACTTATACTTCATATATCATACTGCTTAATATAATAAAACTAGTTTCTACTAAACAGGGACTTCCTGTAGGTCAGTGGTAGGCGATAAAGGCCAGTCGCACTTCGGTTGTGGGTTCGATTCCTACAGCCTTGTCCGAAGCGATGGGCTGTCGCCCGTCCTGCAGGTTGTCCTTTTTATAAAACTATATTACTATAACATCCCATCAATAATATCGAAAAAACTTATATCCTTAAACAATACTAACTTATGTCCAACATAATCCATTCTAATCTTTAAGCTTATCCATAATACTCCAGTCCACTCTCATAACATAGTGAAAACGATTACCAGAGATTTAATACCATCGTTGATCCCCATATATCGTAAGATATGTTTTTTTGGTCACATTCCAAACATTCAAAGTCCTTAATCATGTATTCTCTTGAATACCCATTGAACCTTATTGAAAACATGAGTGATGTTAAAAGTTAACTCTTTCCACATACCAAAATCCTCAAAATTATTTATACTCAAACCATGATATCACTTAGTCCTTATATCAATCATGAGCTCATGAATACAATCAAACATCTCATTGTCTTCTTATCCTTTCATTATGCACTTATCATCTACTTTCCAAAAGTATCTGAATAACCTTTCATGGTAATACACTTAAGGAAAGACAACAGTGTAACAATCCTTAGATGTCTCCTTATTCCAACACTACACATGATAAACATGTAATCATTCCACTACATTCTTAGACCATTGACCGAGCTTCAACATTTCTTTCATCTCACATATCATTTGTAGTTTCTTCATCATCGTCAACATAAATACTTCCCATACGACCATACTGATTCTCTTCATGAGACTTTCCCTTAGGGCATTGGTTTGCATAATGCCCGTATATTCCACATTTAAAGCATTTTACCATTGTCGATGTCGTAGCAATACCATTATCCTCATCCATGGTGTTAACTGAACCTTTTCCTTTGCACTTACTTGCTTTGTGTCCTTCTTTTCCACACCCAAAGCATCTTCCAGTTCCTTTGAAACATTTTCCTTGATGCCTCTTCCCACATGAATTACATAGGGGAAATTGAACTTTCTTTCCTCTATGATCATCATGAAACTCCATCTTTCTCTTATTAGCCGAGTCAGGAAACTTACCAAATTTTACTTTATTGATCATATTATGAGATTGCTGATTCGACATAATAATGATGTTTGGACTTCCAAATCCCATTTCATTATGAAGAATATCATTCCATTGTCCATCATATCCTCCATTATTGTGAATCATCTTGTTTCCAGCCATTTTCTAAAACCCAAAAAGAATAGTGTGAGAGGCAAAAATCATGCTAGGGAAAACAACATAATAAAGGGGGAGTACCTTCAATATCTAACATCTTAGGTTTAATTCTAAGATCGTTACCATAGTTCTAGGACTATCCTATACGTATACGTATCCTTAGGGACATCCCTAGACATACCTTAGAAATATCTCTAGGGATCTCACTAACGTTTTCACATCCTAGTTTCCAAAGGATGACTAAACCTTTCCTCTGATACCAACTGTAGAGCCTGAGGCTTGACGTACATGGACATTACATTACATTTGCGGAATACTTAGTACATAACAAAAACACACACTAAAGGATCGTAATAGTTTAGTGTCTTTGGAAACTCGGAACGTAATCTTCTAATCGTGGTGAAAGTTCTTCAATATCTCCCATAAAGGTCATCCCTTTTTTTTTACCTAAAACCTTTCTTTATATCCTGGGGAAAAGAAAACATAAAAGGGTGAGCTCAAATGCTCAGTAAGGGTAAACAAAAGAAATATCAATCACATCATATATATAAGAACATGGATTTTGGAAATCTTAACCTGCAAAAAAGCTCATAATATCATAACATGGGATAAATCATAGAAGTGAAATGTAATCCCAATAATCATAACATAAAACATGAAACTTTGTGGCATACACACATAATCATAGAAAATCATTTCTTGTTAGTCAAGACTCATTGCCAAGACTATCTTAGTGGACAAAGTCCCTTTCTGAATCGAGTAACCCTCGTTTCAGTCCTGTTTCCCTGAACCGGTATAACCTACCATTTCAGCCATGTCTATCTCATGAGATATAAAATCATTACCCAATGCATTGGAGGGAGATATAGGTCTCACCCATCTTATAATGAATCCTTTCATATGTGTGCCACATAATCATAAAACATACATCATCGCATAACAAAAATGGGATTCTTGAAACATCATGACATCATAAATCAATTCATATATGATAAAGGAATTCATAAACATAATTCCATCACAACATAGTCAAACCAATGTAAAAATATGGATATAAATAGAACCCTTTATTATCTTAGATGGAAAATAATTTTGATAAAACACTTGAATTGAATTCTTGAGGAAAATATCCTTTCTTCTTCAAAAACATTTTTCCTTTCATAACATGTCATACAACTTTAAAATAAAAGAAGTTGATTAAAAATAAACTTGAAAACTTGTAAAGGAAGCTTATTTGAAGTAATGTTTTAAAAATCCATTCATGCCGTATAAGTTAAAAAAAACATTCTTCGTACTTTTGTCGGAAAAGTCAAAAAGTACCTCGTACGGAAAAACAACAAAAGATTCCTTTCATATTCTTTACTAAAAACTCACCTAAGGGTAAAATTGGATTTAAACTATTTCAAGTGGATGGAAACAATATTACATATTGAGGGAACACGGATGTGGATGATAAAATACACCCCAGTAAATACTTACGAATAAACAATCTCGGATAAAAATGAGATTGTGATATTTCCCTTACCTTAGGTCCGATTTGCTTCGTATGTGTCTGAACCTCCTGTATAATGATTTAAATAATGTCATTGACTTATTACAGAATCATATTCATTGTTATGATATCATATATGGTTCACTTATGACATTATATTACCCGTTCTTTTGTAAATTCCATGTTAAAGAAGCGTTTTGGGTAAAATCATTTCATTTATCGTAGGTGTTTTGACTTGTTGTTCTTGACATCATTATTACTTATATCATGATTTACTTACTTCCAGAATATAAAATATGATTTATATATCATATATATTCAGTATATATATATATATAATAGGTAGATAAATAAAATGAAAAACACCGTTCATGGAGACGGTAGTCCGTACGTACGCATGAACATTGTTTTCCTTTCCTTATTGTCTTGAAATGGAAGTAAGTAGATGACATACATATGTATATATATATACATAAATCCAGTAGCTTTATAATGTCATATATTTCATTTTTATTTCTTATATATACTTTATAATCATTCTTAAATGGTTAATATGGAGAATGAATCTCATCGCGTCGTGGAGACGGTAGTCCGTACGTACGCACGAGCGATGATATCATTTCTATAAGTATTGAATTGAATTGGAGTGAATTATACAATATATCAGAATCAATATGATGTTGTAATAACTATGTATAGTTATTCTTTACACCATTATACCCATCCATGTAAGGTGGTGGTGGAAAATGATTACACCACGGCGTGGAGACGGTATTCCGTACGTACGCACGCGCGGTGATTTCTTTTTCCGTAGGATGGATAGATGGTGAAATAGGGTTGTTTCATACTTATAACATATCAGTATATGAGTGATACTGATGTTATTACTTCATAATGAAACAACCTAATAAGAAGAAGTGGAAGAAGAAATAAAGATGAAAGAATTGGTAACGGTAATTACCTCTTCTTTGAAGTGCCTCTTTGAGACCTCCTCTTAGGGCACTAGAATTGGTCTTTGAGGAAGACCAGAACCTCTAGGATGTTGCTAGGGAAGTGGAGAAGAGATTTTGGCAGGGTTTGGCCGAGCTTGAGTGCTCAAATTGGTGTGAGGAGGAGGGGGAGGAGGTGTCCTTTTATAAGGGAGGAGAGGGGCACCTTAGGAATATCTCAAAATATAATTTTATATTAAAGTCAAAATCGGTTTATAATGGTTCCAAAGGGTCTTATTTCGAATATAAAGTGGGGAAGGGTCGAAATCCTATCAACCAATAGGATTTAGACAAGTTTAGGTTATTATTTTAACCTTATCAATTAGATTTAACTCTAAGTTAAATAATTTAACTTTTACCGTGTCTTTTTGTTTTCTTTCACTATATGGTTAATATACTTACTATAACATGCCAAACGAACCCCAAATTGTATATTATTAATAAATATATCCTTATCTAAGTCATTTGGCCGAACCTTAGATTTTTAGGAATAAAATAACAATTAATAATATAATATTTTATTTAAAAACTATTTTGTTTCAATTTTGACACTATTTGATATATGATTTTTGTGAAAGTCATAACAGAATTAAATGTTCGAACCAAGTTGATTAAATCAACATTAATATATCATAGTAACCTAGAAAATTAGTGGAATTCATAAAAAGTCTTGAATTACATTTATTTTGGTATTTATATTATCAATTATGTCAATATTTCATTAATAAGATAATTACTGCATCATCATTGTGTCATAAATAAATTGAATTATTTGATTTTTAAAAATTACAAATAAAATACCATTATGTAGGAAATCTATTTAGCTTTCTAATGAATATTTACAATCGAATTTATCTTATGTATAACCCCATATTAAAAATGATTTACTTATTAAACGTTGATTTTAACTATTTTAACCCTTCTTTAAATAAATTAATAATAAATGTCCTAATCTAATCCAAGTGGGCCTAAATGGTCATATTTTATTCCTAAGTTTGTTTTTGGTCTAATTACACTTGTCCAATAGAATTAGGACATGTGTTAGGGTAATATTAATATCATATTTACCTTTAGATACCCTATTTACTATTAACTGCGGTAAAAAAAAGTAAAAAGTTACTATTCACCAAAAAATTATTTTCATCTCATTGAACCACATTTTAGTCCTTGATATTAACCGTGTCTCTCGGATTTTCGAAATTCCATTCACAGAAGCGGTAAAATTAAGTTTTATGCAAAATTCAGTTTTTTAACCTACCACTTAGTGATTTCACTATTCATCAAAAATTGAAAGTTTTCAGAAAAATACCAAAATTTCACCCTAGGCTAATTTCGATATTCCGAATCCAAAAATGAAGTCCATTTTGAAAAATAAAATTTATAAAATTTCAAAAATTGGTTATTACTATTCATAACGGCTAGTTTTAATAGCATATTGTTGTTTAGTGAAACTCGGTATTGCGTACGACGCAAGCTATCGAGGAAGGTCGTGATTGCGTGTAATGGAAGGAAAGTCAAGGATGCGTGTTTTGAAAGCTTCTTTTGGTGTAGCGTACAACACAAGACATTAATGAAATTAAAAAGAATATTTTTCATAAAATCTCGGGGTGTTACATTCTACCCCCCTTAAAATGAATTTCGCCCTCGAAATTCGTCGGGGTTATAAATGGTTTACTATTCGGAAGTTTCTTTAATAGAAACCCACATCGTATAAAGGAATACCAAAACATGGCTTTAAAAACTAAAGTATGAAATGTAACAATTACCCAAATAAACTAATCACTGGGTTTCCACATAGGTGAAAATATGGATATGGAAGAAAAATCTAACCATCATGTTCTGATGGAGAGTGGTAGAGAACATGGCTATGGAAAAGCCAGTAATCACAAATCCATAGATTTGTGATGATATAAGGTACCATCTGATTCATCAGGTATAAGATCACTAGGACAACATTTTTGGTTTTCAAGATCATTTCCCTAAAGTTGAAAATTTGCTTAGAATAAATACTTACTTTATTTTGGTACAATCTCACTGTTGTTCGTGCCTTGAACAATTTCCACTTCATCTCTTAAATAAATGAAGTTGAATTTGTTATTCATGAAGAGTTAGCAGATCATGTGATAGAATGACTGTTCATTCCATCTGTCTCAAACAAAAGGTTAGAAAAAGTTATTAAATATACATAAGTCATTCTATAGTGAGATTAATCATATACGGTTCCTAAAATGGACTTATACTTCATATATCATACTGCTTAATATAATAAAACTAGTTTCTACTAAACAGGGACTCTCTGTAGGTCAGTGGTAGGCGATAAAGGCCAGTCGCACTTCGGTTGTGGGTTCGATTCCTACAGCCTTGTCCGAAGCGATGGGCTGTCGCCCGTCCTGCAGGTTGTCCTTTTTATAAAACTATATTACTATAACATCCCATCAATAATATCGAAAAAACTTCTATCCTTAAACAATACTAACTTATGTCCAACATAATCCATTCTAATCTTTAAGCTTATCCATAATACTCCAGTCCACTCTCATAACATAGTGAAAACGATTACCAGAGATTTAATACCATCGTTGATCCCCATATATCATAAGATATGTTTTTTTGGTCACATTCCAAACATTCAAAGTCCTTAATCATGTATTCTCTTGAATACCCATTGAACCTTATTGAAAACATGAGTGCTGTTAAAAGTTAACTCTTTCCACATACCAAAATCCTCAAAATTATTTATACTCAAACCATGATATCACTTAGTCCTTATATCAATCATGAGCTCATGAATACAATCAAACATCTCATTGTCTTCTTATCCTTTCATTATGAACTTATCATCTACTTTCCAAAAGTATCTGAATAACCTTTCATGGTAATACACTTAAGGAAAGACAACAGTGTAACAATCCTTAGATGTCTCCTTATTCCAACACTACACATGATAAACATGTAATCATTCCACTACATTCTTAGACCATTGACCGAGCTTCAACATTTCTTTCATCTCACATATCATTTGTAGTTTCTTCATCATCGTCAACATAAATACTTCCCATACGACCATACTGATTCTCTTCATGAGACTTTCCCTTAGGGCATTGGTTTGCATAATGCCCGTATATTCCACATTTAAAGCATTTTACCATTGTCGATGTCGTAGCAATACCATTATCCTCATCCATGGTGTTAACTGAACCTTTTCCTTTGCACTTACTTGCTTTGTGTCCTTCTTTTCCACACCCAAAGCATCTTCCAGTTCCTTTGAAACATTCTCCTTGATTCCTCTTCCCACATGAATTACATAGGGGAAATTGAACTTTCTTTCCTCTATGATCATCATGAAACTCCATCTTTCTCTTATTAGCCGAGTCAGGAAACATACCAAATTTTACTTTATTGATCATATTATGAGATTGCTGATTCGACATAATAATGATGTTTGGACTTCCAAATCCCATTTCATTATGAAGAATATCATTCCATTGTCCATCATATCCTCCATTATTGTGAATCATCTTATTTCCAGCCATTTTCTAAAACCCAAAAAGAATAGTGTGAAAGGCAAAAATCATGCTAGGGAAAACAACATAATAAAGGGGGAGTACCTTCAATATCTAACATCTTAGGTTTAATTCTAAGATCGTTACCATAGTTCTAGGACTATCCTATACGTATACGTATCCTTAGGGACATCCCTAGACATACCTTAGAAATATCTCTAGGGATCTCACTAACGTTTTCACATACTAGTTTCCAAAGGTTGACTAAACCTTTCCTCTGATACCAACTGTAGAGACCCGAGGCTTGACGTACATGGACATTACATTACATTTGCGGAATACTTAGTACATAACAAAAACACACACTAAAGGATCGTAATAGTTTAGTGTCTTTGGAAACTCGGAACGTAATCTTCTAATCGTGGTGAATGTTCTTCAATATCTCCCATAAAGGTCATCCCTTTTTTCTACCTAAAACCTTTCTTTATATCCTGGGGAAAAGAAAACATAAAAGGGTGAGCTCAAATGCTCAGTAAGGGTAAACAAAAGAAATATCAATCACATCATATATATAAGAACATGGATTTTGGAAATCTTAACCTGCAAAAAAGCTCATAATATCATAACATGGGATAAATCATAGAAGTGAAATGTAATCCCAATAATCATAACTTAAAACATGAAACTTTGTGGCATACACACATAATCATAGAAAATCATTTCTTGTTAGTCAAGACTCATTGCCAAGACTATCTTAGTGGACAAAGTCCCTTTCTGAATCGAGTAACCCTCGTTTCAGTCCTGTTTCACTGAACCGGTATAACCTACCATTTCAGCCATGTCTATCTCATGAGATATAAAATCATTACCCAATGCATTGGAGGGAGATATAAGTCCCACCCATCTTATAATGAATCCTTTCTTATGTGTGCCACATAATCATAAAACATACATCATCGCATAACAAAAATGGGATTCTTGAAACATCATGACATCATAAATCAATTCATATATGATAAAGGAATTCATAAACATAATTCCATCACAACATAGTCAAACCAATGTAAAAATATGGATAGAAATAGAACCCTTTATTATCTTAGATGGAAAATAATTTTGATAAAACACTTGAATTGAATTCTTGAGGAAAATATCCTTTCTTCTTCAAAAACATTTTTCCTTTCATAACATGTCATACAACTTTAAAATAAAAGAAGTTGATTAAAAATAAACTTGAAAACTTGTAAAGGAAGCTTATTTGAAGTAATGTTTTAAAAATCCATTCATGCCGTATAAGTTAAAAAAAACATTCTTCGTACTTTTGTCGGAAAAGTCAAAAAGTACCTCGTACGGAAAAACAACAAAAGATTCCTTTAATATTCTTTACTAAAAACTCACCTAAGGGTTAAATTGGATTTAAACTATTTCAAGTGGATGGAAACAATATTACATATTGAGGGAACATGGATGTGGATGATAAAATACACCCCAGTAAATACTTACGAATAAACAATCTCGGATAAAAATGAGATTGTGATATTTCCCTTACCTTAGGTCCGATTTGCTTCGTATGTGTCCGAACCTCTTGTATAATGATTTAAATAATGTCATTGACTTATTACAGAATCATATTCATTGTTATGATATCATATATGGTTCACTTATGACATTATATTACCCATTCTTTTGTAAATTCCATGTTAAAGAAGCGTTTTGGGTAAAATCATTTCATTTATCGTAGGTGTTTTGACTTGTTGTTCTTGACATCATTATTACTTATATCATGATTTACTTACTTCCAGAATATAAAATATGATTTATATATCATATATATTCAGTATATATATATATATAATAGGTAGATAAATAAAATGTAAAACACCGTTCATGGAGACGGTAGTCCGTACGTACGCATGAACATTGTTTTCCTTTCCTTATTGTCTTGAAATGGAAGTAAGTAGATGACATACATATGTATATATATATACATAAATCCAGTAGCTTTATAATGTCATATATTTCATTATTATTTCTTATATATACTTTATAATCATTCTTAAATGGTTAATATGGAGAATGAATCTCATCGCGTCGTGGAGACGGTAGTCCGTACGTACGCACGAGCGATGATATAATTTCTATAAGTATTGAATTGAATTGGAGTGAATTATACAATATATCAGAATCAATATGATGTTGTAATAACTATGTATAGTTATTCTTTACACCATTATACCCATCCATGTAAGGTGGTGGTGGAAAATGATTACACCACGGCGTGGAGACGGTATTCCGTACGTACGCACGCGCGGTGATTTCTTTTTCCGTAGGATGGATAGATGGTGAAATAGGGTTGTTTCATACTTATAAAATATCAGTATATGAGTGATACTGATGTTATTACTTCATAATGAAACAACCTAATAAGAATAAGTGGAAGAAGAAATAAAGATGAAAGAATTCGTAACGGTAATTACCTCTTCTTTGAAGTGCCTCTTTGAGACCTCCTCTTAGGGCACTAGAATTGGTCTTTGAGGAAGACCAGAACCTCTAGGATGTTTCTAGGGAAGTGGAGAAGAGATTTTGGCAGGGGTTGGCCGAGCTTGAGTGCTCAAATTGGTGTGAGGAGGAGGGGGAGGAGGTGTCCTTTTATAAGGGAGGAGAGGGGCACCTTAGGAATATCTCAAAATATTATTTTATATTAAAGTCAAAATCGGTTTATAATGGTTCCAAAGGGTCTTATTTCGAAGCTAAAGTGGGTAAGGGTCGAAATCCTATCAACCAATAGGATTTAGACAAGTTTAGGTTATTATTTTAACCTTATCAATTAGATTTAACTCTAAGTTAAATAATTTAACTTTTACCGTGTCTTTTTGTTTTCTTTCACTATATGGTTAATATACTTACTATAACATGCCAAACGAACCCCATATTGTATATTATTAATAAATATATCCTTATCTAAGTCATTTGTCCGAACCTTAGATTTTTAGGAATAAAATAACAATTAATAATATAATATTTTATTTAAAAACTATTTTGTGTCAATTTTGACACTATTTGATATATGATTTTTGTGAAAGTCATAACAGAATTAAATGTTCGAACCAAGTTGATTAAATCAACATTAATATATCATAGTAACCTAGAAAATTAGTGGAATTCATAAAAAGTCTTGAATTACATTTATTTTGGTATTTATATTATCAATTATGTCAATATTTCATTAATAAGATAATTACTGCATCATCATTGTGTCATAAATAAATTTAATTATTTGATTTTTAAAAATTAAAAATAAAATACCATTATGTAGGAAATATTTTTAGCTTTCTAATGAATATTTACAATCGAATTTATCTTATGTATAACCCCATATTAAAAATTATTTACTTATTAAACGTTGATTTTAACTATTTTAACCCTTCTTTAAATAAATTAATAATAAATGTCCTAATCTAATCCAAGTGGGCCTAAATGGTCATATTTTATTCCTAAGTTTGTTTTTGGTCGAATTACACTTGTCCAATAGAATTAGTACATGTGTTAGGGTAATATTAATATCATATTTACCTTTAGTTACCCTATTTACTATTAACTACGGTAAAAAAAAGTAAAAAGTTACTATTCACCAAAAAAATTATTTTCATCTCATTGAACCACATTTTAGTCCTTGATATTAACCGTGTCTCTCGGATTTTCGAAATTCCATTCACAGAAGCGGTAAAATTAAGTTTTATGCAAAATTCAGTTTTTTAACCTACCACTTAGTGATTTCACTATTCATCAAAAATTGAAAGTTTTCAGAAAAATACCAAAATTTCACCCTAGGCTAATTTCGATATTCCGAATCCAAAAATGAAGTCCATTTTGAAAAATAAAATTTATAAAATTTTAAAAATTGGTTATTACTATTCATAACGGCTAGTTTTAATAGCATATTGTTGTTTAGTGAAACTCGGTATTGCGTACGACGCAAGCTATCGAGGAAGGTCGTGATTGCGTGTAATGGAAGGAAAGTCAAGGATGCGTGTTGTGAAAGCTTCTTTTGGTGTAGCGTACAACACAAGACATTAATGAAATTAAAAAGAATATTTTTCATAAAATCTCGGGGTGTTACATTCTACCCCCCTTAAAATGAATTTCGCCCTCGAAATTCGTCGGGGTTATAAATGGTTTACTATTCGGAAGTTTCTTTAATAGAAACCCACATCGTATAAAGGAATACCAAAACATGGCTTTAAAAACTAAAGTATGAAATGTAACAATTACCCAAATAAACTAATCACTGGGTTTCCACATAGGTGAAAATATGGATATGGAAGAAAAATCTAACCATCGTGTTCTGATGGAGAGTGGTAGAGAACATGGCTATGGAAAAGCCAGTAATCACAAATCCATAGATTTGTGATGATATAAGGTACCATCTGATTCATCAGGTATAAGATCACTAGGACAACATTTTTGGTTTTCAAGATCATTTCCCTAAAGTTGAAAATTTGCTTAGAATAAATACTTACTTTATTTTGGTACAATCTCACTGTTGTTCGTGCCTTGAACAATTTCCACTTCATCTCTTAAATAAATGAAGTTGAATTTGTTATTCATGAAGTGTTAGAAGATCATGTGATAGAATGACTGTTCATTCCATCTGTCTCAAACAAAAGGTTAGCAAAAGTTATTAAATATACATAAGTCATTCTATAGTGAGATTAATCATATACGGTTCCTAAAATGGACTTATACTTCATATATCATACTGCTTAATATAATAAAACTAGTTTCTACTAAACAGGGACTTCCTGTAGGTCAGTGGTAGGCGATAAAGGCCAGTCGCACTTCGGTTGTGGGTTCGATTCCTACAGCCTTGTCCGTAGCGATGGGCTGTCGCCCGTCCTGCAGGTTGTCCTTTTTATAAAACTATATTACTATAACATCCCATCAATAATATCGAAAAAACTTCTATCCTTAAACAATACTAACTTATGTCCAACATAATCCATTCTAATCTTTAAGCTTATCCATAATACTCCAGTCCACTCTCATAACATAGTGAAAACGATTACCAGAGATTTAATACCATCGTTGATCCCCATATATCATAAGATATGTTTTTTTGGTCACATTCCAAACATTCAAAGTCCTTAATCATGTATTCTATTGAATACCCATTGAACCTTATTGAAAACATGAGTGCTGTTAAAAGTTAACTCTTTCCACATACCAAAATCCTCAAAATTATTTATACTCAAACCATGATATCACTTAGTCCTTATATCAATCATGAGCTCATGAATACAATCAAACATCTCATTGTCTTCTTATCCTTTCATTATGCACTTATCATCTACTTTCCAAAAGTATCTGAATAACCTTTCATGGTAATACACTTAAGGAAAGACAACAGTGTAACAATCCTTAGATGTCTCCTTATTCCAACACTACACATGATAAACATGTAATCATTCCACTACATTCTTAGACCATTGACCGAGCTTCAACATTTCTTTCATCTCACATATCATTTGTAGTTTCTTCATCATCGTCAACATAAATACTTCCCATACGACCATACTGATTCTCTTCATGAGACTTTCCCTTAGGGCATTGGTTTGCATAATGCCCGTATATTCCACATTTAAAGCATTTTACCATTGTCGATGTCGTAGCAATACCATTATCCTCATCCATGGTGTTAACTGAACCTTTTCCTTTGCACTTACTTGCTTTGTGTCCTTCTTTTCCACACCCAAATCATCTTCTAGTTCCTTTGAAACATTCTCCTTGATGCCTCTTCCCACATGAATTACATAGGGGAAATTGAACTTTCTTTCCTCTATGATCATCATGAAACTCCATCTTTCTCTTATTAGCCGAGTCAGGAAACTTACCAAATTTTACTTTATTGATCATATTATGAGATTGCTGATTCGACATAATAATGATGTTTGGACTTCCAAATCCCATTTCATTATGAAGAATATCATTCCATTGTCCATCATATCCTCCATTATTGTGAATCATCTTGTTTCCAGCCATTTTCTAAAACCCAAAAAGAATAGTGTGAGAGGCAAAAATCATGCTAGGGAAAACAACATAATAAAGGGGGAGTACCTTCAATATCTAACATCTTAGGTTTAATTCTAAGATCGTTACCATAGTTCTAGGACTATCCTATACGTATACGTATCCTTAGGTACATCCCTAGACATACCTTAGAAATCTCTCTAGGGATCTCACTAACGTTTTCACATCCTAGTTTCCAAAGGTTGACTAAACCTTTCCTATGATACCAACTGTAGAGACCTGAGGCTTGACGTACATGGACATTACATTACATTTGCGGAATACTTAGTACATAACAAAAACACACACTAAAGGATCGTAATAGTTTAGTGTCTTTGGAAACTCGGAACATAATCTTCTAATCGTGGTGAAAGTTCTTCAATATATCCCATAAAGGTCATCCCTTTTTTTTACCTAAAACCTTTCTTTATATCCTGGGGAAAAGAAAACATAAAAGGGTGAGCTCAAATGCTCAGTAAGGGTAAACAAAAGAAATATCAATCATATCATATATATAAGAACATGGATTTTGGAAATCTTAACCTGCAAAAAAGCTCATAATATCATAACATGGGATAAATCATAGAAGTGAAATGTAATCCCAATAATCATAACTTAAAACATTAAACTTTGTGGCATACACACATAATCATAGAAAATCATTTCTTGTTAGTCAAGACTCATTGCCAAGACTATCTTAGTGGACAAAGTCCCTTTCTGAATCGAGTAACCCTTGTTTCAGTCCTGTTTCACTGAACCGGTATAACCTACCATTTCAGCCATGTCTATCTCATGAGATATAAAATCATTACCCAATGCATTGGAGGGAGATATAGGTCCCACCCATCTTATAATGAATCCTTTCTTATGTGTGCCACATAATCATAAAACATACATCATCGCATAACAAAAATGGGATTCTTGAAACATCATGACATCATAAATCAATTCATATATGATAAAGGAATTCATAAACATAATTCCATCACAACATAGTCAAACCAATGTAAAAATATGGATAGAAATAGAACCCTTTATTATCTTAGATGGAAAATAATTTTGATAAAACACTTGAATTGAATTCTTGAGGAAAATATCCTTTCTTCTTCAAAAACATTTTTCCTTTCATAACATGTCATACAACATTAAAATAAAAGAAGTTGATTAAAAATAAACTTGAAAACTTGTAAAGGAAGCTTCTTTGAAGTAATGTTTTAAAAATCCATTCATGCCGTATAAGTTAAAAAAAACATTCTTCGTACTTTTGTCGGAAAAGTCAAAAAGTACCTCGTACGGAAAAACAACAAAAGATTCCTTTCATATTCTTTACTAAAAACTCACCTAAGGGTAAAATTGGATTTAAACTATTTCAAGTGGATGGAAACAATATTACATATTGAGGGAACATGGATGTGGATGATAAAATACACCCCAGTAAATACTTACGAATAAACAATCTCGGATAAAAATGAGATTGTGATATTTCCCTTACCTTAGGTCCGATTTGCTTCGTATGTGTCCGAACCTCCTGTATAATGATTTAAATAATGTCATTGACTTATTACAGAATCATATTCATTGTTATGATATCATATATGGTTCACTTATGACATTATATTACCCGTTCTTTTGTAAATTCCATGTTAAAGAAGCGTTTTGGGTAAAATCATTTCATTTATCGTAGGTGTTTTGAATTGTTGTTCTTGACATCATTATTACTTATATAATGATTTAATTACTTCCAGAATATAAAATATGATTTATATATCATATATATTCAGTATATATATATATATAATAGGTAGATAAATAAAATGAAAAACACCGTTCATGGAGACGGTAGTCCGTACGTACGCATGAACATTATTTTCCTTTCCTTATTGTCTTGAAATGGAAGTAAGTAGATGACATACATATGTATATATATATACATAAATCCAGTAGCTTTATAATGTCATATATTTCATTATTATTTCTTATATATACTTTATAATCATTCTTAAATGGTTAATATGGAGAATGAATCTCATCGCGTCGTGGAGACGGTAGTCCGTACGTACGCACGAGCGATGATATCATTTCTATAAGTATTGAATTGAATTGGAGTGAATTATACAATATATCAGAATCAATATGATGTTGTAATTACTATGTATAGTTATTCTTTACACCATTATACCCATCCATGTAAGGTGGTGGTGGAAAATGATTACACCACGGCGTCGAGACGGTATTCCGTACGTACGCACGCGCGGTGATTTCTTTTTCCGTAGGATGGATAGATGGTGAAATAGGGTTGTTTCATACTTATAACATATCAGTATATGAGTGATACTGATGTTATTACTTCGTAATGAAACAACCTAATAAGAAGAAGTGGAAGAAGAAATAAAGATGAAAGAATTGGTAACGGTAATTACCTCTTCTTTGAAGTGCCTCTTTGAGACCTCCTCTTAGGGCACTAGAATTGGTCTTTGAGGAAGACCATAACCTCTAGGATGTTGCTAGGGAAGTGGAGAAGAGATTTTGGCAGGGGTTGGCCGAGCTTGAGTGCTCAAATTGGTGTGAGGAGGAGGGGGAGGAGGTGTCCTTTTATAAGGGAGGAGAGGGGCACCTTAGGAATATCTCAAAATATTATTTTATATTAAAGTCAAAATCGGTTTATAATGGTTCCAAAGGGTCTTATTTCGAAGATAAAGTGGGTAAGGGTCGAAATCCTATCAACCAATAGGATTTAGACAAGTTTAGGTTATTATTTTAACCTTATCAATTAGATTTAACTCTAAGTTAAATAATTTAACTTTTACCGTGTCTTTTTGTTTTCTTTCACTATATGGTTAATATACTTACTATAACATGCCAAACGAACCCCAAATTGTATATTATTAATAAATATATCCTTATCTAAGTCATTTGGCCGAACCCTAGAATTTTAGGAATAAAATAACAATTAATAATATAATATTTTATTTAAAAACTATTTTGTGTCAATTTTGACACTATTTGATATATGATTTTTGTGAAAGTCATAACAGAATTAAATGTTCGAACCAAGTTGATTAAATCAACATTAATATATCATAGTAACCTAGAAAATTAGTGGAATTCATAAAAAGTCTTGAATTACATTTATTTTGGTATTTATATTATCAATTATGTCAATATTTCATTAATATGATAATTACTGCATCATCATTGTGTCATAAATAAATTAAATTATTTGATTTTTAAAAATTACAAATAAAATACCATTATTTAGGAAATCTTTTTAGCTTTCTAATGAATATTTACAATCGAATTTATCTTATGTATAACCCCATATTAAAAATGATTTACTTATTAAACGTTGATTTTAACTATTTTAACCCTTCTTTAAATAAATTAATAATAAATGTCCTAATCTAATCCAAGTGGGCCTAAATGGTCATATTTTATTCCTAAGTTTGTTTTTGGTCGAATTACACTTGTCCAATAGAATTAGTACATGTGTTAGGGTAATATTAATATCATATTTACCTTTAGTTACCCTATTTACTATTAACTGCGGTAAAAAAAAGTAAAAAGTTACTATTCACCAAAAAATTATTTTCATCTCATTGAACCACATTTTAGTCCTTGATATTAACCGTGTCTCTCGTATTTTCGAAATTCCATTCACAGAAGCGGTAAAATTAAGTTTTATGCAAAATTCAGTTTTTTAACCTACCACTTAGTGATTTCACTATTCATCAAAAATTGAAAGTTTTCAGAAAAATACCAAAATTTCACCCTAGGCTAATTTCGATATTCCGAATCCAAAAATGAAGTCCATTTTGAAAAATAAAATTTATAAAATTTCAAAAATTGGTTATTACTATTCATAACGGCTAGTTTTAATAGCATATTGTTGTTTAGTGAAACTCGGTATTGCGTACGACGCAAGCTATTGAGGAAGGTCGTGATTGCGTGTAATGGAAGGAAAGTCAAGGATGCGTGTTGTGAAAGCTTCTTTTGGTGTAGCGTACAACACAAGACATTAATGAAATTAAAAAGAATATTTTTCATAAAATCTCGGGGTGTTACATCAAAAGAGGGTACTAAATAAGTTTATCGTACCTCTGATGATCTCTATCCCCTCTAGAACAGCTGCCTCCACTGCATGCATCTTGTAACAACCCAAACATTTATAATTAAAATTCCCCTTATAATTTTATGTTTTATTATATATATAGAAAATAGATTCACATATTTAATTTTATTTTATCATATTTTTAAGTATTTTAATCATCATTACCATTAATAATATATTTTTTGAACAGTGATTATATGATTAGTATAAATATAGTCTTTTGAAAAATCCCATTGATGTAGAAAGATTATGTGATTGCCCCAACCAGTATGCTTTTACCCTTTGAAACTGATTTGTTGGAACTTTACGGGGAGATATAATCTCTAGTATTTTAACTTAACCAAGAAAAAGATGAGATCCAAAAACATAAACATGATATAAACCATTTATGGGATATGTTTAGGAGAATTTTGGTCATAGCCCAAACAATGTATGCCAAACCACCCCAGGAAATTTTCATGGTCTCAGGTCTTACTCTTATAGAATTTTCTTATGTATTAAAGGGATATGTGTCAATAACCTGACAATATGAATTTTTATATATTATTTTAAATATAATAATGGTTATATTTACTTCCTAATTTTATTTTGTAAATGGTTTTGATTTTGATACAGTAAAAGACAAATTGTATTTTTGGGTAATATTCAATTTCTATTTAATCTCTTATTTTGATGAATTAATGTTTTATTAAAACAAATAATAGTTTGGGAAAATAATAATATCAAATAAATCTTATTAAATATAAATTATCATATAAATTTTATGAAGTAAAATGAAATTTTTTTTAATTTAAAACTGTTATTGTCAAAAAAACCCTTTATTTTTTAATAAATATACCTTTTTATTTTAAAATTAAAAATTCACATATTTAGAAAATTATTTTGATAATATGAATATTATTTTTGGAATTGGTATTTTTAAATTATCCAATAGTGAATGTTTCATAATTTTCTGATACAATCAACATTTTTGATTAAAATCTAAATACAATATAAATATAGGGTGTGTATTATGACATCTTAATGACCGAAAAGTGATTTCCTAAGTACTATAAAGGGATTTTATGAATAATTGTTTCCCCATTAAAATAATGTGATTTGATTAATTTTTTTCATCCATTATGATTTTTTCAAATACTAAAATATATTTTATGGTTTTAAAATAATTTCATTAAGAGTATGATTCCCATTCACATCACCAAGGGTAACATTTTAATAAGTCTGGTATTTGTCCTAATAAAATAATGAAAATAAAACCTATTCTGTAGATACCATAGGAATAAATCATTTTAAGGTTTTTTATTTTGATTATTTTATTATATATAATAATGAACATATGTACAAGAAATGATAAAAAAAATTACCCACTCATTTCCTATATAAACCAACCCCATAACACATTTCTCTTCTCTAAAAATCATTTTAGATTTTACTTAATCTAACATTCCTCACAAGTATCCTTCCAAGGTTCCCATAATATCTTAAGAAGTTCCTTCCTAACATTTTGAAAGACACCCTAAAGGTAAGAGATCCTTTTTTTCTTCTCTTTATTCAAGTATCTTCATAGTATTGTGTCTTTTTTTATCCAATTTCAATTTGGGATATTTTCATCTATATACCCCTTACTTCCCCTATGATATCAAAATTATGAGAGGCTTCTTCCAATATCAATAATACCTTCCATAAATACATGTACACCCCCATTATGATTGAAATATTCCACTGTGATTTTACATGCCAATCAAATATTTAGTGAATATCAATAACCAATTCAAAGCAAGTGTATTCACCTTTTTAAAATTATACATTATTCATTGGGGAGACATGTGTATTTATTCCAGACTCATTAACCACCGAATAAAATATGGTGATAACTAATTCCATGTTTTATGATCTATGTGTTCACACTTAGGAAGGAGAATAAAATGAAAGTTATTGGTGCACCCATAATTATAAAGTGTTTTAATGCATTTAGTAATGTTCTTGTCTCATGAGACATCACTCAAGGGATTACGAAGTGAACCTAATATATCATGGGACTTTTCCATCTTGATTAATTTGTTGTTATATTTGACCTATATTTATGATGAAATGTTTTAAGTTGTTTCTAAATTTATAATGTTTCCTTAATAATTATCATGTTATATAATGTCTCACTATTCAGTTTTATGATTTTTACTCATTTAATGCCTCACTGATATTCCTATTATCTAAAATTTTATTCATGTTATTCCATGCATATTCCCATACATATCTTTATACCACACCTATTTTTTATGTATGTCCCTAAGTTATCACATATAGTGATATGTATGGTGGAATAATATGAACATGTTATGGAATTTTTAAATAAAGATGATGTATTTTTAATTTTATGTTGTTTCTTAATTTACCTGATTCCCAAATACACGATACATATCAATATTCTCGGTTTTAATATGTGTACTTTGATGTTAAATATCATGAATAAATGTATAATAAAGAGTAGGGTTTTCATAGTTGGTACCAATGGGAGGTTTAGTTATTTTTGGGATTATAATTAGAAAACTATAGAAAATCTATAGGGATAAATATATGTATAAGGTAATGTAACTAAATTTTGGTAAAGTATATAGTATGTTGTTTATAAATAATATGAATCCATGTATGGATACTACAAGTGGATGTGGCTCTAGAACAGACCTACATAGGGGTAAAACCGAAAAACACTGCATTGATATAGACTCATCCAGGAACTGGTGCAAAATAGTGGGTCTTGTTGCACACCTCGTTTGACACTCCTGGGGGATATGATTTTATAATTTCATAAATCCGTTAATAACTATTATTAATATAAAAATTTTCATAAGAGTATATATTGGGACACAAATAATGGAAAACAAAGATTTAATCCTAGACAGTCAAATATTTTCGAAATAATTGTAATTTATAAGATATCTATTTAATTTCATTGGATTCTGGATTATGTGTTTAATAGTTTAAAAGTAATCATCCTTAATTTTCCTTTTATTAAATTTTGTTATCAAAAATAGGAAAAAGTGAGTAAAAAAACAATGTGACACGCAATGTGATGAATTCCCTAATGATATGTTCAACCTGATGGGAGTGGGAATTGCAAAAATTATAACGATAATAACTCAGTTGAATCATGTTCTAAACAAAATCCTAGATTAGATGGAGCACCCAAATCCCTAAAAAATTACTATAAATAATGGAGAATATTATGCAACAAAGACTTATAACATTAGATGAATTATCTGAACCCTTAATCACTAAATAAAGGACCAAATACATTGATAATATCTTCTACAATATTCAATGTTCTATAAAATGGATGGTTCTACAGATGGTTTTTCATCTAGAGGGAGAAGCTTATAAGTGGTGGGAATTGATCAAGAATATGAATAATGAGGAAGATATTGATGTGGTGGGTGGAAGGAATTATAATGAGGTTGATAGATATTTAGCTCACACTCTCCATCATAAAAAGGAATGTGATCTCTTATCCCTCGAGAAAAATAAGGAAAAATCTAATAGGGAGTACATGGAAAACATCACATGACATCCACGACACATCTCTGGATTTTTTGTTGCCCCTGAATTCTTGTTTTACTGCTTATTTGGTGGGATTAAAACTAGTCTATGAAAAGATATTGTGATCTGGGACTTTGATATGTAGGAGGGAATTTTCTGTTGTTCCCTCAAATTAAAAATGGAGATAGAAGAATATCAAGGGTATCATGGGGATAATAAGAATTAATTGATGCTTAATTCTGGTGTTTCGATAGAGATATATAATAGTTCTGATAAATTTAGACATCTCTCTTATCAATTGTGTGGAAAAAAGATCCTTGTAGATTTCCAACGTGGGAAAGTAAATGCATTAGGTGTGGGAAGGAAGGACATCATGCTAGAAACTACCAACGGAAGAATCCAACTAAATAAATAGAAGAAAGGAATGCTCTTGTAAACCCTCAATTAATTTATTATTTGTTCTAATTCAAGTAACCATGGAACTTTACAAACCAATTCACAATGCCAGGGGTTTTCATGGACAACCAAAAACCTCTAAGGCAACAAGGATGAGATTTTTCTATCCAAACAACTAAGGTGGATCCCAAAAATGAAGTGGGGATAGGTATGAGAGTTATTTATTCAATAATAGTGAACATACTTTTTGATTCTTATTCTACGAATTCATTCATATAATTAAAATTATGTAGGAATACTAAAACACTAAAATGAAGCATGGAAGTATAGTTGTTTTTAAATACAAAAATAGGGAAAATATTTCATCTCAAGTATATTACTCTTACCTTGTAAATATTTGTGGGATGAACTTTCTATGGAACTCTGGCGTACTCCTTTTTTCTTAGTTTGATGCAATTCTTGGAATTTATTAGATTTCCATTTATATATCCAATATAAATTTCCATGAAAAGGAAATCACCCTCTGTATCATAAAATAGCCTATGGTTCGGTACAAATGGGATGCAGTGGATAAAACATATTTAGCACCAACATCTTAAGATTGGATATTATTTCCAAATGAGGAAGCATATACAACTCAAATTAATGAGTCGAAGTAATGTATGGTACTTCAAAACATTCCCATTGTGAGGGAATACACTAAAGTCATTCCTAAAGAATTGTATGGTATTCTTCATAATTGAGATTTCAAATTTTCAATTAATCTCATACCTGGGGTGTTAACATTATCACAGAATAAATATATAATGGATGTTGTGGAACTTGTGAAGATAAGGAAACAACTAGATTTGAATCTAGATGAAGGGTTCATACACCCATGTTCTTCACCAGGGGGTCCCCAGTCCTCTTCATCATGAATAAGGATGGGTCAATGCTCCATTGCATTGATTATTGTGAGATAAAAAAGGTCATGATAAAGAACAAGTATCCTCTACCATGCGTTGGTGGATTTGTAGACTAGATACATGGAGAACAATACTTCTCCATGGTTTATTTGAAGTCAGGGCATTGCAGTGTTTGTGTGAATAATGAGGATATACTGAAGACTACATTTTCCTATAAGTTACGGGAACTATGAGTTTATAGTTACACTATTCAGACTCACTAATGATCTAGTAATCTCTATGGATATTATAAATAGAGTCTTTATATATTACATTAACAAATATTTGGTAGTATTTATAGATAATAATATAATATACACCAAAATAAAGGAGAGCATGAGGAGCATCTGAGAACTATGCTAAATAAAATATAAAATGAGTATCTTTATTCCATGTAAAAAATGGGAGTTATGGTTTAAGGAAGTCTCATTATTGGGTAATATTATCACAATAAATGTGATATATGGGGACCCTCCAAAGGTAGATGTAGTTTAAGGATGGATAAGGCCAATATATTTGATAGAAATCCGTAGTTTCCTTATGTCATCAAGGTACTATTGTCGATTTTTGAGAAATTTCTAGTTATTTTAGAACCCTCTAATCAAAGATAACTATAAAGGGAGTCATCTTTTCATAGAATGAAAAATGTGAAAAGAGATTAATGGAGCTGAAAATGGGATTATCACAACACTTCTATTCACACTACACCTAATTGAGGATCTTTTCAAGGTATTCAGTGATTCGTTGATGAAGGGATTGGGATGTGTGTTAATGAAGAATAACAAAGTGATAGCCTAGGTATAGAGGAAATGAAAGGTTCATTAATAGAACTGCCCAATTCATGATCTGAATTTGGATTTAGTGATATTAATTTTGAAAATATATCATCATTATCTCTTTGTGGAGAAGTGTGAAATATATACAAATCAAAATACCCTAAAGTACATATTTACATAGAATGTGATGAATATGCACCAATAGATATGGTTATAGCTGAACGATGACTATGAATGCTGGATATACAACCATCTTAGAAAATAGAATAAAGTTACAAATGATCTAAGTAGAAAGGATCTGAAATATTTTTCCTTTATGAGAATTGAGAAGGATCTAATCATCATATATTTGAAAAGTATGGACTTGGGAATCATAAAGGAATGAACATAATAATTACTTTCACAATTTATTTCTCAACCATCCCTTTTGGAGATGATAAAGGATTATTAAAGTGATAATGTTGGAATTTAAAATAATGTCAAAACTATATGAAGAGTTAAATCTTTATACTTTAGTGTTAATGAAAATAGAGTTGTGAGATTTGGGTCTAGATATTATTTTACATTAAATACTGAGACAAAGAAGGAGTAGTTGGAAGATGCACATATCACAACCTTATCTATAATTCTAGGAAGCATGAAGATGGATCGATATCTCTAATAGAACTATTGGTGGAAAATATGCGGAAAGAGATTTTGGAATATACATCAATATGTATGAATGTCATAATGTGAAGGAGAAAGGAAAAAATCCATGGGGATGATGAAAACATTAAACATACTGACATAGAAATTGGAAAATATCAATATGGAATTTTTCACTTCTATTCCAAATGCATCAAGAATAAATAATGTAATATGTGTTGTTGTGGATCATCTCAAAAAGATTTCATATATCATTTTGATTTTGGAGAACATATCACTTGATCGACATGAAAGTATATAATTTAGAGAAGTGGTGAGGATATATTGAACATGACTATCCATTGTATCTGATTAAGATCTATGATTTACCTCCATGTTCTAGAAGAGTCACCAACATGCAATAAATACTTAGTTGAACATCTACATATCTTATCACCCCAAAACTGATTAGAAATCTAAGCAGGCTATCCAGAAACTTAAGAACGTATTGAGAACATTATAAATTGACGTAAATGTAGGATGAGACCAACATCATTATATGGTCCATCTCTCAAATAATAATAGTTTTCACTGAAGAATCCAAATGGAACCCTCTGAATCCCATTATGTAAAGCGGTACAAAACACCTACATGTTGGGATAACATTGAGGAAGGAAATTCTTAGTCCCTGAAATGATCATTGAATTGGTAGAAAATTTCAAGACCATTTCTTAATACCTAAATCCAATTGGGGACTATAAAAGAGTTATGTTGACAATCATTAGTGAGACATATAGTATGTTGTCTAAAACATGGTATTACTCCACATATCCCTATAGAATAATTTGATGATATTTGTGGAGAAATAAAAGGTCATTATTTTGTACATATGTCCCTTTAAGATCCTTGATCACATTAGAGAGGTGTCTTGTTGACTATAACTCCCAACAAATCAATCTCATGATCATTATTTATTCCATGTATCCCTCCTAAGGATGTTCATACCAGACCCCTCACATTTACTCAATATAGATGTGTTACCGTTAGAGAATTATCTATCATATGAGGAGTAGCTGGTGGAGATCTTATATCATAAATACAGAATTCTATGAATTAATACAGTACACATGGTCATATTTTTATGGATAAACCAAAAGTTTTATGAAGTGATTGGGGAACTAGGGGATTTAATGATCCAAAATTACCATTATGTATTTTTGTATTGGAAAAGAAAATTTTGAGTGCGGAATATTTGACAAGGAGATGATTGTAATGAAATTTACTTTTATAAATGAAAATTTCCTAATTATTTAATGTTTTATTATATATATATATAACACATGCACCTATTTGATTTTATCTTATCATATTTAAACAATTGTTAAGCATAATTATTGTTAATAATATATCCATTGAAAAGTGATCATATGATCAGTATAAATATATTTTTTAAAGAAAATCTATTTGACACGGACAAAGGAAGTGATGCCCTCAACCAATAGGATTTTACCATTTGATGCTCATTTTTTCAGAGCTTCCAGGGGAGATTGAATCATTGGTATTTTCCGTTGAACAAGACCAAGATGAGATTCAATAACATAAAAACGAGAAAAAAAATTATGGGATATGTTCAATATCAATGAGGTCACAACCTAAACCATGTATGTTGAACCACCCCATGATGGTATCACTATCGCACACCATACTCTTATTGGACACAAACCATGTATTTAAAACAACCCCATGAAAGTCACACCATCACACACCTTACTCTTAGGGTGTTTAGTGGTGTAATTAAGGAATATGTATTAGGAACTTACTAGTGTGAATATGTATATGTTATTTTCAATATAATAATGGTTATACTTACAACTTGTTGATATTTTATAAATTATTTCAATATTGATACAATAAAAAAACTATATTTTTGGATAATATTCAGTTTCATTTAAAACATTTATTTTGATTGATTAATTAATTATTTAAATAAAAATTATTTTAATAAATAGATTATTATTAAATTATGTTTATTAATTATAAATATCCATATAATTTTTTTGAATTCAATTGAAATTTTAGAAGGGTTTGAAAAATATAATTGTCAAAAAAAACTCATCATTTCATAATAAATAGCAATTGTAATTTTAAAAGTCAAAATGTACATATTTAAAAAAAAATCATAAAATGAATTTTATTTTTGGAATAATAACATATAAATTATCCAATGGGGAATTTTTCAACATTTTTTGAGATGGTCTAATTTTCATTTAAAAATTAAATACCATATAAATATACTATGTTTATTATGACATTGTAATGACCCAAAACTTATGTAATGAATGCTATAAAGGTTATCCAATACAAAATATATGTTTTCCATTTAAAATAATGTGATTTGACAAATTTTATAAAGCATTTATGAGTCCTCTTAATCCTATAATATATTTTAATGTTATAAAATTATTTCTGTATGAGTATGACTCAACTCCACATCACCAAGGGTAATATTTCAATAATTTCGTCCCTTGGATGAATTAAATAATGAAAAAAACAATATTTTTCAGTATAAATGGACAATAACCATGGTGATGTTTGTAGTTTTGATTATTTTATTATATAGAGTTCAAAACCTATGTTTGAGGAATGATAAAAAACCCCTATTGATTTTCTATATAAACACACAAAAACAACTATTTCACTCCCTGAAAATCCTTCTAGAACATCCTTAATCATACCTTTATTCTCAAGAGTCCTCCCACATTTCCCCCAATATCTCAAGAAGTTCCTCCAAATCATTTGGAATCACACTCTCAACGTAATGGTTCTTTAATTTCTCACCATTATTCAACTATCATCGTTATCTTTTTTCCTTTTTATCCAATTAATAATGTTTGGATATGATCCTCTATATCCCCATTACTTCCACTTTGATTCATAAATGGTGATAGACTCAATCCTCTCTCATTAATCCCTTCCATGAACATATGTACGTCAATGTTATGTTGTAGAAATTTCACCACAATTTTTCAGTCCAAACAAATGTGTAGTGAAAACCCATACCAAATTCCTATCAATAGTATTCACCATTATGAACTTAAATTTTAGTGATTGGGGAAATAAATTTATATATTACTCACTCATTAATCATGGAATAAAATATAAATAAAAATTATCCCATGTTTTATAATATTTATGTCTCACTTAAGCATGAGAATGAAATGAATGTGACGGGTGTTCAGAGAATTATATTTTTCTCTAATGCATACGGTGATGTTTCAGTCTCATTTGACATTGTGAAATAGATTAGGTATTGAACCTAATATCTCATGAAACTTTTTCAATCATGATGCCTTTTATGTTATCCTTAACCTATGTTTATGATGTAGTTTTTTAAGTTGTTTTCACATTTTTCATATTTATTTTATGATTATCATGTTATATTAAGACTTAATGTTCATGTTTTAGATTATAAGTCATTAAATGTATCATTGATATACATTTTTTCTAACATGTAATCCCATATTCATGTTATTTACTTCTTAATCCTTTAATAAGCATTTTATCTCACAACATTTTTATGTGTGTCCCTAGGTTATCCCATGTAGTGTTATGTATGAAGAAATTATGTGATCAGGATAAGGAATTTTTCAATAAAGATGAAGTATTCCCTCTTTTATGTTGTTTTTTAATGTACATAATTCTAGAAGACTATATACATATCGATCTTTGTTGTGGCATTATGTGTTCTATTATGTTAAAAATCATTAATTAATGTATAATAAAGGGTAGGTCTATCATACAACAAACCATACCTAGCTCCCCTACCCATCTACTGATAACAAAAAACTAAAAACAATGATTGGGAAGAGGCCCCTAAACATGAGTAACATCCTACGGGCCTTTTCAATATCTATATAACCATGGAAGAGCATAATCATGTTTCCCCTTCTTCTGAAATGACCTCACTAGAAAATACATCTGAGGCTAGCATTGAACTTTTTAACCACCTCTAAATAGTTATAGGTAAACCACTAAGCACTGGATGAGGTGATGGGCACGAACACCATAGACAATTAATAGTGGCACAAAACCCCTTAGAAGATCATAAAAATCACTAGCCCTAGAAAGAAGGAAAGGAAGCTGCTAAGGATGACTCCCATCTATTCAAGACCTTAAAGATTATGGTACCTAAGACCTACTACATACAAATAAACTACTTAAGAATCCTTGTTGGTTCCCTGATCACATTAAACCTCTGAATATGTGTATATTTTCAATTACCTATATCTTCTTCTGAACCTCTAGATATACTAGCAACTTAAAAGGAGATACCGCATATTGGATATAAGGATGTAGTGATTCTTAATAACATCTAGCACGAGACCCATCGCCTGAAAAAAAAATACTCCATGGAAAAGCACTGAAGGTCCTTAAACTAGATTATCTACTCCATTAGTCACATGTTCCCCTACAAAAGAAAAAAATCTCCTATATCTTCACATCATTCATGGTTAGTAACAGAAACTCTGCCCAAAAACTTTTCTAAAAGTCAGCATATGATGCATCTTCCAACATCATCTCTCTTAGATAATGTTCCCACCTCTAACGCGCATCCCCCAAAATCTTAATGACATTCAAAAATAAATAGTACTTAGTTGAGGAAAAGATACATCTAAAAGTGATAATGATCTTCTCTAGCCAACCATATGTCTCCACATCACAAAAAACTACCCTCTTCCTCCCCCAAATTCTGCAGCTAAAAAGTGAAAAAAACCCTCTTCCAAGCCTCATCTTCCTCTACCAGATCTAGAATAAAGAGATAAGCCATATCATCTTGTTAAACTGCAATTGCCTAAGCCACATGAGAATGATGAACAAGAGCCATAACTAAAAAATAAAACTCCAACATCATATGCCTGGTAGTATATAATATTATTTATATTCATGTTAATTTAAATTATTCATTTTAATCATTGAAAAATAACTCAATTAAAAAAGAAAGAGAATTGGTCAAGATGCGTATACCTCTCCTAGGTCTCTACCATGAAAGAAGATTTATATCAGTTGGTTGTTTGGTGATATCAATGTTTGTGTAGTTGATCATGGGGGGGGGGGTAAATCCCATGTCCTAGATAGTCTCCCTTGCATATTTCAGGCACCAGCGTAAACTAACACTACATTCATTCAAACCCATTCATTCTTCATTCTATCCAACAATGAACATCATCCGATCTACCAACCATCATCCCAGATAGCACATTATCACGACCCCCTCCCTCCGATGAAATTATAATTTGGGGAGGGAGATAATAACCCCCCCCCCCCCCCCCGAGTTCCACCACCATAAGCCTCAGGATAGCGAGTAGTACATAGGGTGTACAAATCTAATTTAATTGGAGGAATTACCCTCTATAATAATGTAGGATCAATAGATAATATGGATCATCTACAAAAATACTCCTTCAAATTATATAAAACTAAACCAAAACCAATCCCAAAATGAATATATAAATAGAAAAGATAGAGATAAAATTCTAAAAAAGTAACTTCCTAAAAGAAAATTATGGTAGCAACACAACAACTATCCATGGTTTCATGCTGGTAATGTCTAGCATGGTATACATAGTCCTCATAGAAAAATGGAAACCAGTTAATATATTTGGGGTGAGAATACAAGTATACTTAATGGGAAAACCAATTTATATTATACACATGTGAAAAAAGAACACAAATTCTCCCATGAGAAAATAGCAAAACCAACACATAAACAGGTCAACTATATATCACAACCTCAATATGTCACACTCATCAAATAATGCATGAGATGTAATATAATATAACATGATTCACAAACACAAATGATACCCTGAACTAATTTCTTTCTAGTATTATTCTCTCACACCCCAATGTCATACATCATGGAGGTTCAATCTCTTCCAAATATCACACTACCCTATAATCACAGTCACATCACATCATGCCTGATGACACCTAGGCTGACTGCCCCAAAATCATGAACACATAATTCCTCACCCAAAAACATCTTTTCCACAACACATTATCAACCATAACTAGTGAAATATAGTGTCTTGAACATGAATGACATAAACCTCGCGACCTCCTCCTACCATGCATGACCCCCACCATAAACTACCTCATCACATCTCATCCTGCCCTAAGACACCTACATTTTGTCACATTTATCTCGAAGGAAACTAAGATTTCCACGCCACAAGCATAACCACATCACCTCTCACCCATAGACACCTAGGATTTCTACCCCACAAGCATGACCACATTCCATATCTCCTGAAAACATATAGGGACAAACACATCCACAGCCCAAAAAACATTAGTAGGGTATAGTGAACATGTTTTATATCAACTTCTTTCCCTCCTTAAACCATGCACGCCCTGCACTATATGACACCTCATACCATCTCATCCCACTCACAAACACCTTGCCCACATCAAATCTCACCCGAAGACACCTAAGCTCACCTCTTCACAAGCATGACCACATAACATCCCACCATAAGAAACAAAGGTGATCACAACCACAATCTAAGGAACTATCAATCCTATATCTATCACAGCCTATGACATACCAACCTCTCCTAGAATAGAGAGTGGTAAAGAGCAGGTACTCATCCATATATCCACACCAGATGTCAAGAAAACCACATGTCATATAAATATGAGTGTCATCATATATTTCTCAGAGTGGGTGGGTGAATATAGTAATAAAAAATGAATATAAAATTACATACTTATAGTCACACACAAGCTCAACCTAGGGTTTCACAACAACAAATTTAACCAAGATACAACAACATCACTTTCACTGCCACCTATAAATGTAGAACAAGCCACATTTCACATTTCCATCCAAACCCATTATTGAGCCCACTCATTTCATTATTAATAATCAATCACCTTTAATCACACAAAAAATCATTTATTTATTCATTTATCATTTCCATATCATTAAACGAACCAAACCTCAATCATTCAAATAATTATTAAATAATTATCTCATCACCAAACAACCATCTGGCACAATGTAACCCCACATCACAAGCAGTTCATCATCCCCATCATACAATCGACTCACTGCCACAAAATCATTACCAAATTTTTTGGGTTGTGTGGAGAGGAAGTATACATTAAATTGCCAAATATTTTATTGATTTTAGAGATGGTTCAATAAGAAACACAAAATTTAATATGTTGGAATGAAATTATTATTCAAGGCCAAAAACAGAATAGAAATACGATAACCATCCCCCTTATCAGAACATGAAAATGATTTTAAAAAATTGTAGTGACTTGAATAATGACTGTATTCAAAACTCAACAAAAATAAAATAAATTACAATGGAATATTGAAAAATTCATTCCAAGAATTTTTTTACTGAAAATCATATAATACAAGGATAGATGCATCATCAGTTACAAAAATGAAAAAAAATAAAGTAGTAAAGAAAACAAGTAAATGAACACGGTGATTTACTTGCATCATACAAATTGACCAACATTAATAGGGTAAGGAGTTGGATTTTTCACTATGTAAAAAATAGAGGCATATTAAAATCCATATTCAAGAAGAAAAATTTCCATACAAAAATCCCCAACCAATCTAAACTAGAGTAAAAAAAGAAACTAATGAAAAGATAAAACTCTTAATGTCGAGTTCTTTTACTAGGATCCAAATCTAATCCACCATGATGACTAGTACATGAATTTGAAGTCCCATATTTTATAGTTTCTCAATCCACCTAAAAAAAATAGATCTGCTAAGTGAACCTACAATAAAAAATGATTATGCTTGAATGAACCGCCACTACACCACCTTGAATCATATATCCATAACCCTCAATCGATTTCTTTTTCACATTTGAAGAACACTGAACCAATACTTCCTTCCTTCATTTCAATTGTTGTATACTGCTAATAAAAAATGAATATTTCATCCACTGCAAGTTGATGAGATGCAAGGGGGTAAATGGGGTCTTTGAATGTGGTTGAAACAAACCCCCACAAATTTCAAAAAATGTTTGGGTTAGGAAAAATGCGAGTAGTTAAACCCTTGGCGATGATAGAGGGGAGAAATAGTGGTGGGGTAGTTTTACTTAGTTCCATGAAAGAGAAACAAAAACTAAAAAATAGGGGAAAACTGTACATCATATTTTTAAAAATGAATATACTAAAACCATTTATTTTTTAAAAAATTAATTAAAAAATCTTACTTTATTAAAAATAAGGAAAAAATATACACCTGACATCCCTACACCACCTAACATATCAATAGAATCAAGAAAATATGATAAACAAACTAATAAAGAAAGAACTGATATCCAATATATCTAATCAAACTATATACTACTTATGTCCAAAAAAATTGTATTAAGGTGATACACACTTACCCTCATCAATTACATCTAAGATACTTCAACAACATGTTCAGAATTAAAACATCATAATATAATTACATAAAAATAAATACCTTCAAATTCCTAAGTTTACCTCCTCACATACCTCAACTTCTTACTAGTAACATGCCAACAAGAGGTTCTTGGAACAACCCCAGTGCATATAGAACACAAATAAGTGGAGTTGTAATCTTTCACGAAGAAAAATAGAAATACACGTTATGGAAATAAAATCAAAATTAAAAATTTCATAAGAAAATGATATCAATAAAAAAATATTTTACTGAAAAATAAAACCAAACAAGAAAAAAAATTCATAAACTAATAGGATTAGAGAAAGAAAGCCACTCACTCTGCCTAAATTGAAAAAGACCAAGAAAACTATCTACTTAAAGAGAAGAAACTGCCTAGAAAAATCCAATAGGGGAAGATACATCCAATCCTATACCACTATAAAACCCATAAATCCTCAGTCAAAAAGTACCACTCATAAACTTGAGGGAACAATCCTAGCATGAAATGGAATCCTACTACTAACCTAAAGAAAATCACCTTAACCACATATAACTAACAACATCATGCACCTAATTCCTATGTACTCCTCCAATGTCATAAGAGAGATACCAACAACACCATAATGAAGTCAGGTGATAATTTAAACATCTACCCATGAACCTGCTTCTATAGCCACTACCCAAGGCCTAACTATCCCCACACTTGGTTACCTCTTGAGAAGACCAACCATCCTAGTAAAAGAATAAGAGAACAAAAACAGGAGTTGAACGCACAACTCTTCCCATTAAAAAATCAATAAAAACTATAGAACGTATTCATCATTAAATATAGTATCAACTAAAATACATTGAGCCCCTTTAATATCCCCTTTACCATTTAAACAATTTTTCATTTGAAAATATTTCTTAAAGTGATCGGGTTTACCACATTGACAGAAATTCATAGTCTTAAACCGACTTGTACCTTTACTTTTATACTTACCATTGTTATTCCCTTGATACCTATTATCTATTCTATAGATGAAATTCATCTCACCTCCCTCCAATCATAACCCATTATTTCACTAGAATTATTTTTAATGATTTGTCGACATAACCTATTCTAATGTGAAAGACACATTTCCATACATCATGGCATCACATATATTTTGATAAGAACAGTCATGAGATGCCAAAAAGAAGATTTTATGACCCTCATATACAACCTTAACATCTATGTTAACTAAGTAAAGAAAAACATTATTAAATTAATCTATGTAATCCAAAATGGATGTACCATGTTGAATATTAGCAGTAAAAAGTCACAATTTTTTATAGATCCTACCAAAAATATATTTTTTCATATAAATGTTTTCAATCATAAGACATATAGCAAAATTAGTGGTCTTTAATGCTTCCTCTCACATCAAATTATTATCCAAAAATAATAAAAGAAAACTGCGGAATTTTACTAACACGTCATAAGGAACATCTGCATATGTAGTAGATGGTTGTTCATCGGGAGACATCATGTTCACTTTTTTATTTGGACCACAAAGGTAATCTATTAAAACATGGTTAACTAATCGAGAAAACATTTTAATTCACCATAAACTAAAATCATTTTCACCATCTAATTTATCAATTTCAATTTTTTTTATGTGATAACTAACATTAATTGTTATGTGAAGCCAATTGTTACAAGAAACATTGAATGGAATTAGGCATTCAACAGCTGAAGGGATTACTTATTTTCGATATGGTTTGATAAGAAACTAAAAATTTAATATACTAAAATGAAACTATTATTAATATCCATAAACAAAACTAAAATTTGATAAACATCCAATTAAAGGAACATGAAAATGATTTTCTACAATGTTAGTGGTTTAAAAAATGAAAAGATTCGAAACAAAATAGAAAAATGGTGGAATTGCAATTTAAGAAGGAAAAATTAAATCCAATAATAAATTACAATACCAATCCGTGAATAAATGGGTACATGCTACATCAATTATAAAAATGTAATTAAACATGGATTAAAACAATAAAATGAACATACAGATTTTTTTTCTTATATAAAATTCACCTATCAGAATAAGGAAGGGAGATTGGGTGTTCACTACGAAAAAATAAAAGTTATATTAAAAGGTATATTCAAGATAAACATGTTCTAAGTGGACATCCCGGGATAATTTGAACCTTAATAAAAAAAGAAACTGAAGAAATGGGAAAACTCATAGTGTTGAGTATATTTACGAAGAACTTGGATCCAATCCTTTCCAATGACCCGAAGCTGAATCTAAGGTCCAATGTTGTTTGTTTTTTCAGTCCAAAAGCCAAAACCTGATTCACTCCATGTTTCATTAACTCATAATTAATACGCTTGCACGAACCACCACCACACCGCCTATAATTGTGGATCCCAAGACCTTGATCAATATGTCTTTTTCTTTGTAATAACACTAAACTAGAACTACCATCTCTCATTTTAATATTTGTACGCCTATTCTCCAAAATGAAGATTTCACCAAGAATACGATGAAGAGTTACATGTGGATAAAAGGGTTCTTTATATGTAGTTTCAATATACCCCACAAATCCAATAAAAATGGGTGGTTAAAAGAGTAGTGGGTCATGAAACCCTTGGGTTGAGTGGGGGGGTGAAAGGATGTGGGGGGTGGTGAGTCATTTCACTGAAGGTATGTTATCAGTGTCCCAATATATTTTTACCCTAATGAGTATAGTTCCATTAAGGGGTTTATCCACATGGAAAAAGAAGTTATTTTTATCTTTGCATATCTAATTTGTATTTTTTTAATGATGTATGCGGAATTTAGAGTCAATTTTTGATTTTTGGATAAAAAGACTAATTGGTTTTAAGTTTTGTTAAAATATTACATAATGGATAGAAGAAAATATGGTAAAATTGGTTTTTATGAAAATATAGAGGGAAATTCATTGGGGTTGTGGATTCTTAAGAGGTTGTTTATTAAATCAAATTACTTGTGAGGAAGTGTTGTTCATGATAACCCAACACTATAGGTTCAATTTGAAACAAAGTTTCCTTGGTTTGGTAAACTTATATTTAGAGCTGAAAAAACTAACTCCATGGTCTGGTAGTTAGTGTTACATAGTTATTTATTTGTCTTAGTCCATTTTTGAGTCAATGAATATTACCAATGATCATGAAAATATTCATTGTTATTCTCCTTTTGAATCGCAGAAAATTCTGCTCTTGGTCTGGTTCTGAATATTCAATGATAAGATGAAGTGATTTAAGAAGAATAAGAAGATTTTTTTAGAAAAAACACATTCATAGCAACTAATCTAAATTACAATTCTTACATCTCCCATAACCCCAAAACACTAGGTATTTAGTTACACATATAGGAAAAGATAAACACAAACCCCTCAATACCTGATGTGATCATGCATGAAACTTTGAGGAGGAAGTGATTCTTCGGTAGATGGTATAATGGCGGTGGTATGGTAGCAGAGCATCTTTTCATCGAACCTTCAATAATTTTTTCCACACCTTCTATCTCCCCTTGAACCAGATTCCAAGGCCCCTATTTATAGTAAATATAACTACATTGTGTGTTGTAAAGTACACAGCGTGTACTTTTTTTCAATGTGCTTTTGTCCTTGTTTTCTTCGCTGGTAGGTGGAATAACACACCATATTTTACAAGGAACATGGCACCGCCTGGTAGGTAGATATACATGGTGTGTAGCGCCGCCATACACGTCATGTAGTCTCATTGGTTCAGCCACCAACCACTTCTAGAAAGGTATACCTGACGTGTATAATGGGAACATGGTGTGTCCCTGTTATTCCCAAGTTACTAGAAGCCGGTACACACCGTGTTCCCACTATACACGTCATGTACACCCTTCTAGAAGCAGTTGGTGGATGAGAAGAAGTCTACAAGCCCATGTGGCCAGCTACCAGGGACATGCTATGTTCCCACTATACACACAATGAAAACTTTTTTGGAATCGGTTGGTGGCCGAATAAAAGATACTACATGTCGTGTCTGGTGGAACTACATGACTTGTATATCTACCTTCCAAGAGGTGTCATGTTCTAAGTAAAAGATGGCATGTTAGGCTGCCTACCAGCGGAGAAAATAAAGACAAAAGCATATTGAAATAAAGTACACGCTGTGTAGATAGATTTTCTATAAATAGCAGCCTTGGCCTCTAGTTCAAGGGGAGAGAGGAGGTGTGGAGAATGAGGTTGAAGGTCCGATGGAAATAAGGTCTACTTCCATACTACCACTATTCTACCATCTACTAAAGAATCACTCCCTCCTCAAAGATTCAAGAATGATCACATCATGTATCGAGGTTTTTTTGTTTATATTTTCCTCTATGTAAAACTAAATACCCAGTGTGTTGGGGTTGTGGGAGATGTAAGAATTGTAATTTAGATTAGTTTCTATGAATGGGTTTGTTCCAATTTATTATTTTTATTCTTATTAAATCACTTCTTCTTATCACAACAAATTTTGAATTGTAATTCAGCGTACTTCATTAAAAAAAATACAAATTAGTTTAGAAAAGATAAGTATAACTTTCTTTTCCCTGTGGATCATCCCCTTATAGGTACTATACGCATTAGGGTAAAAATAATTTGGGACACTGATAACATAACTACAGTGAAATGACTTGCCAAATTTTGGCATCGTTGCTAGGGAATTAAGAAAAGGTAATTTTGTTATTGTTTTAATTAAGTTTGTATCAAATTTTAGTGAAAATGAAAATCACAAATTCCCAAAAATATATTTTCTAATCTCATTTCTTTTTTATCTTTCTTTTTCCTTATTTACGCTTGGTGTGATTTATTGTGTAGGTCATTAGGTATACGAGTGGATACCTCACACGTTCCAAGAATGCTGAGTCATCAGCATTTTCCCAATTGACCTAGAGATCGAACAAATACTTTTGAGGTGCCAACGTGAACTCATGAATGAGAACAATAACAACAATACAATGGCATATATTGAGGAAGGAAATCTAGCTATTGTTCGAGGAGTTGGAAAGTCATTATGACCAGATGAAAACCGGAACCAGCAAGATCAACCTGCTCTATGGTATGGCTCGTATCAGCTCCAACAATTCCAATTAGAGTGGAATCCATTTTTACAACCAGGACAGGGGTCATACTACACCCCTCAAGAAAAACAATACATGCCTTCTCCACATCCTCAGAATCCACCTCTATGTCATACTCACATTGAGTACACCTTGCCATCTATCCACAGAGATGAAACAAGCATCACCCGTCCACCAGTGTAGGCCTAACACTTCAAAATCAAGTCTGCTATCATGCAGCTGATCCATAACATTGTTCAATTTGGCAGCCTACCCAGCGAGGACCCCAATGCCCATCTCTCCAATTTCCGGGAGGTCTGTGACACGTTCAGCTACCACGGAGTGTCCACGAATGCCATTGGTCTTCGCCTCTTCCCCTTCTCTCTAAGGGATAAGGTGAAAGACTGGATGAAAGGATTGTATCAATGATCCATCCTCACCTGGGAGGATATCACCAAGGTGTGCCTATCTAAATACTTCATACCCTTGAAGACGGTGACTCTACCGAATGAAATACACAACTCTTAGCAGCATGACTCGAGGACATTGTATGAATCCTGGGAGCGCTTCAAGGATATGTTGTGCAAATTCCCCCACTAGGGACTCCCTCTTTAGATGAATTTCAAAACCTTCTATGGAGGACTCACAACGAATAACAATTTCGTGGTTGATGCTGTTGTTTGAGGTATAGTAATGAGGAAATCTCTCGAAGAGATTTTCGAACTACTAGAAGACATGTCTTCCAATAGATTCCAGTGGCATTCCAAGAGAGGCACATAATAATGAGGTATGCATAACATTCATGCTACTATTATTCTTTCTGCCCAGTTGGAAACTGTGTACAAAAATACAGATGCGCTCAATATGAAGGGTTCATACCATGTACATGTGGAAAACCATTCGGCGTGTAGCGAATGTGGTGATAACCATATCATGGGAGAATGTTCGGGTTCTGCTGGAGGCCCTTTAATAAGTGAAGTGAGTTATGTTTCCCAAAAATGAGGGCCAAACCAATACCACTAATATCAAAACCCGGCATGTCATGATAAAAAAATCCTATGATGGGGACAATATCAGCAAAATACTCCACCCCGGAGACCGCTCAGCTATAACCAGCCTTCATATCAGAATAAGAACCCATGGTAGCAACATCCCCAACAGGGCTCTTATCAATAGAAAGGGTATCAAAAACCTCACCCACAGCTGCCACAGAAGCCACTGCCTCCACCAACTCAATAACCACCTCAATAGGAGACCACCTCATGGTTAGAAGAACATATGACCAAATTTATATATACTACATAGACCAGCTTCCAAAATCAGGAGGCTTCAATTCGAGTTCTGGAGAACTAGATTGGCCTGCTGGCAAACCAACTCTCTGGAAGGAAACCTGGTACACTACCGGGTAACACTGAGAAGAACCAAAGGTACGAGGTCCATGTTGTTACACTATAGAGTGGAAAAGATCTAAAACAGAACCATCTAGAACATCCAGGTTCATCCACACCCCCTATTGATCGAAAATGTACAGATTCAGACCCCTCCTCTTCCAAATCCCATGGAAGCAGGATTTGCAGAATTAAGAAAAGGAGGTTGTCAAACCCTTTGATCCTACCATACCCTTCCCATATAGATTTATGTAGATAAAGATAGACCAACAGTTCATCAAATTCATGGAAATTTTCAAGAATCTACACATAAATATTCCATTTGTCGAGACACTAATGCAGATACCTACTTAAGTGAAATTCATTAAAGAAATCCTCTCCAAAAAAAAGATGGAGGATCTGGGCACAATTTCCTTAACCACGGAGTGCTCTACAGTCATCCAGCATTGGATTTCTCCCAAAATCCAGGATCCAAGTAGCATCAATATTCAATTCACTATTGTACAATCGGAGTTTGGGTAGGCCCTCTAAGAATTAGGGGCCAATGTCAACTACATGCCCCTCGGAGTTTTCAAAAAGCTAGGGCTCAATGACCTGAATCCTACCCGAGTAGCCCTTCAGCTTACTAACTAATCCATCAAATATCAAAATGGGATCCTAGAGGAAATGATGGTCAAGGTGGATAGGATGATCCTTCTTGTAGATTTCATCATCCTCAACATGGAGGATGAACAGGAGTCACCTCTGATTTTGGGAATGACTTTCCTGGAAACTGCGAATGTACTGATTGATGTGCACCAAGGGGAGCTAATTTTCTGGGTAGTAGATGATAGAGTCTCCTACAATGTCCTCAAACCCATCAAGCATGAATCATTATCTGAGCATGAGGTATGTTATGAATTAACCACCATAGATGATTGCTAGGGTGAAAAAGGTGATGATCAGGTATGTTCTTTTACCTTAGATAAATTTATCATTCCAAACATTCAAGTTTAAGAAGCTCCCAAGGACATGCAATTTCTAGAAGGATAGGGTGGCCACTATTGGAAACATGTAGTTTTTCCTGATATTATGGAATCGGAAAAGGTGAAACCACTTGTACATTCGATATTAAAGGCACCAGAACTAGAACAGAAGCCTCTTCCATCTTCTCTAAAGTACGAGTATTTGGGAGACCGTCAAACATTGTTTGTCATATATAGTGAAGCATTATCACAGGAGAGGGAAGATACACTTAAATAGGTGTTAAAACAGCGAAATAACGCTATTGGATGGACAGTTGTATATTTTAAGGCCATCTACCCTACCATTTTCACCCACACGGTGTTTCATGAAGAAGGTGCGAAGAAATCTCTGCAACCACAGCGGCGCCTGAATCCCCCCATGAAAGAAATTATAAAAGAAGGGGTGATTAAATTATTGGATGTAGACATAATTTATCAGATTTTGGATATTCCATGGGTGAGTCCCCTACAATTGGTACCCAAAGGGGGGGGGTATCACTGTGATTTCAAATGATAAAATTGAGTTCATCCCCAAACGTACTGTCACGAGCTAGTGAGTCTATGTGAATTACTAGAAGATGAATGACACCATGAGGAAAGATCATTTCCCTCTGCCCTCCAATGGATCAAATTTAAGATAGACTAGCAGGGTACAACATTTATTACTTCATTGGTGGCTATTCCAGCTAAAACCAGATTTTCATTGCTCTAGAGGATCGGGAGAAGAGCAGATTTACTTGTCTCTACAGTACGTTTTTTTACTGAATGATGACTTTTTGCATGTGCAACACCCCCACCACCTTTCAGAATTTTATTCTAGCTTTATTCCATGACATGGTGGAATAGATCCTGGAGGTATTCATCGACGAATTTTCCATTTATGGAAAATCATTCACCACTTTCTTGCGGCGCTTAGAGCTAGATCTGGAAATATGTGAAAACACTAACCTGGTTTTGAACTACGAAAAGTGTCATTTCATGGTGCAAAGTGGCATTGCCCTTGTCCATAAAATCATAGAAAATGGGATAGAGGTGGACTAAGAAAAGATATAATTCATTTCATGAATTCCTATTTTGACATCCGTCAGAGCCATCCGCAGCTTCCTGGGTAATGCAGGTTTTTACACTGGGTTTGTTCGCAACTTTTCAAAAATATCTCATCCACTATCCAATATTCGGACCCATGATTCCATATTTGATTTCGATGATACTTGCATTATAGCTTTTGAGAACCTGAAGCAACGCCTGTTGGAAGATCCAGTGATGATTTTTCCCAGTTGGGAGGAAGAATTTGATGAGATGTGCGATGCTAGCAACTACGTGGTAGGAGGATTCTTGGGATAGTGGCTTGACCAGATTTTTATGCCTATATATTATGCTAGAAAGATGCTCAATGAGGCATAGATGAACTACAACACCCCAGAAAAGGAGATGTTGTAAGTGGTGTTCACATTTGATAGGTTCCTTTCCTACTTAGTGCTATATAAAGTTATTGTTTATACTGACCATGATGCAATAGAGTATCTACAGAACAAGATAGATGTAAATTCCCTAATTGATCCATTGGGATATCCTCCTACAAGAATTTAATTTAGAGATCCAATACATGAAAGGGAGTGAGAATGATGTTGCTGATCATCTCTCCTACCTAGAGTTGCCTCATTTGGAGAAGGCGGAAGATTGAGAGATCAAGGAGTATTTCCACAGTAAGAACCTCTTTTAAATCAATGAAACTCATATACCTTGGTACGCTGATATTGATAATTTTTTGGTTATAGGTTTTGTTCACCCCAACCTCTCCTTCAAACAATGGAAGAGGTTTCTCTCTAATGATAATAGGTACTTCTGGAAAGATCCTTTTCTGTTCTCATCTTGTGGAGATGGAGTGATTCGTCATTGCGTTCCCAAAAATTATGTTCATGAAGTCCTGAAATTATGTCAAGCCTCAATAGCTAGGGGACATGATGGCCTTGGATATACGATAGCAACGATCCTGTAATCTGGGTTTTTTTGTCCCAGCATGCATAAATGTTATCAGACTTTTGTTTTTTGTTGGGATGGATTCCAGAGAACCGATAATGTGGGACGTAGAGCTGAGATGCCCTATCACCCCATCCGGGAGGTCAAAATTGTCAACGTCTGGGGCATAGATTTTATGGGTCCCTTTACACCATATTTCGGGAAAACATACATCCTGGTCTACATAGACTACATCTCTAAGTGGGTGGAAGCTACTACTAAAGGTCATGACACAGCCAAAGTATTCATGATATTTTTATAGAAACATATTTTTATCTAGTTCAGAGATCCTCGAGCCCTGATCAGCAATAGAGAGACACACTTTGACAACACACTGATGAGAGGAATACTTTCAAAGTATGGAGTAAACCATCATATGGGGACGCCATATCATCCCTAGTCCAGTGGACAAGTGGAACTCTCCAACCATGAGTTCATGCAGATCCTGGAGAAAATAGTAAACACTTCGAGGAAAGACTGGTCCAAGAAATTAGATGATTCTTTGTGGGCATACAAGACTAATTTCAAAATACCACTAGGAATGCCCCTATTTCTCCTCATCTATGGAAAGTTGTGAAATATTCAAGTAGAATGGGAGCATAAAGCATATTGGGCCATCAAAGCCCTGAATTTTGACATGAAGGCAGGTGGAGAGAAGTGAAAGTTCAAACTATCAGATCATGATGAAATCAGATTAGAGGAGTACGAAAATGCCAAGCTATACAAGGAGAAAATGAGATCAATTCACGACTGGGTGATTTCAGAAAAATCATTCCAACCTGGTTATTAGGTAATCCTATTTAACTCTCACCTTCGATTATTCCTAGGGATGTTAACGTCACGATGGTTGGGACCATTCCATGTTATATGAGTATTTCTTCATGGAGTGGAGGAAATTTTTGGAGAGGATTCCCAACCATTAAAGGTAAACAGATAGCGATTGAAGCTTTCCATCATATGGATGACACAGTGGGAACATTTTACACCATACAGATCAGGTATGCAAAGGTATGTAGGTCGACCTAAATGACCTAAAACAAAGGCGCATCCTGGGAGGCAACCCAGAAGATACATGCAGTGTACCTCTTATACACCCAGCGTGTACGTATTCCTTTTTGTTTATTTTCTAATGATTTTAAATATATAGCATAACAATGTAATAAATAGGGATGATGTTGGTGTTGATGGTAAGGTCATTGGCATTTATTCGAGCCATCACTGGTTCGAATCCGTCCTTACCTACCTTCAGTACAGGGTTACTCCTTTTTATCCTCATATTTTCTTACACTGCATGTGTGGTAGTTTTCATATATATATATATTTATATATTTACTTATAAATAACCCATGATGGGAATGGTTCGGTTAGCCAAGGTTGTAATCCAGCTCTAAAAGACACGGTTCTAATCCTAACAACCGCCTCATTTCCATCAATTTTCTTTTTAATAAAACAACATCGTGTGTCTTTCTATATTGTCGTGTGTTCCATGTTCTCCTGCTTAAACTGAAAATATTTTTCGCATAAAGAAATTCATGCTAGTGAAATTAGCAGATTGGTAGAGTCTTGGCCCTGGATCCAAAAGACCCAGGATTGAACTCGAATAATCTACATGATTTATCCCTTTTTGTCTAATTAAAAACCACACGTCATGCATTTATTTTTTCCATGTATCATAGGTTTTTTATGTTAAATATATGTAAATAATATATATATATATATATATATGAGCCGAAGTACAACCTTTGGTCCATTGGATGAGGGCTTCTATTCGGAACGGCTGATTGTTGTTTGATCCTTACCCCAAGCACCGGACCAAAGGATGTACTTATCTTTTCCCAAATTTACAACACACGATGTGTAATGCCCGATACATTACATGTATAGATCTATTTTTTATAAATTATTTATATTTATAAATATCTATTTTTATTATATTAATTATTAATTTTAATTATTATATAGTTTAATATAATAATTATATATATATATATAATAACTTAACAACTAAAAATATTTGATACACGACATGTTTCTAGAGGTATATGTCGTGTACATTGGCTATCAAAGCTGAAGACCACTTGGCTTTAGCCCATGTTGTTCAGGGCCCTCCCCTCTCCCCATTTCTTCTCCCATATGACACACAGCCCCCCCTTTCAAAAATATGCTGATTTAGGGCGTTTTGCCTTTTTATTTCTACTGCATTGTGATCCTCAGTCCATGTACGCCCTTATAGACCCTATATTTCATGTTTTCATAAGCGTTTAGGGTCATTTGTAGATCATATGACTGTTCAGCTTCCCCGATACACGGGAACGATTTGAAGAACACATGTCGTTTACTTTTGTACATGACCTCACACTGAATGCTTCACAATTTAAAAATACACGGTATGTATGTTTGGTACACACCGTGTACCATCCCCTATTGTGGCCATGTTCCTTTTTCACACAGCCTCACACACCATGTTCACATACAAGGCATGTGTGTTTGGTACATGACGTGTACCCTATTTCTTTTTTCCAACCTGTGTCTAGAAATTTACATGGCTATTTAACCTTTGTTCTTGTACACAATGTGTTGACCTATCACATGGTGTATCCTAGATTGTTAGAACTGCTTAAATGTTGGTTTTTTATTTTCCAACACACAACCATGACAACTTTGCATGAACACGACGTGTATGTTCGGTACACGCCATGTATCCTTCCCTGGTCTCAGATGCTGACTCAGCATGTCTATCCAGCGATCATGGTATTCTACCCGCTCTCATTACACGTAGTGTACTCGGGACATCCACGTTGTGTATCCTTCCTTGGCCAATTTCATGTTCACTCAGTGTGTCTATCCAAAGAACATGGGATGCTAACCCACTTCAACTACATGCCGTGTACTTTGGATACCCACGTCATGTACTTTGGATACACACTTCTTGTACCTTTTTTATTATTTTTTAGTTTTCTTACATTTTCATCTTTTCATTTTTCTTTTATTTTTCTTTTTTGGGTTTTATTTCTTTTTCAGGGTAAGGAAGACAGAGACCATTCACAGGGGAAGCAGCCTGCATCCTCCACTAAGGGCGAGAGGCCCATTTATCATCGAATATGAATCTGGCCCTCGACGTCCCAAAATCCAAACTCTCTAGTGTACCATCTCCCTCCATTTTTTATCCTTCTACAACTCACTACCTCAGACGAGGCTGGTCCTCGTAGCACCGCACCTCCACCATATAGCACTGATCCTTTCAAAACCACCCTTTATTCTCCACCAGCTTCCACCCCACCCAAGCTCTCCTCATTCGCAGCTAGTCCACCATCGACTACCCCATCTAGTGATACTCCATCTAATACAGCCACTCCTCCACCAAATCCAGGTCCTACTACATCACCTCCACCTAGGTCGGGCCCTACAGGTGTTCCTTACCGTTGTATGGTATTCCTGGTCACTGATTTAGTGCACGATAGGGTCTGACGCTTCTCTCGTCACCTGATCCCATTGAGAAACCGCTATATTGACTGCATCGTTCCAGAGCATCTGGGTATCTGGGGCGAGTTAGAGGATCTCCTTTGACACACTCCATTACTCATGATCTTACAGGTCAGAATTTCTATTTTCAAAGATTTATTTTTGGTGTTTTCTACTTCCTTTGAGTTTGACGGAGCTGAGTACTAGGAGACACCTAGTGATGCGGTCCCAGTGGTCCAGTTCTGGATGGGCATCCGAACCTTTTCTCTTAATAAGAGCATGTTTGTCTGAGGGTGTGGTTTTTATCCTCATCCCATCACTCCACTACCTGTCTCCACCCTAACATGTCCTGAGCACTCAGATCTCATTGTAATGTGGTGGGAGATTGCTGGATCTGACCACCGATATGCCCCTTCTTCCTAAAAGAGTACCCTCATCGCTGAATTTATCCTTCGCTTCACCCAACGGTGCTTTAGCACAATCCTATTCCCCCTCCATGAGGATATGGGGGTTGTGAACAATCATGACATGGATCTCCTCACTTTTGTCACCTGGAAGGACTACACGGACCACCCTTACCTTTTCGCCTCATATTTCCATGCCATGTTTACTGACCATCAGGGCAACATGAACGATGGGTTTTATGCCACCCACCTTGACTACCACCTCAGGGTGTTGAAGCCTTATCTACCCCATGACCTGCTAGGTTTCCCCCAGTGGTTGGACTATCTCATGCTTATTCTCATGGGTTTGGTCCGGAAGCAAGGGGTGCTTATGTCCTTTCCCAATAACCACCACAACCACTTGCTGACCCTTCTTCCTCAATCGAGGCACCTATTCCTCCTTCCCCTCCCCTTTCGGCTTCCCCACCCCACCCCCCTTCTTCTGACTCCTCTTCTTCTGGCCTACCTTCTTCTATTCCACCTACTACCCCAACCCCTACACCCTTAGTCAATCTCTCTTTTTACATCTGCCTAGCCGTAATGGAGAGGCACTTTGTTTGTCTCGATCGACATCAGGACCGACTAGAGCAGATGTTGGGGATTCTTCTTCAGCATCATGGTATTCCACTACCCCACCACCTGCCTCTACCTTAGTTGTTGTCCCTTATTCTATAGCGCCACCGCCCTTTACTGTACTGGCCACAGATTCTGTTCTCCTTTCGACTATGGGACCGACTGCTACCACCACTGCTGACACTCTAGGGGGTGATGCCGAGCTTCTTATTCTGAGTCCAGCTCCTACAGCTCATACTTCTATAGTTTCTCTTCCAGGTTCTGATTCTGGGCCTCCAGTTTCCATGACACTTGATCCTTCTCTTCCAGCTATTTTTGTATTAGATGATGCCTCTTCTCAGGTAACCCCCTGATTAGATTTTGGAAACATGTATTTGATTATATATCTCTTTGTGAAATCTTGTGCCTGTGTATGTTATGTGTGCTTGCAGTGTTCTCTATCCACGCCCATCATAGGTACTCTGGCATGCTATGGACTAGCCTTCTCCATCACTCCTCATCTTTATTTACCTAGAACCAAGGGACGTATTTTTTTCATGTTCTTTCATTGTTTTCTTTTCTTTCTTAGTTTACTTGTTTCCATACTTTCCATCATCCTAGTCCACTATTGTGTCCAAACATTCCCTTATTCACTTTCTAGGGCACTTGGTGGACCACGTGCGATATTAAATATGGGGGCAGGGGGGCGTCTATAGACCACTTTAGTCATTCCCCTTATCTAAATTCTAGGAGACATCATTATTAGAAGATATATTTGAAGATGTGAATACATTTTGGTTAATCATATTTATAAATAATAGAACAAAAAGTGGGAAATTTTTAAAAATGTTCATGCTTATTTTGGTTCTTAAAGTGTTTTAACCTGATTACTGATATAGTTTATATTACAACTTATAATCCTTTAATAATTATATTGATTAGACTAATCAATTATATGCAAGTCAAGACCTGATTGTCTCTTTATTTGTTTTTACCTATCCGGAGAGGTATTCTAAACCCTTTTTCATATTCTTTCTAATACAATCTTTCTAGAAAATTCTTAGGATATACCTAACTACCATAATTTTCAAGTTATCTTTTCAAAACAGGAGTAATTTTTGAATTACATTAAAATAAATGAGGCATTAGATTGTTCAAACACCTTTATATTGAGACCTACCCTACATATTATCATTGTAAATCCCTTATAAAACATGAATATCCTTTATAGGGTGCCATATTACAAGCCTATTTCCCTTCGTACCCTAATTCTTTTATGATTTTTCATGATTATTCACTTGAGCTTAAAATAAGGGATTGGAAACACATGGCTTATTTTTGTGAATTGTCATGAAATTAAGTATGTAAAAGAGCCTCTTGATCATTTGGGGGCATAAAGATTTCCAAAACTCTATTCATGGGAATTATCAAAGGTTCCCTTTGTTCTAATAAAATGGTATAAACAAAGGGACTTTATAATCACATGTTGGTTTGTGAACACTACCTAAATAACTAAAGGAGATGGTGTTGATGAGATCATTTGATAGAGCTTATTGAGGACACATTTATAATGAGCTTAACATCAAATATCATGCACTATTATTTAATAATTTAGCATCCTTTTTCAAGTCTTAGAGTTATTTTACACATCTTTACCTACTAACCATTAGCCACAGAAACATATGATCCTTATTGAAAAGTCCTCATGATTTTTGTAAATCAAAGCTCCTAAATTAGAGAACTATATTTCTTGTAAACCTATGGATAGAGTGTATATATCTTTTATTGAGCATAAATTTTATTTAAAATATCTTGAGTATTTAGTATATTATTGGTGTGGTAGATCATCAAGTGGCTTACTTATTTTTGAAAGGTTGAACCAGGTGTTTAAAGAAGGATGACAAAAGTTAAATGAATTGTATATGAGGCATGATTAGAATATCACCTGAATTGAAACTATTTGGTAGATTTTTAGAATTTTCTCGTATGACTTATCATTTACATTAATGATTGACTGAATTCCTTCCTTTTATAATATAGACTCTATTAATTTAATGTTGAGATTAGTTTAAGGGAAATCAAATGACTATGTATGGAGGAGTTTGATGCATCCGATTTGTGTATACATTATCACATATTTTATTGAAAATAAGAATATGTTTTCAGAAATTACTTACTTCTTAGAGGACAAATACTTTGATTTTTGTGATCTTGTTCATTTTCAGGAGATTTATGGCCAAGTACACAAAACGGGGGATAATTGAGAAAAATTTACAAACTACATGGTGTGTACTTATACACACCCGGTGTACATTCAAATTCAAAAATGGATTGACCAGGACAAGTACATGCCAAAGTAACCAAAAGTCGGTACAAGTCGTGTTCCCACTATACATGTCGTGTACACCCATCTAGAAGTTGTTGGCAGATGAGAAGAAGTCTACACTCCCATGTGTCCGGCTAACAGGGACATGTCGTGTTCCAACTATACATGTCGTGTATACCTTCCTAGAATGGTGTATACGGTGTGTATATTGGGAACACGACGTGTACCAACTTCTGGTTACTTGGGCATGTACTTGTCCTAGTCAATCCATGTCTAAATTTGAATGTGTACGGAATGTGTATAAGTACACGCCATGTAGTTTGTAAAATTTTCTCAATTATCCACCATTATTTTTATTTGGCCATAAATCTCCTAAAAATGAGCAATATCACAAAAATCATAGTATTTGTCCACTAAGAAGTAAGTAATTTTTTAAATAATGTTCTTATTTTCAATAAAACATGTGAAAATGTATACACAAATTGGGTGCATCTGGAGGAGATGTACCTATTGTAAAAAAGGGAAAAAAATAAAAAAATTAGGGGAATCTGTACCACATCTCATAAAAAAATATTTTATAAAAAAAATAAATTAAAAAATCACACCAAACAAACACCACCACATTATCCCAAAATCACAGTCAAACTACCACCACCTCATTGACCAAAAATTATTCCCAAAAATAACCACCTCAATTCCCCAAAATCACTCTCAAACCACCATCTAACCATATCAAAAGTAAATCCAAATAAGGACCACCACACCTCAACAAAATCATGCCCAAACAACCACAACCCCATCATCCCAAACACCTGGACACATATTAACCATTAGATCCACATCACATCACAATCACACATCATCTCCCCAAATAAACATGACACATCACAAAATATCAATGGTCATTTTACAAATTTAATAGAGGAGTTTTTGTCACATTTAATTTTATTTTAGGGTTGTTATCACACAAACCATAATCCAGGGAAAACAACTCATCAGCCAAATATAAATGGTTACTCAACTTCCATTTTAGGGAGATATCATAATAATTTCAACAGATATAACTATCAAAACACATACCATATAGAGAAAATGAATCATTTAATGGCCATAATTTTTAGTGGGTCATCAGGCCCATATAATCTCAATATCACAAGAACATAAAAAATATAAAACCACACAAATAATTCTCTTTTAGACCAAAAATATAAAATAATTGATTGTTTATATTTAATTAATCCAGGACAACCATCCTTAATAAATAAACAAAAAATAACCCCTCCTGCATGATTCACAAAAAAATTGAAATGGGTGATTCACTATCTCAAAGAAGATAAATGCCCACGAACCTCAACTACACCTAGATAATAGTGTATCAACCAACACAACACCAATTATCCATATAAACGAAACAAAAATCATAGTATAATCCAATACCACATCACCGTAGCAAATACTTAAGGATAGAACAAGAGAAACCCTTGGGTAAAATAGAAATAACTCCCTGCAGATATCCAATAAAGATCAACTCAAACCAATGGATAGAAGAAGGGGGAAGAGGGTTAAAAGATCCCTCAACATATCCTTGGGATAACCACAAAATTATAGGGATGAGGGTTTGACCTATTAATAAAAAATTGATGAGAAAATAACATAAAATTTTGAAACCCACTGGTTTCAGGTCATGTAATCCTTGGGTCTTCAAAAATTCCAGCTGTCACCAAAAACATGTGTCATGAACTAAATCTACTCACCATCAAAACTGGTGCCAAAACTGGCTCGTGACAAGTCATAAAAGGTGTTACATATCCTCATGGGTAGGTACAAGTTTCTGGGTATCATATATTTTGGTTTGGGAACCATTTACCCGATTATGGATACATAAAACATAAAAAACTATTGATAAACAGAATCAGAAAAGTTAATACCAAACAATGTATATAAAAAATACAGAACTAAATACATAAGTTAAAACATAATAAAAGAGGTCCAAAGAAACAAATAAATAGAAAAATTATCCCCAAAGACTCCACACGACATGGGTTCATCACCCTCAAGTCGTCTCCATAACGCCGCACCAAGGGAGTGGACTAACAACTCGAACTGTCATCACCCAAATCCTTTCATTTAACTGTGTCAAGCATAACCAAGTCTACTTACACCCAAGTGGTTTAATTGGGGTGTAATCCAAATACAAATATTATACCACCCAATTATTCCATAGAGTATGAAATAAATGGTGAAAAGCATGAAGTTTTTATATGTATGGAAAAGGGTGATAAATTCCAAGAAATGAAACTTTCAATTGTAAACTGTTTTCAAAATAAAAACATTCAGAATGATAATACATTTGAATAAGAAATTTTAGCTACTATAATTTACATCCAAACACAACCAAAGACAATGGTAAATACCACCAATCTAATGAGCACCAAAACCGGGAATAGCCTTAGCAACTTGATAGTCTTGTGCCCCATGTACCTTGTACCTCGGTGTAAAAAATCCATTTCACAAATCATTTCCCATGAACGAGCCACTATTAGGGAACATACTCATAACCTAGTGGTCCCCAAATATCATCCTTATAGTTTATTTAGAGTTTTTATTATCCATTTTCTCAATGAAGAAGCGAAAACCCCATATGGAACACTAGTTGTACTATTACACATCTGCCCACCAAGGTACCTGGGCTTCCCCCCATTGTTCTCAAACAATTATTGTAACAGCCCGAGATTTTATGAAAAAATTTCTTTTTAATTTTATTAATTTCTTGTGTTGTACTCTACACGAAAAGGATCTTGCACAACACGCATCTTTGACTTTCCTTGCATTACACACAATCACAACCTTCCTCGATAGCGTGTGTAGTACGCAATACTGAGTTTCACGAAACAACAATATGCTATTAAAATATTATTAAAACAAGCCGTTATGAATAGTAATAACCAATTTTTAAATTTTAGAAATTTTATCTCTCAAAATGGACTTCATTTTTGGATTCGTAGTATCGAATTTAGCCTAAGGTGAAATTTTGGTACTTTTCGGATAACTTTCATATTCTGATGAATAGTGAAAATTACTAAATTATAATTAAAAACAACTTTTTTAATCGAAATAATTAATAGTGATAAATTATTAATTTGAGAGATTTTAAAGTATATTTAGAATATATTTTTACAATTTAATACAATGTTGGTCATTGAATGTAATTTCACATTTAAACCAGACATAATCAAGTGTCAATCTTTTGATAGATATTGTTTTTTAAAAACACGCTATTTGTTTTAACAACGGGATTTAATTATAAAATTAATTAATGCAACTTCTATGTTATGAATTTGGTAATATAGACTTCATTTTTTGAATTCGGAATATGAAATATATCTTAGGATGAAATTTTGGTATTTTTCTGAAAACTTTCAATTTTTGATGAATACAGAAACCACTAAGTGGTAGGTTAAAAACTGAATTTTGCATAAAACATAATTTTACCGCTTCTGTGAGTGGAATTTCAAAAATCCTATAGACACGGTTAATATCAAGGACTAAAATGTGGTTCAATGAGATGAAAATAATTTTTGGTGAATAGTAACTTTTTACTTTTTTTACCACGGTTAATAGTAAATAGGGTAACAAAGGGTAAATACGATATAACTATTACCCTAACACATGTCCTAATTCTATTGGATAAGTGTAATTCGACCAAAAACAACCTTATGAATATAATATGACCATTTACGTCCACTTGGATTAGATTATGACATTTAATATTATTTTATTTAATGAATTGTTAAAATAGTTAGAATCAAAGTTTAATAACTAAAACATTTTTAATATGGGGTTATACATAAGATAAATTCGACTATAAATATTAATTAGAAAGCTAAACCGATTTCCTACATAATGATATTTTATTTATAATTTTTAGACTTTAAATTAATTAATTTATTTATGACACAACGATGATGTAGTAATTACCCTTTTAAGGAAATATTAACATAATTGATGTTATAAATGCTCAAATGAATGTAATTTGAGGCTTTTTATGAAATAAACTAATTTTATAGGTTACTATGATATATTAGTGTTGATTTAATCAACTTGGTTCGAACATATAATTCTGTTATGACTTTCAGAAAAATCATATATCAAATAGTGTCAAAATTGACACAAAATAGTTTTTAAATCAATTATTATTTTATTAATTGTTATTTTATTCCTAAAAATCTAAGGTTCGGCCAAATGACTTAGATAAGGATATATATATTTATAATAAACAATTTGGGGTTCTTTTGGCATGTTATATTAAGTTTATTAACCATATAGTGAAAGAAAACAAAAAGACACGGTAAAAGTTAAATTATTTAACTTAGAGTTAAATCCAATTGATAAGGTTAAAATAATACCCTAAACTTGTCTAAATCCTATTGGTAGATAGGATTTCGACCCATACCTACTTTATCTTCGAAATAAGACCCTTTGGAACCATTATAAACCGATTTTGACATTAATATAAAATAATATTTTGAGATATTCCTAAGGTGCCCCTCTCCTCCCCTATAAAAGGACACCTCCTCCCCCTCCTCCTCACACCAATTTGAGCACTCAAGATCGGCCAAACCCTGCCGAAATCTCTTCTCCACTTCCCTAGAAACATCCTAGAGGTTCTGGTCTTCCTCAAAGACCAATTTTAGTGCCCTAAGAGGAGGTCTCAAGGAGGCACTTCAAAGAAGAGGTAATTACCGTTACCAATTCTTTCATCTTTATTTCTTCTTCCACTTCTTCTTCCTAGGTTGTTTCATTATGAAGTAATAACATCAGTATCACTCATATACTGATATGTTATTTTAAGTATGAAACAACCCTATTTAACCATCTATCCATCCTACGGAAAAAGAAATCATCGCGCGTGCGTATGTACGGAATACCGTCTCCACGCCGTGGTGTAATCTATTTTCCACCACCACCTTACATGGATGGGTATAATGGTGTAAAGAATAACTATACATAGTTATTACAACATCATATTGATTCTGATATATTGTATAATCCACTCCAATTCAATTCAATATTTATGGAAATGATATCATCGCTCGTGCATACGTACGGACTACCGTCTCCACGACGCAATGAGATTCATTCTCCATGTTAACCATTTAAGAATGATTATAAAGTATATATAAGAAATAATAATGAAATATATGACATTATAAACCTACTGGATTTATGTATATATATATATATGTATGTCATCTACTTACTTCCATTCAGGACAATAAGGAAAGAAAAACAGCGTTCATGCGTACGTACGGACTACCGTCTCCATGAACGGTGTTTTTCATTTCATTTATCTATCTATTATATACATATATATACTGAATATATATGATATATAAATCATATTTTATATTCTGGAAGTAAGTAAATCATTATATAAGTAATAATAATGTCAAGAACAACAAGTCAAAACACCTACGATAAATGAAACGATTTTACCCAAAACGCTTCTTTAACATGGAATTTACAAAAGAACGGGTAATATAATGTCATAAGTGAACCATATATGATATCATAACAATGAATATGATTCTGTAATAAGTCAATGACATCATTTAAATCATTATACAGGAGGTTCGGATACATACGAAGCAAATCTGACCTAAGGTAAGGGAAATATCACAATCTCATTTTTATCCGAGATTGTTTATACTTTGGTATTTACTGGGGTGTATTTTATCATTCACATCCATGTTTCATCAATATGTAATATTATTTCCATCCACCTACAATTTTTTAAATCCAATTTTACCCTTCGGTGAGTTTTTAGTAAAGAATATGAAAGGAATCTTTTGTCGTTTTTCGTACGAGGTACTTTTTGACTTTTCCGAAAAAGGTACAAAGAATGTTTTTTTTAACTTATACGACATGAATGGATTTTTAAAACTTTTTTTCCAAGAAGCTTCCTTTACAAGTTTTCAAGTTTATTTTTAATCAACTTCTTTTAGTTTATAATTGTATGACATGTTAAGAAAAGAAAAGTGTTTTTTTAAGTAGAAAGGATATTTTCCTCAAGAATGGAGTTCAAATGTTTTATCAAAATTATTTTCCATCTAAGATAATATAGGGTTCTGTTTTTATCCCTATTATCACATTGATTTGATTATGTTTTGAGGGAATTATTTTTATGAAGTCATTTACCTTATATGATTTGTTTTATGATGTCATGATGTTTCAAGAATCCCATTTTTGTTATATGTGTTATGCGATGATGTATGATTTATGATTATGTGGCACACATAAGAAAAGATTCATTATGAGATGGGTGGGACCTATATCTCCCTCCAATGCATTGGGTAAAGATTTTATATCTCATGAGATAGACATGGCTGGAATGGTAGGTTATACTGGTTCAGGGAAACAGGACTGAAACGAGGGTTACTCGATTCAGAAAAGGGACTTTGTCCACTAAGATAGTCTTGGCAATGAGTCTTGACTAACAAGAAATGATTCTCTATGATTATGTGTGAATTCCACAAAGTTTCATGTTTTAAGTTATGATTATTGTGATTACATTTCACTGCCATGATTTACCCCATGTTATGAAATTATGATCTCTTTTGCAGGTTAAGATTTCCAAAAGTTATGTGCTTATGTATATGATGTGATCGATATTTCTTTTGTTTACCCTTACTGAGCATTTGAGCTCACCCTTTTATGTTTTCTTTTCCCCAGGATATAAAGAATGGTTTTAGGTATAAAAAAAGAAGATCTTTATGGGAGATTTTGAAGATCTTTCACCACGATTAGAAGATTATATTCCTAGTTTCCAAAGACACTAAACTATTACGGTCCTTGTATGTGTGTTTTTGTTATGTACTAAGTATTCCGCAAATGTAATGTAAAGTCAATGTACGTCAGGCTTCGGGTCTCTACAGTTGGTATCAGAGGAAAGGTTTAGTCAACCTTTGGAAACTAGGAGGCGAAAACATTAGTGAGATCCCTAGAGATATTTCTAAGGTATGTCTAGGGATGTCCCTAAGGTTAAGTATACGTATAGGTTATAGTACTAGAACTACGCTAACGATCATAGAATTAATCCTAAGATGTTAGATATTGAAGGAACTCCCCCTTTATTATGTTGTTTTCCCTATCATGATTTTTTCCTCTCACACTATTCTTTTTGGGTTTTAGACGATGGCTGGAACCCGAAGGAACCGTGTTGATCAATGCAATGGACAATGCAATGATTGTCCTCCTGATCAAACAAATGTTATGGGAGATGGAGTTCAAAATCTTATTGCTATACTTACACAAGCTATGAATCATTCTGGACTTCCAAATGAGCAGAGAAGGGAACAATATTCTATTGAGTCCTTCATGAGGCAACGTCCACCTTCTTTCAGTGGGTCTTCTGGTCCACTTGTTGCAGAACAATGGATCAGTACCACTGAAAATATATTTTCAGTTCTTCAATGTTCTGAACATGATAAAGTCATCTTAGCAGTATATCATTTGGAAGGTGAAGCTGATCAATGGTGGAATCTTATCAAGAATACAAGGCAAAGAGATGAAATTGAGTCCATGGAATGGGACGAGTTCAAGAACTTATTTTTCAATAAGTACTTCCCTCATATTTTTAGAACAAAGATGGAGAAGGAGTTTCTTGAACTAAAGCAAAAGGATGATGAATCTGTTGGTATATACGAAACGAATTTTACAAGACTTGCAAGGTATGCATCTGGCATTATCATCCAACCTGAAAGTAAAGTTGATCGATTTTTCAGTGGCTTAAAACCAAGTCTTCGAAGGGCATTAGCTATAAGAGACTTCAGTTGCTATGAAGAAATTGTGTGTTGTGCTATCAAGGTAGAAATGGAAGTTGGTGTTACATATCCATCTCATGGTTTTGACAAGAAACGAAAGATGGTGTTCAAGGAGAAATCTCAGAATAATGGTGAAAAGAAGATGAATGTTTCCTTATGCACAAAGTGTGGAAAGAAGCATGGTGGAGATTGTCTTAAAGGGACTAGAAAATGTTTTAAGTGTGGAAAAGAAAGTCATCGAGCAGCTGAGTGTCGAAGTAATGGAAAAAAGGTTTTCTAATGATGTGAATAAAGCAAACACTGCAGAGAACGCACCACCAACACTTCAATGCTTCAAGTGCAAGGAAATGGGGCATTATGCTAATAAATGCCCTAATCCAAGGGTTAGTGATGATCGACATGAGCAACCGCTTAAGGAAAAGGACAAAGGGAAGTCACATGCGGTCACCATTGGCAATGTTGAATATGATAACGATGTGGTGGAATGATTAAGTGTTTATGTAATGGGATTCCACAATAATGTTGTATCATAAAGTATTGGAATATTTATGTATTGGTCTAATGTGGTATTCAAAGTAATTGAGATATTTTTGGAAATAAGATGATATGCGCATAATGAAGGGAAAACGAGAAAACGAAATGTTTAACAGTATTCATGAGCTCATGATTGATATAAGGACTAAGTGATATAATGGTTTGAGTATATAGAATTTTGAGGATTTTGGTATGTGGAAAGTGTTAACTTTAAACTGCATTAATTTTTTCACTAAGGTATTCAAGAGAATACATGATTAAGGACTTTGGATGTTTGGAATGTGACCAACAAAACATATCTTATGATATATGGGGATCAACGATGGTATTAAATCTCTGGTAATCGTTTTCACTATGTTATGAGAGTGGACTGCAGTATTATGGATAAGCCTAAAGATTGAAATGGATTATGTTGGACATAAGTGAGTATTGTTTAAGGATAGAAGTTTTTTTTATTCGATATTATTGATGGGATGTTATAGTAATGTAGTTTTAGAAAAAGGACAACCTGCAGGACGGGCGACAGCCCATCGCGTCGGACAAGGCTGTAGGAATCGAACCCACAACCGAAGTGCGACTGGCCTTTATCACCTACCACTGGCCTACAGGAAGTCCCTGTTTAGTAGAAACTAGTTTTATTATATTAAGCAGGATGATATATGAAGTATAAGTCCATTTTAGGAACAATATATGATTAATCTCACTATAGATCGACTTATGTATATACTTTTTTCTAACCTTTTGTTTGAGACAGATGGAATGACCCGTCATTCTATCACATGATCTGCTAACACTTCACGAATAACAAATTCAGCTTCATTTATTTAAGAGATGAAGTGGAAATTGTTCAAGGCACGAACAACAGTGAGATTGTACCAAAATAAAGTAAGTATTTATTCTAATTCAAATTTTCAACTTTAGGGAAATGAGCTTGAAAACCAAAAATGTTGTCCTAGTGCCCTTATATCCGATGAATCAGATGGTACCCTAGATAATCACAAATTTATGGTTGTGTGATTGCTAGCTTTTCCATAGCCATGTTCTCTACCACTCTCCATCAGAACATGATGGTTAGATTTCTCTTCCATATCCATATTTTCACCTATGTTGAAACCCAGTGATTAGTTTATTTGGGTAACCGTTACGTTTCATACTTTTTTTTTAAAGATTGGTTTTGATATTCCTTTTTACGATGTGGGTTTCTATTAAAGAAACTTTCTAATAGTAAACCATTTATAACCCCGATGAATTTCGAGGGCGAAATTCATTTTAAGGGGGGTAGAATGTAACAGCCCGAGATTTTATGAAAAATATTTTTTTTAATTTTATTAATGTCTTGTGTTGTCCGCTACACCAAAAGGAGCTTGCACAACATGCATCTTTGACTTTCCTTGCATTACACACAATCACAACCTTCCTCGATAGCGTGTGTAGTACGCAATACTGAGTTTCACGAAACAACGATATGCTATTAAAATATTATTAAAACTAGCTGTTATGAATAGTAATAACCACTTTTTAAATTTTAGAAATTTTAGCTCTCAAAATGGACTTCATTTTTGGATTCGGAGTATCGAATTTATCCTAAGGTGAAATTTTGGTACTTTTCGGATAACTTTCATATTCTGATGAATAGTGAAAATTACTAAATTATAATTAAAAACAACTTTTTTAATCGAAATAATTAATAGTGATAAATTATTAATTTGAGAGGTTTTAAAGTATATTTAGAATATATTTTTACAATTTAATTCAATGTTGGTCATTGAATGTAATTTCACATTTAAACCAGACATATTCAAGTGTCAATCTTTTGATAGATATTGTTTCTTAAAAACACGCTATTTGTTTTAACAGCGGGATTTAATTATAAAATTAATTAATGAAACTTCTATGTTATGAATATGGTAATATAGACATCATTTTTCGAATTCAGAATATGAAATATAGCTTAGGATGAAATTTTGGTATTTTTCTGAAAACTTTCAATTTTTGATGAATAGTGAAACCACTAAGTGGTAGGTTAAAAACTGAATTTTGCATAAAACTTAATTTTACCGCTTCTGTGAGTGGAATTTCAAAAATCCGACAGACACGGTTAATATCAAGGACTAAAATGTGGTTCGATGAGATGAAAATAATTTTTGGTGAATAGTAACTTTTTCCTTTTTTTACCACAGTTAATAGTAAATAGGGTAACTAAGGGTAAATATGATATTACTATTACCCTAACACATGTCCTAATTCTATTGGATAAGTGTAATTCGACCAAAAACAACCTTATGAATATAATATGACCATTTAGGTCCACTTGGATTAGATTATGACATTTAATATTATTTTATTTAATGAATAGTTAAAATAGTTTAAATCAAAGTTTAATAACTAAAACATTTTTAATATGGGGTTATACATAAGATAAATTCGACTATAAATATTCTTTAGAAAGCTAAACAGATTTCCTACATAACGATATTTTATTTATAATTTTTCGACTTTAAATAAATTAATTTATTTATGACACAACGATGATGCAGTAATTACCCTTTTAAGGAAATATTAACATAATTGATGTTATAAATGCTCAAATGAATGTAATTTGAGACTTTTTATGAATTCAACTAATTTTCTAGGTTACTATGATATATTAGTGTCGATTTAATCAACTTGGTTTGAACATATAATTCTGTTATGACTTTCACAAAAATCATATATCAAATAGTGTCAAAATTGACACAAAATAGTTTTTAAATCAAATATTATATTATTAATTGTTATTTTATTCCTAAAAATCTAAGGTTCGGCCAAATGACTTAGATAAGGATATATATATATTAATAATAAACAGTTTGGGGTTCTTTTGGCACGTTATAGTAAGTGTATTAACCATATAGTGAAAGAAAACAAAAAGACACGGTAAAAGTTAAATTATTTAACTTATAGTTAAATCTAATTGATAAGGTTAAAATAATACCATAAACTTGTCTAAATCCTATTGGTTGATATTATTGCGACCCATCCCCACTTTAGCTTCGAAATAAGACCCTTTGGAACCATTATAAACCGATTTTGACATTAATATAAAATAATATTTTGAGACATTCCTAAGGTGCCCCTCTCCTCCCCTATAAAAGGACACCTCCTCCCCCTCCTCCTCACACCAATTTGAGCACTCAACCTCGGCCAACCCCTGCCAAAATCTCTTCTCCACTTCCCTATCAACATCCTAGAGGTTTTTTTCTTCCTCAAAGACCAATTTTAGTTCCCTAAGAGGAGGTCTCAAAGAGGTGCTTCAAAGAAGAGGTAATTACCGTTACCAATTCTTTCATCTTTATTTCTTCTTCCACTTCTTCTTCTTAGGTTGTTTCATTATGAAGTAATAACATCAGTATCACTCATATACTGATATGTTATTTTAAGTATGAAACAACCCTATTTCACCATCTATCCGTCCTACGGAAAAAGAAATCACCGCGCGTGCGTGTGTACGGAATATCGTCTCCACGCCGTGGTGTAATCTATTTTCCACCACCACCTTACATGGATGGGTATAATGGTGTAAAGAATAACTATACATAGTTATTACAACATCATATTGATTCTGATATATTGTATAATCCACTCCAATTCAATTCAATATTTATGTAAATGATATCATCGCTCGTGCGTACGTACGGACTACCGTCTCCACGACGCGATGAGATTCATTCTCCATGTTAACCATTTAAGAATGATTAAAAAGTATATATAATAAATAATAATGAAATATATGAAATTATAAAGCTAATGGATTTATATATATATATATATATATGTATGTCATCTACTTACTTCCATTCAAGACAATAAGGAAAGAAAAACAGCGTTCATGCGTACGTACGGACTACCGTCTCCATGAACGGTGTTTTTCATTTCATTTATCTATCTATTATATACATATATATACTGAATATATATGATATATAAATAATATTTTATATTCTGGAAGTATGTAAATCATGATATAAGTAATAATAATGTCAAGAACAACAAGTCCAAACACCTACGATAAATGAAATGATTTCACCCAAAACGCTTCTTTAACATTGAATTTACAAAAGAACGGGTAATATAATGTCATAAGTGAACCATATATGATATCATAACAATTAATATGATTATGTAATAAGTCAATGACATTATTTAAATCATTATACAGGAGGTTCGGATACATACGAAGCAAATCGGACCTAAGGTAAGGGAAATATCACAATCTCATTTTTATCTGAGATTGTTTATACTTTGGTATTTACTGGGGTGTATTTTATCATCCACATCCATGTTTCATCAATATGTAATATTATTTCCATCCACGTACAATTGTTTAAATCCAATTTTACCCTTCGGTGAGTTTTTAGTAAAGAATATGAAAGGAATCTTTTGTCGTTTTTCGTACGAGGTACTTTTTGACTTTTCCGAAAAAAGTACGAAGAATGTTTTTTTTAACTTATACGGCATGAATGGATTTTTAAAACTTTATTTACAAGAAGATTCCTTTACAAGTTTGCAAGTTTATTTTTAATCAACATCTTTTAGTTTATAATTGTATGACATGTTAAGAAAAGAAAAGTGTTTTTTAAGTAGAATGGATATTTTCCTCAAGAATGGAGTTCAAATGTTTTATCAAAATTATTTTCCATCTAAGATAATATAGTGTTCTGTTTTTATCCCTATTATTACATTGATTTGATTATGTTTTGAGGGAATTATTTTTATGAAGTCATTTACCTTATATGATTTGTTTTATGATGTCATGATGTTTCAAGAATCCCATTTTTGTTATATGTGTTATGCGATGATGTATGATTTATGATTATGTGGCACACATAAGAAAGGATTCATTATGAGATGGGTGGGACCTATATCTCCCTCCAATGCATTGGGTAACGATTTTATATCTCATGAGATAGACATGGCTGGAATGGTAGGTTATACCGGTTCAGTGAAACAGGACTGAAACGAGGGTTACTCGATTCAGAAAAGGGACTTTGTCCACTGAGATAGTCTTGACAATGAGTCTTGACTAACAATAAATGATTCTCTATGATTATGTGTGAATGCCACAAAGTTTCATGTTTTAAGTTATGATTATTGTGATTACATTTCACTGCCATGATTTACCCCATGTTATGAAATTATGATCTCTTTTGCAGGTTAAGATTTCCAAAAGTTATGTGCTTATGTATATGATGTGATCAATATTTCTTTTGTTTACCCTTATTGAGCATTTGAGCTCACCCTTTTATGTTTTCTTTTCCCCAGGATATAAAGAATGGTTTTAGGTAAAAAAAGAAGATCTTTATGGGATATTTTGATGATATTTCACCACGATTAGAAGATTATATTCCATGTTTCCAAAGACACTAAACTATTACGGTCCTTGTGTGTGTGTTTTTGTTATGTACTAAGTATTCCGCAAATGTAATGTAATGTCAATGTACGTCAGGCTTCGGGTCTCTACAATTATCTCATGATACAAAATCCATTTTCACATAAACACATCATTTCTGGTCTTAATAAATTCAAACAGTATCTACACATGTTTTAAACCACTTTCACCACTCAATAAAACCAATATATTTACAATAAAAGCACTTCACAAAACATAACAATGTTTTGCACACAAAATCCCTTAGAAACCCCACATTAAACCCCATGTTCTTACCTATATTCATAAAAATAGAATTTTTAGCACCCAATGCTTTTATATAAACCAATTACATGATTTATAATACAACCCCATTGTCATGACAAAAAATAGACATGTAAAACAGCCCATTTAACACAAAATTGGTGCACAATTTACCAAATACTTTTAAAATACCACTTTGTACACTAGGAGAACATATATAAGTCAACCAAAATAGAAATGGAAGCCCAAAACCTTTTCAATTAAACCAAAAAAATCATTCATAGGGTAGCCCCATATAAACCAATAAGTGGTATCTTTTTAAACCATCCATTTTCACACAAATGTGGCACTTAAAATTCATATGATTCACAAATACCACTAAAACAAATTTCTGCAGAAACAACCAAAGGAGATAAACATAAAAAACCTAATTTGAAGTTATAATACATTTTAATAAAATAAACAATGTATTTATAGGGAATCCCCAAATTAACCAATAATGGATTTCTATGAAAATCCCGAATTTCACTTAAAAATGGCACTTAAAATTTATTTTAGTTAAAAACACCACTCAAACCAATTTTTTCAGCAATAATCAAATGCGGTAAATAGAAAAATAATATACACACATAATGATGAATCCCAAGTATTTCATCCACATTGGAATACCCTACCAAAATTGCTTAAACCCTCGAATCTAGGTGTGAAACTTCATCAACACCACCGCCGCACCACAAGGAAGATAAAACCAACCTAAAGCCCCAATATTTCTCTCAAAAGACATGATGTTAAAACCTAGGTATGAAACCTAGTTAATGGACAATTTTGAACTCATGAAAGGGTGAAAGATACCCTATGTAAAGGAATGAAATCAAGGATAGAATTACTTACTTGCATGATTTTGATGTTTCCCCCATCAAATCTCACTTCAAAATTATGTTCCATGGGAGGGGGGAGAGATTGGAGTCAGTACATGGAGGTAGAGCACGAAATGTAGAAGAGATGAGCATATTTGGTTTATTTCAAAAAGGTAAGAAGGGTAAAAACACCTAAACTTTTAATATGCTACAACCCTTGCATGGTTTGGCTGCACAGTTTGGAATCATGTGGCAAAACAATGCAGAAAGTTATGGCCACGTAAAAAAAATTTCCTCTAATTCCATGGGCTTACAAGGGGGAATATAAGGGGGAACGATAGCCCAAGGATATGGGTCAAAAGTTCCAAAACTAAACTATCATTTCCACCTCAAAAATCTTCCAACTCAAAGGTGAAAACCACCTCAACAACAAACCCCACAAGTGGTTCCACTAGGAGTGTCACTAATACAAATCTAACAAAAAACAAACTCATTCCATCCCATTGAAAACAGTATAGTCAAATTACCCAACAATAATCACATGACTAAGGACATATACCAATAACACAAGAGATGCCAAAATTTCAATCTCGGAACACCCAGAAGCTAAAAGAATGCCAAAAACCAAAAGTGGATTTGAAAAAATTCATTGAATTGAAAATACAGGTGTGATGATTCTCCCCATCATAAATAATTATATCCAAAAAACCCATAGAAATTCTAAAAACAAAAACCAAACCCAAATGATAAACCAAGATACACTCCCTTTCCATGTTTCCCCCCAAAGTCAAAATCACCTCTAGTGATAAATTAGAGAATGAATACTCTCACAAACCAAAACATACATCCTATTATGGAAATGATCATGAATATTCATATATTATCCCAAATTAAAAGTCTTCAAACACTATCCGATCAAGATTCCAGCAATCTACCCAAATGAACAACACTAAGGAACAATGTTACACTTACCTTTCTTTAACCAGACTGTTGGGCGTTCTCCTATCCCAACGTTCATTGATAGAAGATGTAGGTAGTTAGATAGCTCTGAACAAGACTACATACCACCAATCCAAGACCAAGGAACAATCTGAGTTACTATTATTTGGAGACACAAATGGGCTCCCCACCATAAGAGACAAGTAAAATTTTCCCAACACAGAATCAGGACAATAACTGTGGGTGGCACAAACGGACTGCCAGGTACAAGTGGTAAAAATCTATTTGACATTTCCAAAAGAACATACACGATTCTCATAGTGAATCTTTCCACAACAAGAACATGTCACGACCCGTCCCCCGGAGCCCGTGTCGTATCTACCCCAAGACCGCCTTCCAAAGGCCAAGGGCTGGCGACTAGAACGAAAGGCGTATATCCTGATAACTGGGAAGGCATTGACTTTATAAAAGTAAACAAACACGAATCAGAGTACAAGAAGATGCAAACACTAAGTAAAACTAAAAACAAAAGTAGTGCTAAAAGTAAAGGGGCCGGAAATACAAGCCCAACTATAAAGTACAAGGTAAAAGGAAAAATAGCCGGAAGGTGACAAGGAGCTCCTGGATCATCCACCAAGGATCAAACCAGAAGGGTAGGTATAGATACCACAGCTCCTGGATCATCCACCACGGATCCTACCTGAAGGGTAGGTACAGATAGCCTCCACAACCGGGCTCCTAGGATGAAAAGGCCAATAACTTCCGGACCGGGCGTCTGATTGACGTGCCGTATGATTGACACGCCGTCTATGACACTGAGTTTCTGTTGATGATACGGAACATTTGGATACATCAACTCTGTAATTTGTGTCAGTTGATGTATTAGCCTCTCGGATCGTGGAGAGGACCCTCCCGAACGATCTTGTTGTGTGAAGGAACCCTAGAGCTGGATACATTTGCGACTGTGACGATGATGACGACTGTACAGAGATCCTCAGTGGATTTGACGATGACGACTACATCACTCAGCGATCCTACGTGGATCAGTGCTACCGATCCTGTGTGGGTCCGATCCTTTGTGGGTTTGATCCTTTGTGGATCATTTCAGGGGTTAGTTACCTATCGATCCTTTGTGGGTTAGATCCTTTGTGGGTAATTGCGGGGGTTAGTTACCTATCGATCCTTTATGGGTCATATACTTTGTGGGTCATTGTGGGGGTTAGTACCTATCGATCCTTTGTGGGTCCGACGGTTTAGATGAATTAGTGGAAATATCTAATCATCTCTATCATCATACGAAGAAGTATACCTGTGTGAGCTGAATCCTGTTTTTCTTTCCTATGTGGATTGTGTTGTGCTATCATGTGTGGATTTATGTTTTTCATTCCTATGTGGACTGGGTTGTACTTGGGCTCAGATGTTGGAGCCGAACGATAATTTATGACTTAGGTATATGTATGGGTATATACCTAAGCAGTGTCGGATGTTACTTTGTGATTGTATCATTCCTTTGTGGATTATCCTTTGTGGATTCTGGGAGACCATCGGGGGTCTCGAGGTCCCTACTGAGGAGATTATACTCACCCCTACATAGGCTATGCCCGCACTACGTTGTGTTGGTTGCAGACGACGGACAGCGCTGATCATGGTTGAGGCTTGCGGAGCCGGACGGTACATGGAGGTGGACCACTGGTCGGGACGTACTCGGAGCAGTCGGCTGGACCCGAGGAGTAGTGGAGGCTATCTGTACCCACCCTTTAGGTGGGATTTCCGGTGGACAGCTCGATGTTGTGGCTTTACTTTTCAGTTGATGTTTTCCCTTCCAGTTGTACTTTACTTTCATTTTGGGTTTGTATACTTCCCCACTTACTTTTCCGCACACACTGTTGTACTCAGTTTTACTTAGTGTTTACTTATATTGCTTGCTTTCTCTATGGTGTTTGTTTACTTTACAAAGGAAATGCCTTCCCTTTTTACTGTGAATTACGCCTTGGCGCTAGTCGCCAGCCCCTGGCCTATGGAAGGCGGGCTTGGGGTAGTCACGACACGGGCCCCGAGGACGGGTCGTGACAATATTAACCTACCAGTACGAGCCGAAATATAAAACCCCAAAATTTAAAGAGATGGATGGCCACTTGGGTAGTCTACATAGCTTGGGAAGTCGTGCCCAAATAGTGTGAATCCTTCTTTCCACATGGATTCTTGGCATACAGTTAGTACAAATTGTTCAGAAATCATATCATCAACCTGTCTAGCCAAATTTCAAACCTTTCTGCAAAAACTCATTGGAAACCCAAGAGGCAAAAAATGACATTGAGTGATAACAAGGACACGAGGTCCTCTAACCTTTTACCATCAAGCAAGAACAAAAGAAGAAATATTACTACACCATTGTTTTAAAATCATTCTATCTTCTATACTGAGTATATGACTTTTTACATGGGTTTAAATGACCCAAGGAGTTCCCCTGACTAAGCGCTAGCTTCTCTATGGGACCTATAGCTGGAGCTCAAATTATTGAAGCATATTTGTCCTTGTAGTTAGGCTTTATAAACCCTCAAACGGAACTTCTTCTTCGGGTTATACAAACAAATACATTGAAACCCCTAATATGTTTACCAAGACATGACACGTTCCAAACTAACTTTACCGTAGCCCAAAATTTCACTGAAACAAGGGCTTATTAGAAGAACACACAACACACCTTGTTTCTTCAGGTGAGAAACAACAAAAGGAAAGGACACATATGATCATTTTCCCCTAAAATAGAGGATTTGGAAGTTTTTCCAAGGTAGAAATACTCCAAACATAAAAGATACTCTCATAGGATTTCACGACTTTCACATTTATTGTCAAATGAGCACAGGTTATCACAAGGTGTTACCAAAAATGACCATTGCGATTGATAGATATAATATATTGAAAGGGACCTTATGCCAAGTCCCTAAACAAGTCACAATTCCAGAAATTGGACATTATTTCATATCATGACCATATTTCCCACACTGGTGGTTTAACATGAAATCCTTCTTCATGGATACTATAAAGGACCTAGAGGCCCTCTTATACACCATCCAAAAACTCATCTACACTAACAAACCCAGACCACTTCCACCTTCGACGGATCATGTAACTTGTGATACTAAAGATTATTTCAATCTTCCATGAACACTCTCCCGCTACAAGAGGATCCACGAATCAATGAAATGAAATAGTGAAAACTCAATCTCTAAATATTGAGAAAAATATTCTTTATATTGATCAATCGAAGGGTTTTACAATGGTGAATAAATCAGGGTTGCACATCAGCCATGCACTAAATTTTATTGGGGGCGTACCTTATCCAATGACATGTCCCAAGGACTCGACCAAGCTGGTCCATTTATAAAATGATCCACAAACTGGATCCAAATACATTAAGGTAACAACCATAAAGGCATCCAAAAATTTTTCTCAGAAGATACCACTAACTAGACGTTCATCCCTGCTTACCTACTGAACACAAACCCAAAACATCGTTCCAACAGGAGGGGTTCATTGAATCAAAACATCCCACAACATCAACATTTTCAAAAACACATAAAACACACCATTGTAAACCAGTTATCAAGGAATCATTATTTCGTTTAAAGTCATCTCTTTGAAAACAAATGGTTTAGCGATTAGTGTATCCACCAATGGTACCCCATGGGCCTCACATGTGCTTGTTTCCGTGCCACACCGGGCACCCTCTTCATATCTGTCCCAGCACTCATCCATACATGCCATCAACCATAAATCATCCCATATAACCCCATGATTGTGGCCTCTCACAAAAATACCAACAGTTAAAACAAAAACTCATTCCACTTTTCAAAACCAAAATAGTCAACCAATACTTCCTTTTTCTCAAGACTGATAAACACAAAATCAAATCCCAGTTCACAGCATACAAAACATTTCAGAAGTTAAAAATTATACAGTTAAAAACTCACATAAAATTCATTCACATCAATTTCCATACAAATCATCTCATTAAAACATCTTTCATTAGTTTAGAAAACTCTATTGGGAATTTTTTTTCAAAACCAACTTTAACAAAATTTCCTGATTTCAAAAGAGTTTAAAACACACCATTTTCAATATCAAACCCATTATGAAACTTAAGTTCCACCATTTCATAAATGAAACCATTCCCTCTTTATTAGAATGTCATTTCAAAATACATTACACTTCTTAAAACCGGGTCATTTTTGTTTTAAAACCAACCTTCCAGGATTTCAAAAATGAAGGACACAATAAAATGTGAGGGGAAACAAGTTTCAATGGGTTACTTGGAAATATGGTTGGAAACCATATTCTAGTCACTTCACAGTCATAGATTGTGTTCTAGGGAAATATCCTCATCTCCACATGGCTTTCTAGGCCCTTTGATCTCATAGAGACCATTAACACAACTCTCTTTTCATTTCCCTAAATCACCATCAAACCAAGAAAACCAAAGGACTCTGATATGTCCCGAATTCTCCTACTTAATTGAATCCCATCATGAGGTGTGGAGATTAGGCACACAAACCATATCTAGAAATACAATTTCTTATAATCCTAACTCCATACTATCCCAAATGTTCCCCAATTAACATGACCCAATAGTTAACCTGAAGCTCATTTGATACCATTTTGTAACGAACCAAATATTGTCTCCATCACAATTGACACCAAAAACAGAGCATGAAAAGTCTTAAATGTAGTTACCTATCCCCAAGGGATGGAAAAAGTGCATGGGTATCATATATTTTGGTTTGGGAATGATTTACCCAATTTTTGTTTACATAAAACATAAAAAAACAATTGATAAACCGAATCTGAAAAGTTCATACCAAATGAGGTTTATATAAAATACAAAAATAAATACATAAGTTAAAACAAAATAAAAAAGGTCCAAAGACAAAAATAAATATCAAAAAAATATCCCCAAGGACTCTACATGGCAAGGGTTCATCACCCACAAGTTGTCTCCACAACGACGCCCCAAGTAAGTGGACTAACAACCCGAACTGTCATCACCCAAAGCCTTTCCTTTACCTTGGTCAGGCCTAACTGAGTCTAATTACACCCAAGTGGTGTAAGTAAGATATTATCCTAATAAAAATAGGATACTACCCAAATATTCCACATATTATTCAATACATGGTGAAAAGAACACAGTTTTAATATGCACGGAATAAGGTGATAACTTCCAAGAAATGAAACTTTCAATTGTAAACAGTTTTCAAAATAAAAAATTTCATAATGATAAAAAAATTTAATAAGACATATTATATACTATAATTTTAATCCAAACACACCCTAATACACGGTTAAATACCAAAAATCCAATGGGGACAAAAACGGAGAATAGCCCTTGGAACTAGAAAGTCTTGGGCCCCATGTACCTCTTATTGTAGTGTAAACAATACATGTCACAAATCCATTCCAATACATGAGACACTAGTAGGGAACATAACCATAACCTATAAGGTAACCAAAAACCTTCTATATAGTTTTTTTATTTTTTATTTTATCCATTTTCTCAGTGATACAGGGACAAAACCCATCGGTATCACTAGTCGTACAAGTACACATCCTCCCACCTAGGTACCTTGGCATCCCCCATTTGTGCTCAAAAAATTATCTCATAATAAAAAACCATCATCACATAAATACATCAGTTTTGTTCGTAATCAATTTAAATAGTAACTACACATTTTTTCACCACATTCACAACTCAATAATACCAATATAATTTCAATAAAATCAATTCACAAAACATAACAATGTTTTGCACTCAAAATCCCTTAGAAACCCCACTTTAAACTCCATGTGCATAACCATATTAATCAAAAAAAAAATTTAAGCACTCAAATCATTTCAATAAACCCATTACATGATTTATAAAACAACCCCATTGGCATGATAAAAAATAGAAATGTAAAACACCCAATTTAACACAAAATTGGTGCCCAATTTACCAAATCATTTTAAAATACCACTTTGAACACTATAATCACACTTATAAGTCATAAAAAACAAATATTTAAGCCCAATGAATTTTCAATTAGACCAAAAAATTAATCATAGGGAATCCCCATATAAACCAAGAAGTGGTATCTTTGTAAAACCTCCATTTTCACACAAATGTGGAATTTAAAATTCATATGCTTCCCAAATACCTTTAAAATAAATTTCCGCATCAATAACCAAAGAAGATAAAAATCCAAAACATTATTTTAAGACCTAAAAAATTTCAATAAAATCAACAAAGTAGTTATGGAATCCCCAAAGTATCTAATAAAGTATTGCTTTGAAAAAACCACAATTTCACATAAAAATGGAACTTAAAATTCATTTTAATTACAAACACCACTAAAACCAATTTTGCACCAATAATAAAATGAGATAAACCTGAAAATACTATAAACACATAAATATAACACATAAGGATTTCATAAACATTGGAATCACCTACCAAAATTGTCGAAGCCCTCAAATCATGGTGTGAAGCTTCAACCACACACCCACCGCACCACATGGAATATAAAACTAACCTTTAACCCCTTGATTTCACCCCAAAAGACAAGAATTTAAACCCCGGGTACGAACCCTAGTTACTAGAAAATTTATAAATCATTAAAGGGTGAAATACAGCCTACATAAATGGAAGAAATCAAGGATATAATTATTTACATGCAAAATTTTGATGTTTCCCCCATCAAATCTCCCATAAAAATGATGTTCCATGGTAGGGGAAGATATCTTGGAGGCTTTCCTTGGATTTAGAGCACAAAATGGAGAATAAAGAGGCTGATTTGTTTTATTTTCATAAGGGAAAATGGTCAAAACACATAAAATTTTAATGTGTGGGACACCCTTGCAAGGTTTCACTGCACGGTTTGGAATTTTGTGGAAAACATGTGCGGACATTTATGGCCACCCAAAAAGAGTTTTTTCCTCTATTTTAAATGGGTTCCAAGGGGAAACCAAGGGAGTACAATAAAAAGAATAGGGGAGAAAAAATCCCAAAATAAACCATTTGTTTCACCCCAAAACTCATCCAACACAAAGGTACAAACCACCTCAACAACTTACCCCACAAGTTGTGCCACTAGAAGTGTCACTAATCCAAATTCGAAACAGCAGAACCTCATACAATCCCATGAAACAAAAGAGGTTTCCATGTACCAAAAAGTACCCCCAAGACTAAGGTCATAGATAAATAACACAGGAGACACCAAATTTTCAAACCCGTAACACCTAGAAGCCAAGATAAATCCAAAAACCAAAAGAGGATTTGAACAAAGAATTGAATTGAAAATTCGAGTGTGAAAAAATGTTTTGCCTTGTAAATTATTTTTTCCAAAAATGATGGGGTAAATTAAAAGAAAAAAACATTCGCGAATGTGTAAAAGGGAAAAACAAATAAATAAAAAACTTAGACATAGATATTTATATTGTTCTCAAATAAACCATCAATTCATAGAGGGGAATAATATTACAATGATTCAAGATAACAATTTATAGTGAGATCATAGAGATTCTCACACAAAGAAAAAATATATCAAAATGTGATAATAAGGAGGATGAATCACTTTCTCACCAATTACCTAAAAACTACACTATTCTATAGTGGAAGGTAGCTGGAATTCCACATCCCCACAGTGCCATGACCACCTATGTCAAAATTTCTATCGTGGCCAGTGGATAGAAGTCCACAGATCTACAGTACTAGTGTCCCCAAAGTCCTACCTACTACAGTTCCCTATTGGTTTTGGCTGGTCATCTATGTTACAGTAGATTAGAGATTCTACAATGCCCCCAAATTTAGGATGGGAGATTTGTCCTCTAAACCCCTAGAGCAGGGGAATGTAGCCCCTTGCAACCCCAAATAAGCTCACTATAGAGCTCAACCCGTGGAGTTGTGGACTGGTGCACAATATGGGATGTGGTAATTTATACAAATATCATCTTAATTGGATGGGCCTACACCAATCAAACATAATTTTTACATGTCATGAGTTTCACATACATGATGTGAATCCATCTCACAGTTTCCCCATCTTTATATTTACATGACTTGAATTTCATATTGTTTCACTCCTACAGCTCCAACCTCCGTGAAACCTTTTTAAACTTACACATAAACACCTCCAATACCCAAATCCAAAACAATTAATGAACTTTTAAGGAACATTCTTCACACACATCCTCTGAAAACCAACAACTGAATAAAAATAAATATCCAACATTACACTATAAGTTAACCCCCACATGTATTTAATTATCCAAACACTAATATCATATAGTGTAAAGTACAATATATCCATTTAAAATTTATTATCTACAACTGAATAAATATATCAATGTAGATAATTACCCTTGAACACCCGCAACACACTTGACAAAACCCCTTCCTATAAAAATCTATCAGCAAGCAACATCAATCCTTAATCTAGGAGTATCAAACCAATATTTCCATGATTAATCCTTGACATTAAGATAATGATTTTTGATAGTGGTTGTCTTTGTTGAATGAGGATATGAAATCCATGACTACTAGGTAATCATCATAGGACAAGAAATCTTGTTTCATTTTCACATAGATAAATTTAATTTGTATATCAAACTATTTAATAAGTTCCACATTGAGACTTTAGATAAATCTAAATCTCACAACATTGGATTCATCCTCTAGTGAAAACTTAATTTTAATGTTCATATATTTATTTTATTCTTATCCTGAAGTATTCCCAAAAAAATCAAAGATATTATTCATCATTTCAAAAATGTGTGTGCACATGTGGGAGGAAACATCTAATTTCATGTTAATGTTGTTGAGATCATCAAGGACCCCCTCGAGAATCCACCATTTCAAGATAATAAATTTAGTCTGAGAAAATATGTTTACATCCTCCTCTAACTCATTTTTCTTGATCCTACACTTTTTTTCTGAATCTCTCTAATTACCATCGATGATCCTCCATTTTATCAACTATGAAATCAACCAGTTTTATAAAACAATTTCACATTTCAATTCTAGGTAAACGCTCCAAATCTGAGATGAACTATTTTTTTATCCTCATATTCCTTCGGTAGAAGTCCTTACCTATCTTGGTCATTTGAATCATATCTTAGAAATCCTGGTCCCAAACATAACGAACCTCTACAAATCCTTACATATTGTGACCACCAACTTTGCTCCCCTTACTAATGGATGACATTATTTAACCTACATAGGTTTCATCCTATGACCTTATAATCCTCGCATCAATAACTAGGGATATGTATATCTCAGTATAAAAATTATATTTCTTGTAATTTAGTGTTATAGGTTCCTGATGAACCTCTTTATTGCAGTCCACCAGGAATATAGGTTTTTGACCACCTACTCCTACAATCATCATCACAGAAGGATCATGATATTTTAATGTTAGAGACCCTACATTGCCCTTGAGTACTAAAATAGAAGAATCAGGCTGATGATTAGTCCTCATGCTATGATAGGATCCAACAATATCCTTCAAGAAATAAGTTATTCAATATCTCTCTCTGGAAAATCATATGTTTTATCTATATTATTTACATTTGAATAATTGGGCTTACTAACCAAGCGATTTTTATGAGTCATATGGGATTAGTACTGAGACGAATGACCATAGTGATTATATGATGTGAAAATGAGTCTAATATTTATAAAAAACAATCTATTTATATTGGTATTATCATTTTATTGAGATTCATATAAACACTACTGTTGTCTTTTATTCATAAAAGTTTTCATATGCATGAGGTGTGATAGGGTGGATCAGAGTGTGTATCCAATGATTTGAGAAATGATAGAACTAAACAAAATTCATGAGTATATTAATGATTGATTGGGTTTTCAAAAGGGATAGGGGGCCTGGGAAATGATCCCAAATCAATGAATAAAGTGAAACACTGTTTGTATGAAATCTAAATGACTACATGAATAGAAAGAATAGAAATGAGTTGAAGATATGCATTGATGAAAACTCAGAAATCACATATCGTCTTTGTTAGTGAACCAAATAAGTATATGGTACTGGTCTGAGGCCCCAAAAACCACTTGATATGTAGTCACCATGATTCCATGATGAATATTTCAAAATCATCTAAATGGTTTTGATGACAAATAACCTACACTGCCTGCAAAAATTAATTAAGGGGTGAACCCATTATAAATTCCATGGGAGAGAGATTAGAAAATGAAATAATCCATTATCAAGTGTAAGGACCGTAGAACATATTTAAGTACAAGGAATGAAAAGATGAATACCTTTATTTTTGGATTGAATGAATCCATTAGAGGAAGTTTTTTCTTCACTTCTTTAGTGAGTCCATTCATCTTTAACAAGGTAGTGCTCGAGTTGGCACCCATTGGCAGCTACTATTATGAAACCATAGCTAAAGGGAACTGAGGTGGGATCGAAACTTTGAGCTAGTTTGACATGGGTGATATAGAGAGAAAATAAATGATATTGATGGGAGAAGTATATTTCTTATGTTTGGTGAGGTAATGTGAAGAGCGTATAAATGATAAGGGGATAAATTGAGAGAAATAGATTTCTCTCATGGTGTTGTATTTAAATAATCCCAATTTTTGGATGATTTGGAGTGAAAAGATGTTGGAGGTATATTAATATTTTGAAATTGAATTTTTTTCATTATTTTCTACATGTATCATAAAGTAATTTATTTTATTTTCATTTAAAAAGATTCACTAAATAATATGGTAATAAATGCGAATCATTTCTTTTATTTTACTAATTTAATGGTAAAAATACAATGAGAGAAATCATAATAATTTTTTTTCATTTTTTTTCATTTATATGCTATCAAATATTTTTTTTCACCAATTAAAATCCCAGAAATCATGGAGCTACACCACAATGAATCGTGTATATTTTCCCCCTTATTCTCAATCCAAACCTTTGTAATTTGTAGCATAGATATGGTTTTTTGACCACCTCCTTATTTTAAATTATTTTTGAAATAATTTTTAATAAATATTAAATCTATTTTATTTTTATACCCATGTATTTAATGATAACAACAAAACTTTAGAGAATATATGAAATTTTTTTAATCAAATAATTAAAATTATTAATAAATTTATGAAAATTATATTTTTATATTGGAGGATGACTAGATGATTTTAAAATTATAAATTTTGTATGAATCTTGGAATTTAATTAAGTATCAATAATATTTATGATAAAAGTGGCTTTTATAACGAAATTATAAGAATAAAAAAATTTATTTTGTAAAATTAGATGACTTGTGGGGTCTATAAGACTACTGGTCGGTTGGGTAGTATCATTGACTAGCATTTATTTATATCTAGTCCTGATTGTAGGATAGCAATAATGCAGTGTTATATAAAACACATTTTTTAATTGGGGTTATTTTTAATTTTTCTATGTTTGACCACTCTTTAAAAATGATGGGGTAATTTTTGAGATCCCCATGATGATGCTTCATTCCACTATTTTCATCCTCTTCATCCCCTCTAATTTAAAAATTTTCATAAAAATGGAAGCCCTAAAGATGGAAAAATCCAAAAATGAATATAAATTGAAAAATGAAAAAATATCATATATACTTATGGTTGTTATAAATAATCTCCAAATCCATGAAGAGTAAAAGTAATTTCTCAATGTCCAAGAGTTAGAATAATTGCTCCAAGAATAGTAAAAAACTAACATGAAATGATCTCATAAAAAAATTAGTAAGGAACTATATGTCATTGAATTCCCATTTTTTTTCTACTAATATCAAGATTATATAGTATTACATGATTCAAGAGTACTAGATGTCAATATAACTAGTGAAATTTACTACAATTGTCATATTTTCTATAATAGAAGGTGTTATAAAGGTGTTCAGTATAAACACTTTGTAGTATAATTAAATCCAAAAAGTAGATTAGTATCCAAAATTCCAATAATCCTTACCTTGTTATTGATCATGAAACTAATATCTAACCATAATACAGTATTATTAGATAGATATTATATTTCTATAAGTATTATCATCATTTAAATCAATTAGAGGTGCAAGAGTGCCTCAACATCAAAATGACTACATACATTGTTAACATATCTATATAATTGTTGGTCCTTCGAATATTCTATAATGGAAATAGACAATTTTATATCAATGATTTAATGATGATATACTTTAGGTTAATATGATTTGTCTTTTCATTAAACATAGGGTTCTCCATAAGATGTGTTTCCTTGGATTATTTCAATGAAATATTGTGTATACTGTGGAAATTGTTTTCCTTGTTATGTTTCATACCTCTGGAAGTTCATTCATCAAAAGTAACGCTTTGGGGAACCTATATAAATAAATTTCACAAACAAAATGGATGTATGATTTTAATCATTATAAGTCTGTTCAGTGAATGTAGCAATCTAAGTCGAACAAAATTTTGATCGATTTCATGTGAATTCATGTTAATAAAAACATGTTGTATAGTGTGAGTTCACCGAATGGAATAAAAATGGAAGGATGGAAGACTTTATTCAATGGATCATAGTGTAAGTACAAGTATCATAATGTTAAGGATATTTTTTTATGTATGTACTCAAAAATATGGTAATGGTTTTAGTGGATGATGTGAGTTGAATGATAGGATAAAATTTTGGTAGTCGAATAGAATTCTATAGTTGGTGATATAGAGTTTTTCAGTTCATGACTTGCATGAATTCGCTAATTATTTTGACATGTGATGTTTTTTATTACTTTTTTGTAAAATAAATATTAATCATAGTATTAATTATAGTGAAAACATCAATGAGAACCAATCACTGGGAGTTGGTAGTCAATACAATGAGTGCTACTTAAAATGGAAAGGAGTACAATCCAACAGAGGGTCTCCTGCACAATTCGTATGGTGGTGTTGATCAAATTAATAGTTGCGACCACTATAAAGACTTGAATTGGATAAAAAGTGTGGTGGTATCTGAAAAATATGCAATTATTCATTGATGAGTCCTGGACAAAAGGCATATATGTATCCAAAAGAAGTGCACCTGGGCATATTGATGTGCCATAGGCTGAAACTCCAAGGGTTGAAGGTCCGAAGGACGATCACCATATGATGAAAAAACTAAGGCATTGGTGATGATTCATATAATTGGTTAAATAAGTTTTTTAGAAGTCATTATCCATTATAACATGGATGAACATCAATTTCGAGGAATGAAAGTGATGTCACTATTCCCCTATAGATGCAAAACACAATGTTTAAACTATATAATCCTTGTATGCATTATGATTGTGCTTTTTAATTTCATGTGTGGGTTGGTCATGGGATTTTCCACTTATGTATTTTATGGAGGAGGATCAGGAGGATATTGGAACCTAAAGTTGGAGGATGAATCTATGTAAATTCTAGGTTGCTCAAAATTCATAGTTCTAGTCTTCACGTTATGGGGGGATTCATGATCATAAGCAGATATTTCTTCTATCATTGGTTGTTCAATTTTGTGGGATTATGGTAATGGAAAACCTATGCTGGTCTAAGGAATGTTCCACTCATCTACAATAAATGGTATTAATGCTTGGTTGCAATTCTAGATGGTAGATCATAGTAGCAGAGATCTGGGTGGAGTAGTTATTTGAGGACACTGAAGGATGATACCAGAATAACAACTTTTATAATGACCTAGAATTTTATCAATGAGATTTATATTCTTATAATTACATTAATTTTAGTAGTATAGTATAAATAAAATGCACTATGATACATCTCAGCCCAACATACCATCAAACCAATAGCCAGACTGGTTGGTCGCATGACCTCAAGCACTTATCCCCATATTCCAGAGGTTGTCGACTACAAGTTAGGGTGCTTGGAGGTGATAGTGGGGAGACTACACCCCCTTATCAAATAAGATGAATTTTATTATCAGGTAGTGAACCCAGATAGTAAAGATTTATGTAAATAGTAAAGAAAAATTAGGGGAAGAAAATTATTGTAATAGCTCAAATTTTTCATCCCTAGTTTATACAAAAGATGCATGAATGTCATAGTGATGGTACATACCGGAAGTAGTTTACAAAAACATGATGAAATTTTTAGAATAATATAGGACCCAAGTAAATAAAAGAACTAAAAATATCTAAGGATATCTCCATGAGTATCCTGGGCTCTAGCTCAGTCCTTTTCTACTTACTCCCATCTATAGTAATCACTTCATAAGAAATCAACCAAGGTCTCCAGTATTATGACCAAGAGAGCCTAATCAAGTACCATCATGTAATGGCAGCCAGAGGAGGTTGTGAGATATAAATATCAGTATGATAGAACCGATAGTGTCTATCCCAATCCAGATTCTGAAAAAATAAATTCAGAAATGTATAGGTATTTCAAGAGAAACAAATATAAGTGCATAAATACAGCACCTACAATCCAGATTCCTAAGGGACACAAGAAAACTATACCTACAACAAATCATAGCTAGAATAAGAGTGTGATGATGGTAATATATATATATATAACATATAATTACATATATGTGTGTGTGTGTGTGTGTGTGTTGGGATGGATTGAGATGAAACTCTCAAACATCCAATTTCAAGGGATTCCCCCATGGTCTCGCCACTAACCAAACTCCAAGAGCCCTCACGGTCTCCTGGGATGCACGTGCTATAAGGATTTGGGCATAACTCTATACATCCATCACAAGGAGAGCTATCATGGTCAATCCTTTTGTCCAGCAGGAAAGCTTACATAGTCTCCCCCCCAAGGGCTCTCACGGTCCCTTTGCTCAACATGTGGTAAGGACTAGGATGTAACTCCATAAATCCATCACTAGGGGATCTCTCATGGTCAATGATGTGGCCGAGATGTAAAACACAAACATTCTTCCCCAAAGGGAACACCCAGTCCCTTATCTTCCAAATCCTATATGATGTAATCATTTATATCATATAATTCATTTGGATATATCCTCTATGTCGTATCATTATACCATTCCATTTATCTAAATGTAGTCATGTCCACATGTATACAAAAGGAAACACCTCTTAATCATTTAGATTAAAACTCTATCATAGGCTTGGTAACATTCATGAATAATTCACTACATGGGGGATAACCTTATCATGTATTCAATTTTTCAAATCCATATAATGGGTTTATTGAATTTAGAAAATCATCATTTACATTATAGTATAATTCATAATGACATTCCTCTTATTCATTTCAATATATATGTTCAATTATATTTTGAGGTGTCATTTCATTTGAATAATTTAATACCAGGAAATACATTCAAAAGAATAATTTCATATTACATGTAAGGAAGGCATATTGGTATTAAAAATTTAAAACATGATGCATCACCACTCATGTGTCAATCCAACTAATTCCCAAACCCATTTAAAACCTTACAACTCATATAAAACAATTTGTAAAAAAAGGGCATGGTCTTCCCATCCCTTGGGGTAATTCCATTTAAATCCATTATCATTTAATTTACTAAAACCAGACAATCAATCTATTTAATTTAATGAGAACTGAGTATGTGTCATCGGAGAATGGAAATTACCTACATGGGTAATTCCAGTTCAAAGAAAAGGCCAAATTTCTAAACATGAAACTTAATTAACCAATGAAAAAGCACAAGGATATACTAAGCATGATGGTTAAGAAAAATATAAGTCGCAAATCATCAATGTGAGTCATCGAACATAGCACACCTCTATTATAGTGGATTTATTATAAAACGATGACCTTGTTTATCAAACAAATAATTTAACAGAACTATCCTTTTCATTCATAAAGGAAAATAATTTCCATAAACTATCATACGTGGAATATAATTAATAAAAAATTTATGAACATGAAATTATTTAATTAGTGATTTCATAAATTAAAAGTAAAAGTAAAACGATCTTACCTCATGAATTAAACCAAACCGAACACTTGATACTTGATAGTGTTTTTAGAGAACACCTGAAAAAACTCCACACTTTCACACACACACATTCTTATATATACATATATACCCCATAAAACAATTTACATACTCCCCTCTCCATGATGGAATATGTACAATTAAGAAATATAAATATATATACGTACCTATTTATATGTGTTCACACCTTCAATGATGATCAAAACCCACTATAAATTATACACGGGACTCCAAGACACCAAAAGACATCAAATAAATTGGGGAAAACCAAACAGATGATAAAAACTCATATCTTAAATAAATGAAAGAAAACCAAATCAAACCAATCCGCTACACCATCAATATAGGTTGTATTAAAAAAACCAAAAATGTCCCGAGAAGCCTTTCACACAACCTAATAATTAAATAAAGACAAATAAACCCACCCAAACACTAGTGTTTTGACTAAACAGTGCATGGATATATAGAGAAGAAAAATGAACACCAAAAGAAAGAGGAGGGATCCCAAAGTCTTACCTCAATGAATCAAATGAAGAAAATTAGAATAAATTGGTGTCAATAACGATTGATGAGGGAACCACTGAGGAGGTTGTGCACAAGGGTGTTTACCCAAGGGGGTGTTGCGCACCATAGGTATGGGGAGGAGAGGACATAAATAGGTTTTTCTTAAAACCTATACTAAAATAGAAATTATTATTATTATTATTATTGTTATTGTTATTTTGAAAACATTTCATTATTATTATTTTACCATTCAATTATCATTTAATTTATTTTGTTTTTAATTTTAGTTTAATTAGTTAATTTCTTATAAGAAATGGTACCGCACAGTTTGGGTCACACGGTTAGCCAAACAATGAGCCAACCGTGTGTTACCCAATGCTTAAGGAAAACACAGTGCAAGAATTTACCAACACAGTTATCCTAACCATGTGAAGGCCTTGTAATGAATAATGCTAGGTTACTGAGTAGGTGACACTTACCATGTGTTTATCCTTCATGGTTTGGGTAAACTGTGAACTTAACTTATGAGGTGTTCTTATCATCTGAAATAGCCTCATGGATTTCTATGGTGGTCTGTATGGTTTCAGAAAAACCATGCTCCCTATGAATACCCTTTAAAACATTATTTTTAGGGACTGTCACTCCCAGAACTCCTCGAGACACCTGGGAAACTTATTGAGCCTTCAAACAAGTCCAAAAACAACACATTTATGTGTTGAAACTCTCATAATATAGTTATAAATCACAGTTTTAAAAAATTATTATCTATTAAGGAAATGTTCATATTTCATTACATTTTTTTCAGTTCAAAACACGCATTGTTACATCCTTCACACCATAGAAATTCTCATCACTGAGAAGAATTCAGGATCAAAGTAAAGGTATCCAAAACAAAAAGGGTCATGATGTCCTGATCAAATGATCTCATTGAGTTTCCAAACACCAAAAAACCCTGCAAGAACATCTTAGGCGTATGATACATAATCCATTATGATCTGATCCAATGCTCAATCCAACCGAATCATCGAGATGATGGTTACATGATATTGTTAAACTTGATACATGATCATGTTGTCGTGTCATTAAGAATTCATAAAAATGTACATTCCACCGTAGGAATTCACATTTAAGTGCTCTAATTCCATGTCCAGAGGTCCCCACTATATGAATAGACATTCAAATAATTCCCATAATCCCTTTGAAGACATTCCTAGAATGATTTTGAAATGATAAAATGGTTGATTCCCCCAATGAACTCAAAGCCCATGTCGAGCCAAATTTCCATGCAAACACTCGACTGACACAAATTGAACACATCGTTTCATGAATAAATTCATGAAAATGGTCCTTTTCTGATGTATTTATTGAAAAAGGGAGACAATGTGTTGAAATAATCTAATCAACCATTAAAAAATTTTCTCGGGTTAGATGGATAGAGATTTCAAACCAAACTTCAATACCTTCTCCCAATTCATTTCTTATTCTGTAGTAGCGCATTCACCGAATCCCATACCAGGATTCTAGCGATTTTATTTGATTGAAACATCACCTAACCATTTTAAACTATGGTTCCACAACCTGATATAGGGGTATAACCTAGATCCAACCTACATGAGTCATTATACATTTAACCATTACCTTCAGGACTGTAAAATAGTCCAGAGTATCCTCATATTCAAACAATTGGTGTCCAAAGGACTATTCCAAGTTAGTTCACACTCCTTTATTATAAGAAATATGTCGATAAAATCAAAAATTTCAACTTAAAAACATTGAATGATCTTATAGTAGTATCCTCTTGGAAGTTACAGTATAAGGACTGGTAGGTGTCTAAGAGTTCGTCCAAGGCATTCCTACTTTGGAACCGGAGGATTAGTCAAAATCACTATTCCTCAATTGGACCCATGTGTCAAAATGAAATATTAAAAATGGTTTCCAAAACCTGAAAAATTGTTTTAATGTTTCAAAACATCATTTTTGGAGTAAGACGGATGCTCTATTAGTGAATCTAGTACAATGACAAGATAGTTGAAATTCTCATCACCAATCTGAATAAACTAAGAGATTGACACATTTTCTAATCGAACATTCTAAAACATTATACTGAAAAATGGAAAAACAAATACTTGTCATCCATCCTTAAAATAAACTCAGATTTACCTATCGATGCATTTCCATTTCAAACCAATCACAATTCCATTTTCTACCTGAGGCATTCCATGATCGTTCAATCTTATCGACCAAATTCTATCCAAGACCAATGGTGATTCACAAAGGATTCCATAAAAAATATACCACATCAACATTTCAATTCTATGAAATCACTATCATTTACAAAACCCAACATCCTTTAGGTATTTTAAGCAAACTGACTATTTCCAAATGGACCTTTTCAGTGTGTTCCTTCTACCAGAAGGGACCACTTCTCAAAATTTACATGATTTGTCCGACCTTATGAGTGCTGGTTTCATCAAAAAAAGAAAATACTAAATATTTACATGTGAACTAGGTCATATTATCATTAAATGTATGTGTTATACTTCTTCGAGTCACACTCATTACATCATAGTATTTGGAAAGAGGGACAAAACAAAATTCACTAGCGGGTCAGAACACCTGAGTCCCCCGAAAAATAATCCCAATCATTGAGACAAATTTTCTTTCTTAATGCTAGTTTCAGTCTATATAGAGATAACCTGAGGATTTTCTCATTAATTGAAAGGTCAATGATTTCAGAAAACTCACAGGAATAAAAAAAACAATTATACACTAAGGGTGATACCTACCTCAAACAAGCCCAAAACAAATTCATAAATCATCGTCCTAAAATGTGGTCACACAAAAAAAAGTCACTAGGATCTGAACTTGATCATCAATCTCTTTCATAACGAAAATTATACCTACTAAAAATTCTCACCATTTCGTTCCCCAAAATCTCAAAGAGAAATGATCAATCTACCCTTAAATGAGTGTTTAAATAACGTACACTAATAGAGAAAATATTTTAAATTAAATTTACATTGAATTTAATTGTATTAAACCTAAAAAATATTGCTCTAAGATGAATATCCACATTTTTATGATATTGGTGTTATTTTGAGTTGAACATTAAAAATGGTCCATTTCAGATTCTTAACGGTTTTAAATTATTTCTGTAGTTTGACCATAACATATTCTACACTAATTAAAATTGAAAAATACATTCTTTTACAGATTCTAAAAATCTAGGGCATAATTTACTACTTTTGGAACAACAGATGAATTGACCATATGGAAGCTCAAAAGAAGCTCATAATTTGTCTCATGAAAACTGTTTATAGTTCTGCAGATATTTGGTGTGGGGTCCATCAATAATTCTTGGTGGGCCCAATTGTTGTTATATTCAGTGGGAAGACGCAAAAGGAGTTTTAGAACATCTTTTATGAATGGAAGGCTACTGGAATGGCCGTTTTAAGGGTCATTAAAGCATCATAATCTGTAGGTTTGCGATTTGAATTTTCTGACTGGACATAACAAAATGTGAGTGTAAAATGAGATTAACACTCGGATTACCTGTCCAAATCTACTGAGATGTTTAGGGTACACGCCCAAGAGAATTATAAACAACATTAAAGAAGGGATCAATGCGTGAAGATTTCATTAGTGGGTCTAAAATGAATCAACATTAGGTTGAGAAATTCTTGATAAAAAAGGAGGAGAGATCCACCCTCTCCAATCATCTCTCATTCCATCCCATTCTTTCTGGGACACCAAGGAGAAGAAATTTTCATCATTATATTTTATTTATTTTCTTTTTCATTGTTTTTTAATGCTTTATTTTTCCACATTCATATCGATTACCCTTACCATGGTGGTGTAAACATTTTGAGTGACTGGGGAAGAGTTTGTTTTTTACATTATAATGCTTGAGTTCTTGGATGTAATTGAATAAATTTCTTTCTTCTTAAAAGTTGTTTTCAATTTATTATAGCAGATTTTATTATCAAGTGTGATCATTCTTGAATATTAATTCCTTTTTTATTTTTTTCCAGGTAAAATAATCATAATCTCTCTCCACTAATATCTAGTTTATATACGATGTAATAGACCAGGGATTAGTAGTGAAGTACTCAAAAATCGTTAGTACGTATAAAAGGTGTAGTGAATGTTCTTGATTGTTTGGAATAAAAAAAACCCAATTGGTTATTTCCCATTTCAATTAAGGATATTCAATACAACTATTTTACACATGGAAGGAGAGTTGAACAAACCGAGATCTTGGTAATGTTTTCTCTCACCATCATAATTTCACCAAGGAAGTGAGAGGAAATGATTGTGTAAACTCACTTTAATCAACAATGAAGAAGAATATTGAATTAAATTGAACAAATATATCATTACAATTAGGAAATCAACCCAGACCTAATCACCCTTTTAATATCATAGTTTTTCAACCATTTTATATTCAAATTTCCTTTAAAATCATATCATTTTTAACCTCGTTGAAAAGTGAAAAACTAATTTTGTGTGCACTCCTCTTCAGGAGATATCCTAGGGTTAAACACTAGACTACACTTAAGTAATTTAAAAATTGTTTTGACATGCCCAATGATAGGCGTGCGTCAAACATGGCGATGTTTCCGGGGAGGCAGTGCAACAAAAAAACGATTTTCAAAATTGAATGACCTGCAAATGAAAAGTACCATTAATTGAATTTGATCCAAAAATAGAAAGAAAATTAACACAACTAAGTCAAATAAAGCTACCAGAAATCTTTGAAGAAACAAATCTTTCATATTCAACTGAAACTTTTAGTGTTCTCTCGGAACCTGAAATCATGGATGGAAATCCCAACTGAATCATACGTGATCTATGTGCACCTCAAGTTTCCATTCAAAATAACCAACTCATTGCACCCACGGAACCAAATGATTTGGAATCACGTGTCAATATGATTCAAGTTCTTCCAAAGTTTCATGGTCTTATAGAAGAAGATCCAAATCGGCACATGCAAGAATTCAGATATATTTTCTCAAGCTTCAGGCCAAGAGGAGCACTCGAAGACCAATTTTAGTGGAGGGAATTCCCCTTCTTACTCGAAGGAGTGTCTAATGAATGGTTTTACAATCTAAAACTAGGGGATATCAATGATTGGGATGACAAAAAATTGTGTTTCATGCAGATATTATTTCCCAAATCTAGGAGCATAACCATAAAGAAAGAGATCTACATCATACGACAATCAACTCGAGAAGCCCTCTATGAGTACTGGCAGTGATTCAAGAAGCTATGTTCCAGCTGCCCACATTAAGAAATGGAGGAACACAAATTAATTGTGTTCTTCTACCAAAGACTTATGGATAATGATCATAATATTCTAGATGCCTCATCTGGTGGATCCTTGATTGAAAAGTCACCTGCAGATATCAGAGTACTAATTGAGATGATTTCTCAGAACTCACAAAAATTTAGAATAAGAGGGTCGAGAACAAGAAGAATCCACTAGGTGAGAACATCCAATTCAACGAAATTAATTAGAAGCGAGATGGGTGAACTCACCAAGTTAGTGCGACATATGGATGTGAAACAGGTGAAGAAACAACAAGATCCAAACCAGGAATGTGGTTTATGCTCTTCTAATTATCATTTCACTGACCAGTGTCCTGAATTTCAAGGAACTGAATTTTAATTGTCTACCTATCACCGAAGGCAATTCCAGCCAAATCCACCAAGTCATCCCCAAAACCAACCATGATATGGATTCCAACAGACCCATGATAGACCTCCTTTTTAACATCAATACCAGAACCCCCCTCCATTCCAAAAGTCCTATAAACAACCCTTTCAACAACAACAACCCTTTCAGCCACCACCATTCCAAAGAAAGACATATGAGCAACCGTCCACCAGTGAAAACCATCAATTGAGAACCAACAGCTATAGTCATATGTCGAGGGGATTAAATAAAATGTGAATGACTTATCCAACTTGTTAAAAAATGTTATGGAAATTCTAACCAAGAACTAAGGTAAGATTCTGGCATAAACAATTCCCAATCTAAAGGAGAATGTTAGAGCAATCAGCACCTGGAGTGGGAAAGAGCTCACCCCACTAGAACCATGTGAGCAGGAAGATTCTAGGGAACCTCATGAAGCTTGTCCTATCCAACCAAAAGATGAATTAAATAAAAAAATGGAGAAAGAACATAGTTCAGGAAGGAAAGTACCGAAAAACCTTTTAAAAAACAACAAAGTGAGAAAAAAGATATCACAATACCATTCCCATCTGTATTGGTTGAGTGAAATAAGGGTGAAGAAGAATGAATTCAATGGGAAATTTAGGAAACTTTTAGAAAATTTGAGATTAACATCCCACTGCTGGATGAAATGAGACAAATCCCTTAATATGAAATTTTTTTGAAGGAGATGTGTACAAAAAGATGGAGGTTTGATGGAAATGAATGATTCAAATTAGGTAAAAGTGTATCAGTATTGATCACATCACCGATACCACAAAAATTCCAAGATCCAGGGACTTTCCCAATTACTTTCATTATAGGTTCTTTAAATTTTACAGATGCACTATATGACCTCAGAGATTCAATAAATGTAATGCCTCACTCAGTATTTACATCTTTGCAGATTGTAAAATTGAAGCCTACTTGAGTGGTGGTCCAGCTCGTAACAGATCCACAGTTTTTCCAGCAGGTGTTCTGGAAGATGTTCTTGTAAAGGTAAAATATCTATTATTTCCAACTAACTTTTATGTGATGATAATGGAAGAAGATAGGATTTCATCACACTCACTCATCATCTTGGGGATACCATTCTTAAAGACTATGAAGACCATCATCAATGTGCATGAGGGAATACTCTCAAGGGAGCTCGGAGATAGTTGAGTGCATTTCAATATACTCGAATCAATGAAGAATTTTCCAGATGTTCATTCACTGAAAGCAATCCACCACAAAGAAGGAAAAGAACCAAATAAAAATTTAGAAGAGGCAACCTTAGAATTCATGGATTTTTTGTTAGAATAGGCTGGAGAGTCAAAATCAGAAGAAGATGTTGAGATCAAGAATTATAAACTCAAGTAGGCCGAACATGAAAAGATTATCATAGATCTCCAGAAGGAACTTTCTACAAAGGATAAAGAACTAGATAAGAATAATTCTATATGCCTTTAAATGTAACATGAGATGAAGAAGGTAAAGGAAACCCCCATTAAAACTATAGAGTGTAAAGGATATTCTCAAACCAATGGGAAGGGTGGATCACAAGAAAAAGAGGAAAAACCTAAACCCAGGTTCGTATGGGTAATGAAAATTGAGGGTCAATATCTTGCCTCAAGAGAAGAGAGGAATTTTCAAAGGACACCACAACCCCTTGAAACGATTTATGTTCACATTTCCACAAGGAAGAAAAAAATATCCAGAAATATTTAAAACCATTCCAGAAGAACAAATTTTCAAGGGTTTTTCTAGTGTTGTGATGCCTATAGACACAAATCATACTCTTGTTGGTACAACATGTCTTTACTAGGAAATATAAAATAACCAATGTAGGATATCATACTTCATCACCTTGAATACAAATGTAGACCTATCAGGTTGCATCATTCCTTTACACATGATTAAATGAAATTACTCTATCTTTTTAAAGCATAAAAAAAATTCCAACATTGAGGACACTGTATCATTTAAGTGTGGTGGAGGGAACCTTTTTAGTTAAGGATTTTCATTTATATTTTGTTTTAATGTTTTTCTAAAATTCAAAAAATTTAAAAATTGTAATGTGTTTTTAGCATTTTTGTGTGTTTATTTATAAATGTTTTTGTGTTTTTTTGGAAAATTTTGAACTAAAATTATTATCATTTCCATTTTTGAAACCCATGTCAATGAGTGAATCAATCTATTATATGAAACGAAGCTTAAATGAATGTTGAAATGACATTGTTTCAAGTTTCAATATTTTGGAATTTCATGAAAGGTACATTGATTTTTGAATCTCATGCCATATTTCACTGTATGTATCTTTGAAATCACTTTTTTGTGAGGCTTCTGAACAATTTTCAGTCATATTCTTTTCATTCACCTCATTTCTTGAGAGAACTGAACCCTGCATGCTTTAACCAGAATTTGATTTATTCCTTTAAAAACTTAAGGGTTTGGGGCACATGTGTTTTAAATGATTGAGACATTTATTTGGTTTGAATACCCCTGTTCAAAATAATCCTTTTCATTATGGCCTAAATTATATATTAAAATTTGTATCCCCAAGTAGCCATGAATAGCCTGTTAGGTTAGCCACATTACAAGACATTTTTCCTTATCCAACCTGCTCTTGAAGTGAAATTGCGTGATCATGTTGAAATTATGTGTGGGGGAAGCTGTCTTATGTTGTGCTACCTCATTTGGTGACACATTGGGTGGAAAATAAATTGTTGAAGAGATGTGTCTGATGCTGAAAAATTATTCTGTTGAAATCTATACCCTTTGGGGAGCATTCATGATAGGAGAAGCTGTGCCTTTCTGGAGCTTCCGATGGTTAAAGAATGTTGTGCCTATATGGAGCTTTCAAGAAAAATCGTGATTGAAGAGATTGAAATTTTTTCTGCTGAAATCTTGAGTTGATTGTATGATGATGGAGCCTATGTTCTACAAAGGGGAAGATTTGGAGACCATATTTGAGTGAAAATTAGAATCTTGCAATTTTTCTTCATAAAGAGACAAGCCCTACTTTTTCAGCCACAACATTTTTAACATGTAAATCATACCAACTAAAAGCCACAGAAAAACCCTAAAAATTTATCATGAGAAACACATGTCCTTCACTCACATCGGGTGGAGAAGTATGAATTTATCAAGCCTATGGTGACTCTTGTGTGAGTTTGAATGAGAAAATCCTTGTTGACCATTTACATTTGTGAGATGAGATAAAATTAATGCGAGGTATGTGTTTTGTGTGCATAGGATAATAAATGATGTGGAAATATATTAAAATCTAAAATGGAGAACTTGAAATAATTGTTTTTGATGAGGCATGATATCTTTTTATTTCTTAGTATGGATTTGGTAGATTTCATTGGTATGTGTTTTGGATTTGATTTGATTTGATTTTTACTTGTCCAGGAGTCCAAGTGATAAGTGTGGGGGAATTGATAGAGGAAATATTCTCAATTAAATTTACATTGAAATTAATTGTTTTAAAACCACAAAAGTGTTACTCTAATATTAATTTCTTCATTTTTATGATATTAGTGTTATTTTGAGCTAAACATTAAAAATGGTCAATTTCTTATTTTTAAGTGTTTTAAATTGTTTCTGTAGTTTTGTCCATAACATATTATACACTAATCCAAATCAAAAAATGCTTTCTTTTATAGATTATATACATCTGGGGCTTCATATATAATTTTTGGACCAAAAGCTGAATCGACCATATAGAAGTTCAAAAGAAGCTCAAAAGTTGTCTCATGAAAACTGTTTACAGTTCTACCAATTTTTTGTGTGGGGTCCATAAATAATTATTGGTGGGCCCAATTGTTGTGATATTCGGTGGGTGCATGCGCAAGGAGTTTTAGAACATATTTCATTAAAGGAAGTTTGCAGGAATTTGCCTTTTTAAAGGTTATTAAAGCATCATAATCCAGAGGTTTGCAATTTGGCGTTTCTGAATGGATAGAATAAATTTTGAGTATAAAACAGGAATAACTCTCGTATTACATTTCCAAATCAAATGATATTTTTAGGGTAAACTATCAAGAGAATTTTGAACAACATTCAAGAAGGGATCAATGTGTGAATATGTCACTTAGTAGGACTACAATGCATCAACATTAGGGGGACAAATTCTTGCTATAAAAGGAGGAGAGCTCCACCCTCTCAAAGCATCTCTCATTCCATCCCATTCCTTCTGGGACACCAAGGAGAAGAACTTTTAAGCATTCTCTTTTATTTATTTTCTTTTATATTGTTTTTTAATGCCATCTTATTCCCCATTCATCTCGATTACCCTTACCATAGTGGGGTAAACATTTTGAGTGATTGGGGAAGGGTTGTTTTTCTATGTTGTAATGCTTGAGTTCTTATACATAATTGAATAAATTTCTTTCTTCTTAAAAGTTGTTTTCAATTTCATATAGTGGATTTAATTATCAAGTGCGATCATTCTTTAATATTAATTCCGTTATTGATTTTTTCCTTGGTAAAATAATCATAATCTCCCTCCACTAATTTCTGATTTATATACGATGGAATAGACCAGGGATTAGTGGTGAAGTACTCAACGATCATCAGTACGTGTAAAAGGTGTCGTGAATGTTCTTGATTGTTTGGGATAAACAAAACCGGATCGGGTATTTCCCCTTTCAATTAAGGATAGTTAATAAAAATATTTTACGCATGGAAGGAGAGTTGATTAAACTGAGATCTTGAAAAGGTTTTCTCTCAACATCATAATTTCACCAAGGAAGATAGAGGAAACGATTCTAGAAGCTCACTTTAATCAACAAAGAAGATTTGTATTGAATTAAATTGAACAAGTATAGCATTACAATTATGAAACTGAACCCGACCTAATCACCCTATTAATATAATAGTTTTTCAATCATTTCATTTTCAAATTTCCTTTCAAAAACACCACATTTCTAACCTCATTCAAAAGTGACAAACTGATTTGTTGTGCACTCATCTTCAGGATACATCCTATGGTTAATTAGTAGACTACACTTAGGTAATTTTAATTATTTTGTCACGCCCTACGATAGGCATGTGTCATACACCATATAGGGTTCCATTTCCAAGCCCTTTATATTTTATTACATTTAATCATTATTCATTAAAATATTTATTCAAAATATCATGTAACAATTTAAAACAAAACAAAAAAAACTTGATTATAATAACACCCTAAGTAAAAATAGGAAAGACTCATAAAATTTCCTTTTAAAACATTTTACACTTGTTTAAATTCAGTTATAATTAGAAAATTTATCAAAATAGATTCATTTTTAATAGATATTCTGACCTATCAAGGTCCCACTAAGACATGCATGGTTCTTTAGAAAACAACCAAATAGTAGTTTATTAACACTATAAATTTCAAACCCTCATACTACGTCATCTCATTAAAACATTCCTCAACTGAGCCACATGGTTCCAATTTCATTTTAGAATATAAACAATTCATTTGAGATCAAAATTAGGCATCCCTTTACATTTATATCTATTTCACTATTTATCATTCCAATAAAATAATTCTATTATATGGGATGATACCGCCCCAATCTATAGAAACAAATACACCTTATAGACTAAATTTTAGCTCCCGTTTAATCAAAACCAATTCCATTTCAGTATTAAACATGCTCATAAATAGTGATCCAATCATTTGGGTAACCACCTACAAACCGGTAAAGCACCCATAGACTTTATAGTTTTCCATTTCGTACCCTTCAGTCAAAACTAATTCACTTTAGCATTTTGATTTAACTGCAACCAAATTTAAACCATAGCCTTAAATTTTATTTATATATAATGATCAAGATGGTTTGAATATACGGGTTACACTTTAATGGTTATACGACTCTCAAACACCATAATATCAAAAATTTGTTCTCATTCATTTACATACACTATCTCTTGATCCCATGAAACAATCCATAAATAATCAAAAAAAACATGCCATCGTAAGAAATAAGAACATGAGCATTCTATAACAGAAGAGAATGGAATATAAGAAAGATAGTGAACATTGAATAATATAACTGAATCATTGAAAAATATTCTCAATGTAAACACATAATCATGTTATCTATAATGGCATGATAAATAAACCAAAATCATTAAACAATTGATAATTCACATAGTCAAGTCAGTAGGAAATCTAAAATGTAGCTATATGGCATGGAACATGCATGACATGTTAATCCCTATGTTCTTAGTATGAAGCAAGAAATGCTTCATCCTTTACAAATCCATCTAAAGGAAAAAACACCATAAACTCCATAAATTCATAAGTAGTGAAAAACACCTCATTCACTCATGGGAGAAATAATAAACAACAGAAATATCGAATAGCATGAACAACAATCCCAACCCAGGTCACTTACTCATTTCCCAAACATGGGGTGATAAGAAAAAAATTGACTATTAAAAAAGAACCAAAACCTTCCTAGTGTCATATCCACCAAAAAATAGTTCTAAAAAAGAAAATTTTAACTCTGATACATCCTTTTAACTTCCCATCCCAAGTTAACATAAAATTGGTAAATGGACAAGTGGTTCACATGGCCTTAAGAATATCTCCCCATATTTCAAAGTCAACTGAAAAGGAGGGTCGTGGGATTTGATAGTAGGGAGACTATACCATATAATGAAATATGAACAAAAGTATTATTAAGTTGTAAATTAAGAAAGTAGTGGAAGTAGTAAATAGTAAATACAAAGTGCTGGAAGAAAAATATCATAATAGCTAAAATTGGCCAGCACTATTTTATACAGATGATTCATGAATGTCATAGTGATGAAACATAACTGAAGCAATAATAATAAAACATGATTTACAATTCAGAACAATACTTGACTCAAGTAAAGAAAATGAATAAAATTTCCCTAAGGTAATCTCCATGAGAATCCTAATCTTTAGCTCTGTCCTTTACCATTAACTCCCTTGTACAAGCATAACATCATTAGCAATCAATCGAGCTCCCCAGTCCTAAAAACAATATAGTCTACTCAATGACCCCAATGAAATTGGATCTCGATCAGGGTGTGAGATATATATCTCTGTAGGATGGCACCCACGGTGTCTAGCCCAATTTGGATAGGGAAAAAAATTCTGTAGTGTGTCAGTATGGAAAGGATAACAAACAAAACCGTATAAATAAATCACCTCCCATCAGGGTTCTAAAGGGTCACCTAACGACTACAACATATTCGGCTCATATCAAAAATAACTGTCTTATATTTTCACTATATATATAGTATTATTATATATATTAATAAATATATATTCTAGGATAGAACAGTACATAACTCTCATACAACCAATTCCAGAGGAAGCTCCCACGATCTAGCCCCTATGCCAACTCCCATAGCTCTCACTATCTCCTTGCATGCACATGATGTAAGGACTGGGACATAACTCTAGACATATATCACCAGGGGAGATCTCACGGTCAATCACCTCTCCTAGATGGAAGGATCAAATAGTATTCCCCCCCATGGGATATCACGGTCCCTTGGTTCCATATTTTGTAATGGCAGGGATGTAACTCTAGACATCCATCACTATGGGAGATCTCACGGTCAATTCCATTGCCCAGTAAGAATGCTCACACAGTCTTTCCCCCCAAGGGATATCACAACCCCTTGGCTCCCCAATCCTATATGGTGTAATCATTTTTAACATATAATGCCTGATACATTGACCTCTCATGCATCTCATTATCCTTTTCCATTTATATAAAAGTGGTCATCTTCACAATAATAATTATGGTGATACCTCTTAATCATTTTGATTAAAACACAATCATAGGCTTGGTCACATTAATTACAAGTTCACTATAGGAGGCATAACCTTCTCATTCGTTTCATTTATCAAACCCTTAAAAGATTCTTATAACATTCATAAAATCATCATTTATAATTATAGTATAATGAATAAGGACATTCCTCTTATTCATTGTAATAGACATATCCAATTCCATTTCAAGGACCCATTTCATTTGAACCATTTAATACAATGAAAACAGTTAATAAGAAGCATTTAATATTACATTCATGGTAGGAATGTTCATATTCATAATTTACAACAAGAAGAACCACCTATTATATTTAAAGCTCTCCAATGTTCTAATCCATTTAAAACCTTGTAAATCATCTTAGACCATTTATAAAGAACAAAAAAAATGTATGATATTACCATCCCTTGGAGTAATTATATTTGAAACCATTTTCATTCAACATACTAAAACCTGAAAATTGATCTATTAAACTAAATGAGAAACTATGATGTGTCATTAGAGACAGGAAATTACATACATGGGTAATTTCAATTGTTAAAACATGCCAAATTCGAAAACATGTCACTTAATTAACCACGAAATAAATAATAGGGAGATAATAAATAATATTTATAATCAATATAGAAGTCCCAAAGCATCAATACGAGTTTTCAAAGGCAATCCACCTCTGTTGTAGGATTTTTATTATAAAACTGTGAATTTTGTTTATCAAAAATATCATATAATAGAACTATGAATTTAATTCTTTATGGAAAATCATTTTAGAAAACTACCATATAAGGAAAAAGGATTAATAAAGATGTAAGGAACATGAAATTAATTAATTAATTCATTATTAAATAAAAATTGAAAGGAAAGAGATCCTACCTAATAAAGAAAACCAAACCGAACAATCGGTACTTGACAGTTTTATCAATGACCACTCGAAACAACTCTATATTTTCACACACATACATTCTTATAAATACACATATACCCCTTAATAAATGGTACATTTTCCCCTCACCATGTGGATATTTGTACAAGGAACAAATATATATATATATATACCAATGTATGTGAATTTATACCTTAAAAGATGATCAAAACTCACTGAAATTAAAAATGGAACCCAAAACACCAAATTACCTCAAATAAATTAGGGGAAACCTAATAGAAGAAAAAAACCCTTACCTTAAATCGTTGATGGAAAACCAAAATCAATCCAAACCGCATCTTCTTCAGTGGTGGTTATCATAAAATGACCAAAGGAGTCCCACTAATCCATTTTCACATCCTAAAAACAATATAAAACGAAAAATCAAACTAACACTAACCCGAGGGAATGAAGAAAGGTGATAGGGAGATGAAAAATGTCCACCAAAAGTAAGGGCAGGGATCCTAGAGTCTTACCATGAAGGATTGAATGACGAAAAGAAGAATAAGTCGATGGAAATGAAAATTACAGAGGGAGATAGAGAGGATGTTGCATGTGAGGGTATTCTGCCAAGGGGCGTGTCACACAACATTGGTAAGGGGTTGAGAAGACCTCAATCCGTATTTTCATAAATCCAAAACTATGATAATAATAATAAAATTATTATTATTATTATTCTCATTATTAAAACATTTCATTATTATTATTTTTCCATTCAATCATAATTTAATTTATTTTCTTTTTAAGTTTAATTTAATTAATTAATTTCTTAAAAAGAAATATATCGCATGGTTTGGGTAGTACGATTATCCAAACAGTGCGCCAACCATGTGGCACCCACTTCCTATGGACAAAAAATCGTATGGTTTGTCTTGAAGGGTTAGCCTAACCATGTGAAAACCATGAGAATAATAGTACAATGATAATTCCTATGTGGAACAAACTATGTGCCTACCGCACTTGATTTGTGTAAATCGTTCACATCCCATGTGGGGGTTCTTCCCCTCTAATATTGGTCGCACAGTTTTCGTCTACTAATAACACGATTTTTGGCAAACCATGTGCCCTATATAGGACATTTAAATCTTCATTTTCTATGTCCCACACTCCCAAAACTCCTCGAGACACCTAGAAAACTACTTGTGCCTTCACAAAAGTTAAAAAAACATGATGAATTGTTATAACTCTCACAATATAGTTCTGAAGATAAGTTTTTAAATTTCATGTCCATTAATTAGAATGTGAAATTTATTTATATTTTTTTCTGATTCTAAACATAGGACCTTACACACCAAATGATTAAACAAACAAAAAAAATTATAGTAATTTGAAAATATTATTTAGAGAATCAGAATTAACATAGGAATTAAAATATAATAATGGAATAAAAAATGGAAAATAAGATAACTAAAATATGAATATTAGGATTTGATTGATCCAATAGAATTCTTTAACTCATTAATATCATTGTAGAAATGAAATAGAATGTTAAAAATGAAATATGAATTTTGAAATAAAAATTTATATAACCATTAATGAAAATAAAAGTAAATAATGAATGAATGAAATATGCAATATTTATGTGAACTATGGAACCCATTGACCGTTACAAATATGTCTGTGAAGATAATAATCTAAAATTAAGTAACAGTAATCTAACCATTAAAAAATTATCCTCACATATATAAATGTAAATTAATTTTTTGAATCTTATAAAATGAAAATATGATATATTTATATCATGGAACTAGTAAATAAATGTTTTTAATATGATAATTTATGTGTTTGTATTTTTATAAATCATAAATGTTTTAATATCACTATTATGATAATTATAATTATTTAAATGAATTTTTATTTCCATATAATGGATTTATAAATTAATATTTTGTATTATTATAATTGTAAGACAATTTTATGAGACAGTATATGTCTTCTCAAAGGGTTGGAAAATGATCATAGTATTAACATTTTCATTATTCAAATAAATTAGTATTTGAAATAAAAATTAAATTTAACATGTTTAAAAAATCATTTTCATCAAATAAATTTAATTATTAAAATTTACACATAAAAATTTATTAGGGTGAATTTTTGGAACTTTTTTAAAATAGTTAATTCTTTTGTGAAAAGTGAAATTTGGTAAAATGCAGTATTTGCATTATAATCCCAATACATGAATTTTAGACCCCTGGATGATGCAAGAACACATTATTTTCATCTCACATGAACCATTTACTATATATAGTCATATTAATTAATACTATTGGTTTTCATAAGACAAAATTATAAATTAATGAATATAATATTCCAAAACTCCCTTCTCTGTCTTATAATTATGAGCCATTATCCTAATGAATTTTATTTGTTGATGATTCCCAATTTTATACTCAATTCCCTTAAAAATCTTATCCCCCCACGTCCTTTTGTTTCTTGTGTCACCAAATAACCAATTCCAAATCCCATAATGAGTTTTTCAATGAGACAACATTTAAGACATTCACAACCTGCCTCTTTTAAATCCTTTTCTTCTCCTATATTATCATCACCTCCCTTATCCATCACAGAATAATAAATCAAGTATAATATATATATATTGGAATTTTATAATTATAATTAAATATCAACCATCTAACCTCTTCTCTTCCCCTCTTTCTCTAAAAATGATGTCATTATCGGTATTATGTTGATTCACCTCCTCTGTGGATGTTGAGTTTTCGTTTTTTATTACCACGTTCACAGAAAGTGTGAATTCACATATAGTGGTTTAAATATAAATAAATATTTATATTCTATATTTTTTTACATTTTATAATGAATCTATATTTCTATAATATTTCAGATTATGATATTTGGTTTTGATATTTGGTAAAACCACCTAAATGTACTGACCGTTTAACTTTAAAAAAAATTAATAAATGAATTTTCCCTATGTTGAAACAAAAATGGGTAATTGAGACCATTTAATTGCATAAAATTACATGAATAACATTTCATTTCACTTTTGAATTTGTTGTCCCATTTGAAAAAAACCTCAATAATTATCGACATGTGATCCATCATTGGAATAATGAAACGAATGACCCTAAAAAATTAAAACTGAACATTATATCACTTTGGAATGGTTTTAAATGAATATAATAAAATAAGATTAAAAAAAATATATATGTAATTTTTTTTGAATTAATTAATTAATGGGTCTAATTTTATTTTCCATGATGTTAAGAGTACGCACAAAATGATTTACAACAAATTTTAAGGAATACCTCCTAACCACCCTATTTCATTTGGGTTATGATTTCTCTATATTTACATCATGAAATTTTGGTTGTGTTTATTGGATGTTTATAATAAAAATTTTATAATAATATATTTAAAATGATTTTTTATTGATAATTTTGGTACAATAAGTATTATGGGATATGAAAAGTTCCCTTATTCAAAATGTGTCTTCAGGAATGTTCTATTTTTTAGTCACCAGTAGAGGATGATAGAAGACTATGGGTGTTCATCACAGTCAGGTGATCTATCATGTTATTAGAATAATGTCACTAGATGAATTTATAAATACTATTTAAATTAATGGGATATCAAAATCATAATTGACTAGAAGGATTCATGTGTAGTGTTTCATTAATTGAGTGGCATTCTAGGGCATGGTGGAAGAATTCAAATATTCTAGTGAAATGATATGATCCATTACATTGTTTGAATTTAGTGATATATCATGCTTCCAGTGGAATGTGTTATATTTACAAGGAAATGGTTTGATGATCTAATATTGGATATTATAGATCTTTGAGGGAGATATGTTTACTACTCATGGATGGTTTGTAATTATTCTAGATAGAGAAGTCATCTAGAGGTAGGATAGTGGATTATAAGGTGTAACATCGCTATTCTGAAGTAAACATGATTGATTCCCCAAACCAGCTTCACTATAGGGACATAAGAATGCTTCCCCTTTTTCCAGAGGTTGACGACTAGCAACTGTGGTCTATGACAGTATTATGGGTAGACTACTCTGCATAATCAGAGTGTGCAGTAACAAATAAAATATCCAAATAAGATACATTCATGAAAAAAGAATATTAAAAAATATAAATGAAAAATATAATCTATATTATTATGAAATATTAATGTAATATAGTTATAGATGATCACATTTTGAGTTGACCACATATAGAAATGAAGAAAGACTAAAATAAAAGTATTGAAGGGTCAACAATGTCCATTAGCATGTCCTCAATCCCATTATACAATCCCACTAGAGATAATTAGCATCCTCATAAACATAATATTAATTATATTCATAACCTATGTTTGTGAAATGTGATATTTCTACTCAGGTATCAAAGTGTTATGGGAAAATGAGAAAATCATCCGTTCATAACTCATTATGGAACCAACAAGGGGTCATGTACATAACTAATATATGTAGTGTATGTTCATATGAAATGATTGGAATAATAATAAAGAACTTATAAAATAATCAATAAATCATCACTAATCTCTGATATTGATGACCCTAATCGATTATACTCTCATCAGCTAGTATCAGGGTGTCTCTTAGCATGTCATGAAACTGTAACTCAACTAAGGCTACACACAAGATCCTAAAAATTACTATATGTATAAATATAAAATGATGATCAAATGAAAAAAATATCATCATCATAGATCAATATCCAAATACTAGGAAAATTAGTCATATCTCTTAACAACATGTTAATAGTCTCGAAGAAAATTCCTAGTCATCATGGGAAATCTCTTATCAAGTGTCCTCTTGGCCACCTTTCTAATCTTCTAGATCTCTTGAATCATGATCATCAAATTAAAATAAAAGTAATTTTATCAAATTGACTAGATATATCCTTGGGGTATCCTAGTAATCCAATAATAATGATAATAATAATATCCCCAAGCCTGAATGGTAGGATCCTAAACACGACAAGTATCTATAATACCTTATATCCTATTGTAGTAGGTAAACAAAATATCCAAAACTATAATACCATTCACAGTCAACGAAGACTTTATTAATGGTTCTATTTAAAAGATTATTGTTTTAATTTGATATTTTATTAGGAAAATAAATTTCAGCATTTAGTTAATAATAATTATATTAGCTTAAGATGATTTTTCAGACTTTTCTAAAAAATAGGTTTTATGCACATAAAAGTTAAAATTAGTTGTCCCTGCACATATTAAATTTATTTGATATAATAGACATTATATTTAGAATTATTAGGTAAAATTATTTAAACACCTATTCATTTTTTTACTTAAAAATAAATTATTTTGGATAAATGTTAATTACCTCAGTGGAAGTAAAAATAGTTTTTTTCAAAGAATTGTTTTTATAAGAGTTATATAATTTTTATCTAAAAAACTAGATTAATATATTTGAAAATATGACTCTAATATTATGTTTTAATACATAAATAATATATAACCACTAATTTAATTAATAATTATTCATAAATAATAATTAAAACACTTAATACATAAAAATACATTTTCTATTAAAATTGTTTTTCCTATATATTCTTTTTAAATTTAAAAATTAAAGTTATCATATTTTGAAAATAAATTAGGTTAAATGGATCAAAAATTTTAATCCATCGTGTAAAAATTTGGTATGAAGTGTCAATTTATTTTTTTATTAAAAAATATAATTACAATTATGAATGATAAATCATGATTTATAATGGTAAAATGGGTAAATGGTCATCCTTGAATATTTAATAATTAAATGGTCAAAACACAATCTAGAAATCCTAGTTAGGTTTAAATTCATACCCATAAGCCTCACTTACCATTTCTCCATGTAATTAACCAAACCCACTATACACCCTTGTGATTACATTCCTACCCCATACCTAACATTAGTTTCCATGAAAAAGATCCTCCATTTAACCTATAAAAGGGGCCTGTCACCACCTATCCAAAACCAATATAATATATAGTTCCAAATTAAAATGTAAATTAATTACTTCCCATATAATCCCATTTGACTTTCATAATCATATGGTCAAAATATATTATCCCAAAACGTTCTTTTTCATGGAATCTTCTAAGAGAAACCTGAAGTTTTCCACGTAAGTTATATTTTACGATAACATACTATTATTTTATCATTTCATTTGTACTTTATTTCTCCTAATATTATATTATTAATAAGATATTTATATTATAATAACTTTTTATATATTTTGGAAATAAAAACCTACAACTTTCCCCCTCCCCCTTAAGAAAAACAAAACAATCATTCATGTTTTTTGTCGACCACCACCTCCATGATGCAATGTGTTTAAAATTCCTTTACCGCCTTAAAAAGAAAAAATATGAAGTTGGAATTAATGTATAAAAATTATTTTTTTATATCATAAATTTTCTAGTTTTAATAATTATATAACCTATTTAATATATGATCAACCATCAATCATATTTTATTAAATCATTAAAAATAATTATTTTAAGATTATAATATTTTAATCAAATTGTGTAATATATTAATATCCATTAAATATTTTTATAATTGATTATAATTATAATATATCACACTAATAGACACTAAATAAGATCATTATTATTCAATTATTATGATAAGACAATAAATACACCTCATAATCATTCATTAAATTTTGGTATGTTCTTCAATGGGTTGTTGTAACCTCATAATTAAATAATACTAAGAAAATATACCATCAAAAACTATGAGAAAAATATTAATGGTATAATATTATATAAATTTAAAATAATTTTTTTTCTTCTAGATATTTTATATAAAAATTTAATTCATAGATTAATAAAACAAAATTTGATCATCAAGAATAATTGAAACAAGCATTCTATCGATTTCATCTTCAATGATAAACACTAAAATAATAATTAAAAAAATTAAAAAATCATAAATAATAAAAATGCATCCCTAACAGTAAATATAATGATCAAGAATTTATTATCTTCATATAAAGAATGAATACGTACCCCACTATTATGAAACAAGTATAAATGATCAAAACTATAAATACTTGATGTGGAAAATTAGTAGAATTAATTTAAAGAATGAATATTATTGAATATTATGAAGGAAAATGAATATTATTAAATATAGGAATTAGTTATTTATTATGATAAATATATTTTTAATAAAGGATGTTAAATTATGTTCATGGAAATTAGGATAATAGGAACGGTTTTTGAGCTCAAAATCCTCTCTTTGGAACATTCCTATTATTAAGAACCTAACATAAATCATGTGGTGTATATGATACCTTTTTGAGATGTGGTATCATGAAATTTAGTTATTTATGGAGATTAAAGATCAATTTTAATCCCTCTCTATGAAATTTTTTTTAATAAAATTTCTACCTAATCCATATATGGTTTTTTTCTATCTCAATGGTCATTTTTTGGGACTCAGATTAAACTCGCTAGATATTTTCTATTGTTTGGTTCATAAATTCACATGGAATAACATTTTAAATAGTAATCATGAAAATTATGGGATTTTAAATTCTATATTTTTATCCCACTCTAATATTCTTTTGATATAAGTGTTTCTTAAAACCATTATAAAACTCAATATTTTCCATGGTGGACACAATACTATGTTTTGGTAAAGTTAAAGAATGTGTAATTTCATAGAATATAGATCACTGAATGGATACTATAATGTGGATACAACAATGGAAATGATATACCAAGGGGTAATCAACCTGAAAATGGTTGGTTCATTATTTAATCAATCATCATCTACATTCCTTATGAATGGGGATATGAATGCACAACTATTGAGGCACTCTCCAGGGATATGATTTAAAATATTTGAATGATATTAATGAAACATGATTAAAAAATTCCTACCATTTACATGGCCTTATATAAATGAAAATTAGTGAACCCAATTATTATTTTCCTTGGATAACGTAAAAACCTTAATGTAAAATCAACCTTATATTTTTTTATGAGGATAGTTTATGGTACATTTATGATAACACACAACATATATGATGATTGAGGGATGTTATTATAGATATCCAAATTGTTATATTTATTGAAAAATTATTCAATTTATGTATTCCTCATTGTATGGATAGTCATGTTTTATTTAGTGAGACGTTACTTAGAGAATTTTTTAAATGGTGTTGATGAATCTTATAGGGAATACATTGGAATTAATCAGGTGAAGTGTGGGACTTAAAATTATATAGACTCTCAATGTATCAAAAGGTTTCATGAGAAAAAAGAAGTTGGTTTTTTAAATATGCATCATCCCATAAATGGATGGTATCTTGGGAAAAGTGCTTGAAAACATGTATTGAAGTCTTACATTATGAATTCCATTATTATTTGATCAATGATAATTGTTATACATGTTTTCATTTATTTTTATAGATCTAAAATTATATAATATTCAATTTATTATTTCTTCATGTTAATTTATTCTTTCCATATAACATATTTCAATTCTATTTTATAAAATCAATCACTATTTGTTACCACTTTCTAAGAATATGATCTCACCATTATTTTTTTGTCTTCCCCCAATAAGTCTTGAGGAGGTATATGTATAATATTTTGGATGGAATGGTTAATAATGTCATAAAAATGTGTTCAATTTTTATACTATGTTTTCAAATATCATGTATGTTTATATCTAGTCTTCCAAGACAACTAAGTTGTTATATCATGTGAGTACTCTTATATTCTGTACCAATAATGTAATATAACTACTGATTATGGTTTTATGGAGTCTAGTGTGATATGGTTAGTATAATGGAATTTTAATTTATAACCTTCTAGACTTGATTTAGGATTACCCTTTAATATTGAACAAGTACAATAAAAAACCCTCATGATTTTTTGGGAAATCACTAGAAAACATAAAAGAAATATTATTTTACAATTAAATGCTATTAGAAAATTATATGCATTCCATTTTAGAAATATGGTAACAAATAGGTGGAATTAGAAATATATAAACACCCATATTCAATGATGGGTTATCCCCTGAACAAGTTAATGAGGATGGAGTTGAGGATAATCATTTCAGAACATTATTAAGGTATTTAACCCTCTTTGTGACTAATTATATCATCCATATATAGTGACCTGTCAATATGTAACATTGTGTAACTATGATGGATCTATTTATATTATAATAACCTACAATATTTTGTAGAAAAACCAATCCATTGATTCTTAAAAAATTGTTAAATTCCCTGGAGAATATCATTATTAATGTGGGAAGTGGTGAAAAGGAAACATCTATCATGAAAATCAATCATTTGAAGGGGGTTTGGACTAGTAGTGATCACTAATTAAAAACATTGTAGAGGAAAATCAAGTGTAGTATATTGATAAGGAAAATATATTAATAATATAGGATGTAACCCTAGTACAAAAAATCATTTATATTTTGCTAGAATATATATTTTCTCAACCACAAGAGTGTGAAGTTGAGTTCCAAATTGAACTCATTCATGATGAAAAGTGCATATTTTATAACTCCTATAGAATGGAATCAGTGGACATGGTGGCGTCAAATAAATACCCTATGATTTTTGTGACAATGAATTTATACTTTCTAGTGCTTCATCGTTTGGACCACCTGTTTTATTCAAGAATCAGAAGAAGGGGTCACTGAGATTTTTCATTGATTATAAGGTGATAAATTCCATTATAGTAAATAATAGCTATCTTATACCACTCATTGTTGAATTACTCAATAAAATCAAGTATACAAATACTATTTAATGATCATTCTTCACTCTAGTTATCATTATCTATGGGAAATAAAGGATGATATACAAAAGTGGAAATTTAGAATAAGTTATGGACATTATTAATTTATTGTAATTCCATCTGGATTAAATAATGTACCTACTTTAATCATGTATATAATAAATAGAGTGATCATGGAGGTTCTTGATAACTTTATGGTGGTATTCATTGATGGAATTTTGATAAAATCTATGATTTATAAAGTGCATAAGAATCATTATAAATTAATTATAGAGACCCTCTGTAAAAATATTATACGGTAAATATATTATGTGTTAATTTTTATCAATGAAGTTTGTTTTTTGTCCATATTGTCACCAATTATAGAATATATATTTAAATTTCAAGGAAAATGGTATTCAATGAATAGTTTATATTGATGAATATAACTATTATGTAGAGTATCTTAGGCTTAGCAGGTTACAATCGATAGATTGTTCAAGATTTTCCATATATGGACAACCCATTAACTACGTTAACACGAAAAGGGGTTAAATTCATATTGATAGGAGAATGTGAGGACTATTTTCTAAATATAAAAAAGAGGATGATTACTACATCAGTGTTAACTCTACTAGTTGGTATAAATGAATTTGTAATATTTAGAGTTTCATTAATGTAAGAACATGGTAGTTTCCTTATAATGAATTAAAGAGTGATTAACAATACATCAATCCAATTGAAAATAAATGAATAAAACTATCCAACTCGTGATCTTGAGTTTGAATCCATAATATTTTTGTTGAATAAATGGATAAACTACATATATGGTGAATTAAGTGATATTCGTACATAAAAAAATTCTAAATTAAATATTATCCTAAAAGGAGGAGAATTTGAAGAAAATAAGATGGTTGGAACCACTCAAGGACTATGATAGCTTGATACACTACCACCCTAGGAAATAAAACACGGTGGCCTATATAGTGATTCAGTGGGACTATATAGTTATGACCATAATGAGGATTAACAAGGATCCAATATACAAAGTTCACGTAATGATGGATACAATGTTTTTTAAGAAAGTATATCCATCAATTATTTTTTGAGAAATTGTTAAACCATCCTCACTAGAAAAGATAGAAATCCCTAATAGGTGGATAAACACATAAAAAGTATGATTAAATAATTAAATAGTGGGATTTATTTTTAATTTATCAATATAGATGGATTTTTTATGTTTTTTAAGTGGTTATATGATACATCTATAGTAGGGTGTAAAAGGGAACTTCAAGATAATGAATATTGTTAATCATTCACTATAAAAACTAGTAAGATAATGGTATATATGGAATTAAGAGAATATTTATGGTGGGATGATATGAAGTTGAAAATTGGGGATTTTGTGTCTAGATTATTAGTAGTCCTATAGATAAAGGATAAAATAAAACATCATAATAATGTTATTAAACTTCATTCTATACCTATTTAGAAGTGCTACAATGTTAAACTTATCATTTTCACGTGACTCTCAAAGAAACCATAGAATAATTATGAAATATGGGTCATAATTAGTCATATTACTAACTCTACACATTTCATAGTGATATGAGAAGATCTTATCATTTATCATCTTTACATGGATCAATATCAATGAAATCAAAAGTCTTCATGGGGCTCCTCTGATCGATTGTATCATATCAACACCCTCCGTACACATTGGAATTATGGAAGAGTTGAAAAGGTCATTGGGCTCTTGTATACATTTAACTATCAAGTATCATCCATAGACTAATGGGTAGTATGTATGTACTATCTTTACTTTTCAAGACTAGTTGATATCATGTTTTTTGGACATCTAATGCATGTGGGATGTGAATCCTCATTTGGTGGAATTTAAGTACAATAATAGCTTCCATATGAGTCTCCAAAAGGAACCATATGAAGCATTGTATAGTAGGATTTTTTGTACTCCAACTAGTTGTGAATAATTTTTAAAAACAAATATTGGGGTCCCAAATCTTATAGAAGAGACAACTATTAAATTATTAACTATCTTGGATCATATTAATGTATCTTATAGAAGACCAATGTCATATGCAGATAATTGATGGAAATACATGGAATTTAATGTATTGGATCATGTATTCTATTATATTTCACCTATTAAGGGAGTTTTATGATTTAGTAAAAGGGGAAGTTAATCTCTAGGTACATAATTCCACTTGAAATACTAGAAATAATTGGAGATGGAACTTACAGATTGGCTTTTCAACCCACCCTTTCTAAAGTACATTATTTCTTCCATGTATCATTTCTAAGTGAATAAAAGATCTAATGAAAGTTCTCATATATGATGAAATTTAATTGGATCCTATATTTTCTAATAATACAGAAACTATCAATAATATTGACATCAGAAACAATGTATTTTAGAATTAGACAATTCGATTAGTTAAATTCCTTTTGAAAAATCAAAAATTTGAAGAGGAAACCTATGAAACTTAAGAATATATAAGTAATGGGTATATTAATTTTCCAAGAGGACATATATAATCCAATTTTAAAGATGAAATTATTTGGTTGGAGGGAGAATGTAATATCTGAGATCCTACTATAGTCGGTATAAACTATATCTGTAACAATCACATAATTCACACTTTACAGAGCATCGTCAATATAATGAAAAGTTTAATTTTGGATCTTTTTAATATTTTTCAAGGAAATAAACAAAATTTTATAATTCTTCATAATTATATTAGATTCAAATTATTGTATGTTATTTTTATAAAAAAAATGTTTTTTATGCATGTGAATTTTAAAATTAGTTATCCCTACATATGTTAATTTTTTGATAAAATGGAAGTTATTTTTAAAATAAAAACATTCAAATTATTTAATAATTAAAATTTTATTTTCAGTCATTCAAAATAAATTACATAGGTAAAATATTAGTTACCATGGTAAAATTAAAATAGTTTTTTTCAATGAATTAATTTCATAAGAGTTATATAATTTTTATTTAAATAAATAAGATTTATATAATTTATAAATTGACATTAATGTCATTTTTAATCACATAATAATCATATAAAAAATAATTAATTAATTAATTAAATTTACATAAGAATAAAAACGAAAAAATATATATATAATATATATTTCTATAAAATTGTTTTTCCTATATTTTTTGTTTAAATTTAAAAGTTAATTTTCTCATATATTGAAATCCAATTAGGTTAAATGGATCCAAAATTTTGATTAAATATGTATAAATATTCTTATAATGATCATATTATATTTTTAGTATTAAAATATTTACCACGGTCAATTTTTAACCAATATTTATACGGGTAAAATGGATAAATGTGTTAACTCGAATTATTTATAATTAAAAGGTTAAAAACCCTTCTCAAAATCATTATTTGGTTATGAAATTATTATCCATGTGTCTAAAATATCATTTCCCATCCTAATTCACCAAAAATAACTGAAACCCATGTCATTTCATTCCTACCCATTACATATCTTTAGTTTCCATTAAAAAGACTATGTTTTAACTTATAAAAGGGGCCTCTCACCACCCCTTGAATACAATTCCAAAAATCTGGTTTCCTCTTAAACCCATATCTTATTTAATACATATAAAATACATTTTAACCATCATAATATTTTGGTGATATGATATTATCCCTATCCCTTTCTTTACATAGAACCCTCCAAGTAAAACCCAAATATCTCAACGCAAGTTCAATATTTTTAATAACATCCTTTTATTTGAAATTTAATTTAAAATTTATTTTACCTAATATTATATTAATATTAATATTATATTATAATTAATGTTTTTATGTTTGGTAAATATAAACAAACCACATTTCCCCTTTCACTTGAGAAAAATGAATCTCTCATTCATGCGTTGAAAGAACGACCACCTCCACGACACAACATGTTTCATTTGAATTTACATATTTAACAGGTGGATATAAGTATAGAATTAAATTATAAAAATTATTTTTATGATATCATTAAGGTTTTATTATGAAAAAATGTAAGACCAATTAATGACATGATCAACAAACAATCACTGTTAATTTAAACATTTAAAATAAATGTTCTAGGAGTATAATATTTTATTAAAAATACATAATGTTTTAATATCAATTAATGATTCTTATAATTACTTAAAATTTCTAAATATCATAATAATAAATAAGATCATTATACTTATGGTATAATTATATTTCAACAAAACCACTACAAAATCATTCCTTAAATCAAGGCTTGTTCATGTCTAGGTCAGTATAACCACCCACTTGAACAATACTACAAATTTATATCATGAATTAATATGGTAAGATAATTTTTTTATAATATTATATAAAAGTTTAAATAATTATTTTCTTAGTTCTTTATATGGTATACAAATAATTAATTATTATTTAATAGAACACACATAGATCATCATGAATCACTGAAACAAGATTGTTGCCAATTTCATCTAAAAAGATAAAGAATAAAACACTCATGAAAGGAACTAGAAAAATTATAGATAATTATAAATAATAATTAATATTAATTTAATTATATATTAATTTTTATCTTTTTAATATGTATGAATATGGATACCATTATTATGAAACTTATACAAATGATCAATACTATAAACACTCGTTGTTGGAAATTAGTTGAATTCATATAGATAATTACAATTAATGAAGATTATGAATGAAAGTAGATATTAGTATTGTTATTAATTAAATTATTAATATAGATTTTTTTGGATATATGAAGTTAATATATGTTCATGGAAGTCAGGCCAAGAGGTAAGGGTTTTCATATAAAATTAATCTCTTTTGGAAATGTTATATATTATTCAACTAAAATCCATTATGTTGTGTATATACCACCTATATGATATTTTTCAACATGAAAATAACATATTCATAGAATATAAATATAATTTTTAATCCATCTCATTCATGGTTATTTTAATGAAAATCTACCTAAACATATATGGGGTTTTCAGTCATAATTTTCATTCTTTGGGACTCAGATTATATTTACTACCTAATTCATTTTGTGTGGTGAATAAATTTACATGGGATAATTTTTCTATATTACTCTTGAAATTTATGGGATTTATATTTCTATATTTTCATCCTACTCTCATATTCATTTTATTTAAGAATTACTAAAACTATATTATAAATCAATATTTTCAATTGTTGAAAAACTATCATAAATTTTGATAATTTAAAAGAGTCTATAATTTACTAGAAAATATATCTCTACTTAGATATTAGAAAGTGTATGTGGATAATACATAGATTCATATAGGGGTAATCAACCTAAGAAGGTTTTTTTTGACCATTGTGTAAATAATCACCTTGATACATGATGATTGGGCCCAGGAATAAATATATAATGAGACACACCTAGGGGATATGATTTGAAATATTCACACACTCATAATTAAACTTGATAAAAGAATTTTAATACCATTGACTAGATCTATTACCAAGGAAAAATATTGAACCTAATTACTCCCTTCAATGGATAATTCATCAAATTTAATGTACCCTATCCATTATAATTCTTTTATGAGAGTACTTTATGTTAATTTCATGATACATTATAAAAACTAAGTTGATTATGGTATGTTATACTCAACATCCACATTATTCTATTTAATGGTAAAGTATTTGATTTCTATATTTTTCATTATATAGATAAAATAGTTTTATTCTATAATATAATACTTAAGGAATGGTTTTAATTGTCTTTAAGGATCATATGAGTAATTCATTGAACATAATTTGGTGGTTGGTGGGGCCTGTAATTATATAGTACCTAAATTTATGGAAATTTATCCTAAGAAACAATAGTTGTGGTTTTGGAATATGCCTCTTCCCATAACATAAAAGATTCTAGGAGCCTTTCATATCACTTATTTCATGTTTATCTAATTAATTTTCTACAAAATTCTACCCCTTAATATGCATCTGATCTAAAAAATTATTTGGTTTTCATTCCCTAGGAAACCTAGACGATGCCTATTTAAAAATTTTTGTTACATGATGGAAGGGATAATAATGTACTCATAATGTTTCCAAGTTGTATATTATGCTTTAAAATTTAATGTATATATGTATCTAGTCTTCCAGGAATACTAAGTTGTTCAATACTATAGGAAATAATTAAATTTATACTAATAATATAATATAACTAATAGATTTGGGTTTCTAGATTCAAGGATGTTGCATCATCCTTGGGACCCATGGATTATAGGCTCTCCCATACAAATCTAATGTTGAATCCTTAAATACATGTAATTATTGCATGGATCAAGATAACTATCCAAGTAATCACATCTAATAATCCATGATGACATTATCTTGTCAATTGTATCACAATAGTATCACATAAGGCTCCAATGATGGATCCTAAGAAGTACCTATGATCATCCACAATATAACCATCACATATCATCAGGAAAATATATTGGGCCCTAGGAAGAACATATAGTATGATATAACTAAATCAATAAAATGTGATAATATAAATACATTTGTAGGGGTTGATCAAATTCTTAAACTGATCACCTCTATCCAAATCACCTCTAGATCACATAATTGATTTGATTTCTAATTGTCCACTCACTACCATCACTACATGTTCCCATGTACAGCCTATCACTATGGACAGAAGTCACATGGGAGCCTACTAGGACCCCCATTGGTCTCATCGAGTCCTCCTTATCCACATATCTAGGTTACACTAGGGAGATGACCTTAATACCATCACCATTACAAGGCATCCTAGGCCAGTCTGAACACCCAACCAATCCTTTAGTATCCATAAGGTATAATTACCCAAATAACTACATCCTATAAGGGTTGTAACCCCCACTCTATAATCATTTCAATGATTCAAATGGATCTATGGTATATTCTATGTCCATCCCCTTTCCTATTAATCGCAATTAACCACTCCTATCTACCTAGAGGTCACAAGGTCACCTATCACTAGGGCCACTACACCCTAATAATTTATACATAAAAAATCACACCCCACTTAGGGTTATAGTATTAAAAGTCACATTATTAAATTTATATTCTTATACATTGGTTGTTGGGATGTCTTGTTAGTATATGAAGGTCAATTGGGGCCCTCAACACATTGTGTAATTCATATATATGCTTCAAATTTTATTTTAAATTTAAAAAGAAAACTAAAAGGGTCCCACCACCTAAATAAGTGAGGAAACACAAAACAAATTCATATAATTAAATGAATAAATACCAAAGGGTGGATTCATATGAACTACCTATATTAATCCGATATGATTCCCCTATTTAAAGTAGTTAAAAAACTCTCGCTGAGGCTCTCCAAGCCCATCTGGACATCATTCAAAAACCCAAGGACCTGACTCATCTACGAGAATCAAATAATTGATTATAATCTTTTAATGATAACTACTTAGGTAATATAAATAATTTCATTTATTTTTATAATTTATTTTAATAATGGATAAACAATGAAAACTCACCGATCTATCTTGTAACACAAGAACCATGAGAAAAAAATTTCCAACAACCAATGACATACCCCCAATTATAATTAGGTCTAATGGATTAACTAACATAACCCATAAGATAAACAAATAATTTCAATTCTATTTATGTTTTTTTATAAAATTGGTTGCACAACATATCACAATTGAATTGCTGAGGACCGATGTTCTATCATCACTACGTGATGTCCCCTATGTAATACAAGAAAAGAACCTAATTGAAGAAAATAGTTCATTTAAAAATTCAATTTAATTTGAAAGAAAACGTTGAAAATTAATGTGTTGGAATAACTCCCTCAAAAATACTTTCATTAATGGACAAACAACATCATGGAATCCCCTCTACAAAAGGGACACAAAATCCTAATGATACATTAATTATTCAACCATGTTCTTGTGAAATAAATTCTGAATCAATAATTGGGAAAAATTTGAATTAAGATTATTGGAGGAGGAAATGAATGGATGTAACTGCAGGAAAAACACTACCTAAATTTCTAAAAAAGTTCCTAGGAACCCCACCCATATAATGGGTAAAGAGAGGATAAAGGGAAAGATGCATCCCGACTGTTGTACCATAAAATAGAGAGAAGGGTATTGTCCCTCTAAAAACTAGATACGGAAATTGTATATTTCTTCCATTTAATGTCTATTAAATGGTTGACATAGCTGGATGTTATATCTTTTATCACAATACAACATTGGTGAGCTGGTAGTTTGCTATATCCTTCATTATAACCACCACCCTAGCCTCTTTCGGGGATCTCTTGATCCCTCATGACACCCCTTGAATTTCATTACATGTGTAAACTCTCACTTTTATGGGGTTTCAAATAAAAAATCAAAATCGTAATCTTGCTTTAAAATCTGGATCCTTTACCATTTGTAAAAAAATAAAATTCCCTCTAATTTATGGATTCCTATATAGACATCGGGTTTTACAATCTCACCGCTATAAAAGTCCTTATCCTAGAGATGTGACCGTGGAATTCCAAATAAAAAAACATAACCTACATTGGTCTGTATGTCCCATTCAAATGAATGTATTAAATATTTAATCTCTCAATGCACTTCCATAGAATAACTCCAAACATAAGGTGTTGAGTTCTCAAAATCTAAATCCAATGCTCATATAATCTTAAAGAATCATGATGAAACTCCATGGAACCAATCTAACCCAAGGTACCATTATTCTATCATCAAATTAATCATAATTCTTATGGATCTACCCACTATAGGAATTATCCTATGATGACCAATTTCAAACAAAAACATTTCCTACTAGTAGAACTACCTTTGAAATAACCATCACTCATTCTATCAACATGGTCAATGTGGTTTACAATTCCTATCGACTGATTATCCATTAAAACACAGATCAATATCCATCCCCATTTCTCTTTTAAAAATTCCAAATAAAAAAGATGATTCTCTCTCATCTGATACTTAATCAAAATGTGTCTGATGTTTCTAAAAAATCCTCAATCAATTTTTAAAAATGTTTAGCATATCTAATTATTTATTTTCAATGTGGTTCATATCCCTCCATGTCTAACCATATGAGTAACACAATTCAATCCTCATAGGTAGAATCTATCTCAAAAATACTCAGTCAATTATAGTGATGTGCTATCAAGGATTTTATAATGATTCCTTTATCTTTGGAGGCATACCATGAACATTTTAACATGCACACCAATGTTCAAACTAACTACTAGAGAGTTATGTGGATAGGTCCTCCACCAACCCAAACAGTCATCGTGCTTTGTCAAATAATAATAATTAGCACCACTAATCGGATCATTCCAAAATCACAATAATTGACCCTAATATAAAATCCAATTCCTAGACCCCATCTTAAAGATTATAATAATTAATACATTGAATTTTCCAAGACATCTAGAAAAAACAAAACCCATTTACTCATACGTATCTAAATTTCAAAATAGAAATCCAATGACTGATATCACCATGTTTACAACCCTTGTAGCGTTGGGGGCCATACATCCAGATCCATCACCACACATAATGACTTGTAAATACCATACCATTCATTCCTAAGCCTAAATAATAAAACATCAATCACACATAACTCTTAAATTAGATAAATTTTATCCTTATAACATACCAAAATTCATCATAAATTATTTACTCACACTCAATAACTTATGGTTTTCTCCCCACCATACAAAAAAACTCATAACGCTCATTTATCATATCCTCAATAGTTTTCATTATTAAACTTGGATCATTCTTCCAAATCCACAACCATTTTACCCAATTAATACCTAACAGAGATTTAGTGGGATTTTATGTACCACAATTTCGACTCTAATTATGATGACTTCTCTAACACAAATTTAAATCTATAATTTCATCAAAACTCTTGACACCATGCCCAAGATTGTTTCATCAGCCCTATCAGTCTTTTACTCACATGAAGCCACTCACCGGTTCACTATTTAAAATATATATCCTATATAACTAGAACATACCATTTCTACCTATTCCAGCATATAAGGTGTACAATCTCATAAGACAAGAATCATTACCTAAATCGTGACCACGCTCTTAGGATTCATACCACTGATCATGTTTCTTCGCATGTTAGTCATTTCTAACTGGGATTTCCCTTCATGCTCCTCCTCTTGATTGGGAAATTTTCACATGCCATTCTCTACCATAATATAACCCTCATTCAAACACCCTTCCCAAAATAATCTACACCAATCCACACTCTACCATGGTATAAAAAGAACATAAAAAACACATGTAAAAAAGTATCAAACTAGTCCTTCCCTCAAAACCAACCCATAACACCAAAGGCAGTAGAACTCATGGTGATCCTCACTACATGAATCCCAAGGCATCCACATTACGATATCACATACCTGATATCACTGCATGTGCATTATTCTTAACTCGAAATGTCTAATCATGCTTCTAGTTTATAAATAATTCACAAGCACAGAACAATACCTCATGTGGGTTACCCATAGGATTATCACTCAATTTCATTCAAAATTTCCATCTCACTAACACCAAGATATGTATCTCAAATTAATAGTCTATCTCTCCCAATATATAGGTCATGTCTCTTGAAAATCAAGACTTATGGGAAAAACCTATATTCTCTCATATAAAAGTTATCACCATGGCCCAAAACAACCCACTCTAGAGTCTCACAAAATAGTCTCATGCATTACATTCCCACTAATGTCCTGAAAGGGAATTTATCCTCACAGGGTATCTACATATAAGACTACCCCAAAGAGAATATGAAAACTCTAGTTGATCCTCAATGGGTCTTAAAAAACATAATTTACCCCATTGAGGATCACATTAACTTTGGTTATCACATATTCAATTTCATCAATCTACTGTGATCTAAATTGATTAATCAAAGATGGCATTCCAGGTAATTAAAGTTCCACCAAAAGAATGTGTATGGGGAAATACTACATAGGATGTTTTTTAGAATTTAAATAACCAAAAATATTTTTTAATGTTTCATATAATATTATAATACCCTCTTGGATTTATCTCCAGGGAATCATATACCCATACAGACCTACTTGGGTCACTGTGCATCCCATATACCAAGGAACCATTAGTCGTCATCATTGAGAACCTCAAAATAGATCCTCTACATCTATCATTAGAATAGAAATCATGGTGGTCTATCTTAGTATAGTGAAACCAAGAACATATATGGAAAAATAAAATATAGTGTGTCATTAAAACATTAACCAAAAAAGAAAATTTTTCGTAACAAAAATCACACAAATGAATGGGAATTTCATTTGTATTATATGTTCCAAAATGTTGAATGAACATAAATCTTTTACCAATAAACCAATATCCAAAACCAATCATAAATAAAAAATCATAAAATCCAAACAATATGTTTATCACATGGGGGGAAGATCATAAAACTGTTACATCAGAATCTAAAAAAAATACCATATCCCTGGTAACCATGAAATCCTATCATAGCATGTGTTCTCGGTGCACTAGTTTGATATCTATAAGGGTCTCTGACACATTTCTATATCAACATTCTACTATCACTCCAAATAGTAATACAAAATAAAATTGTTATATTTAATATGATATCAGTCATATAAATTCATTGATACCGCTTTGTACTATCCCCATCTTAGATTCCACTCAACTAGTACCCCAAAATGGGTTCCCTATAAGACCTGAAGAACACCTACCCATATGAAAGATGCATTAGACTAGTAGTAGAGGTCTTGGGAAGTACTGTACAATGACTATCCCCTCTAATTAAAATGAAATGTAATAGATAAAACAACCACAGAACATACATTAATGATAAAAATTATTGTATGAAAGATTAAGGATATATATCAATTGTAATAATATACAATGCAGAATAAATATAGTCAAATAGAGACGATATCTCATAGGGATGATCACATATACAGATAATCATATAATAAAATAAAAGTACCAGAGGCTAAACTACACCCCTCGTCCTCTCCTCAATCCCAGTATCTAATCCCACTTGAGCTACTCAGCATGACCATCAATATCAGCTCAAACCTCTTCCCACCTAGTTCTTATGACAAGAGAACGACATTCTAGGGTACCAAAGTACCATGGACACTCGATTAGGGTTTGAGTAAAAAATAATTAAGGAACCAACAAAATGGTCCCATCCATAACTAGTATATGCAGTGTATATAAATGTAACATGCTAAAAATAATATTAAATAATTAAAAAATATTAAATAAATAAATAATTGTCTATCTCTCAATCCATAGATGATGATCAACTATACATTATTTGGCATGTGTCGAGATGTATTTGAGCACCTCGTGTAACCATATCCCACTAAGGTAAGAAACCATAGTCTTTTAATTTCCCAATGAATCCATATACAATTTAGATCAAAAAAGAAAACAACTCATTAGAAATATCCAAACAGAAAAATAATAGGAATCCTATCCATTTCAACAAGCTCTATATCAATATTCTTGAAGCCAATTCCTTGAAATACTGGGAAAATTTTGTTCATGTTTTTTCTAAGTAACTATGCCAACTGGCCAAATCTTAGGAATCTGGTGCTTTCTAATTAGATCCAAGTAGCGTTATAAGATAAACTAGATGGAAACTAAGAGTAAACTTGGAATTCCATAACAATGATAAAAATAAAATCCCCAAACATTAATAATGAGATCTAAGAAATGCTAGGAATCCAAGGGATTATGGTATCTAGGGCATCCCATATAGACTCAAGGTAAAATATCAACATATTGGGCATTATTATTGGCTCAATAACTGAATACTAGCATACACAATCATGAATCCATGATGATGTCATTGCATCAAACATATCACACTAGTATCATATGAGGATAAAAATCTAGATCCCATAATGTTCCTATGGGTATCCAAAACGACACCATAAATTCTCATCATGCCCATAATCTGATCCCTATGAAAGAAATTTAACCTACTATAGTTGTATCAAAACTAAATAAGTGAATTTATAAACACAAGGTAGGAGTTGGTGGAAAGCCTAAACTCATCTCTTCTATCCACATCCCCTCATACTCACATCATTGTTATTTTTTATATAGTAATACCCATTAATATCTATAACCATTCCCATTCCCACCCTCTTACAGTGGTCATAATTCATAGATGATCCTACTAGGGTCCCCTTATTTCTCATTACGACCTTTTTGTATTTCCTAGAAAGTCATTGAAGGGAGATTGAGTTAAGAACATCCCCTTTTAAAGGTATATTAGATTATTCCAAACACTCGACCTGTACTGCAGTCTCCATAGGGTCTAATCTCCCAAATAACCACATCAAAAAATGGGTGAAACATGCAACCTATAGAAATATCAATGTGCCTAAGGACTCTAGGGTATCACATATAGAAAACCCCTTGGCAGTAAATCCTAATTCCTCACTCCTCCATACCTAGAGGTCACTGATATCCTATATCTAGGATCACTACACCCTATTCATTTAAACATAATTAAATCGCACCACACATGGGGTTATTGATTCCCAAGGTAAACAATTCAATTTATATTCTTAGCTATTAGTGGGAAGGATGTCTAGCTAGTACAAGAGACTCAATTGTGTCCCTCAATGTTTTTTTATAATTAAAATGCAGGATTAATGTTTTCATTAACAACTTAAATTATTTAAAAGTAAAAACCACATAAAGTGTAAGGGCCAGACATAATACATGTCTATAAGTAAATTCACAAAATGAAATTAAATATTATTGAGAACCACCTACCTTGATCCAAAATGATCCCCCTTTAAAATAATCTCAAAAAATCCCTCATCGAGGGTCATTAAGCCCATCTAGACATTTTTTTAAACTCCACAGCCCAAACTCATTCCATATTATCTAATAATTAATTTCAAATACCTTAAAATTAATTATTTAATTTATCTAAACAATTTAAATTACTTCTAAAATTTAATTTTAAAATTACTCAGTGACTAAATACAGACTGGTCTACCTCATCACATAGGAAACATGACCAAAAAATTTCCATTGAATTATGGTGTATACCTAATGATATTTCGATCCAAAGACCAAAATAGAAGTTCCTTGTCAATTTCCAACTAAATTCAAATCTAATGAAAATCCATTAAAAAATTGGTATCATAACATACCTCTATTGAATCGTCAATCAACTTTTTCCAATGTGACCATGGGATATCCCTATGCCAGAAAAGAAAAATCCCTAACATGTGATGATGATTCAATTAACAATATTATTTTATTTTCAATCAAAATACTAAGAAATATAAAATAAGTGACTTACCTCTATCAAAGTGATGATCAATGATGGTGGACTTCATTACGGGTTCCCCTCTACACTATGCACAAAATATTCCACAAGATACACGGATGATTCCAATATGATCTAGTGAAATTTTCCATGAATCCCTATGTGAGATAAATAAAAATTAATTTGAGGGTAGTAGTATGTTAATTAAGGTAATTATATGAAATTGTATTCCTTATCTCTCTAAAAAAATTACATAGAGAATCCCACTTGTATCAAGGGTGAAGAGATGATGATGGGGGAGAGGGCTACTACACCAAGAAAGAGAAGAGGGGAGTGGATACCCCCGTTAAAAAAATAAGAGGTAAAAATTTAATTTTTTCCATTAAAAGGACACCACATATATGGTGGGGCCTATTGGTTGCCATTGGTTTTTGATACCCTTGGCTGCTGTTACCACCCTAGCCCCTAACAGTGCTCTCCTGAGCCTTAAATATGCCTCCAGAACCTCTTTCTATATAAAAAATACTCCATTTTAGGGGTCATAATCTTTAAATTCCGAATTATGGTTTAAACAATTAACCCATACTATTTCAAAAAAAAAATTAAATTCCCTCTAATTTTTAATCCTTTTATAGAAACAAGGTTTTATCTTAGTTCATGATAAGAAAAATGTGTATTTTTTTAGATGTTGAAGTTATGTTAAGACAATCTTTTTACATGAAATAGGCATTACTGCAGCTTATAAAAGACTATTTCAATTATATTATAGTCAATAAATATTACGAGGCCAGTTATCAAAAGTTAGAATTTCAAAGTTCTAATAAGATTGTTGCTAGAATGGTTTGGATAGAATTTTTACCAAGAGCTCATTGGATTATATATTGAAAAGTAGATGTGTAACATCAGGGTATCAATTCATCAATTGATTAAAATATTTAATACATGTGCAATTATATAATGGTTTTAGAATTCATTATAAGGGTAATCATGGTGATGTCATGTGTGGACATGGTTATTATCTCTAAAAGGAGTTATTGGAATGTTTGGGATCTGAGGAAGAAAATATACAGTCAGAGGCATGGATTTCATTAGTGCATGGAAGGGACATAGGAAAAAGGATGAGAATTATAATTCATATGAGAAATTAATATAACACAATTACAGTTGGTGAAATATTTTTTGTCATTAGTGTGTGTTCAAATTTTTTTGTTTTCCCCTATGGAAATCCAATTTACATGAAAGTAACATCGTTGAGGAATCTTGAATAACCATGATACATGAAGTCAGGAATCTATTTTGGAAGATGAGAGGTTATGGAATGAGAGTGATATTCTTATAAGACTATTGGATATGTATTCTTATATTATAAGAAGACAACCCTAGAAAAATGGAAATCGATTCCACAAATTTTATTTAAATTTATAGTTTGGTCTTTTAAAAGATATGTTTTTTCTCATTAAAAAATTCAACTAAAGATTCTAACATTGGCCATGCTGGAGATGGTGGAAGGAAAACCACAAGACCTAGAACACATTTACATTTAAGGGTTTTTGAAATTTATATAAATGAATGCATGAAAATATAAAGATAAATAAAAGGGCCTTTGGAATAGAGGTGGGATTAATGAACTTGTTAGGACCATGCAGAATAAGTTGTAGAAAAAGACAGTTATTTTTTACTTCAATTTATAGGTATTTTTGTGGGTGTTCATCAAATCAATGACATAAAGAATATTTATAAAATTAAAATTTAGATAGATTTTTGTTTTGATGGTGAAATTTGAGTTCAGTTTAACAATAGGCTATTGGGTTGTAGGAACTCCGAGATCAGAGCATTTTAATAATATGTATAGAAGAGGGAGTTCATAGACCTAGTTTATGATAAAAATTGTTGATGGAAATTAAATAATTTTATAAGATGGAAACATGGTTCCTAAATATTTTGAAAAATTACATGGAGTAATTAAAATGTGTTTCATGGTTTCTTTGGGATGCCAGAATATGGTTCTATGTAACTAAAGAGGGGTTATTTTAGTGGGAGCATGGGAGATCCAAATTATCATGTCAAAAATTACAATGTGGGTGTTGTATAAAGAGGTTGAATGGAATCTTGTTTTCAAGACTTTGGTGTGAGCGTCAGAATTCTCTTTTAGTGTTAGATTGTTGGACTCAACCTATGAAAACAATTCTCAAGTGAGAGAGTATTGGGTTTAGTGTAAAAAATGTTTTCTTGGTCATGTGTTAGAGATCCATATATTCATTCATAGAATGTAACACTTTTTCTAACATGGATAATGTTAGAAAAATAAAACTAAAAATGATTGAGTTTAGGAAAAAAAGTAGTTCACTAGATAAAGCAATGTGATTTGAATAGATATTTTACAACTACCTTGGGTTGTTAGGTCAGTGGGATCATGTTTCATGATGGGAGTTCATAAAAAGTTGTGGTATCAGATGGATGGATGTGTTTAGTAGGTTACCCATAGTGGAAGTTCGAGTATGGGAATGATTAGAAATTTTTTCTGATGAATGTACTTGAAGAGTAGGTAATGGTTCTAGATGATGTATTAAAGAAAATTGGAGGGGCATATTCTTGTATTTGAATAGGTTTATCGAGTAGGTGACACAATTTTTTAATCATTATGACTTGTGTGAAGTCACCGATGGTGGGACATGTGATTTTTTTCATTATGGTCATTGTAAAGGAAATATTCTTAAAATTCATCATTCTGGAGTGAAAGTCAATGTAAACTAATCATTAAGTGTTGGTTTTCAATGTAATGAGTGATATTATAAACCAAAAGTTTCCTAGTACAATTGAGGCTTTCCCACACACATTTGATAGAGGTACTGACTAGATGATTAGAAATTACCAATCTAAAGTGTGGTATTAGCCCACATGTGTAGTTGTATTTGAAAACAATTGATAGAGGTTATCATATTTCTTGAAATAATGAATTTGATGTTATCACTCTTCCGTGGGTATAGGAAAAAATGTTTGAACCACATAATCCTTGTGAGCATAATGTTTGTTCTTTCTTCTTTAATGAATTAGTTAGTCATTTTCTTGTTCACATGTAAATTTTCCAAAAGTATTAAAGTGTGGTGGGGAAAATTAGAAGGTGGGGGATTACATTATGCAGTGGATGAGGTGCTTGGTCTTCCTAATTTAGATCATTGAGATATAATGGGATAGATGATAGGAAGCAGGTGCAGCTTTTAGTGACTGAAGTTTCTCTATGTTGGTTCACTAAAAATGTGAACATATAGTGATATGAGGAAAATTCCTCCCATACAAATAATTAAATATATTTTATTATTTCTTTTCTTAAATCAATAAAAAAATCATTAGCTAAACTATCTCCATTTTGACATCTGTCATAAAGACATAATGTTCCTCTATTGTAGAAAGTGTTACAACCATATAATGATAAGAAAACTAATTCATAATAGTACCAATACATGAAAACACATAAGCTACGCTACATATTATTCTATCAATATGAACTCTAAAATTATTATCCATATACCTCTGTCTAGAGTTATTTCAAAAAAAAATTAGGTAATTTTTTAATTTACTTCATATATATTATTATCTACTTCTCAAAATTAAAATGTTTTTTGAAGTTATCCACCTATCATCTCATTAGTCCCACTACATTAGTAATACTCAGTTAGATAAAAATCGTGGTTTATATTATTATTCTGATAACAAATGTATAAGTAATATTTTACAAATAACCAATATGTTCCCCCATCATTCATGATTTTTCTTATATTTCGAAATATAATCATAAAAGTGAATAAAAAGAAGATTTTATTTGAACATGCATAATTTTATAACTTCATATCAATGTTTAAAAACTATGATATCATCAAATATATAGTGACATGGTAATTAATAATATTTATCCCTTAAATATTAGTTTCTTCTCTAACATCATTCATCATGAACTCCTTAACAATTTATTCAATGTGTTCATAAATAAATAATTACTTGATCCTATAGTTATCATATCATCTGAGCATAAATTAAATACAGTATACAACTCATAAAATGACTTAAAGTAACATCATTGTTCTATTAAACACTATGTGTATTCATTTTTTATCATAAATACATTAATAATTTTTATTCCATTACATGGGTTAATATTTTAAGAAAGAAAAACATTTTTATAATTTTCTTACAATACATTTTTTTCCTGAATCCAAAAATTATTTTAGATTAACTATATATATATATCCATCTCTATTTAACCATTAATGAATACATCCTCACATAAATCTACTTATGATATAAATATTTTGATGAAAAACTGTTGGCAACCACCATGATGGTGTGGAATTTAATTACAGGTGAGAAAATATAAGTGAAATACACACCTTTATTAAACTAAAATCCTTTAATATTTATATGAGGCCTTTATATCCATCAACCATAATGATCCTATTTGACCTATAACACAAATTATTTACATATTTACATTATTCCATATGGTAAGGATGTGATCCCCTATAATAAATCCTACCTTGTACAGTGACATTTTCTCTTAAAATTATGTTCACTAACTTCATCATGGTTGTAATTTTGATTTTAATGATTGTTGGGGGGACTTTTGAAAAGGAATTATAAAAATAATGATATGGGTATAGGATTTTTTTAGAATCACTATATACATAGTATTATTATGTAGTGGGATAAAAAGTTTTTTTCTCTAATGGGTACTCATTGAACATATACAGGAAACTGTGTAGACTATGGAAATTCTTTTTTAATGGAATGGTTTATTTTTCAATTTTTCCCTATTAATATAATCCTTAAATTTTGATTCAATTTTTATTTCTACTCATTTATAGTCTATAGGGAATCAATTTGTATAATATCTAAGCTTATTTTCACCCTCAAATATGTTATAACATAAACCTTGTCTAGATCACTTCTAAGTGGTTAAGGATTCTCATCTTCAGTATGGATTTAGTTGGTGCATCCTATGATCTCCTACTCTATATTGTTTCATTATTTATGGGTATTTAATTCACTATTACTATATTATTGGTCTCATTAATCCATATTTTAATTTCATATTTTGTTTATCTAGTTTTTGTGTCACTTGATCATAGGTAATGCAACGTTAGGTATATGGATTTTGTTTCAGGATTTCATCTTTCTTATTAGAATCTGTATATGTATTAAAATATTATATTTTTGGTTTTTCTAAACTCTTATGTTTAAATTAATTTTCTTCCTATAGGCCCTGAAACAAAATTATATGATTATTTAGTTTGGTGACCCCTCTTATCTTATATATTTTTAATGTGTTGACCTAGATGTTGTATAGGGTTGAGTGAATTTTACTAAAAAGATATTTTTTTCAAAATTAATGACTTTTTATAAATTTATTTCTTTATTATAAACACCACCTTAGTAGGATGAATCTAAAATTTTCACCTAAACATTCCATGGATGCATTATATTTGTAATTTTTTATTTATTTAATATATTATTTATGTTTTAATTATGTTATTTTTTAGTATTATACATGCTTGGAAAACATTTATGATTGAATTTTATCTTTAGGACATAAACCATATGAATTAGTTCTTATATATGTAAAAGTTGTATAATTTAGTGAATTATCAAATGTTGGTTCATTAATTATATGTATGATTCAATATATCAAATATTTAATTCTTTAGGGTATATTGAATGGGTTTATGGAAATTGTAATACACATGAGATTGTATTTTTGCAATAGATGAACAGGCTGCCAGATAAGAATATCTTAAGAGGGATCCCATGGAAAATGATTTTATATGGTATTTCTAACTACATCTTACTCTATCTTTTTTGGGTGATGTTTGACCATATGAAGTTGTGGAGTTTCTTGAATGACTCCATTAAATAATTGAGATCATTGAGAATCCAAGAGAACACTACGATGATTGGCCATATATATGTTAGAAAGAGCATCTTACACATGGTGGGATGTTATTCTTGAGGCCCTAAAAGGCCATGGGATAACCTCAAATATTTATTATGAATTGTTTTTCAAAAAAAATAGTGAAAATATACATGAATGTATCATTGTATTTTAGGATTTAGTCTCTTAAATTCAAATATTTATATTTCATCACTTCCTATATGAATAGAGAAAATAAAAATATAGAATGGAATTTTGAGATTGGTTTAATGGAGCCCATGTAATCAAAAATGATTATCTAATTCTTTTTTACATTATATAAAATGGAAAAAATCTATTTCTAATCTATGTTCTAATGGAGGCTTAGGTTCGGGTTGATCATTACCTAGGAAAAAATAGGTGATTTTTACTCAGGTTTTAAAATGAAATTATGGGAAGAGATTTGCAGATGTGTCTCTTTCCAGAGAATTCATATTGGTAGAGTGGCTTCTTCTCCTAACTCGGGGAGAGATCCTCTCTATTTCCCTTACTGTAGGTTTTCAATATATATTAAATTTATAAACATCCTTAACATAAAACTATGAAACTTATGTATCTATTGTAAATATATTTATTGAATTTATTAAAGAATAAAATTGGAGAGTGTTAGATAATAGCCTCATCCAACATGGATATCTTAGACTCAGTCTGGAGTGTATTTAACTAGAGGTTAAGGACCAACTTCTAAGATATTAGGTCAAGGAGGATGATTTTATTTCAAATAAATATATAAATTTTTCATTATTTTTTCTAGTTATTTCTATCTCAGTGATGTCATGAGGGTTTATGTAAGAAGTATACAATGAATAAATCTACAATCAATGATAGAGAGCGGTCTTCAAGGGTTATAAGTACCATTTTGGTATCTTCTACATTAGATAATGCATTATTTGATACAAGCAATTTATATTATTTTATTTATAAGTAATTAAATTATCTTTATAAACTAAAAGGATAATAATTCTCAAAATATATTAACCATTGCAACAATTTTTTGAAAATAATAGAACAAACAACATCTTTTCCCCTTTTGATTTAATGTTATCAACTTATAAGTATAGTTGGGATCTTATTATTCTTGACATGAAATCATTTGATTTTATTTTGGGAATAGACTAGTTATCCCTTTTATATGAGTGTATCAACTAATAAAAATATGGATTACTTTATCATATCTTATTGGAAATAATTATACCCACATTAGAGAATTGGAATTTTTTAATCACTGAGAAAAACCAAATTAAGTTTATGTGGGAGTGATTAGGATGTAAATAGATAGTCTTACTTTCAATTTGACTGTAACTAGAGAGTATAAAATCATAACTTTTGGGGCGTATCTCATTCCTATTATCATCCCTAATGTTTTTTATAAATTCCTTTTATATGGAGAGTGAGGTATTATAATTATCTATTACCTAGAAATGAATCAATATAGATTCCTAAATATTCCATGAATCCTTCTAAAGTAATGAAACTAATGATTAAGATAGTGGTGATTAAGGAAAAAGGATTTATTAGAAAATATGCATACCCAAGGTGTGCTCTAGTTCCATTTATTAATAAGGATAATGGAATCCAAAGAATATTTGTAGAATATCAAAAGATAATCCTATAAATGACTGAGAATCATTACCCATTTCCCTAAAACAATTATCTATGTAAACAATTAAAGGGGGATAAGTGGTTTCCAATGGTTGACCTATACTTGGGATATCATTATCATTGAGTCAGTATATAGAACATTCCAATGATTTATTTTAAAATCCAATATGGTTATTTATAATATTTAGTGATTTCTTTTGGGTTAAATAATTATCTTGAGTTTTTTATGAATTTAATAAATAGGATATTTCTCCCATTTCATGACTCCTTTATTATATTCCTAGTGGATGATATCCTAATATATTCAAACTCTAATGATGTGAATTGTTGACATATTTTTATATTCTATAAAACATTATAATAACACTAGAATTAAACTATACCATCAGAATGATCATTTTGGATTCGATATGTCTTGTTCCTAGGGTATCTAGTTTTTGAAGCTTGTATATAAATAGATCATAAGATGGTTGGAGATGTAATTTTGATAAATGTCTCCCTCAAATGTGTTTCAGATTAGAATATTTTTAGGTACTCTAGGATATTATTCACTTTTATCCATGATTTCTCTAAGATAACTACTCCAATTAAAATATTTAAAAACAAATGAAAAAATGGGATGGTATGAAAAGGGTGAGTTTCTTTGCAAGAGTTGATGAAAATTTTAAACATGACTACGACTATAATATTTCCTCATAAAAGTGATGAGTTTAAGGTATATTTTGATTATTTTTCTCTCTTTCTTGGTTTTGATATTATAAATGATCCTCAGGGAGTGGATTATGCTTTTATATAACTCTAGCATCTTATAAACAACTATATTACACATGGTTTTGAGTAATTGACTATTTGTTAACATTTAATATTTTTGAAACAGAAAATATTTTGCGACCACATTGGTTTATTTATTGAAAATAAGAGTCTTAAATATATATCTTTGAAGTGGATCTTACATATGAGGTTCTATTATTGGGTTTAATATCTTCAACCAAATTTATTTTTATCATCTGTATGATTTAGTAAAATAGAATGTTGTTGTTTATGATTTTTAATAAGAACATCAATCCATATTGGGTGTGGGATGAAAAGAAAGAGTGGGGGTTAATGATATTAATAAATGGATTTCATCATTATGTGATTGAGGATTATAATGGAATATATATATATATAACATATCAATCATTCATTATCTAATTTGGAATATATATAGCACATATATATATCTTATTATTATTGTACCATTATTCAGGATATCACCGATGGTGGGAATATCCTAGAAAATTTGTCTAATGATTCCAAATCTTTTCTTTCTGTCCCTAGAATTCTTGTTGTCCCTAATGATATGATAGAGGAGTAAATGATGGAATAACATATGTCTTGATGGGATATTCATCCGAAATTTATGAAATTGTATCATGATATTCATTTTTAACTTTGAAGGATAATAATGAAAATGTATATCTATAAGATCATTTTGAGGTGTTTCACTTATGAATAGATGAAATTGGGGCATATATGAACCATATGTGTAATTTAACTACTTTCTATAATTGTAAAAAAAAAGTTATTGTAGACTATAGTGACAGCCTATTTATTTCATGGAGTATATCTATCAAATTGTTTCCAAATATCATGTATTTTTAGGAATTATAGATGTTGGATGTGTCATCAGGTGCCCGGGGGTCTGTTTCAAGAGGAAAAACCTAGTGTTGGGACATCAAATATTTTCATATATTCCAACAGGTAACTGATGGATTGGTATGAAGTTACCATTGTAGGTGGGAAGTAACACAATAGAATCAGGTGGGCCATCAAGTGACGAGTGACACTGAACATAGTGCATATTGGTGGTCGAGTACCTGATGGATGGGTTAATGGAACCCGATGGGTACATGTTATTATTTTATATTCCAATTAAATTATATTAAATGATTAATTTTATTTAGATTATAACATTATATCCCATTATCAATTACTCCAGTTTAAGGCCTCCTCCCCCTATCCAATTTCTCTCCCTCTCGAAGACCGTATTACCCTTGTTAATCAATTGATTTGTGTGCTATTTTTTCCGGTATATCACTTATAGTAAATAAATCACCCCCCTTCCATCAAATTTTTTTCATCCACTAAATAAACATATTTTATCATTTATTTCCAAATTTTATGTATTTTTTAGGTTTCTCTATTTCTATTAGTGGAACCCAAATACGAGTTTTTTCATTATTCATAAGATTACTATTGGAAAATTTTTTATATGATTTTCTAATGAGAGATCCTTTTAATCCCATTATAATTCCTATGACTAGTTTAATTTCTAATTATATTGTAGAATGATTATTTTTACTTACTTTTATCTTGAATTTAGCTGAAATTCTTGAATTAAAACTATTTACATATTAAGGTGACTTTTTGTTCATGTTTTTTACATAGAGATTTATGATTTTATATACTAGAAAAGGTATAATATATTAATTATATAAATTGACCCTCACTTATTTTAAAAAAAATAACATATTAAGATTCATGCTTGATGTGCACTATAACATGATTTGGCCTTGGTGGAGGTGAATTAGGCCAGGGATGATCTAGAATTGTATCAATGACTTAATTCATTTTATTTATTGATTTTTGGAATTGTATAAAAATGATATAAAATTATTGAAAATTCTTAAAAACTTTATTTCTTGGTGTACCTAACCTATATATAATGAAATATTAGGTTACATGAGATGGGATCAATGTTCATGGGTTTTAAATGTACAGTATTTTGATTTTTTTCTTATGTATTCTGATTTGGGTATAGATTTATGATTTATTTTTTTCCTATACTGAGGTGGATAGATTGAATGTAGATTCAAAAATAATTTTTTTCATGTAATAATCACAGTAATATTTGTGAAACCCTATTTAACCAACTCATGGATATTTAATTTTTCCTAAAACATATGATCTTCGGTTATGTGGACCTACATGGTATTATACATGACCTGATAGTGGGTAGGTCAGGCTAGAATCAAGTTAATATAAAGTAAACTTGCATAATTGTGTGAGTTTTTAGTGTAGAGTATAATGAACTAGTTATTTATTACCCTAAATTTTGATATCTAGACCAATGATAAAATTGTGATATAATCCATTCTCTTGGAATTGTAGATACACAAGACCAAGATAACCTCTCGTTGAGTGTGAGGAGGGAAAGGCTGATCATTCCACAACAATAGTGGAGTTGAATATGACTATTACTCCTATTTATTTAATATATTAGTAGTTTTGAGAGATTATATGTCCTATATTATGGTATATGTGGATTAGGGGATATATGTATAATTCAAAAGTGACAAACCTGACTGGGGAGTTCATGATAATACATCCACTAATATTTTTAGATGACATTAGGCCATAGGATAATTATTTTTGGATGGACTATTTTAATACTTATTTGATCATCTTGATGTATCTATTGAGACATTTGTGTATCAAGTCACATAAATTCATCGAGGATCAATGGTGAGCTTGTGGGATGTCTTGGTATTAGGAAGCCAATATGTAGGGCAAACAAATAATATTTTTAGAAAATATTTTCCAATAATTTCTTATAAGTTAATTTGAGAGATGATTGAGAAAGAGAGTTCATGAATCTAGTTTGTGAAGGAATATTAGTGATAGATTACTACACCTTCTTTACTAATCTATAATATTTTTCACCGATAATAATGGTTGATGTGAATTAAAATATCAGGAAATTTGAGAATGTACAAATGAAATTTATTTAATCATAAGTGAATATCATCCCCTTGAAATTCTTCTCCAAGGTCAAGAATCTATCTCTTGTGAAAAAGAGGGAAAATATAGAATGTATATAATTTGGGAAGTATGCTTCTTATTCCAAGTACGGGAGTGGGTTTTCAGGTAGTATTAAGTTGATGTATGTGGAGCCCCTATAAGGTGGAGACAGGTAGGTAAATTAGGTAAGTGATTTATTTCTTCCAATGAGGGGGATATCCTCGGTGTAGTTCCACCATTGTAGTCATCCCGAATCTTTTCAATCAGATGAGATAGACATACAAAGTACCACTACTCATACAGGGATATGGGAGACCTCTATAGGTTCTACAGAATAGTTCCATGTTGAGAAGGAGTCTTGAGATTAGTTTTGAATTAGCGTTTAAGAGTAGGAACAAGCTTTCAATATTAATATGATATTTTGAGGTACATTAGTTTTTTGGGTCACGATAGAGGGAGTGGTTCCAATTGGTAGTAAAAAAAATATAGTTGGATAATTCCCCTCAAGGGAGTCAAGCATCAAGAGCTCTGGTTCAGGGTTTATGATAGCTACACTCCATTAAGATGACACCTGCTATGCAAAATCGGGATCCACAAACAGTTTGAGGTATGGATCCTATTGTGTTTTCGTTATACTTTGTATTATTCAATGTTGGTTCTTCACACTTAGTCACATATTATAATCTAGTTAATGATATAATTATTTCTCTATAATATCTCAACTATATGATTTTTATCGATATGATTTTAGGGTTGTGATCAGAGGGAATATAGAGGTGTCCAATGTGAAGGTTTTGAACATAGTGGAAGCACATATCAGGCGGTTTCCAACAGATATTCTTATCATAAAAATTAATATTCATTGATTTACCTGATAAAGGATATCATGACCATCTTATTTAAATTAAATACTAATTGATTACTATACTAAAACCAATAATATATGATCATCACATATAATATAAATTTAATTTTATTAGATAAATAAAGACATTGAGTTGAATTTAATTATACATTATTGAATTTTTAGACTACTTCTTGTCATTCGATAAATATTATGAGAGGATTAAAGTGTAGAATCACTCCAATAGTTTTCCACAAGTTCACATAAAACCTTTAAATATAACTAGATATATCCCCATGTTCTTGGACAGTTGATCCTAATGTTCCATAATTTATTGATACTAACCATGAGAATCCTTTCAGGTGCAAGGACTCTTCTTGATATATCTAAACTCATGATAGGGTGGATGATTATCACATTATATTCTTGAGAGTGTATAAAATCTCTCTAAGGATTGAGATAATTCCCATTAATCATTGGTTGTGCACAAAAATGACTGGTTTTTTAAATGACATAAATGAGTTTAAATTTAGCTAATGTTCAACAAATAATAATTTCATATGATCCATTACTATTATTATTTATCTATCTTTGAATAATGCCATGTCTAAATAATAATATTGTTATAATATACTCCACATGAACTAAACACAAAGATAAAATAAATATTATTCCCATGGATATATTAATTGATACTTATTTAAATAATATTTCATATAAAATTTTTCTTCTAACCATTAAACTAGATCCACCAACCCCCTACTTATTTAGCGATCCATTGATAGTGAATATTTATTTAGTAAATAAATGACACTATATTATTCTCTAATAAATAAATAAATATTATATTAATATAACCAGTTTATTAATATTTATTAAATATTCATATGATCAAATAAATAAATATGTATTACGTTGCGAATGAAATATAAGAACCAGATACTTTATATTATCATATTTAATAATTACCTATAAAATTAATAATTATTTAATAATCAAATTATAAAATATTGTATCAAATTACTGGTGAAGTTATATATGTTATTCAATAAACATGAATAATTATGAAAACACATGTGGATATAAAATTTACTCAACAAATTTAATTCATATAAAATTTAATTAAGGTTCTAAATACACATAGGGAGTCACCCTATAGGCCCCCTTATTAGTAAAATTAGGTATTTACACTAAAATTACATGGTTATCAACTAGAAACACACCAATAAACCCATGATGACAGAGGGTAAATTTCACAATGACGATAACTAAATATAAAAGTACACTATTTTATATAATCCATTAATCAAAATATCTCTAATTAAACATGGTGTATACTAGTATCACCTACCTATGTTCCAAGTGTCAAATTCAATGAAATTATAGAAAAGGGCATGCTAACAAAATTCCATAAACATGTACTTAATAACTTAGTCTCATTCCTATCAAAGGTCCTATGATATCGACATCCATTTCAAAATTAAAGTGATAAATCATTTTTCTCATTATTCACTAATATAATGTCAGTCTTGACACAACCAATATATCCCTCCTCACTGGGAGCATATTTTCCATGGTTATGATAAATACATCAATGTAAGTGACTCGTAATATATCTTAATAATAATATTAATGTCCATTGGAAATCATAAAAATTCATAGATTGGAACTTCCAATGACACATTTAAATGTAAATTTCATATTTATGGGTCATGTTCTCATAATCTTCTTCTGTGAAGATTATAAGGGGTGTTTAACTTGAGTAGGAGTATTAATATCCTATGGGTATTCACCCCTGATAGCCAATATATATTTCATCTCATCAAATTATAACATCTTTGTATTGAATATGTATTTAAGAATAATATCATGAAACTGCTAGGCACACATCATAATAGGGAATTTTAATGATGATTTAGTGTGGAAAGTACTCAAAGGAAATTATGACATATATTTCTCATTGAAGAAAGATCATCATGTGATAAGAAATTAATTAATATTAAATATATTTAATATTTGGGAAATATAATGTTAAAGTAGTTGGTTCTGTGGACCAAAATCTAACAAACACCCTATTTTATTAGAACGTTATTCTAAAACTCTTTGGGATGTCTCATATGTTAAAAATGCTTCTACTGATGTATCAATGCAGCTACTGAACCCAATATGATACTTGTGGCTAATTTTATTACTACGAACCCCATATTTTGATAATGTCCATAAAGAGATGATGTAACCATATATATATATATATTTATATCTATCATGCATAATATTTTATATAATTAAATTAAGATAATTTCATCTTGATTAGATTAATCTTTAACATATAATAAAAATTAAAAAAATCTTTGAAAAAAATGTTTCTAAAATTAATTTTTATGCTATATTAGAAGCTGCAACATAATCAATCTAATATAGATATAGAAACTACTAGATATAACATTCGTAACCCATGAAAATTTCATAAACTTACTTTGATTTTGGGAAAACTTATATAAAAAAAACTATTTTTCTATTCCCTAAAAATAGAATTCCCATATAACCAAATTCCAATGACTCATATAGTGTTTCTTTGACAAAAAATGTATGATAGTTTTTTCTTCTGGCATATAATGTTGTCCTTGTATTATTTGATATTTTTATTTTTATTTTCATTATGTATGACCCAGATAAAACTTGTGTACATATGATGGCATGATAGATATACTTCAATAGTTCTATTTTGAATATTTAGTCTATACATCACAATAATCCAATGTGAAACTGAAATAATTCATGAAAATTATTCGATCTTTTATTTTCAATTCCATGCCACTTTTTTACAATGACTAGGATTAAGAAAAAATTAAATCAATACCATTTGGTTAAGTCATATTTATTGAAATTATTTAGTCTTATATAACCATAAGACCAATTACTTTTTCACTTTATAGGTCAAAACATACCTAACATGGAAATCTATAGTGCTTTTACTCACCTATTGCAGACATTTGGTGACACACTCATTTAAAATGAAAGTACTATGATCATTATACTTTCTTCAACCCATAAATGGATACTTAAAACATGAATTCTATATAATATTTATTTTATGTTGTTATCATTTCTAGTTATTTAATATAAACATGATCTATAATGTTACCACATGAGAGGTGGCCTTGACATCTAATGCCTAATACAATGATAAAAATTACTATGATAAGTATATTTCAATTGAACATAGGAATGATGGATGGAGTAATGGTTTGTACTATAGAATAAGTCATAGAAATTAAACAATTTAATAATAATTTTTTTTTATTTGTAAAAAAATATACAATCCATATATATTTTCCCCCAAATACTGAGAAAAAATATCAAGTCAATAATCATCCAAAATATTGTACCCATAAATTCTGGTAAATTGATTAAATTATCGAATACAATGAATGTTTCATTAATAGATATTAGTAACTGGATATTATCAACAGGATTTTTTATTCTTATTGAATGACATATAACCTATCATGATGAAAATAAAACAATCAACATGGTTTTAACCCCCTTATGTTTCATGTGCCTCTAAAAAAATGAATCCCACTAAATCTTTTGGAGTTCTCCATTATTATGTGAACAAGTGTATCTAGCACTAAGATTCAATTGAATCCTTCCTTTATACCACCATCCCAATAGATATTTCCTTACCACATTTTAATTATTTGAAATAAGAAATTCCATTTCTCTTTTAGGGATGTCAATATCCTTAACAGTTATATGGTGATGAATTAGGATTCAACTTATGTTTCATTTGGCATATATTTAACTATAATGATAACACAAACAATTATTGAAATCAGAACCCCAAGATCCATGACATTAATAGACTCCCATAATAACACAACTTATATGATATCCATTAGTAATTTTTTTGAAATATGTTAATTTTTTATGTTTTTATTTTATGAATTATTCAGGAAATGGAATCATGGAAGGCTTATAATTTTTAATCCTTAATCAATATACACTTTAATATCACTATATCTATGATGTGAATAATGTTTTGGGAGTTTAGGAAAACATTAAATATAAATTTAATGATCTATGAATACTTGGTTAAGATATTTTCCACCATATAATAATGGAGGATCCAATATATTTTACCAAGTGAATTCATTACTTTCATCTATAATTTGTAAAATTTATTAAATTAATTTAATGAATTATATAATTATAACTCTTACTTCACCTTTGAATTTTTTTATGTTGTAGAGATAAATAAATTCAAAATTATTTGTATCACACAATTATTTCTAAATATTTATTTTTCAAAAAGTCAACAACTATGAATTTCGACAACACCTAATTTTTTTTTGTTCAAAAGTATCTAAATTATATTTTGAGGGTATCTTTTGTAACACTCTTTAGATTAAAATAATATTTAATTCTAATACAATAAATAGTTATGAATATTATAATTTGTATTCATTACATATTCCCAATATTCTACATTAATAATTATAGTGTTAATCAACTATTAATTTACTGTATAAGACAATATCAACATTAATTTGAATATAATTACTTCTCATTATGTCTAAAACAACACTATGATAAATGCATAGATAATGAATAATAAAAAATTATTTCAACTATTTTCTATCCACTAGGAAGATAGATTTTTTGAAATTCTCATAGATAGAATAACAATTTTTATCATCTAAGATAACTCATATTTTGTTCTAAAAGTAATGCGATTCTCATAATTAACATAGGTTCCTAAACTCATAAAAGAGTACAACATAATTCTAGTAATGTTAAAATCATAGTATCAGTATTTAAAGATTATAATTATTACCTAAAAATTATAACAGAATAATTAAAATATATGATCAATATATTTTAAATATATTAAAAATGTTTTGTTTCCTTCAATTTATTATAATTATATTTTAAATATCCCTTTCCGTCCAAATGAGAAATAAATAGCCATATATTATCTTCACAACCTCTGAATATGTTCTCTCCATGAATAAAGTTTTAATGAAATTATTTAATAGAAAATATTTCAAAAAAATCCATATTTTTTTTAAAAATTTTCAATATAAGTGTTATGAAACCATGTTCCCCATAACACTGGTTTACATAGTGAAGCAACATCAAAATATTTCTTTTTTATTCATATGTTTTATTCATCTCATAATACTAGATGAATAAATGGAACTTAAAAGGTATGTATGATAATATGTGATTAATGTAAAATTTATAATATATATGGAATCCAATATTTTCTATGATATCAGTGTATATAATTATATTGAATAAAAGATCAACAGATAAGTGCATTCTTCTAGTTTACACTTATATAGTGTAGTGAACGTTTCATTTTTCTTAATACTTTATTTTATGATTATGAAGGGATATATTATGAGATATAAAGGTATTGGCATCCATGTAATTATATTGAATTATCATTTCAATGAAAATAACTGAATTCATGATATAATTGAGAGTAGGGGTCTCACCATGTAGCTACTATAGGAATACTTTTCACCTTAACCTTATCGTAGATGTTTCTAAACTAGTACATAGATATCTATCACATTATATTAATTTATTTATAGTACTTTTGTGAATTAAACAACTACATTTCACTTGAAAATGTAATATTTAGGATATTGGATTTCTCTGAAAAATAATTATGTTACGATGATTTTTATTTAAATACTCAATATATATATATTTTATTTTTTTTCTCGATTACCAAAAATATTTATAATAAAATAAATTTATTTATATCTTACTTTGTTATAAAAAAAACTACTATTCCTCGCCATTAGCTTAATATTATCCTATCAAATCAACATTCTTGTGGAAAGGGTTTCTATTTCACTTATTATAACTAATTCTTGAGTTTGGTAAGATATTTAAAGGGTTTTTGGTACACATAATTTTATAAATACATCAACAGAAAGTTCCACGATCCATTGAGTGGATTCCCAGATCAAAAAATATGATACATTGATTTTCTCAATAATTACTTACTAGTTAAACAATCTTTTATTTAATTATTTTCATAAACTAGGTTATTTAAAACCCAAAATCAAGATAAAATTCCAAAATAATTATAAATGACCCAAACATAGGTCGATCATGCACTTTGAACTATGGTTCAATGTTAAAAAAGTAGTGGAAGGCTATACCATCATAATATTTTGATTGAGGGATTTTAATATTTTATGTTTAAATTACCCATTTTTTATTTTTACATATATCTTAATATTAAAAAGAATTTTAATTAAGTGATTAAATATGTTTTATATAAAATTTATGAATAATCTAATTTATTTTAATTTTATCCTAAATTATTATTAAATTATTTATTTATATATCCCGATAAAGCATCGACTATGAGATTAACTCTATAACATGATATACATAAAATAATAAAATAGTTATGATCATTAGAATTTTATAAAATTTTGTTTGTATTATTGATGATAAACTAACCCTCATACCTAGAGTAATAACACATTGAACCAGAATTTGGGTCATTCTTCAATATTCCACTTTTTCTCATATATATCTCCAAGATTGGTTTCACCTCGCATGGGATCCCCATACATTATAAAATATTTACTCACACATATGTGAGGGGAACTTAAGTATTGGTTAAGGGGTTTATATAAAATAAATTACAGGCACACATACCCTTATATTATGATAGAAGGTGAAGTCATGCAAGATATTGTTTTAATTTAATAAAATATTAAAAAATGGAATAATAAAAAATTAAATGAATCCATTCACATATATAGGTTCAGTTAAAACTCAAAATCTTCCATAAACATCAAATTAAAAAAATGTAAACTAACTAGATTTCACATATATAAATTTATTATTTTTTAAAATTATCAAGCTTGAATTAATTCAATCAATTAATTAATTATTTTTTTTAATATACATCTAAATTCTCTTAGAGTTTCCTTTGGTATTATTCTTAAATAAATAAAATTAATTACACAAGGATTAAAAATGAAAAATATTTATCACAACTACTTGAGACTGTGTATGGTCTCTTATTATGTATTTAATGTGGCATGTGACATACACATCATGTCATGTATTATTTAATGTATAGTTTTCAAAGAAATAAATTCATCATTTTTAAGTCAAAATTCACATTTAGTATTTGTGATGTGTATAATATTAATTCATGTATTAAATATGGTGTAATAGATAACCATAAATAACATATAGTTAGTAATATATGTAGTAACTAATTAGGAATATAAAATTCTATAAAATTTTATACCCGAAATCTACACCAGAAAAATACCAGGTTAATCAATATATTTTCATCATTAAATTTTCTCTCAAATAATTAATCCCCACTTTTATAGAATATAATTTGTATAATCTTTGTAGATAATTAACTATTATATGCAATATACAACCAACTATACTCTATGTGATGGTCTTTGTGATACACACTAAGGTACTCAGTGTTTACACTAGCCATAAATACAAATATAATGCAGAACATATATACCAATTACATGTCATGTGACCTCCATATTGTTTGGCCACTAGTCCCTCATATCCAGTATTAAATACATAGACCACTTTGACCATGTGTATTTTGGGAATTTCATTGGAAATTAATAAAGACTGTATGGTATATATTATTATTACACATCATGTAATCAAGTAAACTATTTTCTAAGATGGCCAGGTAAAAATGTTGTGTGTGTTAATACATTATGCATGAATTTACTACACTCAAACCTGAATCACTCAAAGTTCATTATTATGTAGTGTACATGGGTGAACAATGTTTTCCAATTGGCTACTTTCCATATAGTTTATATTATCCACACAAACCTGTTTCACCTAATAATGGTGTATTTGAGTGTTTAGTTATGTATTTTTAAACATTTCATTATAATATGATCAAGAACGAAGAAAGAGAAGATATTACTTATCTATTTGAATTTAAAGAAAGAAATCCAGAAATGAAAACTAATGAAAAATTCAAATCACTAATAAATTATTAATTCAAAATTATAAATTAATTATGTGATTGAAATGATATCAATTAAAGGCTTTATGTGTAGAACAAGAATCTATTGGAAATTTGAAAACACATCATTATTTCATACTAAATTAATAATTGAAGATTTACATAATAGCCAATTTCATAACAAAATAAATTAAATTAAAGGTTAATTTTATATTATGATAGAATCAAGAAGACATTATCATCACATATAATTTATATTTAATTTATTTTGATAAAGAAATACATTGTGTTGAATTTAATTGTATTTTTTACAAATCATTAGACCACTTATTAGCATTCTATTGTTGTAATGAGATTATTAAAATGTAGAATCACTATATAGGTGGTCCACAAGTTCACCAAAAACCTCAAAAAGTTTCTATAGAAATACATGGTTGTTAGTGTGTAATATTTTGATTCTTACATCGTTTATTGAAAATTAATAAAATAATCACTTACGGTGGAAGGAATATTATTTACTTGTCTAGCCTCGAATGATTAATGGGGGATGACTTCTCTCCATTAGTGAGGGAATTCTATGTGAAATGATATCTAGGGAATGATATAATTCACTATAGTAATTTTTTGTACACAACAAAAAAAGTATTTAGACATGATATAATCATGTTTACAAATAGCATGGGTTATACAAAAAATAATTAAACATTAGTATCATTATTATTTTTTCATAATCCTCAGTGACCCCGATTTCATAATAATAATTATGTTGATAATAATAATAATAATAATTATTATTATTATTATTAATTGAGTTGTGAAAAACATGTAGATAAAATAAATATTATTTCCATTAATAAATAAATTTATATTAATTCAAATAATATTTTGTACAATATTTCTCATGAGAGAATTAAACTCAAATACTCTTTATTATTTATCAAACCTTATATAATGACTATTTATTTAATAAATAAATATATCTATAGTAATTGATAATAAATAAACCAATATTATATTCAAAAAACCATTGAATAAATATTTTATTAAATATTCACATAGACAAATAATTAAATACTTGTTACATTATGAAAAAACATATTAACAAATATTATATATTCATATAATTATTAATTACCTTGTGAAATCAAATTTTATTTAATATTAAAATCATAAAATATTCTATTGATACACTAATTAATGAATACACGCAATCAAATAGGAATAAATAATTATTAAATCATGTAAATGAATAATATTTATTGAATCTATTAATTTCATATATAATTTAATTTAGGTTCCAAATACAATTAATGTGTGACAATATAGGCCCATTTCTCAATGTAATTATGCTGTTAAACCTCACTTCCAAAGTAAGAATCTTGATATACCCTAAGGAACCCCTATATATATAGGTTGACTGTCAGATAAATAATTGCATATGAACCTAAACTATGCAATATATTCACCTTATCATGGTTTATCTAATGAAGAAGATTGTATGCTAGCATCAACAACCAATATATTAATGTCCCATTTTTTGATTATCTCAAAATTAACATGCCTAGTAAACAACATGGTCATGGACTTAATGAGGTAGTTTCATTACCATAAATGGTCATGGGATATCAACTCTCATTAATGAACAAAATTGACAAATCATTTCTCACATTAGTTATTTATTCAATATTACCCATGACACACTGAACATATCCATCCTCACCATAAGAATATTTCATCATGTATTTCCTTAGTAAATCAATGTAAATGAAACATAATATAAATTAATTAGATACGTAAAGTCTAATTATCATTACACACATCTATATATATGAAAATCTAATGGAAAATATAAATGTAGATTTCCTACTTGTGTGTAATGTTCTCATAATCTCTTACTCTGAAGACCATCATGGTTGTATATTATGAGAATCCATATCAAATCCATATTAATATTCACCCATGATATTCTATATCATTCTCTACATACTAGGTGATATTTGTTTTAATATAAAATACATATTTATGAATATTTTTATTTAATTCTAGGTTCTCATCATATAAGGTAACTACTATAACCTTTTAGTATGAAAAGTACACTATATAAATTATCATATAGACGTCACAAATGAGAACAATCATTATGTGATGAGAAATTAATTAATATTAAACCTCTTAAATATTATTTTAATCAAATTTTAAAAAAAATAGGTTCTAGAGAAACAACTCAAACATATAGTGTTCTTTTGTGATCAGTGGATAATGTATTACCTTTTATTTCTTTATATTGTAGATGTCATGTTTCAATGTGATCTTATAGATGAATTAATTTACATTGTATCAAGTATAAATGAACTACCACCATTTGTAGGTATCATTCAAATCTTTATAGGGTTATATTTATATCCACATCGATTAGAAATATTTGTAAGAAGGTCAATCAATGCCTAGTAATCATTAGGTATGGGTACTCATTACATAATTACCTAGATCTGTTCTATGTCATTACATGATACATGAGATAGTCATTTACCCTTATTTTTATCTGTTATAGGATTTACTCCTTGATTGTTTCTTATGATTTCTATCCTAGATGTAAATTTAGTTTATGATAAAGCTTATACCAAGAGGATCCCTTAGGGTTCCCCTTCACTATTCACAAAAATGTGGACAACCTTTTTTTGTTTTTTTATAGATTATTTGTGATTGAACAATATGAAATTTATGAACTAGGATCATATTCCTCTTATTAGTTAATTGTTTTTATTAATTTAGTTGATCCAACTAACTCTCCAATATTTAAATGAGGTTGGTTTATTATCATCTATTAGTGAGGCCCTCAGATGTACCTCATACAACTTTTAGGAGTATGTATATATTTTGTGAGTATCATCAAATTTTGGATGGGTTAATCAAGTGAATTTTTGTCACGTTAAGTGTGAACATGCTTAACGGGAGTTAAATCCAAAATATAGGTGTAAATATGTGATCTAAACATTTTAAAAAACTATTCACTGAGAGTATTTAGATTCATTAAAATATTATGTTCAAATATTTTCATCTTGGTCCCATTTAGACATTAATATTAATTTATATTTACATAATATTTTAAGAAATATCAAGAGTGTCCAACCCCTCTCTTATAAAAGGAAACCACTTCATCTCATTTAGTCACACTTAAAAACCCATTTAGTGACATAAATACCTAATAAAAGTATATCCTATAATATATAACCTCGTTATATAGGTCTCTATTTATGAATATTATAAATTTTATGGGGATTAATTTTTTAAATAATGGATACTTTCCAAAGAGAAGGTATAGGTTTTAATCGTATGTCTTAATTTTATTTTCTCTTCAACATTATTAAAATATTCTTAAAACATGATAATATAATACCAAAATTATTATAAATATAATTATATGTTTTAATGTTCATCTAATAACAAATCTCAATCTCCAACCTCCATCAATTGGTAGAGTAAGTAATTATTCATGTGTACAATGGATAATTACCTCGTAAACATATATAATTTGTTTTCCATCACCACCGTTCATGATTGGTTAAAATGATGGATTTAATGTATATATATTATATTCATAAAACATTAAAAATAATGTAAATATCACATATCATTTAATTTTAATCCATTTAATTCAATGAAAAATGATAAAACCATTCTTGAATAGGTGCGGACTACGGCCTCCATAGGGAAATGTTATTCTTTCTTTATCACCAAATCACATAGATAATATATATTTATATTTAGAAATGAAATATTATATATATGACATTATTATTATTATATAATTATAAAATAACACTTACCAAATTTCCATAATGATTGTTGGAAATTGGAATCATTTCTCATGAGAACGTACGAGCTATCATCCAACTGATTGTAATGTAGGTCAATTTCCATAACTATATTTAAAGGTTAGATTTAAAAATATATGTGATGTGAAAAAATTATAACTATTTAATTATTATTATTCTGAATATTATATAATAATTACTACATTTACAATGGTCAACACAACGAATATGTTTTAAAAATTATGAACCAAACACCCCAAAAATACCTGATGCAGATTTAACCATGTATATTGATAAATATGTAATAAAAATATTTGAAATATATTTTTTTGGATAATTTATTACACCTTTAAAATTTTATTAAGAGATCAAATAATTTATTTAAATTTATTATATGTTAGTCAAATGGAATACATGGAATGGTTGGACACTAGGTAAGGGATTTCATACCAACTCTCAGTTATTAAGGCATATTTTATTACTATGCACATAATTTAATTTATATGGTGTATATGATTACCATTTTATATGTTATACCATGAATATTTTATAATTCATGGTATTTTATATTTCAAATTTTAATTATTTCATCCATGGGAATTTGACACGAAAATTTCCACGTGGTAAAGGGTTTCTTAACTAAATTTTCATTTATTGGGTTATAAATCATTTTTATTAAAAAATTTCATTAAATGATTTTGTTTGAAATGCTATATAAATTAGAATATTATATATTTCCAATAATTATTTAGACATAAATGATTTACTCCTAATCTCTCCACTGGTTGATTATCAATTAAATGAATTTATCTTTCTAAGGATTATTCATCTCAAATTCTCTTTCTTTGGAAAATATGTTGATATTATGCACCAAACATATTTTATGATGTTTATATATTGACCCTTTTATATTATTTATAATTAGTACCATTATTATAATTATATTTGATGTTTTATTTTATGTTCTTATTTCACAAAGAATATGATTGAAAAGATACCAAAGTCATAGAGGATTTTTGTTACACTATCATTTCTTTTTAGGATCATTTATGTTCAAGGTTCCTTTTGGGAAATAATATGATCTTATTTTCATAAAAAAATATATTTTATTCTACTCCAGTTATGAAATTTCATTTTCTTTTTTAATTTCCTCGTATGCCCTTATTTATTAAAGAAACATCATGAAAGTCATTTGTAAGTGATACCGATCTTGTATCTTCTTTTAGATCAAAAATAATTTTCTTCCAAATCCATGATTTTTTTAAAAAATAAAATGAGTTATTATATATATATATTATCAATATATTTTACATAGTCTTTAACCTTCTTTTATATGGCTTTAAAAATGAATTTTCTTAGTGTTTTCCAAATGGGTATCATTAAACACCCTTTTAAAAAATGTTTGAAAAGAATTATTATTTTTAACATTTACATCATGAATGGATTTTACCACCATCATAACCATTATTTTATTGTATTCATAATTTATATTTTTATGAAGTTATTTTCATGTAAAGTGGGTTTCAATATAATTTATAAAATTTTAGTTTTTTTAAAATTATTTTCATTGTGAAAAGGTTATTTTCCTCTAGAATATTTTCAAATAAATTTTAATGGTATTTACATTCCTAAATGAAAAAAATCCTTGATGTTATAAATGATCCACATGGGATATTTTATAATTATACCATCCTCATTCATCCTCTAAAAGGATTATTATTGTTTAAAATATAATTTCATGGAATCTGTTTCTTTTCCACAGATTAATCATGTGATGAAAGCAATGCTCCATTTAACATATATATTGACAATATATTTTCATACTATTGTAACATTTGTTTTATTTTTATCTTTCATATAATATGTCATTTTTTTTAAAGAAACATAATTTCCCCCTTTTCATTGTGATTGATGTTTTGAAAATGTTTTTTAAAATAAAATGCTTTTTGAATATCTGAAAATGCTTTCTTATGGGTGAAAATATTCTTTTGAAAACTACAATATTTTATGCGTAAAGATTATGTTATGGTTATTGGGATATATTTATGATGATGAGTGGTTTAGTTATAAATTTTTTTTGGTTGAGTCCTTATAGATCTTCAACTCATTTGGGTAAAATGTTACAGTTACCAAATTAGTTTTCTTCTAATAGATTAAGGGAATTTATAATGATGGGTATTAAATGTGTAGTTTTTAATGTTATAAATTTTATAAGAGTAATAGAAAATTGATTTCTAAAGATCATATATGATTTATCTATTATTATTATGGGTTTTCATAGAAATTTTATCAGTTAAAAAGGTAAGCTAGTGATTTTATATTTAAACAATAGTATTTCCAACTTCATATGGGTGAAAAGATATGGGATTATAATGATTCCATTAATCGAGGTTGACATCACATGGATCATGATTATTGATTACTATTACTCTAGACTTTTATAAAGTTGTATTCCATGATTCAGTCTTTATGATCCATGTATTGAAGTGTATGAATTCTCTTATACTATTTCCATATACATTGATTATGACATCATACCCTTATGATAATATAATTCTTATTGATAACACTCAATTGTTAATTCTTTTGTTTAACATTACTTAGAATTTGATCACAACCTTCTTATGTCCGCTTTCCCCAAGGTTATGAAGAATGGTTTAAGTCTAGAAAGGATTCATATGTGAATAATTTTATGGGGTATATTGCAGTCTTAATTTAGAATATGAAAAGATGAGTATAGTAGGATATGATGTTGATATTCTTGAACTAGTTGTTATAAATCAAATTTTTTATGATTTTTTCCTAATTCTCTGAAACTCTAAAACTAAAATGTTCTTGGGAATGTAAGTGATACAATATTTCCTTTTTATGTTTCTTGTTTTGGTTGGAAAAAAATGGGTTACGTTTATCAGTATCAAGTCTACAAAATTTTTTGTACATGTTTTACCACTGAATCTGGGAGTTCATGTTCAGGAATGTTATAATTGGTTTCAGAGTAGGTTTTAGATAATTGTGTTGATTACTATGTTATCATGTGAGGCTATCTTAAGATTTATGTTTCCCATCACGAGTTTATATGTTTAAGGATGATCATAAGATCAATGTATTAGAAACCCCATTTAGGTATTATGTGATGAAATTTTATGGTGACTAATGATATTTTAGGAGATGTTTTATTAGTTTAACATTAATTATTATTTCAAAATAATGATTTTACTGTATTGGGGATGCAAAATTAATGGTATGATATAACATTTTAGGTTAAAATATCCATAATTATTACATTCTTAAGGTTATTTTGGATATGAGCTAATTTATTTATATAAATGATTGGAACATATTCAAGATTATGTGATTAAAAAATATACATTTTTATAAGGTATTAATAGTGATTTATGTTATTTGGAGATAAATGTTAAATTTATCTTGGAAGAATATGTGACCAAATCCTTTTTATTTATTTTTTTCAATCCTATATTGTTAAAAGTTAATGAATGTTAAGGATATTTATTTATGTAATGATTTAGTTTGAAATTATGGTATTGTATTTGAATCATAGAGATTAATGTATTATTTCTTCGTATTAAGGTTTATTAATCTTGGTAATTATCTGAAAATGTTGTAAATTTTCTGGTTTTAGATAATTTATAAATATAGGTGGAATAAATTATTTTCATTTGAAATATTATAATATTATTCTATTTCTTTAGGCATGTAAAATTCATATTGAATCCTTATAATTTGGTGAAAAAGATGAGATTGTGTTGGAAATTAATTGATGGTTGAAGTTGTACTTGGAAATTAAATATATTTTCATTATGTTCTTAGTCTAAATGGTAAATTACTTCCACAATTATAGTAAAAAGATACTTAACTAAAAACATTTATCATATTACCTTAACTTCTAATGAATTGGTAGGTTTTTTCATACCACTTTGGTTTATGGTTTTATTATAATTAACCTTCTCATGATCATTGATTTCTTTATGAACAATGATCTCTATCATTATCCATCTTTATTTGGATATTTATTTTTAATTACATGTCCATATATTCAATTCCCACTAATATTCTTCTATTTTTAATCCTATTATGTGAATTTTATATGACCATCATATAGTCCCTTTCCCTCTTCTCAAGAGAATGTTTAATTAAAACATTTTATGATATAGGATTTCAATAATGGTATTTTGAAAAGAATCCCCTTAGTTACTGAGTCAAAATTAAAATTTTTATAATTAAATTAATTAAATATGGGGAATATAATATCCCTCAATTTTAAAAGAAAGATTTTTTTTCATTGAATAAAAAATACATGTCATTGAGATTAAACGAACCCTATAATATTATTTTTTTAAATGTTAACATTATACCCTGGTCGATGAATTGGAGAATATGAATAATATTAACCTAATTTTTAAATATATAAATATATTTGTATTAATAAATAAAAATTTATGAATTAATACTTATTAAATAATCAATTAATTTGTAGTAAAATCAATTTATTCATAAAAAATATGATTACTTCAAAAAGAGATTTTTATAACATTTCATGAGATATTATTATAATTGGTTTTAGAAACATTTTTAAAAACATATTTCATTAAATGAAATTAATTTTTGAAATCATAATGTCAATATTATCATATTATAAATTTTTATTAATTATTTTGAAAGAATTGATTTTTTAGAGAATAGTTAAAATGCAAATTTTTATTCAAAAATGTGTTGTTATTTATATTATCTGTAAGGAAAAATTATATATTGTACCTTTTAAAAAAATATAAATATTTAATTATGTATTATAATAATAAAATTATTGATTTTAAAATTATTTCTATAAAAAGTTTTAGTATAAAATCATTTTATTATTAAAATTGGTATTTTTTTAAAAAAATTATTTTCCATTGCATTTTTTAAAAATAAATTAATATTAAATTCTCCCACTCATGTATTGTTAATTTTAAAAAATAGATTACCTATTTTTAATTTTTTTTCCAAATATATTAAATATTTACCTTTATTTTTAGAACATTATGAAGTATAACATTTGTAATTTTTGTTACGAGGGTAAGATTAAATCAAATAAATAAGGTTAAAAATAATATCACAAGGACTATAAAATGTTTACTACACACGAATTAATTTTATATGAAATAAAATTCATCCAAAATCATCCAATATATGGTTACATGAATTTTTTCTATTTGGATGTTATTATAACCTTTATAATATTTTATGTAACTAAAAGTAAAAATTGTTACACACTTGTTTTTAATTAATATAAATTATTTAATATGGGGATAACCAAAGGAAATGTTATGTTATAAGTATTATTTTGAATCATTATTGAAATATATTAATCATTCTATTTTTATTTAATTTTTAGTGAAAAAATAATTATCATAAATGATTACACACTCCTGATGTAAAAATTATTAAATTAATGGAAAATAACATAAATGATATTAAAAATATTAAATATAGTAAACATTGAAATAAATAATGTGATGCATTAATTTTATAGATATAAATAATGTGTTAGGGTTTAATTAAAATATTTTATTTTAATATTATTTCATTTTTTTATGTTATAAAATTAAAAATAAATGAATATTTCTAAAACTGATATTATTGATATTTTATGAAAATAATATTTTATTAAAAGATATAAAATTCTTAAAAATAATATATAACCGAAAATGATTAGTTTATGGTTTAAATTATTTAAAATTTTACATATATGGTCTTTTATTCCAATTATATTAACAATTATGACCCTCAATGAGTAAAAACCCTTGTTGTGATAGTTAGTGTGAAAAGGGATAATGGGTGGGATAATACAAAAATATAAGCATAGAAATGTTATTTAAACTTAAAAAAATATTTTAAAAGACTATTTTGAAAAATCCTTATATTTTATAAGATTATTATCAATTTTTATCCATTTTAACATCAAAAATAATTTAAATTAATGTAATATTTGAATAAATTCGAAGAGTGTCCCTCCCCTCTCTTATAAAAAGACACCACTTATTGTCAATTATTCACTCTTAATTGTTTTAAGAAAATACATGATTAAATGACTTATTATATTCCCTAAAATTAATCTAGATCTATTTTATTAGTTATAATAAAAACCATAGAGGGTTTAATTTCTTAATCTATGGAAACATTCTAAAGAAGAGGTATAGTTTTAACCGTATGTTTTGGTTTTATTTTTTATTCCATGTCCTTCAAGTATTTTTAAACCATGATAAAATAAAAACATAATATTATATATATTTTTATATGTTATTATTTCAGTTTAAAAACCTATATCCATCTCCAACATCATCAAATGGGAGATGAATTCATTATTCATGCGTACGATGGACTACCGCCTCACAACCCAATGTAATCCATTTTCCATCACAACCACTCACAGATGGTTATAATGATAGATTAAATGTATATATATGATAAAAATAAAATATTTATCATTATTAAAAGATAATATATCATTTAATTTTTAACCATTCCATTCAATGAAAAATGATAATGTCGTTATTGAGTATGTGTGGACTACCACCTCCTTGAAGCATGTAATTCATTTTTCATAACCACATCACAATGATGATATATATATATATAATTATATTTAAAGAAGTAATATGATATTTATGATATTTTTATTAATATTAAAATATAAAATGATACATTAATTCTTTCTATAATTATCACGGAAAAATTGAGTTGTTACTCATGCGTATGTACGACCTACCATCTCCATGGTTATAACATAGTTCATTTTTCATAACTATATTTGATGATTATATTTAAAAATAAAATTGATTCATAATAATAATAATAATTTCATTTTAATTATTCTTTATATGATGTAACAATGAATTATTTGACCACATTCATCACACCAAAGCAATTTAGAAATTTATGAACCAAACATCCTCAAAATACCCAATGTGGATTTAACCGAGTAAGTGATTAAATATTTCATTAAAATAAATAATACAAATTTTATTTGGGATATGTTTTAAAACTAAAAATATTATTAATATAAAAAATAATTTATACAATTTTATAATGAAAGATTTAAATGATATACATGGATAGACTAGACATAAGGTAAGATATTTCATCTCAATTTTCCTTATTTGAGGCATACATTATTTTTTATGAAATTAATTTCATTTAAATGGTGTATATAATGCCTCTTTTACATTTTATAACATTTATCCTTTATAATTCAAGTTATTTTGAGTTTCAAATTTTAATTATTTCATTTAAGGGTATTTTTCTTGAAAGTTACCAAGTGGTAGAGGGTTTCTTAACTCTCTCTCTCTTTGTTGTTTTATTACTTTTTTTAATTGAAATTGTTATTCCATATAATGTAGGAATTAATATCTAAAATTGTTGATTAAATGTTTTCCATTTTTGGGTGGATTCAAATTTTTTTACACATGATCTCTCCATTTATTAATTTTCAATTAAATGATATGATCTTTGTAAGGATTATTTGTCTCAAATTCTATTTCTTTGGAAAAAATGTTGATGTTATGCACCTAACATATTTTATGAGTCTTGTAAACATACCTTTGATATTTTATATCATTAATTTATTTAGTTTCATAATATTTAATTTTTCATTTTATTTTATACTTTAATAGGGCCTATAATAGAAATGTTACCAAAGTGGAAAATGATTTATGTTACAATCTCTATTATTTTAGAGATTTTTTATTTTCAAGGTTCTTTGGGTGGAAATAATATTCTCTTATTTTCATGAACCACATATGATTTAATATAATCTTGTTGTTAATTTTGGTTTATATGTTTAATTTCAAAATCTTAACTTATTAGAAAAAGAAACATCAAGAAATTCATTTATAAGTGATATTGATCTTGTATCTTCTCTTAGATCAATAATCTTTCCTTTCTATATTCATTTTTTGATAAAATATTTTAAAAAATTCTATTTTATAAAAATAAATTTTTTCATAAGGATATTTAATATGTTCTCGGGCCTTCATTCAATTATTTTTAAATGATAAATTTATTAAAAAAATTAAAATGAATCACTTTAGACTCCCTTTTACAGAATATCTAAAATATATGTTAATAAGTAAAATTTACAACAAGAATGGAATTTCATAACATCATGAATGTTATTTTCATTAAATATTAATTTATATGTTTTCAAGGTTAATTTAAAGTAAAAAATATTTCCCAATATTTTATGACTTTTTAATAATTAAAATTGATTTCAAAATTGAACTTTTATTTTCCTCTAGAGTGTTTTTCAGGATCATTTAATTATGTTTCCATTCATGATTCCAAAAATCCTTGATGTTATATATGATAAACTGGTTATATTTTGTTATGAAACCATCTTCAGTATTTATCTGGATTTAATATTATTATTTAAAACATATTTTCAAGGAACCTATTTCTTTTCCATGGGTAATCATGTTTTGAAATGAATACTATATTTTTATGTATATGGTAAAAATAAATATTCGTTCTACTATAATGTAGCACCCCTAGAAAGAGTTACATTGAATTATTATGCCTTTTTTATGTGTTTAATGTTCTTGGGATGAGTTTGGATGAGTTTGGGGGAGTTTGGAATGGTTTTAAAAATGTATGGTGTTCTTTTTAATGGTGCATGGTCTGTGCACGGTTAGGGAAAACCGTTCTAGAATCCCAAAAAAACCATGAAACTCAAGGAAGTGGGATTTACATGTTTTGTGCACGGTTTTTCTAACAATGAAGTTATGCCATGAGATATGCTTTTGATCCAGTATAATCTTCATGGTTGGCGGATGGTTTGTTAAACCGTGCGACCTAATTGTGTGGCCCATTAAAGTTGGGTTTATTTAAAATGGGGTTAGTCGGGATTTATCCTAACTCACACATTTATTCTCCTATATGATCCTTATGTGGTATTTACACTTCTCAAGGTATATGGGTGATCTCCCACTCATTTTGGAAGCATTTTGAAGGGTTTTGAAGGTGGTTTGAAGTTAGTTCCTCTCGGGTACGTCTTCTATCTTGGTTTCCCTCCTGTTATCTCTAGATCTACTCTTACCTCTCTCTTTGTTTTCTCGATCTAAATCTATTGTGTGTATATCTAGGTTTTTTGTTTCTTTAAATGGTGATTTTAAGGCTTTTTTAAGTTAGGTAAGAGGATATAGATAAATTTTGGTGGTGCATTCACCTGTTTTGTGGTGTAGTTGCTTGTGGGTTGATTTCGCGGGAACCCTAAAGGTAGGTGGCTTCTCCCTTGACTTCACTTAGTTATAATTACTGACCATGGTTAGAATTAATTTTGTTTCATTGAAATTAATCATGATAATGTTGTTCTAATCTTTTTGGAAACCCATTTGGTGATGATTTTGGGGATTTTGGGGAAAATGGGTTATTGTTGTAAAAAGGGGCTTTGTTCTGTGATTTTAAAATGTTGATTTTCAAAATTTCAGTGGTTGATTAAGAATAATGTTTTGTTAAAGTTGGTTTTAAGTAAGGATTTTGTTTTTTAAATGTGGTTGGGCATGTAATGTTGGTTAAAGGGTGTCTTCAATAATTGGGTGATTTATTGAAGTGAATTGGAATGTTTCAGAAATGATGGTGTGCTTATTGTGAGGCCTAGATGCTTTATTTTTGTTGGTTTATTAAGTGTTATGGCTTGTGTCGATTTTGTGGAAGTGGGTGGGATGTCTGGTAACATCACCGGTAAATAAGGAATATGACATTTTCATATTTATTAATATTTGTGAATAAAATGTTAATATTACATTAAAGGGAATGCTATGTTCGATGGCATACCCAATATGCAACAACGAGTTTCTTAGAAATCTTACGTTGCACACTAATAATATAATAATATTATTTTAAATGGTAGTTAATAGTTAGCCGTTGTAACAGCGGGAATGAATAGAACTAACTAAAATATGATTATATATTTTTGTTAAATATTTTAACAATTACCCAATAAATTATAGAGTCTTAAAATGCGAAATAATCCAATTTTAGGTATTAATATTCCAATATTCATTAAAAGGTAGATTAACCATCTTTTGATGGAGAAACATTTTTAAAACTACATTTTTCAATTTTATATGTTATATTTTACAAAATAAAATCCTTCTTTTGAATCGGGACATCAAAATTTACTTTGTGTAAATTTTTGTTATTTTTCCGATAAAGTTCATTTTTAAATGAATAGTGAAAATACTGTATATTAATTCAAAGCCTCCTTTTATTATAATTTATTTATATTGTTATATTATATTTTTAATTGGATTCAAAGTGTAGTAAAAATATATTTTTACCATTTAATCCAATTGTGGTCATTGGAATTAATTTCACGTGAAAATTGGACATAAACAAGTGTCAATCTTTTGATAGATATTGTTTCTTAAAAACACGCTATTTGTTTTGACAGTGGGAATTAATTATAAAAAAATAATGAAGCTTATATGTTTTAAATTTGGTAAAATGGACATCATTTTTTAATTTGGAATATCAAATTTACATTGGATAAATTTTTGGTATTTTTCTGACAAATGTTCATTTTTAATGAATAGTGAAAAATACTCCATTTTACTTCAAAATTGCTTTTTCATCAAATTTATTTATATAGTAAGATTGTAATTTTAATTGGTTTTAATGTTTAATTGAATTATTTTTTTATCACTTAATACAATTTTTTTCATTGGAAGTAATTTTACTTTTCAATTGGATGTAAAAACATGTCAATCTTTTGATAAATTTTACTTCTTAAAACCCCGTCTTTGGTTGTGACGACAATTATTTTTAAATTAATTATAGAAATTTTTCTGTTTATAATTTGGTATAATGGATTCCATATTTTTAATCATAAGGTCCAAATTAAATAATTAAGACTCTTTTGTTTTTTGGACCTTATGAATAGTAACGACGGTAATTATCTTTAATTATCGTGATTAATTAGTAATCAGGTAGTTAAGAATAATAAAATAATATCATAAAAATATAAAATGACTCCAAAATGTGTCCAAATCATCTTTTTTTAGTCATGGACGACCATGGGAATATTTTTACCTAAGTTGAGGGTCCATGGAGTCACATGGGTGTGATAGTGACATTTATGACATTATTTTTTCAAAAGGAAGAGAAATATAACAAAGGTTTGTACATCCTAAGTAAAACAATTTTAATTTTGTATAAATATATGATATCGTAGACTTTAAATAGTCATTGTAAAGATAAAAATATTTCCTACATCATGGTATTTTTTTTATTTTTAGACATTAAAAAAATAAATTTATTTATGACACCATGATGATGCAGTGATTACATCATTAATGAACTATTTAAAAAAATGAAAAGCTAAGGTAAATTCTAAGACATAAACTTGTTGAAAACCTATTTAATGGGTTTATAAAGAACCCTTATCACCTTATCCTCAAAATATATCATTGTGGGACCTTTAAAATCTGAAAAATCATTTTATAATAAAGTAACATTTCAAGACATTCCAAAAGTGACCCTCCTCCCTCTTATAAAAGGCCCCCACCTCTACCCCTTACCCACACCTCTAAATCCCTTGGATCATCATAAATCTGATAATATTATCTCTACACATATCTCTCTTACTTTTAGAAGCCTCATTTTTGGCAGAAGTCTTTCCATGGAAGCCTTTGGCTCAAATCAAAAAGAGTTACCGGATTTAGAGGTAATGTCTTCTCTCGAGTTTCTTTTTTTATTTTTCCTTCTTCACCCACCAGTATCTTCTTATTATTTGATCCCATAATAAAACCAGTATCCTCAATATACTATTATGTTTTTATGATAAATATTATACCTACACTTACACACACCTCTGTCTAATGGTTAAAGAACATATTTTTTCTGTTCGTGGCGAATTACTGCCTCATGGAAGGATGATTTTTCAATCTTCTTTTAAGACCTCTCATGGTCAAAATTATGATGGAACTATATTTATATTTGATATATTTTATATTTATGTCCTATCAATGCATCTGTAATTTATATTTATAATATACCTTTATGCTTTCCATGTTGTGCAAATGCGATAATTTCATAAGAGGAAGTGTGGACAATCGCCCCCTCAAGTGATCTGACTCGTTCATTCCAAACTTGGAATTTATAAATAATGTAATTAATGAACATGTGTTACCTATATAACATATATATTATACTATAATTATAATATATCTATGTCTAATTTAGTTTTAAAGTCAATTAATATTACTAAAAAATGAAAGTAGCGTTCATGCGTACGTACGGCCTACCGTCTCCATGAACAGTACATTTCATTTACTTTCTCCATACATTATGGAATATTATTAAATACATATATACTAGATTTATATTATATTTAAAACATCAACACAATTATGGATGTGATGTACTTATAACTATATGGAAAATTCTATTCAAACAAGTTCATTGTTGACTCATGTACCGAACATCGACAAAACGTAGATTTGAACTCACAAAATTAACTAATTATTATAACATGATAATATGTGATTTGAATTGAATAATAAACATTAATGTATTTCATTAAGAATTTATAAATTGACCAATGTTTATTATTCTGGAATATAAAGAAACGAACAAGACAAGTCAGACTTGAGGTAAGGGGATTTCTTATCTCACTTTTCATTCTGTGAGATTTCTATTATTCGTCACTTATTTATTTAATGTGGTGTATTGTGTACATACATATGATATATATTATCATGATTCTATTTATATTCATGTAATTAAGTGATTAATTTTCTTCTTATTATCTTTTGGTCATACGACTTGATTGATTAGAATGAGTACGATGTTTTTATCTCACTTTTTATTCTAGTGAGATTCATGTTATATTTGTCACGATCTCCTTTGATTTGTGTATGTACTGTAAATTATTCTACTCTTTGTGTAATATAATTTAATTTATGGGTATTTACATTAAAATTTTATGGTCCTTCTTTCATGGGGTGTATGTTTCATAAGTTACCAAATCGGTAAAGGAACCATTCACCCTCCTCTTTTTAAAAGGCTTCTTTTTGTTATGTCTTTTAATTAACATCTTCTCTTATTGGGATATGTTCTTCTATATCTATATTGATGTATATTTTATGTCCAAGTGATGAGATACCATTTTCTCTCTCATCAAATTACTTTATGAATTTTAAAGTGACGTCGTTAGGCTGTCGAATTTTTTAGGGAACTTCTTAACCCAATTTCAATTATTTGGGTTAAACTTGTACCTATTAATATGTCATCCTATGAATATGTGTGAATTATATATGATTTTTTCACACTTAATATCCAATTATATTGTCTGTATTCTTATTTTTCACACATAATTATGTAGTAGATTTATCCTTAATCAAAGGATACCGTCTTTATAAGGGATTTCGTCTGAATTTACATTCCATTAAGACTCCATTGTTGATATGCGCCAATTAACATTGATATGGTGTATATACATTCCTTTGGAATGTTATATCATGAATACCTTTACTCTCATGATATTATAATTTTTTGATTAAATGATATTCCTCAATTATTTTTATTGAAGAATCTTCTATTTGTTAAGAACTCCTTAACTAAAATATCCCCTTAATGATTTATTCTTCAGAATCATTCTTATTAATGTCCATGTTTTAAAATGGTGTTAAGGATTTATTTATATGGACATTAGTATTTTAAAATATTAATTATTTCAAAATCATCAAAGTTGTATGGGACATTTGATTCAGAAATATCTTTATTAATTGTTTTAAATGGTTTTGAAAATGGTTTGATAAAGCATTGATTATGTTATCATATTGAAATGATATATTGTGATTGATATGTGGAAATGTTATCTTTCCTTTATGATTGTTTTATGTGTTATGAATTTGTTATTGTTATTGGGAATTGTTACGTATATGGGTGGTTCCGTGATAAACCTAGGGCGGGTGAGCCCGAGATTTCTCTCCAATGCATTGGGTAACGGGAAGGAGTTAAATGCTAACGTTTCTCCGAAGAGATTTAGGGAATATAATACTATGGGTATTCCAAACGTAACCATGAGGGTTACTCCCTACGTAAGAATGTTATGAATGCCACAAGTTACCTTTATGTCTTATGAGTTTGATGAGTTATTCATAAATCTTAATATTTCATGAGGTATGTTAATGTTATTATGTTTTATGAGTAATGTATGATTTCATAGATTCTTAGGTATACATGGACTAATGTTTTCTTTCTGTATTTTTATATCCCTTACTAAGCATTTTATGCTAATCCCTTGATTTTGAAATGTTTTCCACATGACTTAAAGTGGAATAGGGTCAAGGATGGGATCAAGGAAATGTCATGATATCTAAAACATGGAACTAGACATGACTCTTTTGTTCAAGAGTTTTTATTTTGTGAAAAAAATGAAAATGAGTAGATGTGTCTACTTTGTAATCATTGAGATGTAATAGTTATGTCCTAATTCTCTAAAACTATAAACCTGAAAAGATCCTCAATGTGAATTATTCATTTAATTCAAGATTATGTAAGGTTTTAAGTCCAGGTCCTTATAGTTGGTATCAAAGGTTGGTTTAGATAAATGTAGAGGTTAGGGTATTCTTTAAGCACAAGTGACAATACCATAATGGTTAGGATTTTAGAAAGATTTATAGTTATTTTTATAAAGTGAATGATTTTAGGATAACATGAATAAGTATATCTTATTATTTACCCTCTTCATAAGATATTATATGATGAATTTACTAATATACTCACACTGAACTTTTTGGATTTAGTAAATGGTTGGATCTAGCAGGAACCAAAGTAATAGTGGATGTGAATAAAACTCTGACGGTTTTCTAAACGAGCAACTAAATTATATGGGAGAAGCAATGAGAACTCTTGTGGTTATTCTCAACCAACTATATGGATTCATGATTTGAAAAGACCTGTAAATTTCAAGGTAATTTTTTTTCATAAATTCTTTGGAATTTTATGAGTACGCAGTTTCTGACAACACCTGATTCCAAGGCCCAGTGTGCCTTGAATAAATTTCTTGAAGTTTATCTTGGGTACGTTCTTGGAATGAACGAGCGGGTTTTTCTATCTTTTGAACCGTTGCTCAGAATTGAAATCCAAGGGCACCGATAAACTCATTCCACTGGAAATTGCTTAAGGGTACCGTTACCGTAGTTTCATTTTATGCGGGTTGAAAGTTAATTTTTGGGGTTTAATCTTAAACTAAATAAAATTGTGTGGTACCGGATTTCATTTGTGAGTTGGTTATTTCCTCCCAAGTGTGGATATTTGTGAGGTGGGGCCTGCACGAGCCCCAGGATTCACCCCCCAATAACTCTCCTCAACACCCCATTAATTCCCTACTATTTCCTTTAACAAATCCTCCCTAATGGTGGAGCCTTCCTACCTCCCTCATCCCATTAAATGTTCCAATCTATTAATTTAATATCAGTGTTAAATTAATTGGCACCTCTTTGGAATTAATATGAATTGCATAACAATTTTATTATTTGGGGAGCCTATTATTTCTCTTGTTGGAAAAAATCTCTTTGGGAAAGACTCTGGAGAATTTAAGAGGTGATCCTTCATCAAAGAAGAACTCCCCCGGCGAAGAACGCAAAGAAATTCTTCCAATGACACATCTTCCTCGAACACACCTCGACGTCAAGGAGCCTACGTTGCCTATGACAATTACCCTTCCTCCATCGTTGAAGGAACGACATCGTTCTTCTGTGACGCCCATCTACCGCAATGCTCGTCTTCCGCGGATCAACGACTTACGATAAAAACTTTGAGGTAGGGGGATTTGTATATTTAATTAATGTGATTTATACTCTCGAACATGGCGTTTAATTGTTGGGGATGATTTGAACCACTAATGCGGTGGGTACGGACAAAATAACAAGCCTCGTCCAATGGATAATTTTTTCTTAATGCGCGGGGTGTTTGGAGACGATGAAACGGGACAAAAATGGAAATTTGAGGCCTTCACAGTGGAGTTCAAATCCCAAGATGACCGCAGGCACATACGAAAACAAAAATGGACCACCGGAATGACTCCGGCAGCCCGCGGAAGACCCCGACGGTGCGGGTCGCCAGCAATGGTCGGCCGCCTTGAGGTGGTGGCTCCCCGATGCACTGCCAGCCGGAGCTCACCGCAGCATCATCCGTGACGGTGAGCAGTGGATCCCACACTCGTGCAGGATCCGGGGAGTCTAGCGGCACCAGCCTGGCACCGCATTCACAGAATAGGGGGTCGTGCCCCCTGCTCGACCAGCTGGCCAAGCCAGCATACCCCCCCCCCCCACGACCGGGTCATGGTAGGTCACACGGACTGGTCCGCACCGTATCATGATGGACCCAGACCCTGGTCGGGTCAAACTAGTTCGGGCCGACCCAGGGTGGGTTGGTCCGAGTCGGACCAGGCCCAGACCCCCCACTTCGGAATGTTTTTCGGTCTTTTTCACATAACATGAGATACAGAACTCCGATCGATCCACCGTCTGTTGCGTCGGAATATTTGGATTGAGATGGTCTTTTCATAATATTAAACTTGAGGTTTTGGCGAAGTCTGTGTACGATCGGGTTGGTTTGAATCCAAAACTAACTGGGCCCTTGGATTGGAAACACTTATAACTTAAGGACCAGACGTCCGATTGATGTGTCGTCAACTACGTTGAATTCCTTTTGATGAGACGGTTATTTTGGTATACTTCACATGAGGTTTGGACAGAGCTGGAGTACGGTCGGGTTGGTTTCCACTTAAAAACCAACCAGGCCCCTAGAACAGAAAATCCAATAACTCTCAGACCATGTGTCTGATTGACACATTGTCTGTCGCGTTGGGTTTCTTTAGATAGGACAAAACTTTGGGATACATCAACTGTGGACTTCGTGACACTTTATGTATCAACCCCCCTTGCTCAAGGAGCAGACCCTCCTGGAATCGAGCGTGTAGTGTGCGGTAACCCGAGAACTGGCTGCGACTACATCGACTACTGTACTGGAATCCTCTGTGGGTTCGACAGCGATGAAAACCATACTGGAATCCTCCATGGGTTCGACGATGATGAATATTGTTCTTGTATCCTGTGTGGGTCTAGCAGTATTGAACTCTGTACTTGTATCCTATATGGGTCTGGCAGAGTTGCTAGTCTTGTATCCTATGTGGGTCTGATAGCTTAGCTGGTCTAGTATCCTATGTGGGTCCGACAGCTTCGATAAATTAGTGGCTATATCTGATCATCTCTGTCGTTATACGAAATATGTATACCTGTGTGAGTTGAGTCTTAACTTTAAATCATTATCATCGATGTGATTGACTTCTTTCCTATGTATACTGGGACTTGGGCTCAGGAGCTGGAGTCGAACTGTGATTGATAACTTAGGCATATGTATGGGAATATATCTAAGTATAGTTGAATGATAGTTATTGATTGTATATTTCCTTTGTGGTTTATACTTTATGGATTCTGGGAGACCTTCAGGAGTCTCGGGGTCCCTACAGAGTATCTTATACTCAACCCTACACAGGTTATGCCCGCACTACGTTGTGTTGGATGCAGACGACAGACAACACTGATTGTGGAGGAGTCTTGTAGAGCTGGATGGTACCCAAAGGTGGACCACCTAGTGAGGCGTTCAAGGAGTGGACGGACGGACCCGAGGTGCCAAGGATAATATCTGTACCCACCCTATACATGGGATTCCCAGAGGACGACTTGATGGTTGCATATTTACTTTACTGCTGTTGTACTTTCCTTTTCAGTTGTAGTGTACTTTCAGTTGGGTTTGTATACTTTCCCATTTACTTTTCAGCACTTACTTTTGAACTTAGTTTTACATAGTGCATACTTCTCTTGCGTACTCTATTGTGTTGTTTACTTATATAAAAGGCAATGCCTTCCCATTTTATCGAGATTTACGCCTTGGTGCTAGTCGTCAGCCCCTGGCCTATGGAAGGAGGGCTTGGGGTAGTCACGGCACAGGGCCCGAGGACGGGTCGTGACAAATTGGTATCAGAGGAGTCGGTTCTACAGTAGAACTCGGGACTCTGATCTTTCCCTTCTGTGAAGCAATAGTGTTAAGATTATTGAGTGTGGTTTTCAATCCAAGGAGTGCAGTGTTGGTGCGATGGCCGGCGTATCCATACACCAGGACCCTGACCTCTGATTTTTGACATAGTGCACGGAACCACTAATTGAGAGTGTGTGTTTCAAAAGTTTTCTTTGTGATAACTTTGTGTCAGCTCACCAGGAATATTGTTTGACCGTGGCACACCTGTTTCATTTCAGGATGGCCCCACAAAGGTAGCCAGCCAGGGTTCTGAGTTACGCGCGAGATGGTAGCCCACCGAGTGATGAGTCCTCGGTGCAGTTCCCCATCACATCAGAGGCACCAATGGTACCACTACCCGCTGATCCACCGATGCTACCGGCCCTAGAAAGGGAGAGTGCATGCCACCTGAGTGCGTTGCATGAGTTTCAGTGATAGAGGCCACCCAGGTTCGGCGGAGAGACGGACCCTCAGGCAGATGAGGATTGGCTGGAGGCTATCATCAGAGTCTTCAGATTAGTGGGGACACCAGCTGACCATATGATGATCCTTGATGCGAGTCTCCTACACACAGCAGTAGGTAGATGGTGGATCATGATTCTCCAGGTTCACAACGAGGAATCTCTACATTGGACAGACTTCGAGAGTCTCTTCCGCTTGGAGTTTTTTCCATCCACCCTCCATGCGGTGCGCATCCATGAGTTACTTCATCTGCGTCAGGGCAGTATGATAGTAGCTCCATACTCGATGAGTTTTACTAATGTCTCACGCTACTCCACAGACATGGTATGGGACCCGTTCTTCAGGGCCCAGACCTTCGATCAGGGACTGAGGCATGAGATCAGGGCTTCGATGATTCCCCTCAGCATCCCGACGCATGCAGGGGTGATGGAGTGATCCCTTATAGTGGGGAGCTTTCTTGCTGAGCAGTCACCAGCGACGAGACCCACCTCAGGGCGACACGGAGCAGAGTCTTCTACAGTCGGCAGTCGACAGATGTAGCAGGGGTCCAAGCAGACAAAGACATCAGGTGGGCGGCCTCAGGATACGGTATCGGTTGTACAGGGCACACGAAACATATCCAACATTACGAGGAGTAGGCAGTGCTATGCATGTGGCAGGAATGGCCACATGGCTCATGACTGCCCGAACCACCATGCAGACGAGCAGCAGACAGTGGAGGGACCTCCCATGTAGAGGCAGTGGTTCAACCGTGGAAGTCCACTAGGAGAAGGCGGACGAGGTAGAGGATCTTTCCAAGCAACGGGTGGTGGATGGCATTTTGAGTCTCTACCCCCACCACCACCATGAGGTCCACCTCGACCACAGGGAGCTGGCGGGCAGAGGCAGGCTCAGCTCTAGGAAATAGAGGCTTACCACCACGGCGCACCTGAGATGATTCGAGGTACAAACTGTGTCTACTACAAACTTGTTGCCATTCTTATAGACACAGGTGCGAGTCATTATTTTATTGTCGCTGCCCTTGTTCAGAGCTTGGAGATTCCGACGGAGCCTTTGGCTCGATCATTACTGCTAGAGACTTCTATGGGAGCAGACTCGATGATTACGCACAAGTGCTAGTAATGTGAACTTACTCTAGGAGGCGAGAGCTTCGGCTAGGATCTTCTTGTAGCGACGTTGTGGCCTTACGACATCATCTTGGGTATGGACTGGTTATCTACAGTCCATGCCCATATCGACTGTATTAGGCGCAAAATGCGGTGTGTCCGCACGGATGGGACCAGTTTCACCTTCATCGGTGAGAAATGAGCCTTTTCAGCGTAGGATGGACTTAAATAGAGGAGAGGGCAACCAATCACACATCAGTTGACCAGTCTCATCCTCAGAGCTGTTGATGTGCGGAGTCCGAGTTTTCCTATTATGGTGGATTAGTATGCGGACCTTTTCCAAAATGAAATCCCAGGAATACCTCCTCGAAGAGAGGTAGACTTATATAAAGACATGTACCCTGGGATAACACCAATATCTTCTCCAGCATATCAGATGGCTCCTGCCGAGCTTCGTGAGCTGCGGGTACAGCTGGAGGACTTGTAGGGGAAGGGATTCATCCGACCTAGTGTTTCACCCTGGGCTTCTCCGATTTTCTTCGCCAAGAAGGTGGATGGGAGCTTGCAGCTGTGTGTCAAATATTTTTGCCTGAATTAGGAGACCATAAAGAACATGTACCCACATCTGAGGATTGAATACCTCTTCGATCAGCTCAAGGGAGCACTATGGTTCATGAAGATAGACCTCAGGTCAGGCTATCACCAGCTCATAGTTCGAACGAGGATGTGCAGAAGATAGACTTCAGGTGTCGGTATGACCACTACGAGTTGTTGGTTATTCCCTTTGGTGTGAATAATTCTCTAGTAGTTTTCATGAGTCTCATGAACAAGATCTTCCTACCTTACCTCGATCGGTTTGTCATAGTCTTCATTGACGACATACTAATTTACTCGACCACTGAGGAGGGTCACACCTACCACTTACGGGTTGTATCGGACACACTCCGAGAGAACCAGCTTTATTGTAAGCTCTCGAAGTGCCAATTCTGGATTCGAGAGGTTCACTTCTTGGGGCATGTCATCTCAGACGCAGGAGTTGCAGTGGATCCAACAAAGATCGAGGTTGTGCTTGCTTGGGAGCCGCCCAGGAGTGTGATAGAGGTTCAAAGTTTCCTAGGTCTGGCTAGGTACTATCAGCGATTTGTACCAGATTTCTCCAGAGTTGTAGCACCGCTTACAGCTTTGATGAAGAAGGGGAAACCCTTCGTGTGGTTAGATAGATGACAGCAGAGCTTTCAGAAGTTGGGATAAAGATTGTCTTGTGCGCCCATCTTGAGGCTACCAGAGGAGGGAATGTGGTACGTAGTTTACTTCGATGCATCAGAGACCGGAATCGGGTGTGTCCTGATGCAGGAGTGAGCAGTGATCCCTTACAGTTCATGGAAGTTGAGGCAGCACGAGCAAAACTATGCTACCCATGAACTAGAGTTAGCAGCAGTGGTCTTCACCCTGAAAATGTGGCGGCACTATCTGATGGGCGAGTTCTTTATAGTCTACTCTAACCACCATAGTCTCAGGTAAATCTTCTCGTAGAAGGACCTGAACCTGAGATAGTGGTGATGTCTTGAGTTACTCCTGGATAATTACTTTGAGATAGTCTATACTCCTGGGAAGGGGAACGTTGTGGCTGAAGCACTCAGCATGAGATCAGAAATTCAACTACTTGGAGAGGTGATGGTGCAGGTAGTAGCTTTGCAGATATCCTTCATGGATAGCGATGGAGTAGCCTTTCTACAGTCTCTCACAGTCACTCCTCCACTGCATCGGTGGGTCAGAGAGGCACAACGTGGGGATGTTGACTGTGAGATGCGACATGCTCAGATTTCCACAGGGCATGGGCCTGATGGATTTTCTGAAGGAGGAGAGAACGTCATCTTCTTCAGGGGACGTACCATGGTACCAGTTGCATTGCAGGAGGAAGTGCTGAGGGAGTTCCAAACATCCCCTATAGAGTTACATCCTTGAGTGGTGAAGATGTACCAGGGCCTCAGATGACAGTACTGGTGGCTGGGTATGAAGAAGGTTGTAGCAAAGTTCGTATCACGATGCCTCACTTGTCAGTAAGTGAAGGTGGATCACCAGGTACCAGTAGGCTTAGTACAGCCCTTAGAGGTTCTGGAGTGGAAGTGGGATGGGATATCCATGGATTTTGGGATGGGGCTTCCATGTACTTCCAGAGGACACGACTTCATCTGGGTGATCGTAGACCGAATCACCAAGTCGTCCCACTTCCTACCAATCAGAGAGCTGGTCTCCATAGAGAGAATTGAATGCCTCTACATTCAAGAGATTGTACAGCTTCATGGTGTTCCATCGTATATCGTTTCCGATTGAGATTCTCGCTTTACTTCCCGGATTTGGAAGGGGTTGTAGGAGGCTTTTGGGATGCAGATACGCCTGAGAACTGCCTTTCATCCTCATACGGATGGCCATATAGAGAGGACCAATCAGACTTTTGAGGACATGCTCCGTGCATGTGTCCTCGACTTTGGTCGCAGCTGGGAGGATCAGTTTCCCTTGGTGGAGTTTGCATACATTAACAGCTACCACTCCACCATCGGGATGGCCCCATACGAGGAACTATATGGCCAACCATGAAGATCACCTCTATGATGGGCTGACCTTGGGGAGTCAGCACATGTAGGACTAGAGATGGTTCAGGCTACGATGGAGAAGGTGCAGATCATCCAGGAGCGGATGAAGACTACATAGAGCAGACAGAAGTCATATGCTAATAAGAGACGGAGACCACTAGAGTTCGAGGATGGAGACCACGTTTTCTTATGGGTCCCACCTTGACGAGGACTATGAAGATTTGGGCGGGGCGTCAAGTTATATTCACATTTCATCATGCCTTTCCAGGTCCTCAGTAGAGTAGGCGTGATGGATTACCACCTGACCTTTCCTCCTCAGTTTCACTGGGTGCATGACGTCTTCCACATATCTCACCTGAGGAGATAGGTGTACGACCTAACCCAGATCATTGATCATGGGGAGATGGACATTGAAGACGGAGTGACATTCTCAAAGGTTCTGGTGGAGATTGAGGATCGACAGGAGTGTGTCCTCTGTGGGTGGTTGATTCCTCTGGTGCACATTCGCTGGCAGCACGGAAACCTTCAAGAGAGCACATGGGAGAGGGAGGCTCAGATGCGTGCTCAGTACCCCTTTATGTTTCCCTAGTGTATGTTGTAGATTTATGGGGACGTAAATCCTTGAGGTGGTAGTAATGTAAAGACCCATAAATTTTGAGGAAATTTTATTTCTCAAATTCATTGGAATTTTACGAGTACACAGTTTCTGATGGAACCTGATTCCGAGGACCGGTGTGCCCAGAATAATTTTTTGAAGTGTAGATCGGGTACGTTCAGTGAACGAAAGATCGGGTTTTTCTATCATTTGATCCAATGCTCAGAAATGAAATCTGAGGGCAACGATTAACTCGTAGCGTCGGTAATTGCTTAAAGGGACCTTTACCTGAGTTGTGTTTTATGCGGGTCGAAATTTAATTTTTTGGGTTTAATCTTAAACTAAATAAAATTGTGTGATACACGATTTTATTTGTGAGTTGGTTATTTCCTCCCAAGTATTGATATTTTTGAGGTGGGCCCGCACGAGCCCCATCCTTAACCCCCCCAATAACTCTACCCAAATCCCCAATAATTACCTTCTGTTTTCTTTGACAACTCCTCCCTAATGATGGAGCCTTCCTACCTCCCTCATCCCATTAAATGTGCCAACCTATTAATTTAATACCAGTGTTAAATTAATTGGCACCACTTTGGAATTAACATGAATTGCATAACAATTCTATTAATTGGTGAGCCTATTATTTCTCTTGTTGGCCAATCTCTCTTTGGGAAAGACTCTGGAGAATTAAAGAGGTGATCCTTTATCAACGAAGAACACCCCCAACGAAGAACGCAAAGAACTTCTTCCAACGACGCATCTTCCTCAGATGCACCTCGACGTCAAGGAGCCTACATCACCTACGACAACGACCCTTCCTCCATCGTTGACAGAATGACACCGTTCTTCCACGACGCCTGTCTAACGCGGCGCTCGTCTTCCGCAGATCGACAATGTACAACAACAACTTTGAGGTAGGGGGATTTGTATATTTCATTTATGTGATTTATACTCTCGAACAAGGATTTTAATTATTGGGTGATGATTTGAACCACTAACAGGGTGGGTATGGACTAACGAACAACTCTCATCCCACCGCTAATTTTTTCTTGATGCACAGGGAGTTCGACGATGATGAAACGGGACCACAATGGCGATTTGGGGCCTTCGCAGTGGAGTTCAGATCATGAGACGACCGCAGCTGCAGATGGAAGCAAAAACGGACCACCAGAATGACTCTGGTGGCCCTTGGAAGACCCCGGCGGAGTGGGCCGCCGGCGCCGCCATGCCGGCGGCCCGAGGAGGTGGCCGACACCGGCCATGGCAGCGAGTGGCAGATCCCGCGGCCACATGGGATCCGAGGAGTCCAGTGGCGCCAGCCTGGCGCCGCATTCGCGGAACAGGGGGCAGTGCCCCACACTCGACCAACTGTCCCAACTAGCACACCCCCTCAGTCGGGCCTGGGCAGGTCATGCAGACCGGGCCATGCCCCGCCGGGCCGGGCCGCGCCCTACTGGGCCGAACCTGGACCTGGTTCGGCCCGACCCAGGGTTGGTTGGGCCGGGTCGAACCAGGCCCAGACCCCCCACTTCGGACCGTCTTTCGGTCCTATGCCCATAACATGCACTAAAAACCTCTGATCGAAGCACCGTTAGTTGTGTAGTAATCCCTAGATCGAGACAATCATTTCAGTATATTAAACATGAGGTTTCGGTGAAGTTTGGGTATGGTCGGGTTGGTTCGAACCCAAAACCAACCTAGCCCTTCGAGCAGAAACGCTTATAACATAAGGACCGAACGTCCGATTGATGTGTCGTCAACTTTGTTGAATTCCTTTTTATGAGACAGTTATTTTGTTATACTCCACTTGAGGTTTGGATGCAGCTGGAGTATGATCGGGTTGGTTTCCACTTAAAAACCAACCGGTCCCCTGGAACGGAAAAACCAATAACTCTCAGACCGGGCATCTGATTGACGCACCGTCTGTCGCGTTGGGTTTCTTTTGATGAGACAGAAGTTTGTGATACATCAACTTTGGACTTCGTGACAGTTGATGTATCGATCCCCCTTGTTCGAGGAGTGGACCCTCCCGTAATTGAGAATGTTGTGTGCGGGAACCCTAGAGCTGGGTGCGACTGCATCGACTACTTTACTGGAATCCTCCGGGGGTTCAACAACGACGAAACCCATACTGGAATCCTCTGTGGGTTCGACGGCGATGACTATTGTTCTTTTATCCGGTGTGGTTCTGAAAGTATTGAACTCTGTACTTGTATCCTATGTTGGTCCAACAGAGTAGTTGGTCTTGTATCCTATGTGGGGTCCGACAACATAGCTGGTCTTGTATCCTATGTGGGTCTGACAGCTTAGATGAATCAGTGGCTACATCTGTTCATCTCTATCGCTATACGAAAGATGAATACAAGTGTGAGATGAGTTTTTACATTCAATCATTATCATCGATGTGATTGACTTCTTTCCTGTGTGGACTGGGTTGTACTGGGGATCAGGAGCTGGAGATGAACTGTGATTGATAACTTAGGTATATTTATGGGAATATATCTAAGTAGAGTTGGATGATACTTCATGATTGAATCTTTCCTTTGTGGTTTATCCTTTGTGGATTCTGGGTAACCTTCGGGGGTCTCAGGGTCTCTACTGATTATCGTTTGCATGGGCTATGCCCGCACTACATTATGTTGGATGCAGACGACTGACAGTACTGATTGTGGAGGAGCCTTTTGGAGCTAGATAGTACCCAAAGGTGGACCACCTAGTGAGGCATGCACGGAGCTGACGGATGGACCCGAGGTGCCGAGGAGACTATATGTACCCACCCTACAGGTGGGATTCTTGGAGGACAACTCAGTGGTTGTGGCTTTACTTTACTGCTGTTGTACTTTCCTTTTAAGTTGTACTGTACTTTTAGTTGGGTTTGTATATTGGCCCATTTACTTTTCATCAGTTACTTTTTTACTCAGTTTTACTTAGTGAAAACTTATCTTGCATACTCTGTTGTGTTTTTTACTTATATAAAAGGCAATGCCTTCCCTTTTTATCGGGATTTACACCTTGGTTCTAGTCTCCAGCCCCTGGCCTATAGAAGGCGGTCTTGGGGTAGTCACGGCACAGGCCCCAAGGATGGGTCATGACATGATTGACCACCTGAACCTTAGTGATTTTTATAAGGCATCATATATGCGAGAAAAAAGTCCCTGCGGAAGTTCAGGTAATAATCATAAAGGAAATAATGTTCAAAAACCTATGTGTCAAAGGTGTGGATAGAAACACCTAGGAAAATGTTTCAAAGGGACATAAAGATGCTATATATGTGGAAATGAAGGTCATAAAGCAAGAACCTAACATGGAAAAAGGAAGCATCTAGTTTACTCTAGGAAAGGGAAAGAAGTTCTTTCAAAAGGATCAATTGAATGTTTTACATGTGGTGTGCATGGTCATTATGAAAACACATGTCCTACGAAGAAGTTTCAAGAATGGGATCACCAGGATCATACAAATATTCATTTACCAATACCTAATGCCATTCTGATTGAGGATGTGGAAACTGACAATGACTAATGAAAGGTATAGATTATTTACAAACATATGTTTTCCTATTATTGAAATATTAGGACATGATTCATGATTTCGTTTGTAGGAAATTAGTATTTCAGAATAAGTTAGAAAGGAATGGTTAATGAATCATGAAGAATGTTGAATGAGTAAGAAGTCAACATATAAGGGATTCAAGAGTTAGGGTAAATTTTAGTATGGTGAAATTCTTAAAAGTATTAAGGCTATTTTGTTTATGAGATTACATTAGAATACTTTTTATAGTATGTGTAACCCTGATGTTTAATATATGAAAATTTTATTCAAGGAATTTTTATCTTTTCTTTGGTGGATATAGTTATAAAGAGCCATTTGGGTTTATATAATCCTGGAATTTGAGGAAATTACTGGTTAATACATTTTGTGATGAAAAATGAATGTTATAAGATAACCACTGTGGTTAAAATATGTTATGGTTATTTTTGATGATTTTATCTCTTCTTGGGAATGTTATAAAATTGTGTAGTTTTTAAAAAGGGACAACACGCAAACCGTGTAGAAACCCATCGCGTCAGACGAATCTGTGGGAATCGAACCCACAACTAAAGTGCGACTGGTATTTATCACCTACCACTGGACTACGTGAAGTCCCTAGTTAGTATGACTAATTATTTTTAGTTATATGATCTTATAAATCATGAATAAGTTGATTTTGTGTTATCTATGGAAATGAATAACCTATCATGATGGATATGTGATTAGGTTAATTACTTTTTAGTATGAGACTTTACGATTAACTGATGTTATTTAGAGATAAATGTTAAGATTTGTCGTGGAAGACGATGTGATTAAATCCTTCAGAGATTTGGGTTTCAATCTTATTTTGGATTTCATGGAAAATTTTTATGGATAGCTATTTATTTAATGGTATTTCTTGAGCATTGGGTTCTTTTTGTTGAATTTTAGAGATTAAGAGTAGTATTTATTTTTATAAAGGATTATCCTTTTGGGGATTATCTAATCTTGTACTAACATGTTTGGTTTTGGTTAAGGTCTAAAGACATCGTAAATAAAAAGTTCATATTTTGTGGATTAGGTGATTCTCAAGAAGTTGATTAGAGTTCTCTTAATGTGAACTAGTCATCCTAAATACACATACTTTGGAGAAAATATGAGTTCGTGTAAGAAATTAAGTAAAAGATGAAAGTCTACATTACAAGTAAGTATGTTTCCTTATGATTTAGTTAAGCTCATAAATAAATTCCTCAATGAAAAGTAACATAAAACAAAAACATTGTCTGTTAACTTTTCTTACTGGGGAATCAAATACCATTTAACCCATCACAAGTTTGTGATTCTTGGTGGTTAACTTTCTTCTAGACATATTTTCTATCACTCTCAATCAGAAAATGATGGTTTGTTTTCTCCTCCATATCCATTTTTTCATGGAATCCTAGTATCTGTTGTCTAGGGTGACCTTTTTAATTGTCTTTCTTTCTTTTAAAGTGATAGTTTAATTTACTCATTTTCCGATGTGGGGATTTCAATAAAGTTTCTGAGCCCAATTTTAAAATTATGAGGAAGCAATACTCAAAAGGGGGGAAGGATGTAACATCCCAGGTAAATAAAGAATAAGACATTTTCATATTTATTAATATTTGTGAATAAAATTTTAATATTACATTAAAGGTAATGTTATGTTCGATGGTGTACCCAATACGCAACAACGAGTTTTTTTGAAATATTACGTTGCACACTAATAATATAATAATATTATTTTAAATGGTAGTCAACGCCTAGCCATTGTAATGGCGGTAATGAATAAAAATAACTGTAAAATGATTATATATTTTTGTTAAATATTTTAACAATTAATTAATAAATGATAGAGGCATAAATTGTGAATGAATCCAATTTTAAGCATAAATATTATAATATTCTTTAAAAGGTAGATTAACTACCTTTTGAGGGTAAAATATTTTTAAAACTACTTTTAGTCAATTTTATATGTTATATTTGAAAAAAAATAAAATCCTTCTTTATAATTGGGATATCATAATTTCATTTGTGTAAATTTTAGTTATTTTTCCGATAAAGTTCATTTTTAATGAATATTGAAAATGTTGTATTTTAATTCAAAGACTCCTTCTAATCTAATTTATTTATATGGTTATATTATCTTTTTAATTGGGTTTAATGTTTAGTAAAAATATATTTTTACCATTTAATCCAATGGTGGTCATTGGAATTAATTTCACATTGAATTCGGACATAAACAAGTGTGAATCTTTTGATAGATATTGTTTTTTAAAAACACGCTATTTTTTTGACAGAGGGAATTAATTATAAAATAAATTAATTAAACCTATATGTTTTTAAGTTGGTAAAATTGACATAATTTTTTAATTTGGAATATCAAATTTACATTGGATAAATTTTTTCTATTTTTCTGACAAATGTTCATTTTTAATGAATATTGAAAAATAATGCATTTTACTTCAAAACTATATTTTCATCTAATTTAATTATATAGTTACATTGTCTTTTTAATTGATTTTAAAGTGTAACTGAATGATGTTTTTATCACTTAATAAAATTTTGCTCATTGGATGTAATTTCACTTTTCAATTGGATGTAAAAACATGTTAATGTTTTGATAAATTTTACTTCTTAAAAACCCGTCTTTGGTTGTGACAATGAGAATTATTTTTAAATTAATTATTTCAATTTCTGTGTTTAAAATTTTGTAAAATGGATTTCATATTTTTAATCATAAGGTAAAAATTATGTAATTAATACTCTTGTTTTTGGACATTATGAATAGTAATGACGGTAATTATCTTTAATTATCGTGATTAATTAGTAATCGCATAATAAGGGTAATAAAATAATATAATAATAATATAAAATGACCCCAACATGTGTCAAAATAATCTTTTTTGAGTCATGACTGATTATGGGAATCTTTTTACCAAACTTGATGGCCCATGGAGTCACATGGGTGTGATAGTGACATTTATGACATTATTTTTTTAAAGGAAGAGAAATATAACAAAGTTTTATATATCCTAAGTAAAACAATTTTAATTTTGTATACATAAATGAGATCTTAGACTTTGAATATTTATTGTAAAGCTAATACTATTTCCTACATCATGGTATTTGTTTTATAATTTTTAGACATTAACTAAATAAATTTATTTATGACACCATGATGATGCAGTGATTATCTCATTAATGAACGATTTAAATAAAATGAAAATATACGTTAATTCTAAGACTTACACTTGTTTAAAACCTATTTTATGGGTGGATTTATAACCCTTATCACCTTATCCTAGAAATATATCATTTTGGGACCTTTAAAATCCAACAAATTATTTTAAAACAAAGTAACATTCCAAGACATTCCAAAAGTGACCCTCCTCCTTCTTATAAGAGGCTCCAACCTCTACCCATTACCCACACCTCTCAAGCCCTTGTCTCGTCCAAAATATGCTCATAATATCTCTCCACATCCCTATCTTACTTCTAGAAGACTCACTTTGGATATAAGTCTTTCCAAGGAATCCTTTGGCTCAAATCAATAAGACTTATCGGATTTAGAGGTAATGTCTTCTCTCGAGTTTCTTTTATTATTTTTCCTTCTTCACCCACCACTATATTCTTATTATTTGAGCCCATAATAACACCCATATACTAAATATACTATTATGTTGTTATGATAAGTATTCTACCTACACTTACACACACCTCTTTTTAATGGTTAAAGAACATACTGTTTTGGTGGGTGACGAATTACTGCCTCACGAAACAATGATTGTTCAATCTTCTTTTAACACCTCTCATGGTGGAAATTATGATGGAACAATATTTATATATGATATATATTATATTTATTTCCTCTCAATGCCTCTTTATTTTATATTTAAAACATACCATTTTGGCTTTGCATTTTGTGCAAATGTGATAATTTCATAAGAGGAAGTGTGGACAACCGCCCCCTCAAGTGATCTGACTCGTTCATGCCAAACATGGAATTTATAAATAATGTAATTAATGAACTTGTGTTACCTATATAACATATATATTATACTGGAATTATAATACATCTATGTCTAATTTAATTTTAATGTCCTTTAATATTACAAAAAAATGAAAGTGGCGTTCATGCGTACGTACGGCCTACCATCTCCATGAACGACACATTTCATTTCATTTCACCATAAATTATGGAATATTATTAAATACATATATACTGTATATATATTATATTTAAAACCTGAACACTATTCTGGAGATGATTTACTTATAACTACATGGACAATTCTCTTCAAACAAGTTCATTGTTGACTCATGTACCAAACATCGACAAAACGTAGATATGAACTCACAAAATTAGCTAATTATTATAACATGATAATATGTTATATGAATTGAATAATAAACTTTAAAAGAATCCAATAATCAAATATAAATTTACCAAAGTTTATTATTCAAGAATATGAATAAATGAACAAGACAAGTCAGACTTGAGGTAAGGGGATTTTTTTCTCACTTTCAATTCTGTGAGATTTATATTGTTCTCCACTTATTTATTTCATGTGGTATATTGTGTACTGAAATTTGATATATATTATCCTGATTATATTTATATTCATGGTATTCTATGATTCATTTTGTTATTATTTTCTTTTTTTCATATGACTCGATTGATTACGATGAGTAAGGGGTTTTTATCTCACTTTTTATTCACATGAGATTCAAACCATATTTGACACTATATCATTTGAGTGGTGTATGTACTTCCCGTTATTCCACTCTTTGTGTAATATAATTTCATTTATGGGTATTTAAATCAACATTTTATGGTCCTTCTTTCATGGGTGGTATGTTTCGTAAGTTACCAAATCGAAAAGGGAACCATTCACCCTCCACTTTTTAAAAGGCTTCTTTTTGTTATGTCTTTTAATTCACATATTATTTTGTTGGGGAATGTTCTTCTATATCCTTATTGATGTATATTTTATGTCCAAGTGATGAGATACCATTTTCCCTCTCATCAATCCATTTTCTGAATTTTAAGGTGACGTCGTTAGGCTGTTGAATTTTTTAGGGAACTTCTTAAACCAATTTCAATTATTTGGGTTAAACTTGTACTTCTTGAATATGTCATCCTATGAATATGTGTTAATTACCTCTGATTGTTTCACACATAATATCCAATTATATTGGGTGTATTATTATATTTTACACATAATTATGTAATAGATTTATCCTTAATCAAAGGATACCATCCTTATAAGGGATTTCATCTCAATTTACATTCCATTGAGACTTCATTGTTTATATGCGCCAATTAACTTTGATATGGAGTATATAATTTTATTTGGCATTTTATATCATGAATACCTTAATTCTCATGATATTATAATGTTTTTATTAAATGATACTCCTTAATTATATGTATTGAATCATCTCCTATTTGTTAAGAACTCCTTAACTAAAATTCAGTTTTAATGATTTAATCTTATAAATCATTCTTATTAACGTCCATGTTTCAAAATAATTTTAAGGATTTATTCATATGGAGATTACTATTTTAAAATATTAATTCCTTTAAAATATTCAATGTGGTATGGGACACTTTTATTAAAAAACTCTTTATTAAATGTTTTAAATGGTTTTGAAAATGGTTTGATAAAGCATTGATTATGTCAATATATTGAAATGATATATTGCGATTGCAATGTGGAAATGTTATCTTTCCTTTATGATTGTTTTATGTGTTATGAATATGTTATGGTTATTGGGCATTGTTACATATATGGGTGTTTTCATGATAAACCTTGGACGGGTGAGCCCGATATAGCTCTCCAATGCATTGGGTAACGCAAAGGAGTTAAATATTAAGGTTTCATCAAATAGATTTAGGGAATATACTACGATGTGTATTCCAAACATAACCATGAGGGTTACTCCCTACGTAAGAATGTTATGAATGCCTCATGTTACCTTTATATCTTATGATTTCTATGAGTTATTCATAAATCTTATGATTTCATGAGGTATGTTAAAGTGCTTATGTTTTATGAGTAAAGTATGATTTCATCGATTCTTATGTATACAAGGACTAATGTTTTCTTTACATATTTTTATATCCCTTACTGTGAATTTTATGCTCATCCCAAGTTTTTGAAATGTTTTACAAAGGACGTAGAGTGGAATAGGGTCAAGGATGGGATCAAGGAAATTTCATGCTGTCTAAAACATAGAACTAGACATGAATTTGTTGTTCAAGTGTTTTTATTTTGTGAAAAAAAGGAAACTGAGTAGATGTGTCTACTTTTTAATCATTGATATGTATTAGTTATGACCTAATTATCTAAAACTCTAAACCTGAATAGATCCTCAATGTAAATTATTCATTTAATTCAAGATTATGTAAGGTTTTAAGGCTAGGTCCTTATATGTACCACTATAAAATGTGATGGATAGTGGATGGAATATACATCATTAATGATAGTGTTCAGGAAGTACCAATAGTTGGAAATGTAGTGTACGTGTTGGAGGGAAGTTCCACCATTTTGGTTTCATTTCTGTGTGTTTCTATGAAAGATGAAAATTTTTGTGCTAATGTGAGAGGCTGAAATAAATTGCGGTATGGTTATTTGGCTTTCATATGTGTTGCGGGCATTGGTTGAAAATGTCTTGGTAATGGAGTGTTGGGTTTGTTCTATGTTGTTCCACTATTTACTGTTTTATATAATCTGCTTTATATAAATGTGCTAATGGTTCTTTAAAAGTGGAATCTGCAGGGATGTCATTTGGGGAAATATTACTGAGTATTATTACTCACCACTACTTTTTAACTTGGGTTCTTCTGTAGATGTTGTTTTCCTGGACACAGGTATAGGTAAAGCATCTCATTTTTCTATGGATTCGACACGATGCTTTGGTGATGTTGTGGTGCTTGGTGAATGGATCTTGGTGTGGAGATATGTATGGTGTCCTAGTTGTTTGGGGTCCTATTGTGTAGTCTTCTGCTTGGTACTCTGGTTTTTCATTTTGTTATATTGGCTTTTGGTAATTTTATGAAATAGTTTGGTTTTCATTTGGTAATGTATGGGGTGGATTTTTTTGATGACATCCATCATGTAGCATTGTTGTTTATGGAATATTTTGTTGCATGATATTAAAATAATGGAAAATCATTCCCCTTATGATTATTTAATCCCTTGGAATTTATTTCTAACCATGTTTCTCTGGCAATGTCGCTTAACGACAAGTAGAATTCATCCTCTATCTCAAGCCAATGGGAAGGGGTGGGATATTACATGTGCTATCAGTTCTTTCGGCCCTTGTATTTTAAGTTAGGGCGATTATTAGGTCATTGTTGTTCATTGTTTGTCTTGGTATTGACATTCTTTCTAGCTATATTCCTTGTGTTGGGAAGTTATCAGGGCATAGGATTGTAGAAACATGGAATTTATAGCATAAAAGTATGTATCTAACCATTTTATGATGAAATCCTAGTTACCAGGGTGTTCGGTATTTGAGTGTTTTAGAGACACTTTTTAGAAATGGAAATATCATTGTCATGGGTGTTGCCAATGAGATGAGCCTGAGATGCATGGTCGAAATGAATTCCCACTAGGATGTATATATCATTTGGGTATAATGACTTATGGTGAGATATTAATGTTAGGATTTTGAAAAATATGAATTGGGTTTCAAAACAGAAGGATTTGAAACATGGAAACTTGTCGTATTTAGAAACTGGGTTGATTTTCAAAACATGGTGTATTTTTCATAATAGCACAACATGGGAAATGTGAAATTTTGGAAAGTGAGGTTTTAGTAGTTATTATGTATCTGAATTTATAGATTATATACCCAATCTTGTTAATGGAGTAAGACATATGGTTGTTTTTGTATTTTTAGAAATGGAACTAGGTATGCATCATAGAGACCAACCAGAGGAATATGCTAAAAATGTTGCTTCAACTAAGCCCCAAGTGAACTAGAAGATAGTGTTGAGTATATTGCATGCTTTTCAAGCTATGTAAAGTGGGAATAAATTGGATGAAGTGATTAATGGGGATATTGTGGTTTAGTTTCAAAGGTTGAATCTCCCTATCTTTAGAGGGTGATTTAGAGCTAGAAAGGGCTGAAGCATGGATGAAGAGAGTGAATAGGTTTTTATAATTCTTGGGAACACTATTAGATATGAAAGTGATGTTATCCATGTACATGTGGGATGACCATTCCCTTCAGTGGTGGATGCTGGTGGTCCAAGTTGGGACGGACAAAGGTGTGACATAGGAGGGTTTTTAAGAATTGTTTAATAAAAAATTCTACCCTCATGCGTTTAGAATTTAGAATACATTGGATTTCTTCAATAAAAGGAATTAGAACTATTCAGTAACAGAATATGCCTCTATGTTTATGAACTTAGTGTGGTTTTCACCTGAGGTGGTGGGTAGTGCATCATTAAAGGAACAAATTTTTTAAGCTGTGATGAAACGGGAAATTTGTTCCAAGATAATGGTGTTGTGTATAAATGATTACACAGAAATTGTGAATATGAATATCGTGGCTAAGTGAGATATTTTTAGGGATACAGTTGGTAAAATTATGTTCGTACCCATTGGGAATATTTGTAAATAAAACCCAGGGTTCAAGCGGAAGAGGGACCCTTATTTATAGGGTGTGAATACAACTCAAAATCTGATGTCAAGATCAGTGAATATTCCTCCGAAGGCTCAGAGTAAGCCGAGATATTTTCTGTGTGACTCTATGGGACACATAGAGTGAGATAGTACGACACAACCTTGAGTATGTCATAATTGGAAGAATATTGGTAATCTTCAGTCGTACTATCAGAATGCTCTGAGGTCGGGTGTTCGTAACACTCCTTAAGGGTCGCATGGGACTTCTGGTTCGATGGGAAGGGGGAAGTAGCATACCCCTATGTAGGAGATTAAGGTTGGTTATGGTGATTTTGGAAATACCATGACATCTCAGTAAGGCAATAAGGAGTATAGTGTGACAAGAATGTAGTTTTTCAGAGCTAAACAAGTTCTGGTGGATGATCAGTCAGGACCATCCACGATGCAAGGTAATATTATTTTAAATTTCACGTTGGTTCTTGCTTTGGTAGATAAGGGTTCTTCCCATTATTTTCATGATTCCCACATCATTGATTTTTCATTCTTAACTTTGGAAAATATGCCTTCTATTTTAATCCAACAAACTCCTCTAGGTCAAAGAGAGTGTTTAGCCTTACTATGTAGAGTTTCTTGCTTCGCTGTGAAAGGTATTGAATTTATGTGGGATTTCTAAGTGATTGAGATGGATGCTTATGATATATTACTAGGAATGGATTGGTTGAAATTTTTTATGTCCCATATCGATTTCAATGATTCAATGGGTATTTTTATGATGGATTATGGTGTTAACCATATCTTTAGATAATAGAATAATAAAAAACTAGGTGAAATGGATTTGTTGGAACCAGATGTTGGCATGATCTCATATCAGTTAGCAGATATGTCATTGGAATCAGTTGAAGGTGTCAAGAAGAGTGTTATTCCAGTAGTTGTGGATTAGTTTATGGATGTCTTTCAGAAAGAATTAGTAGGGTTTCCACCCATGAGAGAAGTTCAGTTTATAATTCATCTCTTTCTAGGGACAAATCCTATCTCACTTCCATCTTACCATATGGAACTAGTAGAATTGTGGGAATTAAAATTGTAGTTGGAAGAGCTAGAAAACAAAGGGTTCATCTAGCCTAGAATGTCTCTATGGGTAGCACCAGTTTTGTTTGTTAAAAATGTAGATAGAGCCCTGCAGCTCTGTGTTGATCATCATAGACTTAATTAGGTTACGATAATGAGATGATATCCACTTTCATGCATTGATGATTTGTTTAACCAGTTTAGGATATCTCAGTGATTATCTATGATTGACTTGAGGTTAGGATATCATCAATTTGGCATAGGGAAGGAGAATACCCATGAAACAACTTTCAAAAGTAGATATGGGCATTATGAGTATGTGATTATGCCCTTTGGTATAACAAATGCACCAGTAGTGTTCATGGAATTGATGAATCAGTTATTTTAGAGATATATGGATTCTTTTGTAGTGGTATATTTTGATGATATATTTTTGTATTCATGAACAAGGGGGAGCTTGAGGATCACTTGGAAATATTGCTAGGGTCATGAAGGACAATCAGTTGTATGCCAAATTTTCAATGTGTGATTTTAGATATAGTAGGTTTGTTTCATTGTCCATGTTATTTCTTAGAAGGGTGTTTTAGTGGATCTTGAAAAGATAGAGGATGTTATCTCAGGGAAACCACCGAAGAACATTTTGGAAATATGGATTTTCCTTGGTCTAGATCATTTTTATAGATGTATTTTTCATGATTTATCATGATTTCCTTTACCAGTGACAAACTTTACACGGAATAATATCCAATTTCAGTGGGATTGGTAGTTTCAAAATTTCTTTGAAGAACTAAGGGTTTTCCATGCTTCAGCACTAATCTTGGTTTTTCATGAACCAAGGAAAGGGTACGTGGTATATTGTGATGCATCGAGAATAGGGTTGAGGTTTTTTCTCATGCAGGGGGATCATGTGGTTGCATATGGATCATAGAAGTTGGGGATTCATGATAAGAACTACCCAACACATGATTTGGAGTTTGAAAAAGTGATTCATTCTTTTAAAATGTGCATCATTATCTCTTCGGTGAGAAATTTATAGTGTTTACCAATCACAAGATCTTGAAGAATATTTTCTCGCAGAGGAATATGAGTTTGGGGAAAACAAGACCGATGGAATATCTCCAGATGTTTGATTTTAACTTAATGAATACAATGGATAAAGAAAATTTGATGGCAGATGCATTTAGTAGATAATCATATGCTCATGTGGGGAAACATGCATCAGATCAGTGGAAGTTGACATCAGTAATAGCTAAAATGTGGTGGGAATTTAATTATTGGGGTGATAGAGCAGTTTTATTTTCAGTTTCACTGGTTACTGACTTGGCTGGGTTGGAAAAATAGGCACATACATCTGATTTCGAATGTGTGGAAATGAGGTCAAAACTCAATGGTGGGGAGACCATTGAGAGTTGGGAATTGAATGGGAATTTAGTCTTGTGTTTTTGGAATTAGATGGTGGCACTAGTATCTTGTTATGGGGAACTTCTTAGGGATTATCATCATTCCAGGTAGGATGTTCATCCTATAATTAAGAAAATGTATAACTCATTGAAAGTACATTTTTAGTGGGATGGTATGAAAAGGGAAAGTGATGGAGTTGTTTTTGAGATGCTTGACATGTTAGTAGGTCAAGGCAGAGCATCTATGACCAGTAGACATGTTGTAGTCCTTACCTATCACTGTGTCAAAATGGGTGCAGATAGTAATTTATTTTCTGATAGGTCTCCCATGAATGGTTTGAAAAAACAATTCCATATTGGTGATTGTGGATCGACTCACAAAGATGGCCCATTTCATTTCGATTCTTGAATCCCATACATTGGAGGATATGTCCAAAATCTATATCTAGGAAGTGGTAAAGAGGCATGTTAGTCTATTTATGAGTGTATCTAATAAAGATCTGAGGTTCACCTCTCATTTTTTGAAATCCTTGTAGCATTCCCTTGGGCCATAGTCGACGATGAGCACAATGTATCATCATTAGACGGATGGACAATCTGAGAGTATGATACAAACCTGAGAGGATATGATAAGGAATTGTGTGATTGATTTTCGTGGTTCATGGGAGAAGCACTTATTTTTGGTGGATTTATCCTAAAATAACAGTTATCGTGATTCAATATATATGGCTCTGATTGAGGTATTGTAAGGGAGTCTGGTCATTCTCCGTTATGTTGGGTGGAAATAGGTGATACTTCGATGATTGGGCCAAGACTTGACAAAAATACTATAGATAAAATCAATTTGATCAGAAAGAGGATAAAGATGGATCAAATATTTAAAAATCATATGTGAACAATTCTTGATGATCATTGTCATTCGAGGTGGGTGATCATGTGATTTTTAGAGTCTCTCCAAGGTTGGGACATCATCGGTTTAGAAAGTAGGGTATGTTATCTCCAAGGTATGTTAGTCCTTTAGAGATACATGAGTGGATTGGAGAGGTGGATTATCGGTTGTCTTTTCAACCATGATTTAGTTTGATTAACAATGTGTTTCATGTGTTGTAGTAGAAAATGTATCAGCTGGATCGTGACCACGTGATTTTTTTGGATCAAGTTGAGCTAGAACCGGATTCATCTTGGGTACATGTGTCAATGAGGATTCTGGATAGGTAAGAAAATTTCCTTCATGATAAAATCATCATTTATGTTTAGGTTTTTTGGTAGCATGGTTGGATTCAAGAGGATACATCAGAGTGGGAGAAATAGATGGTCGTGCAATGGTCTGACCTCTTTCAGTAAAGAGTTGGTTCTCTACTTTCTGACGACGGAAAGTGCAATGGTTAGGATAATTTAGCACAACATGTTTGAGGTATGTAGCATTTTTATTCCTTTTTATGTGTTTGAAGTGATTGGGATGAGTTTGGATGAGGTTTGGAGTGTTTGGGATGGGATTGGAAACGTTTTGAGACCTTTTTAAGGTCACACAATTTGAGCACGGTTAGGGAAAACCTTATAAGAATCCCAGGAAAACTGTGCAACTTGATGTAGTGGGGTCCCACATGGTTTCCACACAGTTTTTCTAACCATGTAGGTAGACTGTGTAAGATGCCTTTGAGGCAGTAGCATCTGCACAGTTTGGGCATGGTTTGATAAACCATGTGAGCTAACCATGAGGCCCACTAAAGTTGGGTTTCTTTAAAACGTAGTTAGTCAATATTTAACCTAACTCGCACATTTCTTCTCCCATATAAACCCTACAGGGTATTTCCTCTTCTAAATGTCTCTGGGTTCTCTCCTACTCATTTTCGATGGTTTTTAAGGTGTTTCAAGTTAGTTTGAAGGCGGTTCATCTCAGGTAAGTATTATCTCTTGGATTCTATTTAGTTTTCTTTAGATCTACTCTTCCCTCTCCCTCAGTTTTATAAATCTACATCTATTTGGTTATATATAGGCATTTTATTTCCTTAAATGGTTATTTAAGGCTATTAATGTTAGGGAAGAGGATCTAGAGCAGTTTCGGTGGTGTGTTCTTCGGTTTTGTGGTGTGGTTTCTTTTTGGTCAATTTCTCCAGAACCTTGATGGTATGTGGATTCTCTGTTGACCTCACTTAGTTAGAATTAGTTACCTTAGTTGCAATCAATTTGTTTTCCTTGAAATTTATTGTGATAATGATTTGTGAATCTTGTTAGAAACCCATTTGGAAATGATTTTGGAGATTTTGGGTAAAATGGGTTATTGTTGTAAAAAGGGGCTTTATCGTGTGTTTTTAAAATGTTGATTTTAAAATTGATAGGGGTTGATTATGAAAATTGTTTTCTGAAAGATGGTTTTCAATAAATATTTAATTTATTGAATTTTTTTTGGGAATGGAAATATGGTTAAAGGGTTTTTCCATAAATGGGTGATTTATTGAAGTGGATTGGCATGTATCGGAAATGATGGTGTGCTTATTTTGTGGCCTTGGTGATTTACACTTGTTGGTTGATTATGTGTTACATCTTATGCCGATTGTGTTTTAGTTGGAGGGAATTCCCATATAAAAGGTTATGGATTGTGGATGGAAGATCCACCATTATAGATCATGTTCAGGAAGTACAACTATGTGGAAAAATATTGAACGGGTTGCATGGAAGTTCCACCATTTTGATTTCCCTGTTGTATGTTACTATGAATGATGAAAATTTTTGTGCTAATGTGAGAGGTTGAAATGGACTGTGGAATTATTTTTTTGACTTTCTATGTGTTGCGGGAATTTTTGTGAAAATGGCTTGGTAATGGAGTATTTGGTTTGTGGTAAGTTATTGCACTTTTTGATGTTTTATATAAACTAATTTATATAAATGTTCTAATGGTTATTCCCCAGTGGTGTGTGTATGGATGTAATTTGGGTAAATACTACTTAGTATTATTACTCACCCCTACTTTGGAACTTAGTTTCTTTGGTATATGTTGTTTTCTGGGACACAAGTAAGGGTGAAGAATCTCATTTTCCTAGCGATTCGACATGATTATTTGTTGATGTTGTGGTCCTTGGAGCATGGAACTTGGTATGGAGTTTTGGATGGTGCACCAGTTATTTGGGGTATTTTTGGGTAGTATTTTTCTTGGTACTCTACTTTTTTGTTTGCTTATATTATCATTTAGGATTTGTTATGGAATATCTTGGTTTTATTTTGGTAGTGTATTGGGTGGATTATTTTGTTGACATGCATAGTGTAGATTTTTTGGTAATGGTATATTTGGTTGGTTGATATTGTCCTTAGTTCAGACCATTCCCCTATGATTCCTAAAGCCCATGGCATTTATTTCCAACCTATGGAACCCCGACAACGTCTCTTATGACCAAGTTTCATTCTCATTCCCTCTCATGCTAATGGGAAGGGGTGGGATGTTAAATATAACCTTTATTTGATGTTTTTATTCCCTTATAAGATTTCATGTTTTATAAAAAAACCCTCCTTATCTTTTTTGGGTGATTTATGTCTTCAAAATGGGGTTTTAAATGGAAAGTATTTTTCAATAACTGGAAATGATTTCTTATGGGTGTAATGATTTTATTCCAAATCTGTATGTTTTTTTGTGTTATGATTATGTTATAGTTTATAAAATTTTTATGTGGAATGGTGGTTCTTTTATAAATTGAGGGTTGTTGAGACCATTGTAGATCTAAAATTTTATTGAGTAAATATAAGGATTTATCTGATTAAGTTTCTCCTAGGAGATTATAATAATATAATACAGTGGTTATTCCTAGAGAAACATTAAAGGTTAATCTAAATGAAAATGTGAAGGTTACCCCATTAGACGGAGTGATATGAAATTGGTGTCTGATGTTTCAATAGAAATTTCCTATACTTGCTATAGGATTTTGCCAAAATATTATTATTTCAAAAGGAAATATAATTATTTAATGTTTAAAAATGTATTTTCTACTACTTATTGTGACAATATATGGGTTTATAATAAAACCTTTGATCAGGGTTAAAAAAACATGGTTAATGAATTTTGATTCCTTTTACTATTGCCTTTGATAAATATTTATTCTATGATTCATGTTTTATGATCCAGGTTTTCATTGGTGTGAATTACCTTATAATATTATAAATCAATTTGATTATTTAATCAAACCATTGTCCTCATCTTATTATTTTTGGTAACATTCAGTTATTAATGATTATGTTTACCCTTACTGAGAATTTGAGATCAGATTTATTATGTTTTATTTACCCTGGTTATAAAGTGTGATTTGAGTCTACTATGGTTTCAAATGTGATGATTTTTATAGGATATGTTAAATACTTAATATGTAATGTGAAATCTTGGGTTTAGAGGAATATGATATTTATCTTTATAAATAATTTATTATTAATTCAAGTTGTTGATATTTTTTACTAATTCCATAAAATATTATACCAAAAAGGTACTTGGGTATGTAAGTGATCAATTATATCCCATTGATTATCTAATGCTTGGATGAAAAAAAGTGGGTCACATTCATCAAAATCATATCAATAACTGTAAATTTTATGTTTTTAGCACTGGATTAGAGAGTCTAGGTACAAGGGTGTTATATACACATCAATATTCCCAAAGAAGTTTAAGTTATTTATTTCATGGTTGAAACCCTAGAATATATTTTATATTTGTTGTTCCTTGGTTTTGGAAGTATACTATTGGATGGTTATCCAAAAATTCTCCTACTTTTAAAAACGGATAACATCCCAGACCAATAAGGGAGTGATGTTTGAGTGTTAGAAGTCATGTAAGAGATGTTTCTAGAAGTTGATAGGGATGAAAAAATTTTAAAAAATATATATAAATTACCTAATATTTATAAGGAGTATAGATTTTATTGTGATTCTGCAAGATTAATCTATGGGGAAGTTAAAATTCAGGATGATAAAGTGATAGATCATGGGTCTAGGATACTAAGGCCACATATATGGAACTACTCGATGCTTTCTCTAAAGCTAGTGATAGTAGTGCTACACTAAGGGGTTGTTATTTCTACCATATGGATGAGAATTTAAAAGTTTATATTTACCATATGAGTATAAATTATATTTTCTCATAGTAAGACATGATCCTTTGATAGTGTGGGTGGGTTGATTATAATCATTAATTTTATTTTAAGATATAATACACCCATGAGAAGAGAAATTTCATAGATGATTCAATATGTCTGAAGACTTGGTCATAGGTGGTGTAAGTGGTTGGTAGTGAGTGAAATTTGATGAGACTCTTCACTATGTTTAACCATGATGTTTAAGAGTATGTGAGTAGAGAAAAAATAGCATCCTTGATTATTACATCTTCACTCCTCTAGATTGTAAAGGAGATTCATTTGTTAGATTTGAATTGTTTAGTGATGATGGAAAATATATATGATGGTGAGATAACACCTGATTAGTTCATAGATACTATTGAAGTCTATTATAAAGATGGTATTGTGTTATTCCATTTGATAATGAATAAGGAGTTAATATTGGAATCATATTATTTGATATGGGGTATTAAGTTGGATATTACTAGGACTTATCTTGGAATCCATTGGTAGTATTTGTGAAATAGGATGAAGAAGAAAATATAGGTTTCATTTAAAGAAATTTCACCCATCAGAAGTCAAATTCCTAGCATTAGAGGCATGTATGGATTCTTTAGTTGTTTATCATTCTAGGGTGGAAGTGTGATAATGTGATGATGGACAATATGATTAGATTTCCAAGTCTATCTTGTGGATGTGATTTGTTATGGGTTATCATGGACTAGTAGACAAAGGTTTCACATTTCATAATAATCTGGGAGTCCTTTTTCATTGATCAGACAGTCCAATTATATCTCCAAAATATAGATACTTTTAATGGTGTTTATATGAGAATTATTTCTTCTTATAATTAAAGTTCAACCTTATACTTATATCCAGGTTTTTAGAATGTTCTTAATATGTAGGTCCACCTAAGAACTACCAATAATACGTAGATCAACATGTATTCTGAGTATACCATCCTGGTGTTAGAAGGCATGTTGTGAGAATGTGTCCTCAATTTTATTTACTCATGTGAAACAATATTGTGTTTTTCGATTTTTACTATACCCACATATAGTATGAATAAATTAAAATTACAACATTTAAGGCCATTCATGTAAGGATATGTCGATCACCTTTATATTATAAGGTGGTTAGGGAGTCACCTATAATCAGGATGAGTCTCTTTTAGATGATGTTATAGAATATTAATTTGATTAATAATTGGATAGAAATCACTTAGATTATATGGAGGTATTATGCTTACCAATGGTGCCACCCTATTGTGTTTGATTTGGGAATCTTGAAGAACCCGAGTGGACATTGGTGAATATTGAAGATGATTTTTTGTATTCTTTTAATTCATAATTAGAATGAAAGTATTTTTATGATGAGTGATGCTACTACTCATACATTAATGAGTAGATCACAAATTTATACCATTACATAGAACATTTGGTTGGAAAGGTTTTAAGACAACATACTATATATATATTGATTTCTAATCTTATCTAAAATGAAATACATGATACATTCTATGATTGATAAAAAAATTACTTACAACATGATTCAATTGAAATTTCAAACCTAGTTTTTGAAAAAAAAATGAAGTGTTATGGTCAATGGAGTGAACTACATGGTGGATATTTGAGAATCCATCAAAGGTGAATTTAAAATAATGAATGTCATAATCTAGTGAAGGATTCCTCTGGAAGTTTTTTTTGTAATGGTTTAAAAATACCACAAAATATTTAAAGAATATATATATTGGAACGTAAAATATTTACATGATATGTTATATATTCTTCAAATATGTGTTGAAAATGGAAAAAGGAAGATGTTTTGTTGTTCATATGTGTGATATTCTTTCATTTTTTAGCATATAAATCATATTTCAGATATGTTTAGATGATATTTGATATTTTTTTGTCCATTCATAACATATTTTGTGAGAATAATATTATAATTATTATATTTTGATGTTTTATAACATATTTTTATAGGAGGAGGATACACATTATATTATGTCTATAGTTATTTAATGCATAAATTGTGTTTTGATATGTTAGATATTTTATAGGGATGAAAATACATAGTATATTTATGATATATATGATGTTTGAGAATACATAGTATATTACCTATGAGTAGTAAGAAAATTAGAAAAGGAATGGATACACAACATGTTTAATAATATTTGTAATATAATAATTCTAACAAAAAATATGGGAAATTCATGTGATCATATTGATATATTATATTTTTTATATTAGATTTTATATATGAGTTAGTTAAAATTCTAAAAGATGAATATTTTTCCAAGGAGGAAATCATGAGAAGAGTAGGAAGTCACTGTTGGAGTTTGTAAGGATCATTTAATTTTCATATAGATTAATTTACTACATCATAAGTATATTTGTGAAAATTGTAAGAATGACTCAAAGTACATAAGTTTCATCTAACCTTATAAAAATGATGATTTCTAGAAAAAATAAAATGAAATGAAAATTTAATATTGTTCATTAAACATAAAAAATATAATCTGGCCTAAAAATTAACTAAGGAATAAAACACTAGTAATATAAAATAAATTTTATAAATTTTATACACTTAAGAAAATATCAATGAAGATTAAATCAGAAGAATATATGGGATGATAGTAATATAAATAAACATCATAGTTAGTCAGTGTAAGAGCATTATGATTCATGTTTTTTGTGATTGAATAACTATCCAAATAAAGAGGATAGAGCATGCATTTTATCAATGTAGGGGGATTTTCCACACCAAGATTCTTTTATGGGGATTAATTTCAAAGGGAGTTCCATGCTACAATAGATGGTTCCCAATTGTATGGGTTTATGAATTGAAATATTTATGCTAGTATATAAATGAACAATAAAGAAGAATATTTTTGGAAGTGCATGATGATGAAAATATATCGAGTCTCCTGTTGAATTAAATATATATTATTGACTTAGATTTTAGTGAGTTTTAAATGATAATTAAAACAATAGACTATCTACTTGTTGGAATGACTATATTTCCTACCACCAAAAATTAAAGAGTTTCTACATTCAAATATAGGAAAAATACTCGTGATAATTTAGTGAATATAATAGATGATGAGAAAAAGAAGAAAGTGTGTGATAAAGAGACACTATATTAATGTTATTTGAAGAACATATATGTATCAAAGAACAAGAATAACCATCCTACATCTATGAAGAAACACCCTATGCATAGAAGAATTAAAGAGATTAAGGAATATATTGATGTATATTTAGAATAATATAAATAATTATATTATACTACGGAATATAAAAGTAGTCTAGTTACAACTTCTAGGTTCACTAAAAATATTGATTAGAATATTGTATTACGTATTAAAAAAATGTTATTATGTACTAAACATGAGGAATGTATACTATATGATGACTAATAAAGATAATCTAGTTTAATTCTAGAGCATATGGTGGGATGTGGTGTAAAAATGGTGTGAAGCTATCCAACGCGTGTGACAAACTGTAGGTTTTTGGTTGATTCCATCCCATTTTAACAACTTTAATTTAATAAAAAAGAGTATATTATTGGGGAAATTAACTTATTATAACAAGTTGTAGGTCATACATGAAGAAACAAAAACTTATAAAATTAAATTTTATCCTATGACATTTATTATCTATAATATTTAATTAATGTTGATAGCCACAAATTGATAGGATTATATGTTAACTAGACATAGATGTTGAATTAAAAGGAATAAATCATAAATAAATATATCTAATTAACCCTGCCTCAATGATATAACATTATTGGTAAATTAAAATTTTATTAGAGATAATATGGTTTCCATTATTTTAAAATAAATGTTTCTTAATTTTTTTAACAACTCTATTAAAATTTTATATTTTAAGAAGTTATTGAGATGCCTCAGATAGAGTACTCAGTCTCAAAACCTATTGAAGCTCAAAAGAATATATCATATAAAATAATAGAAAATTTTATGGATAAGGAGGAAAGTAAATTGAGAGATATCTCAATATAATTTAAGGCTCTGCCTCTATTAGAATCTTAACAATGTAGTAATTTTTTCAATATATCTATTTTGATTCATTCGTTTGAAGAAATAAGTAAGAGTTATGGAGATTAGGTGGAATATGAGTATGTAAGAAAAGATGAAAACCATTATTCTATAGTGAATGATTGTTTGAATAAAGTTACCATTAATGTGTACATTTATATTTTGAGTTGTATTGAGTAGATACTTGTTGAAAAGGCATAGTTGGAAGAAGATGATGATGAAATGGAGAATGATTTTTCCAAGAAGGTATAAATATACATGACTCTTAAAAAACATATCTAAGACATTAAATAATTTGTATCACTTTTCAATGATATATTACCTTGATTGAAGAATCATTATAAATAATTTTTTATATGAAATTTGTGAATAATCATATATTTTGAAGAGGTGATCCTTCAATTTTAGAAGATATAAAAAACCTAGATAAACCTAAAAGATTCCCAATTGGTGGTTAAAAAATAATAATAAGAGAGCATAAAAAATTATTAAAATAAGTAATAAATATGTTTGAGGATTAGATTGAGAAGCTACAGAGAGATTGAGAAGAAAGTTTCAGATCACTTCAAAAAGAGAATAATTATCTCAACATAAAGTGTCTTAAACTTCAGGTGGGATTGAATAATATCGAATTAACACTAGTTGAACAGTTCCAGAACATGAGAAGAAAATTACCATGAGATAAACATATAATGTGGGTATTCTCTTAAAAAGGACTCATATAAATGGAAATATGATATTAAAATGATATTATGATCAACATACAACAAGACCTTATAAAAATATTACCCATTGTACTATTGATTGTGTTTACACTAATTTTGATCCATATAAAAATGAATATATAAAATTAAAAACTAGATAAAAATGTGTGGATTAAAATTAAAATAAATCTATAATCTGAAAAAAGGTGGATGTTGTCTCACCTGAGAATGTGATCTCACAAAATGAAACCAAATATTTTAAGTATTCAAAACAAAAATTTCATGTAATTAATTATAGATAAATTGAAACTTATTTAAGGTGAAAAATATTCATTAAAAACTACTGGTGATCTTGGAGGTTTGTGAATAAGGTCATTTATTATTGAAAAATATTTTTAGCCTTTTAAGAATATTAATTGACTAAATTAAGAGGGACTAGAGATGAAATAATGAGAATACTAGCTATTTATAATTAAATATCATAGAAAAATGAATCTTTTCATGCAATGAATATATTTAAATGGTTTTTTAATTTCTAGGGTAATAATCACAAAATGGTTCATGATTATAAAGAGTGTTAGAACACATCAGCTATAAACAAATAATATTTTTTTGTGAAATGAATACCATACTATGAAAGGAATAAGGTGAGAAAGTAACGTGATTCTCCCTTGAAGTTTAAATAGATTAAGTGAGCTTAATAAAGTACTCTAATAAAATCAATAATTAAAAATACAAAGGATATAAAATCAATGTTGAGATACTTATATTTTGGTTGGATGTTCTTCACCATAGACCATTGAAATAATGCCATAGATATCATAATAAAAGGAATCAAGATGAATTAAAAAAATAAATTAGTAGTTAAGGTGATAAATGTATTGTCTTAGTGATTGTCATATTCAAATAGGTCATAAAGAACATAAAAAGGAAGGGTAACATAATATATGATAAAACACAATGTGGAAACTATAAAAAAGTTGAGTATGTTATAAAGGTGTTCTTTACTATTTTCCTAGACTAATTGGAAATGGATATAAATATACATAAATCACTAAAATGTTATAATTATAAAGGAAAAATTATTATTTCATGTGAATAAGAACTCAAATTTTATAAAAAACTATCCAAAAAAATAGGACTTAAGTATTCATAATAAGAATATGTGTGTAAGGGGCATACAAGATAGACATTTTTTAGACGACATCATGATTATCCTATAAGATTATGAATAATTATTGAATAAAATGATGCAATAATGGGGAGATTCATTTCTAAATCTATAACATATAAAAAAATTTCTAGAAAAGAATAAATTTAAGGAATTTATATTTCCCAAAGAAGCTAGGATTTTCAAAAACAGAGTAAACTAATGAAGATTTATCCAGAATATAGAGCAACAATGGCAAGTGATCATGGGTTTAGATCCAATTATCATCTTTTCTTCCCTAACTAAGGATAAAATTAAAAACCCTCTCCTAAATAATTTAATTTATTATTGAAATAATGTGTAGGAAATTGAAGGAGAGAAACAAAATGAGGAATTAGATTGGGGTTGTAGTATTTTTCATATAGAAATTTTTGTCTATTATTGAATATACTAACAAAAATAATAAATATTAATGAGTGAATCATTTGCGATGGAGAGAAAAATAAATTGTTTCCAAATATATTTCATTTTATAAAAATATTAAATCTGAATAGGCCTTAAATTTAGGAAAATTAGGTTTGAAAATGCCACTTTATATATTTTATATGATTTTATGAACCGTGAGTATTAAGGGAGTGTGATGGGTGATAATAAATAAAGGTTGATGTGGGTGTTATATGTATTACACATGAATATTTTTTGATGAGTTTGATAAATATGATATTTCAAAAAAAATCATGATGAATCTATTTAATTTCCCCTAAGAAGCATTATTTTGAAGTTCTGTCACATGCTCAATATATTTATGGATAAATTTTTTTTATTTATTATTTAATATTTTTTTGTATAAAAAAATTCCATGTAGAAATATAATTGGATAATTATGGGAACATATAAAATAAATACATTGTGTTATCCACCACTCAGTGGTATCAAGTTGCAATTCTTCAAAAAAGGTAGAGAAAAAACTATATTGAGAACCACAGAATATGGTTAATGTTGTGTAATACATACCCCATATGAAAAAATAAATTTTTTATCAATATGGGTGAAAAAAAATATTTTTTATAAATATAATAATATTTTAAAACAAATCATATGTTTGATATTGAAGAACACAAGTGAATATTAAAAAAATTTAAATATGATTGTTGTATTATTTTTAAATAAAAAATGGTAAATAAAGTCAATTTATGATGAGTAAAGTTTATTCTTATATATAAATGAGTTGAGGAATGATTTTTATTGTATCATAGATCATCTAACTCGATAGGTTCATGGACAAAATCCCATACATTTGATGATCAATGAACTAATCTAAAAAGTTATACATGAAAAGTGTTTTTCTTGATTGAATCACTTCGAAAAACATATTTCAATTTAACTTTAGATACTATATATTTAAAATAAATTGAAGAGGTTTGTTTAATGGAGTAAACAACTATATTAAAATTTAAGTTTATATCCAAGGTGTAAAAACATTAATAAAACTGTAATGTGGTGAATGAGCCCCTATGATGATTTTTTGGAATGTTTTGAAAATAGATATATATATATATATAAGTTATTCCTTGGTATATAACAAATTATATAATACATAATATATTATTTATATGTGTGGTGGAAAATAGAAAAGTTTGATGATACATGAGGTTTCTAGTTGTAACGTATGATATTATTTTCATTCTGATCTTAAGAAATATTGTTTTGCATGATTTATTTGATGAATAATATATATATGTTCAAAAAAACATATTTTTCCAAAAGAATATTATATGTAGCATATTTGGAGGCAACATAAGGGAATAAAATATGCAATATATTCATCCTAGAGTTAATTTATAGGTATGATGTTTTTTGATATAAAATATATTTAATAATGAATTGAATTATTAGTAAATTGATGATATGTATGTTGTTTTGAGAAAACATGATATATTACCTATGAGAAGTATGGAAATAAGAAAAGGTATAAATATATTTCTGTTGAGTCAATAAATTTTCCTTATGACTTTTCCATTCACTCATGTTTGGGGAGATTTTTGAGTCAATAAGGTTTCCTTATGACTTGACCATTTCTTCATGTTTTGAAAATCACAAACACATTATCTTAAAGAAAATTTCATTTTACCCTATGTTTTACATTCATAAGGAAAATTTCCTTCCCCAAGGAAATTTATCATTACCATGTTTTTCATTGTTCATTTTGTCTAAGTATAAAATTCGGTTTCATATCAAAAACCTTGGAATTATATATACTTAGATATAAAGAATTCTGTTTTCAGGATACGAATTCAGGTTCTGAACTCTCTAAATTCAGACTCCGAACACTTTTGAGTTCTGAATACAAGTTCTCTGAATTATGACTCTGAACTCTTCTGAGTTCTGACTCTGAGTTCTCTGAATTCAGACTCTGAACTCTTATGATTTCTGACTCCGAGTTCTCTAAATCCAGACTCTGAACTCTTATGAGTTCTGACTCTGAGTTCTCTAAATTCAGACTCTATACTCTTGTGAATTCCGACTCTGAATTCTTATGAATTCAGACGCCGAACATTATAAGTTCAGGTTCTGAATTCTTGTGAACATAGATTCTGAATTTCCTTTAAATTCAGACTCTGTAATTCTATAAAATTGTGGTTTTGAAATATTTGGAAAATTTAATCTGAATATCTTTATATTTTAGATACTGAATGAATTTTTGGTTAGACTCTAAACTATTTTTCCTTACACTTTGAAAAATAATTTTAGTTAAGCACCATATTTTTTCTTACTCATGGTTTGGTTATAAAACGGTGTCATGCATTCAGTTACTAACTAACCATTGTTTGAGAGATACATGTACAGGTCCCTCCAAAATTCAAGGAAAAATATGATCGTTGGAGGAGGGAGTCGACCATTGAAGTTGTGCCTATAAATAGGAGCCCATTTGAACAAGCTCAAAACTATTATAGGAATTTAGAGATTACATGTTGCTGAAGTGATTTCAAGAGAGAGACTTTTATGCTTTGTGCATGCTGAACATCTTGTTCATAATTTCTTCGTGCCACTCCAAATATTGTTGGGTATATTTGAGGGCTTCTGGGGATATGAAGATAGAGGTGTCGACTACCTTGAAGTTGAGAGCATGTAGGGATTGCAAGACAAACTCCGATCGTCGTATTGAGGTCTTACCCTTGTGTGGGTAATACAGAATTTCTTAAAAGTATAAATTAAGGAACCTTTATCCAAGGTTGTTGGATACCCTACTCTTTGGTTTAAAAGATTTACTACTTGTTACTTGTTTTGTTTCAATTTTTCCACCGCATTTTGATTATTTAGAAAAGTATAACTATCTTATACTTCCTAATACATGTGTACTCTGAATTAGTAAGATTCTATATGATTTAAGGTAGAATATTTATCTTTGTAAACATTTTTTAAGTTTCATTTCTGGATTCACTTTTTTGGAATTGAATCCTCAAAATAATAATTCCGGAATCAAGCAAATGTGTAGAACTAGAGGATTTGTGAATTAGCTTGTTTAAACTTGTTAAGCTTCTTCATCATTAAAAGTATCAAATAATTTTTAAAGTATACAATTCACCCCCCCCCCCTCTTGTATATTGACCATCTACATAATCATTTCGAGCCTACATTTGGTATCATTGAAGAATATCAGACTTCATACAAACCCAACAATTGGTATCAGATGATTGGTTCAATCTGAATTAATCTCAAGATTAAATTCAGAATAGATTTCTTCTTCTTCTTATTTTCGGAATCAGATTTTCAGACTTACAGGTCTGGACTCATATTCTTTTTAGAGATACATGTGTTGTATATTTTCCTTTCTTAGGATATTTTTATACTCCTTTACAACCTTTTATTACTGACAAGTTTTGTGGAAAGATATTTTTATTGAGATGGCAGGAATCAATGTTGGTTCCATAGACAACCTAAATCCAACTAGACCACCTAATTTTTATGCGAATGATTACGAATATTAGAGAGATTTCATGAATACATTTATTTTCAATACTGGAGTGGATAATTTTGTTATGCTTATTGGAGGATATAAAATCCCAGACAAGAATGTTAGTACTATCAAAAATCAAGAAAAGCATGAATATCAACTGAATTATAAGGAACACAATATATTACTCCATTCTATGACTAGAAATACATATAGCCAAATTTCATCTTGTGAATCAAAAAAATTGTATCTGGAAGAAACATGAAGTTACACACTTTAGAACATCAAATGTTATTGAAACTAGGAGAGCCATGCTCAGAGCTGAATATCATGGTTTCTACTTTCCTTATGGAGAACCCATATATAAGGTGCAAAAAATATTTATGACTATTGTTAATAGTATACAATCCATGGGTGAGAACGGATTAGATGATGAAGCTCTTGTGGAAAAAATCATAGATATCATACCCAATGAGTGGGAATCCAAGAGAAATGTTATTGATGAGAATAGGAAGGTTACTCAGATTTCTCTTGATGAAATTTTGGGAACTCTTCTTCAACATGAGACTAGAATGAAGAGATATACCGATAATATTAAGAAATATAATTTGAGTGGTAGTGTTACTTTTACAACAACTTCAAATCAAATGAAAACCAAGACTCCTAAGAGAGTTACTATATATAAATATAAGAAGGTTGGTATCCAATCCAAATATAGTGGAAGTAAATCTTCAGAAAATGAGTTAGAAAATATTCCTCAAAGGATGAACAAGATTTTTGGCCAGAAGAATTTTCAATCCAGATACAAGAAGAAAGAAAGGAAATATAAGAAGGATTTAGAAGTCACAAGTTATTAATACAAGAGAGATGGAAATATAAGACATGATTGTCCTATGATTAAAAGAAAAGAAAGAAAAGAGAAGAATTCTGAGAGAAATATAAAGATGTACTAAAATGCTAAAGCTAAGAAAGACTTGAAATCTAATGACACCTGGAGTGCCAGTGGGGGAGACTCTTCAGATGAATCATCAGATTACGAATCTTCTATACAAAAGAATCTTGGTCTAATTGTTATACTACCTATTGAAAATCATTGCTTAATGGCTAAGGTATACAATGATGAATCCATGACCAATATATCTTGAAATGATAATTTTAGTGATAGTAAATATTATAACTCTTATGATGAAGAATCTTCTTCTGATGAAGATAATACTTTAGATAAATATGAAGAAGTTTCTAGATTTTCTAGACTCCTTGAGAATGTGAATTCAAAACTCAAGAAAAAGATTGATAAATAAAATTCTAGGAATATTATTCTTACTAAGGAAATATCAGATCTTTCTAAAGATCTTGAAAATAAAATTTTTTATTTCAAAAGTATTTCAAAATACCTTGAGGAAGTAAATTTTGTGGAGGATAAACTTTCTAAGGATCTAGAAAAATTAATTTCTATGAAAAATGTTTTTGAGCCTAACACTAATTCTAAACATAATGTTTTGGAAGATAATAACATAGTTATTAGATAGAAGCCCAAAATATTTTCCGTGAGGAAGTGTTTGTCATACTTTACCTTAGGTAAGTAAAATTTTAATATAATGTATTCCAAAATTCAACCTCACTGGAATAATTCTATATTTGGTTATACTAGTTCAAAACTGATTTTTAGTAATAATTATTTTGTTCCTCAAAGTGATTCATTCTATACTAAATATCAGTGTGGTGGGAATTGGGAAAAAAGTTGTTCATTAAACAAAACCTAGTTTTTAGGATTTAATATAACTTATTTTTCAAAGAAAATGTGGTAAGATTTTGATTTTTGAAATTTCTAGATCCAAGAAATTTGGATTCTGAAAGTCTAACATTCTTATTTTTAGGAAAATAAGGAAAGTACCAACAGAAATATTTGGTACATGGATAGTGGATTTTCCCGACATATGAATGGTAACAAAAACCTTTTTGAAAAGATTATCAAGACGAAAGGAGGAAAATTAAATTTTGGAGATAATGTGAAGGGAGAAATTGTTGGTTTGGGTAACATCGTTCTTCTTGAAAAAAAATTGATTTCAAAAGTTTTATTTATTAAGGGTCTTAAGCACAACCTCGTTAGCATAAGTCAGTTATGTGATGAAGGTTACCTTGTGAATTTTAGGAATGACAAGTTCTTAGTACACAATTCCAAGGAAGAGTTTATTCATTCTGACCATAAGCAAAAGAATGATTACACACAAAATATAGAAGACCTTAGGATCCAAGACCTACCTTACCTTAGTGAAATGGAAAATCATTATTAGTTGTGGCATAGATGGTTAGTAAACTACAACCATAGGAGCCTATGAAAACTTTTAAAAAAAAGACTAGTTTAGGTTCTACCAGAGCATAGATTTTATTCTTCAAAAATTTGTGATCCTTATCAATTTGGTAAGAAACATAAATCATGTTTTAAATCATTTGGTGAAGTCTCAACTACTGATGCATTATAGTTAGTGCATATGGATCTTTTTGGCCCTACAAAAACCAGAAGCATTGGAAGAAAATGATATGTATTTGTCTTAGATGATGATTACACTAGATTTACATGGATATATTTTCTAGCAAAGAAATCTGAATCTTTTTCTTATTTAAAAAGTTTTAGAACCCAAGTTAAAAATTAGAAAAACATTCATTTGACAACTATTCATAGTGATCATCGAAGAGAATTTCAAAATTATGATTTTGAAACTTTTTGTAGTAGAAAAGGCATTACTCATAACTTATCAGCACCAAGAACACAAAAACAAAATGGTGTTGTTGAATAAAGAAATAGAATTATTCAAGAGATAATAATAACCATGTTGAGTGAATATTCTATAGCCAAAAATTTTTGTGTTGAAGCTATAAATACTACTTTTTATACTATAAATTGTGTTTTGATTAGACCTTTTCTTCATAAAACTCATTATGAGTTTTGGAATGGTAGAAAACCTAGACTTTCCTATTTCAATGTTTTTGGTTGCAGGGTATTCATTTTGAATACTAAATATAATCTACATAAATTCGCACCAAAATATGAGGAAGTAATTTTCATAGGCTACTCCACAACTTCTAATGCTTGTAGAGTGTTCAACAAAAATACTTGTACTGTTGAAGAAACAGTGGATGTCAAATTTGATGAAACTGACCCTTTTGACTTTAAACAACCTCAACCTATATCTTCGGATGTGTTTTCAAAAAATGATTGTCATCCATTATTAGAAGATCCTTCTGATAAGGAAAATATTCAAGAAAATGTTTCTGAAGCATTTACCCAAGAAGACTTTCTACCCTATGTTGAGGAACATGATTTACAAAACCCAGATCAGTTTTTTCTAAAGAATCATCCCAGTGATAGTATCATTGGTGACATAAATCAACCTGTAAAGACTAGAAGTTCCTTAACAAAAGAAGTAGAACATCTTGAATTTCTTTCCCAATTAGAACTAAAAAGCACTGATGAATCTTTAGATTATGATGATTGGATAAAAGCTATGAAATATGATCTAAATTAATTCGAAAGGAATAATGTTTGGACCTTGGTTGAAATACCTAAGGAAACTTCTATTATTGGAGTAAAATGGGTCTTCAAAAATAAATGTGATGAAAATGGAATCATAGTAAGATTTAAAGCTAGATTGGTTGTTAAAGACTACAATCAACAAGAAGGAATAGACTATGAAGGAACCTATGCTCCATTATCTAGACATGAATCTATTTGTATTTTACTTGCCTTTGTAGCATTCTTCGACTTCAAAATTTTTCAAATGGATGTTTAATGTGCTTTCCTTAATGGTTTTGTACAAGAGGATGTTTTTTTGAAATACCTCTTGGTTTTCAAGATACAAAACATCCTGAACATTTTTATAAACTTATCAAAGCTTTGTATGGACTTAAGAAATCTCCTAGAGATTGGTATGATAGGCTTGCAAGATTTTTGATTCAAAATAATAAAGTTAAGGGAAATGCAGATCCAACCCTTTTTATAAAGAAAGATCTGAAAAATGTTTTGATTGTTCAAATTTATGTTTATGAAATTATATTTGATTCAACTCAGCAATCTTTAACTGATTCCTTTGTGGATCTAATGAAATCTATGTTTGAAAAGAGTATGATGGGTGAGTTAACATTTTTCCTTGGTTTTCAAATTTCTCAAAAACCAGAAGGAATCTATATATCCCAACATAAGTATATTAAAGATCTTCTAAAAAAGTATGGATATGACAACACTAAGAGTATAAGTACTCCCATTGGTACCTCAAACTCACATGATCTTGATGAAGCTGGGAAACCAGTATATCAAACATCCTTTAAATGTAAGATAAGAAATCTACTTTACTTAACAGTTAGTCATCCAGAAATAATTTTTACAGTATGCTTATGCGCAAGATATTAATACAATCCTAAGGAATCTCATTTAAAGTAAGTGAAAATAATGTTTCACTAATAAAAGGGAACCATGGATTTAGGACCTTTTTATACTTCTTGAAATTATTTTGTTTTGAAATGTTTTTCAGATGGTGACTATGGTGGATGTATAATGGATAGAAAAAGTACATGTGAAACATGTCATTTATTAGGAGATTCATTAGTTTCATGGTAAGGTAAAAATAAACACTCATTAGCACTTTCCACTGGTGAAGTTGAATATGTAGCAGCTGGAAGTTGTTGTGCTCATGTGTTGTGGATGCAACACACACTCATAGGCTATGGTAGGAGTTTTACCAAAACACAAATTTTGTGTGATAATACTAGTGCAATTTCCTTAAGTAAAAACCCTTAACATCACTCACATGCAAAACACATAGAAATTAGGCATCACTTTTTTAGGGATCACACACAAAAAGGGGATATCATTCTTTAATTTATCAGAACACACGATCAGCTTTCTGATATTTTCACAAAATCTTTACCCTCTGAGAGATTTGAATATATTAAACAGAAGTTAGGAATGATAACCATAAGGTAATCTTCCTTGGTAAATTTCTGTTGAAACCAATCTCATTTGATTAATAAACTCCTTTTCATAGGGGGAGTACATTTTCTTATTAGTTATATCAAAATCTTCTTTAAGGGTATGTTTCGTAGTCATTTTTTTTTTCAAATCTTTCATAATGAAAATTTTTTTTGTAAGATTTTATAAAATATTTCATAGTTTAAAAAAAAAATTAGTATTAAAATTTTCATTATAATGATTTTATAATTTTTCGTAATAAAGATTTTATAAATTTTTTTAATGAATATTTTTTAAATTTTCATAATGAAGATTTTCTAAATTTTTGTAATGAAGACTTTCCAAATTTTTCATATGGAAGATTTTCTAAAAATCCATAGTCAGTTATTCAAATTTTATTTTTAAACAAAAATTTTCAGAATCTAATGTTCTTCAAGAAAAATTTTCCCCATTATGAATAATCTTTCTAGAAATCCAAAAGGTATTCTTATTTTCCTGAGTTTTCGTAATCATCCTTTACTTACTGGTAGTTTCTTTTGTATTTAAATTTTTCAGATTCTTTTTTCCTTAAATCTGAATGTTTTTCTTAATAAACTCAAAAGATAGGATTTTACCATGTTTTCCATGTGGCTATCATATCAACTGTCAGATCTGATTAGAATAATTTCCAGCCATTAGATTGAGTTTGGAAGATCAACTATCGCATCAAACACCAATACAAAGGACCCCTGATGGTTGTCCCACATCGAATCTCGAGATCTCTCATGTTGTAGTTATTCCCTTCTACATAAGCTCATTCTGGGTTTTCAAGGGTTTCTCAATTCCGCATTTATGTAGAAGAATCCTCTCAGAAAGATATGTCTACTGTCAAGACAATCTCAGAGTGGAAGGTCTATAGATAAAGGTTGGTGCATCTGAACTTCTTCGCTAAGTATGATTCAATCATCTCGAAGAACATTATGTTGAATGGATGGGAGAGTGTTTACGTATCGATGCCAGGGGCTCATGATATAGTATATTAGGAATTTCTAGTTGAATTTTATGAATTAGTCAGTTTCTTTATGGAAGAAGGTGGAGAGATTTTTTTCATTCAAGGGCTATGGAAAGACATATGCTCTTTCATATACTAAGGAAGATAATTTTGTTGGTATTCTATACTAAGGGGAATCTGAGTTCTATTATCATAAGTTGCCGGATGTCAAAGGAAGTTTTGTTAAGGATAAGTCTATGGTAGGTCTTGGACTCTATGATATAAATACTCTGAATATCACCCAATTGACTTCAAATCATCGGATTCTTGAATTATGGGTTCAAGGATTCATCATTCCGATAATAGGGGACAATGACACATTGAAGAAGAGTGATATGTATATCTTGGATTTCTTGGTGAACCAAAGGAAGATCAATTTGGTTAATAATATTCTGATTTCTATTGAGAATATTAATAATGGAAACTTGAAAGCTTAGATAATCATGTATACATCCATTCTCTCCAAGTTAATTGTCTGGTGCTTAAAATCTTTTAAAATTCATTGCAGCTCGAAGACAAGGAATTGAAATGTCATGTTAGTCAGTGATGATACCCTGAAGAGGATGAACATTGGATTTTCTATAGACTCCAGAAAATTTTATGACTTACCAGAGGAAGAAGTTGAAGTTGTTCTAAAAAAACAAGAAGTGTCTGAACTGTCCAAAAAGGGAGGAAGGAAGAGGATGTTGAAGGAAGTAGTAGTAGAAGGAAAAACTCTCGATCCCAAGTAAATCCATTCCGCACCTCCAAAACCTAAGAAGAAAAAATTGTATCTGGATGAGGTAGTTTCTAAGTGGAGGGAAGATAAAAAGAACAGGAAATAAGGGGTTCCAAAGTTTGGACTAGACCCTGCTAAAGAAAAATCTCTGAAGGAGAAGACAACTAAGTATATAGAAAGGTAAGAGAAAGAAAAGAAACTAATGAAGAAGATGAATATAGAAGATATTGTTCAATCCCATCTGAGGGATACTGAGAAAGCATCTAAAAATATTCTGGTACCAGAATCCTTCCTGGTAGAAGCTTTACCTGAAACTCCGGGGAAGAAATTTGTGACTCCGAAAAAATTCAAAGAAGTAGAAGAATTTGAAGATGAAGTAGAAAGCAGTGGTGACACCACAGAGTAGATTAATCAAGTACACGATTTCTAGGAGAAATAAATCCCATCTGAGAACCTCTCAATCCAAACTTCTGAAGAAGAATCATCTAAGTTAGCTACACCTCGGAAAGATGAGAAAGGAGAATATTACAAGATTGAAGAACACGTAAATAATATGTTTGATGAATAATTTTATAATCATCATTTTATACACCCAGAGGATGTTGAGGTAGGAGCTCAGAAAGAAGATGTTGATGAAGATAAAATTGTTCAGCTGTCTGACAGTGAACATAAATCTCCAGATGAGGAAGCCATTTCAAGAACTGTTAAGGGATTACAGGTGGTTGTTGATACACCTAGAAAATATGTATTGAAAAAGAAGGAATCTGGTGAATCTTCAAAGAGGAAAGCTACTGAGCTAGAGAAAGATCCATCACCAAGAAAAGTTTCAAGTTTGAAATCATTATCCCTTGGACTTGATTTCGTTGTTCAGTCATTGAATAATCTTGTTGGGACCATTTCTATTTTTCCATGAATTGACTTGAGATGTCAAGTGACTCAACACACCTTAAACCAAAAATAAGATTCGGTATCCATGGTGATGGACAAGTGTGTCAAGCTTGTGGCTGATTTGAAGAATTTTTTCATCAACTATGAATCCCATAGAAGATCATGCAAGAAGATGTCCAACTGGTCTAGGAAAACCATAGAAGACATGAAATATCTTGATGAGTTCCAAAATAGTTTCAAGGATACATTTGACATTGAATATGGTAAAATAAAATATCTCACAAGCAGTTTTGATGAAAATCTGACTTTGGAACAAAATTCTCGGATTCAAGAAGTAAAGGATTTGAATGGGAAGTTGTATTCTGTTTCCCAAAGTTGGAAGAGATAAAGGGATCTTCATATTGAGACTGAAGAAAATCTTTCTAAGAAAGATGAAATGTTGAAGGCTTAGGTAGAGGCTCTCAAGGCTTAGGAAGAAAAAATCAAAACCTTAGAGAAGAAGTCATATGATCAGGATCAGCTTCTAATGTGAGTAGAGGAAGATCACAAGGAGCTCAAAAATCTGAAAACCATTGTGAAAAAGTTGATGCCCAAGGATAAAGAAGGATGATAGATCCAATCAAATCTTTTTTTTGTATTTTCCATCCTTGTATAAATTCTTTCTAATCATAATGAAATGTTTGGTTTCTTGTCTTTTGGATATTCTGTACTAATTTTTTTAGGTACCATAATTTCATTTCCATTCCCTCAAATTCTTTTTGAAAATCACAAAGGGGGAGAAAGGAAAAAAGAATACTAAAAAAAAGAATAAATTTTCCTATGTAAGGGGGAGTTTATCTAAGTGGGATCTCTCATTACAGTGATTTCCGTATTCAATATAATGAAAAATATTATTCCGAAAATCTAGAATGCAATCCTTAGTGTTCCAAATCCTAGGGGGGTCGTATTCATCGTATTCATCCTTTACCATGTGTTAAGGGAGATATTTTTTTTCAAATTCTAGAAAAATATTTTATAAGCCCTTTTATTGTTTTTTGTAAGGATATTTGGTCTTTCCAAAAGGGGGGAGATTGTTGAGTCAAAAAGGTTTCATTATGAATTTTTCCATTACTTCATGTTTAGGGATATTGTTGAGTCAATAAGGTTTCCTTTTGACTCTACTATTTTATCATGTTTTGAAAATCAAAAACACCTTATCATAAGGAAAATTTCTTTTTACTATATGTTTTTCTTTCATAAGGAAAATTTCCTTCTCCAAGGAAATTTATCATTACAATTTTTTTCATTGTTCATTTTATCTAAGTATAAAATTTGGTTTCATATCCAAAACCTTGGAATCATATATGCTTAGATATAAACCATTCTGTTTTTAGGATAAAAAATCAGTTTCTGAACTCTCTGAATTCAGACACTAAACTCTTCTGTGTTCTGACTCTGAGTTCTATGAATTCAGACTCCGAACTCTTGTGGGCTCTGACTACGAGTTCTCTGAATTCAGGCTCCAAACTCTTCTGAGTTCTAACTCCGATTTCTCTGAATTTATACTCCAAACTCTTATGAGTTCTCACTTCGAGTTCTCTGAATTCAGACTCCAAACTCTTATGAGTTCTAACTCCGAGTTTTCTGAATTCAGACTTCAAACTCTTGGGAATTCAGACTCCGAATTCTTATGAATTATGACTCTAAAATTTATAAGTTCAGGTTCTGAATTTTTTTGAACTCAGATTCCAAATTTCCTTGAAATTCAGACTCTATAATTGTATAAAATTCTGTTTCCCAATTCTTTGGAAAATATAATCCAAATATCTTTATATTATAGACACCAAATGTATTTTTGGTTAGACTCCAAACTATTTTTTCGTACACAAGGACAATTGATTTTAGTTAAGCACCATATTTTTTTTCTTACACATTGTTTGGTTATAAAAGGATGTCATGCATTCAGTTACTATCTATCAATTGTTTGAGTGACACTTGTATAGTTCCCTCCAAAATTCAAGGAAAAATATGACCGTTGGAGGAGGGAGTCGACCGTTGAACTTGTGCCTATAAATAGGACCTCATTTGAACAAGATAAAAACTGTTCAATGACTCTAGAGATTACATGCAGCTAAATTGATTTCTAGAGAGATACTTTCATGCTTTGTGCATACTAAACATCTTGTTCAGAATTTCTTTATGCGACACTGAATGTTATTGACTACATTCGAGGGCTTCCAGGTATAGGGAGACAGAGGTGCTGACTAACTTGAAGGTGAGGGCTTGTGGGGATATCAAGACATACTCTGATCTTCATATCAAGGGAATATCCTGGTTTGGGTAAGAAAAACCTTCTTGAAAGTTTAATTCAATGGACCTTTATCCAAGGTTGTTGGATACCCTACTCTTTGGGTTAAAAGATTTACTACTTGTTACTTGTTTTGTTTCATGTTTTCCACCGCATTTTGTTTATTGAGAAAAGTATAACTATCTTATACTTAATTAGACTTGTATACTCTGATTTAGTATGATTATATATGCTTTAAGGTAGAATATTTATCTTTTTAAACTTTTGTTAAGTTTCATTTCCGGATTCACTTTTTCGGAATTGCATCTTCAGAATCATAATTCTGGAATCAAGCAAATGTGTAGAACTAGAGGTTTTTTGAATTACCTTGTTTAACATTGTTAAACATCTTCATATTTAAAAGTTGAAAATAATTTTTAAAGTATAAAATTCACCCCCTATGTTTTATATTGAGCATCTACAGTATCATTTCGATCCTACAGTTCGTATCATTTGAGAATATCACACTCTATACCAACCCAACAATTTCATAGTTAATATGGTACATAATATAATTACATTGAGGGAAAATATGTAAAAGAAATGTTATCAACATGATATGTAATATATTTGATATATTAATTTGATGTATCAATTTTCTAAAATTCTTGAAGATTATTATTTTTTGATGGTGTTAATCAGGAGACGATATGGAAGAAACTACCAATGTCTGTAAGGATCATGGTATGTTTTGAATGATAAATTTACTACATTATATATATGGTTGTGGACTTTATAATTATGACTCAAATTTCATAAGGATCATTTACCCTTATCAAATTATTTCTTCCTATAAAAATGGTAAAGAAAATAAAACATCATAAGGTTCATTAACCATGTGAAATATAAGATTACCAGAAAATTCACAAAGTCACTAGACATCATTAATTTATAGGGTAATTTTTAAATATCGTACAATTAATGTAATATTAGTGAATATTTTATAATATTATTCAATGTTGTTATCCTCATGTAAATAAAAACGTATATTTAGTAAATGGAAAATTATTATGATTTATGTCAATTGTGGGTGAATAATTTGTAGAATAAAGGACCAATTTTTAATAGTTTTCCATGCTCTGAGGAGATGATCCAAAATATGATTCTTTTATGTGGATGAATTACAAATTGATATTTATTACACAATACAAGGTTCTATGTCACAAGGGTCCATACATGGAAACATTCTTGACATCATGGAAATTAATTATAAGGAATATGATTATGTGTAGTGGTTGAAGATGAAAATATATTGAGTCACTTGGTTAATAAAATAGATACAATTTACTAGGATATTATTGATATTTAAATGAGAATTCAAATTAGTGAATATCCACCATTTCAAATAAGGGGGTCTCATTTAAACATGGATTAAGTATTTTCCATATCCAAATATGAGAAACAACTTTCATGATAATTTACGGAATATAATAGAATAGGCAAATAAGAAAGTGTGTGAGAAAGAGATTCTATTATGATATTATCTAAATATTATACTTGTATCAAAGAATAATGATTAACTAACTATATCTAGTAAAAAAATAATGTTCATCAAAGAAGAAGATACACTATGGAATATAATAAATCATATTAAGAAGAATAGTAAGGCTAATGTGCTACCCCCAAAGATAAAAGCGACTGGAGTCTTACACATAGTTTCGTGGAAAGGATCCATTAAAAGACTATGCATGGTATTCCAAACTAATGTGGTTTTTACCATTCATGATGATTGATGACTATATAATTTATTATAAACTTCATCAAGTGAGATATTGTAACACACGATGGGTTTATGGGTAAATATGGTGTGAGGATATTTAGGGTGTGTGATGATTTGTTGGGATAAGGTTGATTCCATCTAATTGTAACCAATTTCAATTATAGTGAAAGAATCTATGTTTAGGGTGAATAAAAGATTGGGGATAGGTGTAGGATTTATTTTAAGGGACCAAACACAGTAAAAATTAAATATTTCATATTCTATTTATTTACAAAACTATTTATGTAAGGTTGATAGATACATATTAAAATGATTATAAATTAACCAATCCCAGTGGATGATTTTAAAAAAGTAAATCACAAAATAAGATCATTGATTCACCCCTCCCCCACTTAATGATATAACATAAACCTAGAACATTAATACTAAAAAAATATAGCAGTGTTTCATAAATTGGAACACATGATGATTCAAATACTGGGGATATCAATACACCAATTTTTGGGGAAATTTGAGGTTATCGAGTGGATTGGTACGATGGAATATTGATTAAAACATGCTCACATATTTCATGTTATAAATGATGATATCCATATATTTTATCATAGAAAATATGATCCTAAACATTATCATCTGATAAGCATCAATTAAATCAAGATGGATTATGATGGGTGTTTTGTGGGATGATTTTTTCATATATTGGATCAAAGTGAAAAAACACATTGAGGGAAGATACTGCCTTTGGTACATGTGTAGTGGAAAAACAAGCATGTCCGAGAGAAGGCATGGGAGTGTGAGTCAGATATGTGGGCCTAGTGGATAAAGCATTCCACCAATAAGCGTTCGGTAAAATGATAAGGTAAATTCATTAGATAATTTCTATATGGTGAAAAGGCGGTAACACACCATATATTTTTTGTGCATTTTTTATCTAATTTTATCCAGGCAATAGAGGTGGAATCAAGTGATATGGGGTCTATTTAAGGAGGATAAAACTAGTTTTGGGGGACAATTTATTTTGACAAATTGCATGGGTACACAGTATAGGTGGGTAGTGGGGATGTAGTTCCTGGTGGGTCTTCAGGTGGTCGATGACCCTAGAGTAGGTACTTGGGGCTTATTAAATACCTAGTGGATGGATCGTTGGTACACAATGGGTACTTTCTATATGGGTTTTAAATTTTTATTAATTTTAATTAATTTGTTTGTTAAAAATATCATCTCCCGTCATTATTTACTCTTTATGAATTCCTATTACGCACTTCCCATATCTCTTCATATTTATGTGTATATTCCCTTAGTGTTACATCATTTTCAATTGTTATATTTCACAAGAAATCACTTATGGAAATGTTATCATTAAATCTCCTTATATTTTCCATTTCATACACTATTTTAGTATTTTTTGACAATTATAAAACAATTATATGGATTTTCGTAGGTTTTTATACTCTTAATGATTAAATCAAAATAATTTGTTGATATTTAGTTTAAAAATATCTCTTACGTTGAGTTGGTTGGTACCTTTATTCTCATTGGTTTTTCTATACATATCATGCATCGTATAAAATGAGGGATTCCCCAACTATGTAAAAAATAAATAAGTATATTCTAAAACTATTTTTTAATTTCTCTTAGAATGATTGTGATTTATTTGGGACATGTGTGGTCCTAGAGGGTGTGTCCTTCGTCATCTGGTCGCATATGACCATTTCCCTTGGGGGGTGTGTTGTGTAATTGTGATTTGAATACCAAAATTTTTTCCTTGATTATATTTTTAACATAAGAACCTCGTGTGGTGTCCTATACAATTACATTATATGGAATGTAATGAGAACATGATTGTATAGGGGTGGTCTAGTCTAAGATTGGGACTATAAGTGGTTTAGTGGCTTCAGATCATGAAACTTTACATCTTGAAAGATATGTGTGGGTAAAAAGTGATGAATCATTCAATTTATTGATATATTGGTAGTAAATCATCCAAAATAGATTGTTCGATCCTATCTCATCCATTTATGGGAGTTGTATAAAAGGTGATTCATCCACATGGGGGACTAGTACTTATTGTATATTATCCCCTTAGAGATTGAAACCATCAGTTCCTCATCAACATATAGGCTTTAACTTTTGGTATATTATCTACCGAAAACTTTCTATAGTGGTATATCATCTATCTAGAGAGGGATATTGAGGGTACATCATCATCCAAAAAGAGTTTTCATAGTGGTGATTCATTTACTTAGAGAATATTTTTGTGTTTTATATTATCATCCTAGAGTAAGTGATACCTCATTTACCAAGAAATGTCTCATTCACCATCGATTTTGGTTTTTTGAGGGATCATTCACCAAGATGGATTGCGATAGTGATGTATTATTTTCTTTGTTTATTTGATGTTGAGTGATATATCTTTCATCCAATAGGTTTTATTAGATAATTTCTATATCATCCCATTCAAGTTCTAGATGATGTGGGTTTAGTCATATATGGTCTAGATTCTTGGAATTCCATGATAGCATGATCAATTTGATTATTTTTCTTATTATAATTCCATATAAATCATGAACATATATTTACTATACTTTCATAGAGACACCATTGGTGGTAGAAAATTGAGTTGTACTCACACCCTTATTGGGTGTCATAGTAACTAAGAAGACATCATGGTTCATGGATGACGCAATGGAAAGGGACTTATATTAGATAGTTGAGAAATGATGATGAGTTAGAGTATGAAAATAGGACCAATCAAGGACTCAAGACTAGTGTTGTGGCCTATTTCTTATTCTCACATTGTGACCTAGTTGTATTTTATTTACTACATAAGATCTATTTTATGCTTGTATAACTTATATAACATGTACATTTTTCTCATTTTGTTATAAAATAATTGTTTTTATTTATTTCTGTATTGTACTAAGATGATATGTCTATGTTTACACTATTTATATATTGTAAGGATTTTTATATAATGTTGTTTTCAATAAGATTTAGGGTTACCTATATTAGAAAGGGCATAATCTATGCATGATATACATCAACCTTTTCCACTAGTTCAAAATATCTTCTATATAGGGAAACTTGTTATAGGTATTTCACCACTCGATTTGGTCATAGTGGCTGTTAATCAGACTAAGAATTCTTCAAATTTATTACAATATTTCTTATATTTATAATGTTTCTATATATTGTTTAGATAATTATAAATCATACGATCAAAATAAATCACTTTTTATCTATCTAGGAAGAATCATTCTATACTGATCAAGGAAAGGTATATGTTAATGAAATTATTATTCTTCACATAATACCATCTAGTAACATCTCTGATTAGGCATAAGGGATCATATATCAATTCTAGAAATTATTGTAGTTGGATTATGCATTTTAGGTACAATTAAGTGCATTTTCACCCCCAAATAAATTATCAGTCAATGTAAAGCATTTGTATTCTTAAATATATACCGAGGGTGTGAATTCATGACATTAGAGTATTATGGTATGATCATATTTAATTTGTGGAATCCTTTTATAATATTTGTTTCGAATCATTCATTAAAATTAATCATTTTGATCATCATAAAGATAGGCCATATTGTTCTTATAGTTTAGGGACTGAAATTTTGGAATCAAATTTGATTAGACATAATATTGTTCAGAATATGATAGATAATGTAAAATTGATTAAAAAATGACTCATTAATGATAAATGAAGAATAGATCAACTTTATTATCACAATTGATGATATATAGAGTTAATGTTCATTCATTATGTTTTCCTTCATGTTTTTACAAAATTATGTGATTGATAGTTCAGAAAGAAAGGGAAAACGAATATAAGGTTTATTGGATAATCATGAAATTTTAACAATATAGAAGAAAATGTATATCTTCTTGAATAAAATCTAAAATATAGTTCTATATGTAATTCCTTATATCTATCACAATTATATAAATACATATTTTAGTCACTCAAATTCTTATTTTTGATGATATTGAATTTGGATGATGCTTTATATCAAGAGTAGTGTGTCTATATTATTGATTTAAGTAATAAAGTTTTAATAAGAAGGTTTATTCATTGTGTTTGATTACAATTGTGTCATGTAAAGATTAAATATGATACTTGGGAAAGAGATTTTCAAATAACAGGTCAATAAAAAAATTTCCCTTTATAATCTTATTAAAGCTTATTGAGGATGAGAGTCCTTATAGTGGGGAGTGTCTAATAAACCTTATCTTTTTCAATTTTTCTTTCCACATGAAAATACTTAGGTTCCCAGTGTCTCACACTAGGTACCTAGTGGTATTTAGTGGAATATAGAAAAAAATTCCATATCCATTGAGTACTCGATGTCCTTATAACTGGTACTAGGAAGGCTACAAAAAATCATTTTTTTGAATGGATGGTAAATTTAATTTTTCACCTTATAAATTTAATGCATAAATTTCAGGTGTCTTGTTATTACTACTAATATTCAGTATGTGAATCAAGTTGTGCTCTCCATTTATTCATTTTTAAATCAAGAAAGTCTCTCCATCAACCATATCCAAATATATTTGGATAGGTTAAGGAATCTAATATTTGATAAGTATTATTTTGGTAGAAACTCTAGTATTATTTTCAGTCTTATTTTTTATGGTAGTATATTTAATTCATAAATCCTCAATTCTGGGTATTTTAAATCAAATATCCCTTATAAAATTTATTTTACTTAGCCATCATGTGTGTCGGCCTTACGTGAAAAAATTTAAACATGCGGTTTTAAGTTTTATATTTATTTTTCCCTTTTTAGTAGTAAATAATGTCTCAAAATACATTATGTTAGGAATTTAATGTCTGAAATAAAAATTCATTTTCCTCATTAAGGAGTTAAAAAAAAAATTCACTAGTTCAAGTAGGTTATCTCACCACTATATTATATTTTTAATTAATAATTATAACAGTGATATATTGTTGAGTTAATTTCATTAAAATGAAATGTATTTTATAAGTAAATATGTTCTAATGTCTTTTTATAATTTTTAAACACTACATCAGTTGGATTAATCCATATTTTTACAAAAATATTCCATGGTTGATTTTTATTCCTTTCTTTTGAGAGATTTAGTATACTAATCATTTTTTAATCAGTTTTATAATTTATTATTATACATTTTTCACCTAATTATTATTTTTGACAATTTTTCTCCAAAATTAAATCAAATATTCTAGCTTAGTATCTTTCATCTACTAGTATATGTTAGTGAATTATATCATATTGGATCATTAATAGTAGTGATTAATTATTTTATCTACTATTTGATGATTTTAAAGTATATTTGATGTGGTATATGACAATTAAAATTTACATGAGAAAGTATTCGAGAGATTAAAGTTTAATTTGATATAAATGGGATATGATTTGATACCCTAACTTGTTATACCCCATTCATAATTCCTAAGGATATGTGAAAAAATATTTTTCTAATATGTTATACATGATTCCCTATTAAATTAGATTTTGTTTTTACTCTGACTAATTATCTTACTAATTCCATGAATTCTAAGAAATTACCAAATTAGGAAAATTTGGTTTAGTTCCTCCTTGTGTTGGAAGATACTTATAATAACTAATATTCTTATCCATAGATTATGACAAATCATAATGATTTCTTTTTTCAATTTATTCACTGTCATCAAATTGTTACTATATACAATTCTGTTTATGATATGTAAGGGTTGGGTTGTGAATTTTTACTAGGTATGAAATATTCACACACTACACATATCATTTTGGGATTCATTCAGACCCATTTATATATGACCTAGGTAATGGTAAATTCCTAGATTATTGGAGTTAATAACTCATAGAGCATGTAGTTCGGTTGGTTACTTTGTGTATAGTTGATAGGGGATCAAAAAATTAATGTTGGTGATGTCCTAAGGCATTCTATATGTGATATATCACACTTTTAACATCCAATATTTTTTATAGATTGTTCTTATAAAATAATATATATATATATATATATATATATATATAAGTTTCATTATCTAGTTTTAATTTTCTAGAGGAACAAATATATTAAAAAATATTTGGATAAAATTTCATGGTCATATAGTTTATTACATCTATAACTGTAGAGGTACCTTGGTAGATAGGTACCATAATTAGTAGGGAGGTCTTGTGTTTCCTACATCCTATATCCTTAAAATTATTATAAAAAATTAAGCCTTATTATTTGATAATTTTGTTTTATTTTATATGTAAAGACCGTAAAATTCAAGGGAAATTTTTTCTTAATTTTCTTTGTATTTTTACAAGAGCGCGGTTTCTGACGGCACCTGATTCCGAGGCCCGGTGTGCCCGGAATCAATTTCTGAAGTTTGGCCCGGGTATATTCAGGGAACGAACGAGCGGGAATTTCTAATTTTTGATTCCGTGCTCGGAATTGAATTCCGAGGGCACCGATGGAACCGCAGCGCCGGTATTCGCTTAAGAAGAACTTTTCCGGAGTTGCTTTTACACGAGGGAAGTTGTAAAATAAATTGTTAATGTTAAAATAAAAATTTAACTTCAATTTTTATTTTTTATCTTTCCTTAAGTGTTTTTATCCATTGGATGGAAGTTGGGTAACTACCCAACTTCCCTAGGGAGGTTAAGAGCATAGTTGGGCCCACAAGAACCCCACCCCTTCATATTCTCTAACCCCCCAACTCACAATTAATGATGTGAACTTGAGTTATAACTTATGACATTAATAAGTGAGTTTAATTTGAGTTTTTGAAATTCAAACTCTTGAATTTCAAAGGTTGGTGTTGTGTTAATAAATTAAGAGTGAGCTTAATTTATTATTGGTTAGTTTCTTTGTTGCTAGAGAGGTTTGGGAGAATCGTTGAGAGACTTGAAGATCTTCTTCATCTTCGACGAAGAACGTGAAGAACGGTTCTTCTCCGACGAAGAACATCGACCCCACGACCTTCAAGACTCGGCGTCCCAGATTCTTCCGTCTTCATCTTCCTCCTCGACAAGGGAGAAGTCGCCGACCGTGGTGATCATCGCCAACGACAACGTACCTACCTTCTTCGTCATAGCGACAAGTGAAGAGACGTCGTTTCCTCCTCGGACGCACCCCGACATCCACGAAATCTACGTCCGACGCCGCGATGCCTTTCTCCGCGATACCCGACGTGCGACGTCATTTTTCAAGGTAGGCGGTTTATTTGAAGTATGATAAATACATATTTGTTTATTCCTCTTGTTATTAATTCTCAAATATGATGGCCAAACAAACATGGCCATCAATATGGACTTTGTCCATGACCCTTTTTATATTTCATTCTTCGCACGTTCTCCGCGCGTTCTTTCGCACCAAATAATTAAGTGCGTCAAAACATCGATGTTTCGTTGAGAGCGATATACGAACGTGGAGATATCGACCCAAGGAATGCGAATCTGTGGACGTCACAATTTTCTGGCTTAGAACGAAGGTGCGGCGGACCACGGAAGGGGCGACGTGGCGATGCAATTCCGACGCGTCTTCAGAACGCGGCTTCCGACGAGGGTGCCAGCGGTCCAAGGTGACGATTCGGTTGGGTGAGTAGGCGACCGTGGTGGCTGGTGCAGGCAGAAGGCGGCGCAGAATAGGGTCGGGTGCATGGTCGTAGGAGGTGGCGCGGCCAGCCACAGGCTGTGGCCCGACGGAGGACAAGAAAGGATGGCTGGTAGGGTAGAGCCACGTGAAAATTTTTGAGGGAGGAATTAGATTGGTAAGAGAAACGGATTTGAGAAATAAATAAAAAAAAGAAGTGGGAGGCGCTATATGGAAGAGAGATTGGCGGCCTCAATTCATGGGTGGAATGAGTTGGGGTTATGAAATGTTTAAATAAATAAACAATTAACAATAATAATAATATATTATTATTATTATTATTTTTGTTGATAAAACACTTTTTCAACCGCAACTTATTCGTGCGACCTCACTTTCACGAACCATCTACGGCAGTGCGACCCAGATTCTGAGACGGACATTCCGAGTCCAATATTGAATGTCTTTTTCGGGTTTTTGGATCGGGTACCCGAAGTGCTTCGAAAATAATAGATTTAATATTATTATTAAATCTTCAACCCGCCATAACTCATGCGTGCGACATCCGATTGGCTTGCCGTAAGTGGCGATGTAATCTTGTCCTTAATACGGTCGATTCAAGTCTAATGTTGGATACTAAATTCTGGTTCGTGGCTCGGGGCCCCGAAACACCGAATAATAATATTATTATTATTATTATTATTACAGAATCTTGTATCGGACATATCACTCTCATACAGTGTCGGAATGACAAACCGTCTGCGACGTTGAGACCCTGGAATTAAGACGGATGTTTCAAAACCAATTTTGGATATTTAAGTCGAGGTCGAGGCGCGGGGCCCATGAGGCCCAGTTCGCACGTGTTGCGGTGAAATACAACTTTTTCAACTTCTATCCGTTTTGGACCTTTGGTAGTCCATCTCATGTGTTTTTCCGTATGGATCACAATGGTGTGACCGGTTTGGTTAATCGGTATCATTTGAAGTACGACCGGGTTGGTTCGAACCCGAAACCAACCGGGCCTTCGGAGCGGAAACGCTCATATCTTGAGCTACAGACGTCCGATTGATGTATTGTCTGCTTTGTTGTGTTCCTCTTAGTGAGACGGATCTTTTGGCATACTCCGCCCGAGGTTTGGATGCAGGTGGAGTACGGTCGGGTTGGTTTTGCCTTAAAAACCAACCGGGCCCTGGGGACGAAAATGCCAATAACTCTCAGACCGGGCATCTGATCGACGCGTCGTCTGTTGCGTTGAGTTCCTGTTGACGATACGGAACTTTTGGATACATCAACTCTGGACTTTCTGACAGTTGATGTATCAGCCTCTCGGCTCGTGGAGCGGACCCTCCGAACGAGCTTGCTGTGTGCGGGAACCCTAGTGCTGGCTGCGACTGTGACTGCTACTGCTACTGCTACTGTGACTGCGACGACGACAGTTCAGAGATCCTGTGTGGATTCGACGACGACGACTACAACACTCAGCGATCCTACGTGGATCAGTGCTACAGGTCCTGTGTGGGCCCGATCCTATGTGGGTCCGATCCTGTGTGGGTCTTTGCGCTCAGCGGTCCTGTGTGAACCAGCGCCTACAGGTCTTACGTGGACCTGATCCTGTGTGGGTCTTTGGCGGGGGTTAGTTACCTATCGATCCTTCGTGGGTCCGACGACTTAGATGGATCAGAGATCATCTTTATCGTCTTTTGAAGAAGTATACCTGTGTGAGCTGAATCCTGTTGCTTTCCTGTGTGGATTTTGTTGTGCTATCCTGTGTGGATTACTTTTTGCTTTCCTGTGTGGAATACGTTTACTTTCCTGTGTGGACTGAGTTGTACTTGGGCTCGGAGGTTGGAGCGTATTTGAAGTTGATGACTTAGGTATATGTATGGGCATATACCTAAGAAGTGTCGGTTGTTACTTCTTGGTTGTACCTTTCTTCGTGGTTTATCCTTTGTGGATTTTGAGAGACCTTCAGGGGTCTCGGGGTCCCTACTGAGTAGCTTATACTCACCCCTGCACGGGCTTTGCCCGCACTACGTTGTGTTGGTTGCAGACGACGGACAGCGTTGATCTTAGCTGAGGCTTGCAGAGCAGGACGGTACCTGGAGGTGGACCACTGGGCGGGACGTGCTCGGAGCGGACGGCGGGACCCGTGGAGTAGTGGAGCTATCTGTACCCACCCTTCAGGTGGGATTTCCAGTGGACAGATCGATGTAGCGGCTTTTACTTTACAGTTGTTGTTTTCCCTTTCGAGTTGTACTTTACTTTCAGTTTGGGTTTGTATACTGGCCCATTTACTTTTCCGCACTTTCAGTTGTACTCTGCTTTTGCTTAGAGTTTACTTTCTGCTTGCTTACTCTGTGGTGTTTGTTTACTTTAAAAAGGCAATTCCTTCCCTTTTTACCGGTATTTACGCCTTGGTGCTAGTCGCCAGCCCCTGGCCTATGGAAGGCGGGCTTGGGATAGTCACGGCACGGACCCCGAGGGCGGGTCGTGACAAATTGGTATCAGAGGAGTTCGGTTCTACCGCGAACTCTGATCTTTTCTATGTGAAGAAATAATGTTTAGCGTATTGAGTGTGGTTATCAGTCCAGGGAGTCCAGTGTTGGTGCGACGGTCGACGTATCCGTACACCAGGACCCTGACTTCTGATTTCTGACTTAATGCACGAAAACATTGATTGTGTGTGTGTTTCAAAGTTTTCTTTGTGATTACTTATATCAGCTCACCAGGTATACTGTTTGACCGTGGCGCACCTGTTTCCTATTTAGGATAGCCCCACGACGGCAGCCAGCTAGGGTTCTGAGAGTCGAGTGTGACGACAACCCACCGAGCGACGAGGCTTCGGTGCAGGGCCCTTTGTCAGCAGTGGCACCGGCGGTAGCTCTACCTGTCGAGCCACCGATACTTCCAGCACCAGTCGCTGACGATGCACGTCGCCTCAGCGCACTGCATGAGTTTCAATGCCAGTGACCACCCAGGTTTCGTGGGGAGACGGACCCCCAGGCAGCAGAGGACTGGCTGGAGGCAGTGGTACGTGTGTTTAGGCTAGTGAGGACACCAGCAAACCTCATGGTGATCCTCGCTGCGAGCCTACTACATGCAGCAGCAGGACGATGGTGGTACTTGATGCTCCAGGTGCACGATGAGGCATCTCTTCTATGGACGGACGTTGAGAGCCTATTCCGCTCGGAGTTCGTCCCAGCCACCCTTCGTGCAGTGCGTATCCAAGAGCTTCTTCAGCTGCGGCAGGGCAGCATGACGGTCACCCAGTACTCGGCGAGATTTACTGATCTCTCGTGCTACTCGACCGACATGGTACGGGACCCATTCTTCCGGGCCCGGACCTTCGAGCAGGGTTTGAGACACGAGATCAGGGCATCGCTGATCTCCCCCAGCATACTGACTCAGACATGAGTACTGGAGCGGGCCCTTCTGATCGAGAGCTTCCTTGCTGAGTCTACACCAGCACAGCGACCCACTGCAGGGTGGCACGTGGCAGAGTCATCTGCAGCAGGCAGTCGACGGATGACTCAGGGGTCCAGACAGACCAGACCTTCAGGCAGACGACATCAGGGCACTGGCTCAGCAGTGCAGGGCACACAGCGCGGAGCCAGTCTTTCGAGTGGAAGACAGTTCTATGCATGCGGCGGGCAAGGCCACATGGCTCGTGACTGCCCGACCCGCCATGCAGAGGAGAAGCAGACGGTTGAAGAACCACCTAGGAAGAGGCAGAGGTTCGACCGTGGCGGTCCGCAGGGAGGAGGCGGACGAGGCAGAGGAGCTGGTCGAGCAGCAGGTGGTGGACGACGCTTTGAGGCTCTACCACCACCACCACCAGGAGGTCCACCCCGACCTCAGGGGAGAGCACAGCTTCAGGCAGCTGAAGCTTACGATCATGGAGCTCCGGAAGCAGGTGGACTAGTGCGGGACTAGATCCAGGCATAGAGGCCTTTGCCCATAATGCCTCTAGCTTCGTAGTTTGTGTTGCTTTTTGTCCTTTTACTTTAAGTTGAAGTAATAAAAGACACTTGCCCTGGTGACTTTTGTTATCTTGTCTTTTTTTTGTTTTTACTAAGAGGTGCCGGTTAAAAACTGTTGACTTGACCCTCACATGCGAGATTCGTACTGGAGGAAACCCAGTGACCACACACTGATGCCGACAGTGTTACTCAACCCTTGGAGGCGAGAGTAACGGTTGGATCTCTTGGTAGCAGCGTCGAGGCCTTACGACGTCATCCATGCCATGAATTAACTAATCATGACGGGATTGACTGTATTAGGCAAGGAACGTGGTTCATCCAGGGGATGAGACCGGATTTCACTTTTCGGAAAAGGAGAAATCTTTGCAGCTAGCCTCTTTGTAGATATCCTTCGTGGATAGAGATGGAGCAGCCTTCCTCCAGTCTCTCACAGTCACCCCTCCACTACTGCAGCGAGTCAGGGAGGCACAGCGTGGGGACGCTGACTGTGAGACACGGCGTGCTCAGATATCCTCGGGATAGGCACCTGATGGTTTCACCCTTGGAGCAGAGCACGACATCCTTTTCAGAGGACGTACCATGGTACCAGTCACTTTGCGAGAGGAAGTGCTGAGAGAGTTTCACACTTCTTACCCATCAGAGAGCAGGGCTCAGTGGTGAGTTTGGGACGTCTCTACGTTCAGGAGATTGTGCGGCTCCACGGTGTACCATCATCTATCGTCTCCGATTGAGATTCTCTCTTTACTTCCCGGCTTTGGAAGGGGTTACAGGAGGCGTTCGGGACGCAGCTACGTCTGAGCATAGCCTTTCACCCTCAGACGGATGGTCAGACAGAGAGGACCATTCAGACTCTCGAGGACATGCTCCGCGCATGTGACCTCGACTTTGGTCGTAGCTGGGAGGACCACCTACCCATGGTGGAGTTTGCGTACAACAACAGCTACCACTCCACCATTGTGATGGCACCAAACGAGGCATTGTACGGCCGACCTTGTAGATCTCCTTTGTGCTGGACAGACCCTGGGGAGTCCGCACTTGTGGGACCGGAGATGGTCCAGGCCACGATAGAGAAGGTCCAGGTCATCCAGGAATGGATGAGGATAGCTCAGAGCCGGCAGAAGTCTTATGCTGACAGGAGGCGGAGGCCACTGGAGTTTGAGGATGGCGACCACGTCTTCTTGCGGGTCTCACCTCGACGTGGTATTCGGATATTTGGCCGAGGCGGCAAGTTATCTTCGCGCTTCATCGGACCCTTCCAGGTCCTCAGCAGGGTTGGCGAGGTGGCTTATCGCCTGGCTCTGCCACCTCAGTTGCACCGGGTGCACGATGTCTTCCACGTATCTCAGCTGAGGAGATACGTGCACGACCCGACGCACATCATTGACCATGGGGAGCTTGATGTTGACGATGGGGAAACTTTTACGGAGGTCCCGGTGGAGATAGAGGATCGACAGGAGCGGGTCCTACGTGGGCGATCGATTCCTCTTGTGAGCATCATATGGCAGCACAAGAATCTCCAGGAGAGCAGATGGGAGTGGGAGGCTCAGATGCGTGCTCAGTACCCTCATTTGTTCCCCTAGTTTTTGATGTATCTTTACGGGGATGTAAAGCCCTGAGGTGGGAGTAAAGTAAAGACCGTAAAATTAAAGGGAAATGTTTTCTTAATTTTATTTGGATTTTTACAAGAGTGCAGTTTCGGACGGCACCTGATTCCGAGGCCCGGTGTGCCCGGAATCAATTTCCGAAGTTTGGCTCGGGTACGTTCAGTGAACGAACGAGCGGGAATTTCTAACTTTTGATCCGGTGCTCGGAATTGAATTCTGAGGGCACCGATGGAACCGCAGCGCCGGTATTCGCTTAAGAAGAACTTTTCCGGAGTTGCGTTTACACGAGGGAAGTTGTAAAATAAATTGTGAATGTTAAAATAAAAATTTAACTTCAATTTTTATTTTTATCTTTCCTTAAGTGTTTTTATCCATTGGATGGAAGTTGGGTAACTACCCAACTTCCCTAGGGAGGTTAAGAGGGTGGTGGGGCCCACAAGAATCCCACCCCTTCATATTCTCTAACCCCCCTAACTCACAATTAATGATGTGAACTTGAGTTATAACTTATGACATTAATAAGTGAGTTTAATTTGAGTTTTTGAAATTCAAACTCTTGAATTTCAAAGGTTGGTGTTGTGTTAATAAATTAAGAGTGAGCTTAATTTATTATTGGTTAGTTTCTTTGTTGCTTGAGAGGTTTGGGAGAATCCTTGAGAGACTTGAAGATCTTCTTCATCTTCGACGAAGAACGTGAAGAACAGTTCTTCTCCGACGAAGAACATCGACCCCACAACCTTCAAGACTCGGTGTCCCGGATTCTTCCGTCTTCATCTTCCTCCTCGACAAGGGAGAAGTCGCCGACCGTGGTGATCATCGCCAACGACAACGTACCTCCCTTCTTCGTCATAGCGACAAGTGAAGAGACGTTGTTTCCTCCTCGGACGCACCCCGACGTCCACGGAATCTACGTCCGACGCCGCGACGCCTTTCTCCGCGATACCCGACGTGCGACGTCATTTTTCAAGGTAGGGGGTTTATTTGAAGTATGATAAATACATATTTGTTTATTCCTCTTGTTATTAATTCTCAAAGATGATGGCCAAACAAACATGGCCATCAATATGGACTTTGTCCATGACCCTTTTTATATTTCATTCTTCGCACGTTCTCCGCGCGTTCTTTCGCACCAAATAATTAAGTGCATCGAAACATCGATGTTTCGTTGAGAGCGATATACGAACGTGGAGATCTCGACCCAAGGAATGCGAATATGCGGTCGTCACAATTTTCTGGCTTAGAACGATGGTGCGGCGGACCATGGAAGGGGCGACGTGGCGATGCAATTCCGACGCGTCTTCAGAACGCGGCTTCCGACGAGGGTGCCAGCGGTCCAAGGTGACGATTCGGTTGGGCGAGTAGGCGACCGTGGCGGCTGGTGCAGGCAGAAGGCGGCGCAGAATGGGGTCAGGTGCATGGTCGTAGGAGGTGGCGCGGCCAGCCACAGGCTGTGGCCCGACGGAGGACAAGAAAGGATGGCTGGTAGGGTAGAGCCACGTGAAAATTTTTGAGGGAGGAATTAGATTGGTAAGAGAAACGGATTTGAGAAATAAATAAAAAAAAGAAGTGGGAGGCGCTATATGGAAGAGAGATTGGCGGCCCCAATTCATGCGTGGAATGAGTTGGGGTTATGAAATGTTTAAATAAATAAACAATTAACAATAATAATAATATATTATTATTATTATTATTTTTGTTGATAAAACACTTTTTCGACCGCAACTTATTCGTGCGACCTCGGTTTCACGAACCGTCTACGGCAGTGCGACCCAGATTCTGATACGGACATTCCGAGTCCAATATTGAATGTCTTTTTCGGGTTTTTGGATCGGGTACTCGAAGTGCTTCGAAAATAATAGATTTAATATTATTATTAAATCTTCAACCCGCCATAACTCATGCGTGCGACATCCGATTGGCTTGCCGTCAGTGGCGATGTAATCTTGTCCTTAATACGGTCGATTCAAGTCTAATGTTGGATACTAAATTCTGGTTCGTGGCTCGGGGCCCCGAAACACCGAATAATATTTTTATTATTATTATTATTACAGAATATTGTATCCGACATATCACTCTCATACAGTGTCGGAATGACAAACCGTCTGCGACGTTGAGACCCTGGAATTAAGACGGATGTTTCAAAACCAATTTTGGATATTTAAGTCGAGGTCGAGGCGTGGGGCCCATGAGGCCCAGTTCGCACATGTTGCGGTGAAATACAACTTTTTCACCTTCTATCCGTTTTGGACCTTTGGTAGTCCATCTCATGTGTTTTTTCGTATGGATCACAATGGTGTGACCGGTTTGGTTAATCGGTATCATTTGAAGTACGACCGGGTTGGTTCGAACCCGAAACCAACCGGGCCTTCGGAGCGGAAACGCTCATATCTTGAGCTACGGATGTCTGATTGACGTGTCGTCAGCTTTGTTGTGTTCCTCTTAGTGAGACGGATATTTTGGCATACTCCGCCCGAGGTTTAGACGCAGGTGGAGTACGGTTGGGTTGGTTTTGCCTTAAAAACCAACCGGGTCCCGGAGACGAAAATGCCAATAACTCTCAGACCAGGCGTCCGATCGACGCGTCGTCTGTTGCGTTGAGTTCCTGTTGACGATACGGAACTTTTGGATACATCAACACTGGACTTTGTGACAGTTGATGTATCAGCCTCTCGGCTCGTGGAGCGGACCCTCCGAACGAGCTTGCTGTGTGCGGGAACCCTAGTGCTGGCTGCGACTGTGATTGCTACTGCTACTACTACTGTGACTGCGACGACGACAGTTCAGAGATCCTGTGTGGATTCGACGACGACGACTACAGCACTCAGCGATCCTACGTGGATCAGTGCTACAGGTCCTGTGTGGGCCCGATCCTGTGTGGGCCCGATCCTGTGTGGGTCTTTGCGCTCAGCGGTCCTGTGTGAACCGTCGCCTACAGGTCCTACGTGGACCCGATCCTGTGTGGGTCTTTGGCGGGGGTTAGTTACCTATCGATCCTTCGTGGGTCCGACGACTTAGATGGATCAGAGATCATCTTTATCATCTTTTGAAGAAGTATACCTGTGTGAGCTGAATCCTGTTGCTTTCCTATGTGGATTGTGTTGTGTTATCCTGTGTGGATTACGTTTTTCTTTCCTGTGTGGAATACGTTTACTTTCCTGTGTGGACTGAGTTGTACTTGGGCTCGGAGGTTGGAGCGTATTTGAAGTTGATGACTTAGGTATATTTATGGGAATATACCTAAGCAGTGTCGGTTGTTACTTCGTGATTGTACCTTTCTTCGTGGTTTATCCTTTGTGGATTTTGAGAGACCTTCAGGGGTCTCGGGGTCCCTACTGAGTAGCTTATACTCACCCCTGCACGGGCTTTGCCCGCACTACGTTGTGTTGGTTGCAGACGCCGGACAGCGTTGATCTTAGTTGAGGCTTGCAGAGCAGGACGGTACCTAGAGGTGGACCACTGGGCGGGACGTGCTCGGAGCGGACGGCGGGACCCGTGGAGTAGTGGAGCTATCTGTACCCACCCTTCTGGTGGGATTTCTAGTGGACAGCTCGGTGTAGCGGATTTTACTTTACAGTTGTTGTTTTCCCTTTCGATTTGTACTTTACTTTCAGTTTGGGTTTGTATACTGGCCCATTTACTTTTCCGCACTTTCAGTTGTACTCTACTTTTGCTTAGAGTTTACTTTCCACTTGCTTACTCTGTGGTGTTTGTTTACTTTACAAAGGCAATGCCTTCCCTTTTTACCGGGATTTACACCTTGGTGCTAGTCGCCAGCCCCTGGCCTATGGAAGGCGGGCTTGGGGTAGTCACGACACGGACCCCGAGGGCGGGTCGTGACATTATAAAGGGAAAATAATCTGTAAAATTTAGTCTTATTATCCCACATCGTTTTCACTATCATTTAATGAGTTGTAGATCCACTAGTGGTGTTGTGATATTCTGATTTGTGAACTTTTTAGTATTTATGTTATGGTTTTTACAACCCCCATATCTTGTAATCCTATAATGAGGTCATTTTATCCTTTCTTTACAAGTTCCCCTTGTTGGATACCATTATCTACCTTACTTCTTAAAAACATTATATACTTCTGATACTATTCAATAGAAATTATTTAATGATGATGACAACCTCTTTATATTTTTTTCTCACCATAATTGAACTCCTTATATCTACTTTTCACATTCTCAGGTAAAACATTAGGATAAAAGTTCTATAGGAACTCTATTCCACTCTCTCTCTATTTCAGTTACATCTTGGTTCTGATCATTATACTTTATTTGTTCACTAAATTTGACAGTATAACCTCAGGTGATCTTCTTATTCTCATATTTATAAAATTATTTTAAAAACTCATAAACACCTTATTAAGTTAAGAAAAAAAATTTGGGTCTTTGAATTAATATCTTTCCTTGAATAAAAATATATATTCATATATCTCAACATACAAAATACACTGAAATGATATAGTCTTACCTCTTTTCATGAACAAATATCATTTGGATATTTTTCACCATCACTATAGATGGAAACTTTGTAATAAGGCTAGATTCCATATTTACGTTCTCCATCTATGTGTAACCTCACACTCATAGAATTTTAATTTAAAGTAAAATTAATTCTCTATGTAACATCCCAAGTAAGTAATGAATAATAGATATTTTTATCTATGTCTATTAATGAATTAGATAGTGTTTTAGAGGCTTAACATGAAAATAAATCCAATCTTAAGCATGGAATACACTAATATTCTTAAAAGATTGTTTTACTGCCTTTTGATGGAAACCCCTTTTTTAATCAAACTTTTGAAAATTTTATAATCTATATTTTTCAAAATTAACATATTCATTATTATTGGGACATTTAAATTTACATTGGATAAATTTTTGGTATTTTTCTAACAATGTTCATTTTTTAATGAATAGTGAAAAATACTGCATTTTACATCAAAACTGCTTTTTCATTTAATTTAATTATATGGTTAGATTATATTTTTATTGGTATTAAAGTTTAATATGAATAAATTTTTACCATTTAATCCAATTGTGGTAATTAGGATTAATTTCACTTTGAAATTGGTCTTAAACTAATGCCAAACTTTTCATAGATATTGTTTCAAAAAAACCCGCTATTTGTTTTGACAATGGGATTTTTTTTCAATTATTGCAATTTCTGTGTTTGTAATTTGGTAAAATGGATTACATATATGGAATCATAAGGTCCAAATTATGTAATTATGACTCTTTTGTTTTTTGACATTATGAATAGTAACGACAGTAATTATCTTTAATTTTCTTGATTAATGAGTAATCAGGTAGTTAAAGATAATAAAATGATATCATAATAATACAAAAACACCACAACATGTGTCCTAAGGCTACTGGATATCCCATGGCCGACCATGGAATTCCTTTTTCAAAACTTAGGGTCCCCATGAAATCACTTTTGTGAGAATGTGACTTTTTATCTTTTTATTTTTAAAGAATGTTAAATGTAACAAAGAATGTATCACCTAATTAAAACATTATTAGTTTTGTCTACATAGATGATATTTTAGACTATAAATATTCATTGGAAAGCTAAAAATATTTTCTACATCATAGTATTTTTTTATAATTTTTGGACATTAAATAAATTAAATTATTTATGACATCATAATGATGCAGCGATGACCTCATTATTTGACAATTTAAATAAAATGGAAAGATAATGTAAAATCTAAGACCTACACATGTCCAAAACCTATTGGGTGGGTATATTTCGAACCCTTATAACCTTATCCTCGAATTATATCAATGTGGGACCTTTTGAATCCGAAAATTATTTCCAAATAAAGTAACATTTCTTTACTTTCCAAGAGTGCCCCTCCTCTCCTCTTATAAAAGGCCCCCCACCTCTACCTCCATACCCACAATTCCAAAGCCTTTGGCTCGGCCAACCCCTGCTCATTTTGTCTCTCCACTTTCCACTATTACTCCTTGAAGCCTCACTTTGGGCAGAAGTCTTCCCAAGGAAGCCTTTGAGTTCAAACCAAAGGGAGTTACCCGATTTTAAGGTAATGTATTCACTTGAGTCCTTTTGTATTATTTTGCTTCTCCAACCCCCTAAAATCTTTTTATTAATTTATTTTCTAAAAAATTAAGTATCTTCAATATACTACGATGTTTTTTTAAGAATTATTCGAGCTACACTTACACACGCCTACATCTAATGGTTAAAGAACATACTGTTTCCGTGGATGGTGAATTTATGCCTCCCGAAACGATGATTGTTCAACATTCTCTTAACACATTCAAAGGTGGCCATTAAGATGTCACTATATTTATATATGATATATAATATGTTTATGTTTTCCTTAATCTTCTGTATTTTTTATTTTGGGAATACCTTTATGGTTCCCATTATGGGTAAATGCGATATCTTCATTTAAGGAAGTGCGGACTACCGCCCCCTCAAAGTGATTTGATTCGTTAAATACCATATGTGGGATGTATAAAGGATGGAGTTATGATATTATATATGATATTAAACTGGAATTATAATATACCTTTATATAATTATTATTCCATTCTATAAAATACAAAATAGAAATGAAAGTAGCGTTCATGCGTATGTACGGCTTACCGTCTCCATGAACGGTGCATTTCATTTCTTATCTCTAAATGATTATGTAATATTATAAATGCATGTATATACTAGATATATATGATATATACATCATGATTATAATTCTGGATATAATGGAAACATAAACAACTTGTAATTATAAAGGGTTTATTTTTGACTCAAGTACCAATGATCGTTAAAACGACCGTTATTAATTTAAATAATTACATAGTGTTTATGACATGGAAATAAGTGATATAAAAGGAATAATGAACTTAAAAAAGGTTCTTAAGAAAGTAGAAACTAACTCAAATTTATTATTCAGGACATTAAAGAACGATCGAGTCAAGTCGGACCCGAGGTATGGGACTTCGTCTCAATCTCCTTTCATTGAGGCATATTTTATTTTATACACAACCTTCTTTTATACGGTGTATAAACCCCTTTGACTTTTACGTTTATTCAAAAGGAATCATTTTTATACGAATCGTTTACTAAACGACAAAAGGGAATGTTTTTTATATACGTATGTGGCGACAACGACTTCTCCGCCGTAATGACCATTATTTGAGTTTCGGCTTCCTCTACAAGCCATTCCTTCTTTTTAAAAGAAAAATAAATACCATGTTTTACTTTTCTTTTATTTTGGTATTGAAAATGGTTTTCATAATGTTTTTATATCAATGTGTTGTATTGATATCTTGTGATTGAAAGGTGGGAATGTTATGTTTCCTTTATGCATGTTTTATTTGATACAATTATATTGAGGTTCTTGGGAATTATTATGAAGATGGGTGGTTCCATGATAAACTAAGGGCGGGTGAGCCCGATATAGCTCTCCAATGCATTGGGTAACGCGAAGGAGTGAAACGTTAAGGTTTATCTGAAGAGATTTAGGGAATATACTGTGATGGGTACTCTAAACGTAACCAAGAGGGTTACTCCCTACGTAAGAATGTTACGAATGCCTCAAGTTACCTTTATGTCTTATGATTTCTATGATTTATTAATGATTTGATGAGTTATGCTAAAGCGCTTATGTTTTATGGGTAAAGTATGATTTCATTCTTTTGTATATATGAACTCATGTTTCCTTTCCATATTTTTATATCCCATACTGAGCTTTTTATGCTCATCCCATGTTTTTTTGAAATGTTTTTCACAGGTCAAGGGAAAGGTACATGATATGATGATAGTGTCAAGGAAGTGTCAAGAATGGATCCATGTTTTATTTTAAATATGTTTCCATTGATGGGAAAAATGAATACTATCTTTATGTAACCACTTTGTTTATATGTGGAATGTAATGCAAGTTTTATGTTCTAATTCTCTAAAACTCTAAACCCGAAATGATCCTCAATGTGTAATCTTGTAATAACTCAAGATTAAGTAAGGTTTAAGGATGCGGCCTTATATTTGGTATCAGAGGTCAGTTTAGATAACTTTAGGAGTTAGAATTCTATTAAATGATTATCCAAAAATATTTTTTTTGAAATGATATAGCATTTGAAGATTACCATGTTGCTTCATATAAGACATGTTTGTTCAGGATGGTTTTCCGCAGAGGAAATAGGGAAGCAGTGCTAGGAAGGCATGTATAAGGAAAAACCTTCTGAATCAACATCCTGAGATGGTCGGAATTGGAACTAAACAGTTTTTTGCATTAATGGCATAGTTCACTCAAGCGATAAATGGCAGTGGTATCCATACACGAGATCAGCCAGATCAACCGCAGAGGAACTTATCAGTGGTGGAACATTTCATGAGGCAACAACCCCCATCATTCAGAGGATCATCTAACCTTGTGTTAGCTAAAGGGTGGATTAAAGCACTGGAGAAGATTTTCAATGTCATGGGGTGTTTAGACAATCAAAAGGTTAGTCTTTCTATTTACCATTTGGAGGGTGAAGCAGATCAGTGGTGGTCGATGGTTAAAAATATCAGGGACGCTGATGAGATGGATGCTCTCGACTGGGATGAATTCAAAGATATGTTTCTTAAGAAGTATTTTCCTAAGGCTGTTCGACTTAGGATGGAAAATCAATTCTTGGAATTGAGGCAAGAGGAAGACTCAGTGGATTCCTATGAAGAGAGGTTCACTCGATTGGCAAGGTATGCTCCAAATTTTATCTGAGACCTTGATAGAAAAATCAATCGTTTTTACTCAGTATTAAAGACAAAATATCGAAGGGCATTAGCTTCTCCTGAGTTTAAAAGTTATGAAAAGCTTGTTCGATGTGCTGAGAAGGTGAAAATAGAGTTTGTCGATGATCAAGTGTTCTATAACAACCAACAGAAGAAGAGACCGAGGTGGTAGGAGAAAGGTAAGAATTCTTTAAAAAAGTCTTATGGTAAGAAAACTAAGTTTCCAGTTTGTGATAAATGTGGAAAAAGGCATGCTGGGGAATGTCTTCTGAATTCTGGAAAGTGATACCGATGTGGTAAGATGGGACATAAGGCTCTTTATTGCACTAAAAAAGATCAAGGTGAAGGTAAGACCAAATTTGATTTACAGTTAGTGACATGTTTTAAGTGCAATGAGATGGGTCACTATGCAAACGAGTGTCCGACAAAGATCTTGAGTGATGGGAAGCAGTTAGACTACAAGCAGAAAGGGGTGGTGAAATCCTTTGCAACTACTTCAGCAGATGTCGGGTCATCAAATGAAGTTGTATCAGGTACTTTGTTTGTTTTTCAGATTATTCCAGTGTGTTGTTTGATTCAGGGTCTACACATTCTTTCATCTCTGAAACCTTTTCTAGTAAAATGGGAATACCATATCAAGAAATGACTCTGGAACTTTTGGTAAAAACACTTGGGGGAAATGTTGAGGCAAAAAGAATTTATAAGAATCTTCCTATACTTATCTGTGGAAAGAACCTACTTGCAAACCTTATTGTTCTACCTCTAGTAGAGTTTGATGTTATCCTGGGTATGGATTGGCTCTCTATTTACCATGCTATGATTGACTGTAGAGCTAAAGAAGTTTCTTTTCAGAAAGACTTTCAGTTTGTGTACAAGAATGAACCCTTACTATTGATAACATATCAAGAGGCAGAGAAACTTGTAAAAGATGGAAATGAATGTTACCTTGCACTCATCATTGAAAATAAAGTAACTTTTCAGATTAATGATGTTCCAGTGGTAAATGAGTATCCTGATGTTTTTCCTGATGAGTTGCTTGGAATAATACCATATCGGGAAGTTGAGTTTACTGTTGACTTAGTTCCTGATGCTAAGCCAATTTCAAAACCCCCTTATCGAATGGCTCAAGTTGAACATTTAGAGTTAAAGAAACAATTGCAGGAGTTATTAGAGAAAGGTTTCATTCGACCTAGCACATCATCATGGGGTTCTCCTGTCTTGTTTGTTAAAAAGAAAGATGACTCAATGAGACTTTGCGTTGATTATAGGGCCTTGAATAATATCACTATTAAGAACAAATATCCTTTGCCTCATATCGATGATTTGTTTGATCAGCTCTAGGGAGATCAGTATTTTTCAAAGATTGACCTGAGATCGGGGTACCATCAGCTGAAGGTAAAGGAAGAAGATGTTCTGAAGACTATGTTTTGTACAAGATATGGCCATTATGAATTTGTCTTAATGCCTTTTGGGCTAACCAATGCACCGGCTGTATTCATGGACTTAATGAATAGAATTTTCAATGAGTTCTTGGATAAGATTGTGGTGGTTTTCATTGATGATATTTTGGTGTTTTCTAAAAGTAAATAAGAGCATGAAAGACATTTAGGGGTTATTTTGAAAAACTTAAAAGAAAAGAAATTGTATGGGAAATTCAGAAAGTTTGAGTTTTGGTTGCAACAAATTTCTTTCCTTGGTCACATTGTTTCTAAAGATGGGATAACAGTTGATCCTGCAAAAACAAAGGTTGTTGAAGAATGGACAAGACCCACAAATGTAATAGAGATTCATATTTTCCTTGGTTTTTCAGGCTATTACCGAAGGTTTTTTAGAAATTTTTCACGGTTATCTAGTCCAATGACTAAGCTAACTCGGAAGGGTGTTAAGTTTATCTGGACAAAATAATGTGATGATTGTTTTCAGGAATTGAAAAGAAGTTTGGTGAATGCTCCTGTTTTGGCACTTCTATCCAGGAATGGTGAGTTTGTTATATACAGTGATGCTTCATTGAAAGGACTTGGTTGTGTCCTAATGTAGAATGATTAGGTAATTGCTTATGCTTCACAACAGTTGAAAACTCATGAGGTAAATTACCCTACACATGATTTGTAATTAGCTGCTGTTGTTTTTGCTTTAAAAATTTGGAGGCATAATTTGTATGGAGTAAAGTGTGAAATATATACCAATCACAAAAGTTTAAAGTATATATTCACTCAGAAAGAATTGAACACGAGACAAAGGAGATGGCTAGAATTAATCAAGGATTATGATTGTATAATTCATTACCATCCAGGAAAAGAAAATAAAGTGGCTGATGCTTTGAGTTGAAAAAGTAATGCTTCATTAGCAATGTTGTGTTTGGAATGTGATCCTTTGGTTAAGGATTTGATGAACTATGGCATAGAAGTTTTTGGTGCATGATGTTCTTCTATTTTGTTTCAGGTATAAGTGAGATCATCTCTATCAGACAGAATCAAGAATGCATAGAAGCAAGACAGTGAGTTGCAGAAAAAAGGTAGAGCTGGTTCAGAAAGGTAAGTTGCCTTAATTCAACATTGACAATGATTGTGTTTTAAGATTTGGGAAGAGATTGTGTGTGCCTTGTGATTCACAGTTGTAGAGAGAGTTGTTATGTGAAGCTCATAGTTCTCTGCTTTCAGTTCATCCTGGCAGTACAAAGATGTACAGAGATCTGCGGGAGTATTACTGGTGGGATGGAATGAAAAGAGATATTGCTGATTTTACTGTGAAGTGTTTGACTTGTCAGCAGGTTAAAGCAGAGCGACAGTTACCGAAAGGGATTCTTTATCCTTTACCAGTGCCAGAGTGGAAATGGGAGAATATATCCATGGACTTTGTTGTGGGATCACCGAAGACATCTTGAGGTAATAATGAAATCTGGGTTATTGTTGATCGCTTGACCAAATCTACTCATTTCCTTGCTATACGAGATACTTTTTCCCTAGATCAACTTTCCCATTTGTATCGTAAAGAGATAGTCAGGTTACATGGAGTTCCTCTCTCCATTGTATCCGATCGTGATCCCATGTTCACTTCTAACTTTTGGAAAGGCCTTCAGAAGTTGTTGGGTACTGAATTAAATTTTAGTACAATTTTTCATCCTCAATCAGATGGGCAGTCGGAATGAACAATTCAGACCTTGGAGGATATGCTACGAGCTTGTTCGATGGATTATCAGGGAAATTGGGACCAACATCTTTCTTTGGTTGAATTTTCATATAATAACAGTTTTCATTCTAGTATACAGATGGCACCATTTCAGGCATTATATTGGAAGCGGTGTCGAACTCCAGCTTTCTGGGATGAAGTGGGTGAAAGGAAGTTAATGGGACCAGAACTGGTAGAAGAGATTGCAAAAAAAGTTCAGTTGCTTCAGAAATAGATGAGAACAGCTCAGAGTGGGAAGAAGAGTTATGCAGACAATAGGAGGAAGGATCTAACTTTTGAGGTAGGTCATCATGTTTTTCTCAAAGTCTCACCATGGAAAAGTGTGATGTGATTTGGTAAGAAAGGAAATCTGAGTCCAAGGATCATTGGACCATATGAAATTCTGGATATAGTTGGATCAGTTGCATACCAGGTGGCTTTACCTCCGAGTTTATCTCATGTACACAATGTTTTTCGCGTTTCGATGTTGAGAAAGTATATGCCAGATCCATCTCATGTTTTGAGTCTAGTGGTAGTTCAGCTGGAAGAGAACCTATCTTATGAGGAACAACCGGTCCAGATTCTTGACCACATGGAGCAAGTGTTACAGAATAAGGTGATTAATAAGTTAATGGTTTTGTGGAAAACCCACATGATGGAAGAGGCAACATGGGAATCTGAAAATGTAATGAGGGATAAGTACCCCCATTTATTTGATAAGTAAATAAATTGTGGGGACGCAATTTTCTAAAGGGGGGAAGGATGTTACATCCCACGTAAGTAATGAATAATAGATATTTTTATCATTGTCTATTAATGAATTAGATAGTGTTTTAGAGGCTTAAAATGAAAATAAATCCAATCTTAAGCATGGAATAGACTAATATTCTTAAAAGATTGTTTTATTGCCTTTTAATGGAAAACCCTTTTTAAATAAAACTTTTGACAATTTTATAATCTAAATTTGTCAAAATAAACATATTAATTATTATTGGGACATTTAAATTTACATTGGATAAATTTTTGGTATTTTTCGGACAATGTTCATTTTTTAATGAATAGTGAAAAATACTGCATTTTACATCAAAACTTCTTTTTAATTTAATTTAATTATATGGTTAGATTATATTTTTAATTGGTATAAAAGTGTAATATGAATATATTTTTACCATTTAATCCAATGGTGGTCATTATGATTAATTTCACTTTGAAATTCGTCATAAACTAATGCCAAACTTTTCATAGATATTGTTTCAAAAAAAACCCGCTCTTTGTTTTGACAACGGGAATTTTTTTTTCAATTATTGGAATTTCTGTGTTTGGAATTTGGTAAAATGGATTACATATTTGGAATCAGAAGGACTAAATTATGTAACTAAGACTCTTTTGTTTTTGGACATTATGAATAGTAACGATAGTAATTATCTTTAATTATCTTGATTAATGAGTAATCAGGTAGTTAAAGATAATAAAATGATAACATAATAATACAAAAACACCACAACACGTGTCCTAAGGATCTTTTTTGTCTCATGGCTGACCATGGGATGCCTCTTTCCAAACTTAGGGGCCCCATGAAATCACTTTTGTGAGAAAGTGACATTTTATCTTTTTATTTTTAAAGAATTTTTAATGTAACAAAGAATGTATCACCTGATTAAATTTTTTTTAATTTTGTCTACATAGATAATATTTTAGACTACAAATATTCATTGAAAACATAAAAAGATTTTCTATATCATAATATGTTTTTTATAATTCTAATACATTATATAAATTAAATTATTTATGACATCATAATGATGCAGTGATGACCTCATTATTTGACAATTTAAATAAAATGGAAAGATAATGTAAAATATAAGACCTACACATGTCCAAAACATATTGGGTGGGTATATTTCTAAACCTTATCAACTAAGCCTAGAATTATATCACTGTGGGACCTTTTGAATCCGAAAATCATTTTCAAATAATGTAACATTTCTTGACTTTCCAAGAGTGCCCCTCCTCTCCTCTTATAAAAGGCCCCCACCTCTACCTCCTTACCCACACTTCCAAAGCCTTTGGCTCGGCCAACCCCTACTCTTTTTTTCTCTCCACTTCCCTCTATTACTCCTTGAAGCCTAAATTTGGGCAGAAGTCTTCCCAAGGAAGCCTTTGAGCTCAAACCAAAGAGAGTTACCCGATTTTAAGGTAATTTATTCACTTGAGTCCTTTTGTTTTATTTTGCTTCTCCAACCCCCTAAACTCTTTTTATTCATTTCTTTTGTAACAAATCCAGTATCTCCAATATACTATGATGTTGTTATAATAATTATTCGAGCTACAATTACACACACCTACATCTAATGGTTAAAGAACATACGGTTTCTGTGGATGGTGAATTTATGCCTCCCGAAACGATGATTGTTCAACATTTTTTTTAACACATTCAAAGGTGGCCATTAAGATGTCACTATATTTATATATGATATATAATATGTTTATGTTTTCCTTAAGCTTCTGTATTTTTCATTTTGGGCATACCTTTATGGTTCCCATTATGGGTAAACGCGATATCTTCATTTAAGGAAGTGCGGACTACCGCCCCCTCAAAGTGATTTGATTCGTTAAATACCATATGTGGGACGTATAAAGGATGGAGTTATGATATTATATATGATATTACACTGGAATTATAATATAAATTTATATAATTATGATTCCATTCTATAAAATACGAAATAGAAATGAAAGTAGCGTGCATGCGTACGTACAGCTTATCGTCTCCATGAACGGTGCATTTTATTTCTTAGCTCTAAATGATTATGTAATATTATAAATGCATGTATATACTTGATGTACAGGATATATACATCATGATTATAATTATGGATATAATGGATACATGAATAACTTGTAATTATAAAGGGTTTATTTTTGACTCAAGTACCAATGATTGTTAAAACGACCGTTATTAACTTAAATAATTACATAGTGTTCATGACATGGAAATAAGTGATATAAAAGGAATAATGAACTTAAAAAAGGTTCTTAAGCAAGTAGAAATTAACTCAAGTTTAGTATTCAGGACATTAAAGAATGATCGAGTCAATTCGGACTTGAGGTATGGGACTTTGTCTCAATCTCCCTTCATTGAGGCATATTTTATTTTATACACAACCTTCTTTTATACGGTGTATAAACCCCTGTGACTTTTAAGTTTATTGAAAAGGAATATTTTTTATACGAATCATTTAATAAATGACAAAAGGGAATGTTTTTTTCATACGTATGTGGCGACAACGACTTCTCTGCCGCCGTGACCATTATTTGAGTTTAGGCTTCCTCTACAAGCCATACCTTCTTTTTAAAAGAAAAATAAATACCATGTTTTACTTTTCTTTTATTTTGGTATTGAAAATGGTTTTCATAATGTTATTATATCAATGTGTTGTATTGATATCTTATGATTGAAAGGTGGGAATGTTATGTTTCCTTTATACATGTTTTATGTGATACGATTATGTTGAGGTTCTTGGGAATTATTATGAAGACGGGTGGTTCTGTGATAAACTAAGGGCGGGTGAGCCCGATATAGCTCTCCAATGCATTGGGTAAAGCGAAGGAGTGAAACTTTATGGTTTCTCCGAAGATATTTAGGGAATATATAATGATGGGTATTCCAAACGTAACCAAGAGGGTTACTCCCTACGTAAGAATGTTATGAATGCCTCAAGTTACCTTTATGTCTTATGATTTCTATGACTTATTCTTGATTTGATGAGGTATATTAAAGCGCTTATGTTTTATGGGTAATGTATGATTTCATTCTTATGTATATATGAACTCATGTTTTCTTTCCATTTTTTTATATCCCATACTGAGCTTTTTATGCTCACCCCAAGTTTTTTTTAAATGTTTTTCACAGGTCAAGGGAAAGGTACATGATATGATGATTGTGTCAAGGAAGTGTCAAGAATGAATCCATGTTTTATTTTAAATATGTTTCCATTGATGGGAAAAATGAATACTATCTTTATGTAACCACTTTGTTTATATGTGGAATGTAATGCAAGTTTTATGTTCTAATTCTCTAAAACTCTAAACCCGAAAAGATCCTCAATGTGTAATCTTGTAATAACTCAAGATTAAGTAAGTTTTAAGGCTGGGGCCTTATACTATTGACATCATATTTATATTTTGGAATACCATGAAGGGTCCTCATTAAATTTCATTCAAAATAAAAAATTCCATAACAATTTTATTATTACACTACCCACTAATTTCAGAAATCAAGTATTTTTTATTTGATCCTAATTCATTATCCATTATATTCTTCATCTTATAAAATTTATTAAATATATCATCATTAAATGTCACATTGTATAGTGATACTTGAGTTAATATATATGTTTCAATCCCCAGATGTTGAATACATGTGGTTTAATTTTCTAGTTTTGGTATTTTTAACTGTTTATAAAAGAAGCATTCTTTGATAATTCGAAGATACAATCTTCATAATGGTTAACATCCCTTGGTATTATCATTGATGAAATCCCTATTATGGATATGACCTTCATTATATCTCCATTCACTAGACCAAAAGTGATGTTCCACTATTGTGAATACCTAATGTTTTTTTCACCTCTATGTATATAATTTTAAATCATATAATATATTATTCAATTATTTACCTCATAATATGTGACCATGTAACCATTGTTAATATTCTATGCATCACTAATTATAGTGGTACTAAATCCAACATTATGAATCCACCCAAATGATATATGATTCTTTCACATCATAAGGATATGGAAAACATCTTTTAGAATGAGAGAAATCCCAGTACTTGTTTTCATATCTCCATATCCCTTTGCCACAATATTTTGGGATTCATAAATAACAACATATAATATGAACAAAAATATTAAAAAATAATTTTAAAAAAAATACATCTCTAATTATTAATGGAATTATATTACTAAAGATAAAATACAAGACTTTAGGTGACTATACAAACTCAATAGCATAACACAATCACCACTCTCAAAATTTATTTTCACTAAGTGGTTTTAAGGTTTTTTCCACCTATTTATATAGTCCTATGTGACATATCACTAATTACTAAATGTCTAAAAATAATGACCAATAGACATTAACTTTTTATAAACCTTTATTCATGATTTATATATTTCATAAAAAATATCCACTTCTTAATTATACCTTTTTCTTCACTATTAATAGAAAAAACAAATAATTTTAAGGACATTTTTATCTAGATATACTTATTGAGGATTGGATATCTCATAATTTTTAACTTTGTTTTTTTATTTCCCATAGATCTATTGACATAAGTTATAATAGTTTCCAAAATTTTAGGTAATGATGATTTTAGTACTAGTCATCATACCTCAAAATCTAACATATTTCCTTTTGATTTCAATCAACATTAAATTTTCATTAATTAATTTATGTGATCAGAAATAATTCTATTTAATTATAGTAGTATTAAATAATAATTAAATCAATTACAAATTTTTTTATATTGATGGATTCATATATATGTTTACTAGTGTGACTATAAATGCATTGATTTTCTTCTACATGTGATGTTGAACACAATTTTATTTTCCAACATAAGATGTACAACTCCTAGAACATTATAATATAATAACTCTAAATCTATATTTTATATCTTAATTTTTATAGTTATAATTTGTAAGTGTGTTTTTTCTAATGATTATTGTACTCAATATTTATTCTCACTAGGATAATGTCATATTTATCGAATCAATTGATATTTACATTTCCTTATTATATTTCCATAGTTCAACTAGGGATATAAACCTGATATTATAAAATCAATCTCTAATACCAATTGTAAGCAATATATAAATGAAAAATATAAAATATTCTAAAACTAATATTTAATGGGAACAACTAATGAAAAATAACATAATGATATATTTTTCTTATAAATAATCCCTATATTTATGGGAATGTTATACAAATTATTTTTATTAGTAACTACCCATGAATTTATGATGCATCTCCCTTTAAATAAATCCCATGTATTTTTAGATTTTGAAACACACAACACAAAACATAAATGAAAAAGTATTTATTTCATTATGGAATAATATTATAGTAGAAAATTAAAAATGTTACAAGATGATTGAATGAATTATATTTAGTAAAATTGCTAATGGAACAAAACCATAGGTAAATAAGAATAATACTAGGAATAAATAATCATCATAATGATATTCAAGGAAGATAATACTATGAATGATAACTATAGAAACAATAAACACATTAGAAATATAATAATGATATTTTAAAATAAATTAGACAATAAAATGAATTATTTGAGATATGTATGTAATGATATATATACAAATATATATATATGAAAGTAATATTATATATACACATATATTGTTTTGGTTATAAGGTTATTGGATTTATAGATGAAGGATTTGTGGTCATTGGATATAATTTTATCCTATAGAAAAATTTATTTTTTATTGATTATTAACAAACAATAAAAAATATAATCGAAATATAATAAATAATAAGAGGATTAAAAAAAAGATAATACTTAATTAAGAAAAATATATTATAAAAATAAGAATTGTTATTCAATACATATTATTATTATTATTTTAAAAAATGATGTGATTATAAAATTTATAAATAGATTCTAATACAAATTAGTTGTTAAAATTTAATGGTAAGAAGATAAATAATTACCTTTCATGGGATGTGACTAGAAACATTTAATGTTAAAAAGGGATATTTTTCAACGAATAAGTGTTGGTTTTTTCATATTAAGAAATTAAAATGAACACTTTTAAATTATAATTATAATAAAATGTAATTTCTCAATTTATAAAAAAATGTACTAAAACTCATTTAATTATTAATTGATATGAAATATTATTATGAACACATAATGTTTTAAAATATTCCATTTCATAAAAATCTAGTTATTTGAATATATTTTTTATTTTAATTGAAAAGTAAAATATCTCATATTTAGAAATTGAATTAAATTAAACTGTGTACAATTTTTAATCATCACATAAAATTAAAGTAAGAGGTTCAATTTTGTTTATTTGGTGAAAAAATTAGATTGTAAGTTAAAAATTGAGTGTTCAAAGAAAATTCAAAATAAAGTAAAAGGGTTAAATTAAATTGTAAATAAAACAAATATCCCAAACCATATATATAAAGGGTTTTTATGATGTTATTAATGAAATATATCCATCATTTTTTCAATATAAGATCAAATTTACACGTAAAATTACATCCTTACATATTTTGGAATGAATATTGTAGAAATGACACACAAAACTCATATATAAAAGGACACCTCCTATAGAATACCCAGAAAACACTATTATATTTTTAATACCTACAAAATTTACCTTTATTTATTCCTTAATTCACATTTTGTGGCCTCAAGTTCCAATAAAGAAACATAAAACCCTCATTCTAATGGAACCTGTTTTGAGGAGGGGATTTATTAAAGATAGTATCTAGTTCTTCATCATCCTTTTCATTTGATTTCTATGTAAACTATTTATAAATATCATTAACCAACAGTAATATACTATATTAACATTATATTATTATGTGAAATTATATTACTATTATATAAATCCATACTCCTACTCATTCATTAGCAAAGTACGTTCTCGTTTGGGTCAGTTCGACAACCTAAATGAACAATGTTACACCGAAACAATAATTTTCATCATGGAAGATTATAAATACATTAATAATGGTAATATAATATATTAATCAGTAATTTATATTATTATTTTGGTTCTATAATTGTGGCACAAACATGAATGGTCTTTATAAAGTAACTCTTCGTTATCATTAAATTACCAAAAACATGATCATTATATATTATATTCTCAAAAACCATACCTATACCTTCCATAAAATGAAAATTGGACTATTAAAATATGTAAAACACAATAATACCACCAAAATGAGTAACATGGTGATGATTAAGTTATTATTAAATAATATGGATCGATATCACTATTAAAAACTTGTATGAAACATTCAAAATTACAAACATTTGATGATGAAAATAATAAATCACTAAATAATATATGTGTAATAAATTATTTTAAGCTTATATCATAAAAATTAATATATATGAATATGGTTCTTCAATAAGTTACAAAGTAGGTTATATTTTTTATAAAGAATTATAAATCAAATTCCTTGAAGTCATGAGTAATGGCATAGGCTTATTTTCATTTCTCACGTTGAAATCAAGATTGTATATGATTAAAATATCATTTTTGGGAATTTTATTCACTTTATCACTAAAACAATATTTATTTTATTCCAAAACATTCATTTATTTGGTTTTTATTTCCTTATACCATTTCACCTCTATTTGGTTCACAATTCTTCCAAATAAATTTTTTTAAGTGGAACCAAACTTATATTTTGCCTTTCATCCGGAATATGTCAAATCTAGGTACATATTTTTCATATAATTTTATAAATTTTCTTATCCCAACATATATTATATAATAAGTTCATTTAATATTGAATTCTATTTAAATTAAAACAGTGTGATAGTAATCTATTTTAATTTTTTAAGAATGATTTCCTTCACCAACCATTTTATTTGGTTTAATTCATGACGATTCCATTCTAAATTTTCATGGTTCCTAAAAGTAAGTTTTATGTACTTTATCATTAGTATTCAAAAACTATTTTTTTGTAAATTATTTCATTTTAAAATAAATGATATTAAAAATAAAAGCTTATTTTCTCTCATTTTTAAAATATTTTTTAATGTTATTCTAAAGTATTTTCTTCTATGTAAAAATTATTTAATGTTCATTATGGTCCAATGGGGATATTATCTAATGATTCTATACAAATTATTTCTCTATATGAATTATGATCATGCCTTGTAAAAATTCTCATGAAAAAATTAATTTATCTTGGGTTAATGCAACTGTTATATAATTATGATTTCTTCCACCTTCAAGTGGTTCACATATGTATGGTTTTTTATTTTATTATGGGTGAAACTAAAATTATATAGTAATACAATGTATTGGGTACATATTTATATCTCCTAAGATGATATGTATAGGACCAGGTGGAGAATCCAATCCTTGATGTTTATGGGAATGTCAAATGAACCCAATATTCTATGTTGTGGGACTCTATTTAATATGTGATGATGGTTTTTGTTATGACCTTCAATATAAGAAATTATTTTATAAATTTATTTTTCAGAAATATTTTATGTTATTCCACATTCCAATAATATTATTCTATGACTTGGGATAATTTTCATATGATTCTAAAATTGTATGCCTCATTTTCAAGATATACCTAAATCCTTATTCCATTATACATAAATTGAGATAATTTTTTATTGGGTGTGGTTTAGTTATTTTATGTTTATATACCTAATTTATATTCTAATACAAATATATTTATAGTTTTTTCATATATGAACTTGGAGTGATATATCTTATGATCTCCCATTACTAAGTGTTTTAGCTCGATGTTTCATATGTTTTTATTCCCAAGGTAAGAAGAAGAGTATTATGTATGATATGTATAGAATGGTATTATGTGAAAATATTATCTGTTTGATATCTTGAAGAAGGTTTCAATAATAAATTTTTTGTTAATCTAATCTCAAAAAAAAATCATATAGGTTCCACAGTGTGATTTATTATTATTTATAATGAATAATTGTGTAAAATGATAAAATATGTATATATGTTGTAGATTGGACATATTAATTGTCATAAAAGTGTGTTTTAGTTAATTTTAGGGATTATTTTAATGATAAAAAGGGGATAAAAAATAAATTAACATATATTGAGCCAAATTTATTATAGGATGAAGCAAGAGTGTCATAAGTTGAACATAATTCGTTATTGGCTGAAATGAAGGAGATAAAATTTATGCTATTTTCAGATTTATTTTAATGATCATATGGATTTTTACAATGCATAATAATGACTAATAATGAAAATAATTTTTTTGTTTTTATTCAATGTATACAACTGTTAACAATAATGTTAAAAATGAGTGTAATATATAATGTAATGATTGGCCAAATGAGAAACCAAAGAAGCTATGATCTAGAGTGAATAATATCCTAGCTAAGCTCAATTAACACTCTCAAGCAATAAAAAATAAAATAGGACATGTCGAGCTATCAAGCATGCAAATAAAGTTATTATTCTCTATTGAGTCCTTAATATGATAATTACTACCCTCCATTAGTGGGTCTTCAAATACACAAATTATTGGGAAATGAGTCAACACAAATAAATTGTTTTCTATTATCTAGTGTATTGATAATGAAAAAATTATATTTTTATCATTTTTAAGGTGAAGTTGATTAATTTTGGTGTCTCACTAATAATATAAATCAATCGAAATAAATGAATTCCATGGAATGGGAGGTTTTAAGAAGATATTTTTCCAAAAATATTTCCTTAAATTTTTTCTTTGAAAAATATGGATAGAATTCTTTGAGATGAAGAAAAAAGAGCTTCTGTCCACTAGTATATATAAACAAATATTCATAATACATGTATGTTATGAATATATTTTTATCTTTAACCCCATGAAAACCCATTCATTAATTTAGTGGTTGAAAACCATGTCTCTAAAAAGAATTGGATATAAGGAAATTTGGTAGCTTTAAAGAAATGGTCAAATGTGATATCAAGGTGAAAATGAAAATTGGATAATCTAATTATTCTCATGGTTTTAGGGTAATAAAGTGAGAAATTATATTTTATGGAAAATCAAATGATAAAACCAATAGAGTAAACAAGATTCATTATTCTACATACTAAAAATGCATGAAGTTTTAATTACCTAAAAGGAAGAGAGAAATGATTAAACTTTATAATACAAGGACATAAAACACAGGAATGTCGAAGAGAAGTGTTAGAGGATAACCAATGAAATGGATGAAAATAAATCTCAACCTAAGAGACCTGAAACACATAAATGATTCAATTTTATAGATTATATAAATTACGCTAACCAGTGTATAAATTCAAGTTTTAATGATGACAACTGATTCCAACAGCAACTAATGAAAAGGGATAAAAGTAAAGCCTATAAAATCACAACTTTTTTAGTTGGAAATGAAACAATAATGTGGAAATATAAACTCATATTCCACTCATTGAAAAAAAAATTCTTATTTGATTCTGGTTCCACTCACTCCTTCATATGTGGAATTATATCTATGATAATCAATTTACTACCCCAATGGTTTAATCTCAAATTAGGGATGAAAATTTATAAAGGTATAATCATTCAATCCCAAGGCTATAACATCTCTATGATAAGAGTTTATGGTAATTGTTTCATAAAAATATCCTTATTCTCTCTTTAGTAGAATTTTATGTTTTTTGAATGGATTGGATTTCTCTACATAGAGTCAATTTTAATTATTGGGATATGGAAATCAAATTGTGTATCCAATATCATCCCATGATTATGTATTGGTGCAAGGAAAAGTATTTACTTCTTATGGAAGTTGCATCCCTTGAATAAGTATTTTTATGTAATAATGAGCGACATTTAGCTTAAATAGTCGAGGAAAATTCAATTTTTTGAAATTTATATTGTGGGATAATATAATAATGTATTTATAAAATATTTTTTATGAATTTCATTAGTACATTAGATTGTTTTTTAATATAATTCATGCCCAGATCTATGAAAATAATAGAGAGTCCATAGCTAATAGACCTGATTGAATTATAATAATTGAAGAAGTAACATTAAGAGAATATGGATAAATGTTTTATATACTAACGTGATTCACCATGTGCTACACCAACCATCTTAATTTAGAAGAAATTTTGATCAGCATATTGTTTTATTCATTATCATGAACATGGCAGGGTCTCTATTAAAAATAAATATCATATACCACTTATTTATGAAATTATAAATTAACTACAAGGGGATAATTACTTCTTAAAGCTTGAAATTTATTCAGGATATTATCAATTAAGAGTAAAAAGAAATGATATACCCAAAACATACCATTATAGAAGATATGAACTCTCTGTATTTATAGTGATTCTATTAGAACTTATAAATTACCATGTTATATTCATGGATTTGATGAATAAAGTATTTAAAGATTATCTCAACTGTTTTATGGTAGTCTTTATGGATAATATTATCATATATTAAATGAATAAGGAAGTGTGTTAATATCATTTGAGGATTGCATTGATGTCTTTGTTAAAAGACAAATTATATGAATATTTTAAGAAGTTGGAATTTTGGATATTAAAAGTATCATTCATAGGTCATGTAATCACAAGTGAGGGTATATATATAGATCCAAAAAAGTTACCAGTTGTTGAATTTTGACCCAGAAAAACCTATATAATTGAGATCCATAGTTTTCGTAGATTGATGGGATACTATTGATGCATTGTGATAAATTTCTCACCATAGTGAAATACACTAAACAAGTTAACTTGGTAGGTATCCAAGTTCATTTTAATATATTAATATAAAAACATATCAAGTATAGAATGATATGGTTGGTTATTTCAGTTTTACTCACACTACCATGTAGTGGAGAATAGTTTCTGATATATATTGATAAATTAAATAAAAGATTGGGATATTTCCTCATACAAAATTACAAGTAGCCAATGACTCACATTAATTAATATTTCATGAGAGAAATTACCAGACACATGATTTAGATCTTGAAATAGTAATTTAACATTAAATATACAGATGAATTTTTTATTATGTGAATAGTATGATGTATATATATACTGATCAAAAGATCTTATATTATATATGAACATTGAATGAGTTGAAAATGCACCAAATAAGATGGTTAGAGTTGATCAAGTATTATGACTGATCAATAAATTAAAACCTATGGAGGGGAGAATGTGGCTACTTCTCTAAGAGGAACGGATCATGCAACCTTTTCATTAATAAATATTTAAAGAATCTCAATACTCATTATTTCCAAAGTATGGACCTGGGTATCATATGTGAAAGGGACAAATTAGATATTACCTAAATAACTACTTCTAATTCCATCCATGTGAACGTCGAAGAGGTGAAAAATGAGGATATAGAGATATAAACAAAGTTAGGAATATTTTATAATTTAACATTAAAATTAACAAATTATAAGTTTCATGAAAAAATACATTTCCACTCAATATTGGTGTGGAATATGGAGTTATTAGATTATGAAAATAGATCATCACTCCCAATCCGTCCTCAAATCCCAAAGATATAGATCTCAAGGGGAATTCTTGATGTGGAAACATTAATAAGGATATTATTGAGTATATATCTAGATACATGGTATTCCAATAATGTAAGGTGGAATGATAGATTTATAAGAAGATTATGAAACTATTTCCTATACATATAATAAAATGATACAACATCACAATTAATTTCCATGTAGGTATTCCAACAACCTCTAAATCCCATACTACCATTTGATTTTTAGTTCACCGCCTTATGATGTCAAATCAACTCCTTTATATTTGAGAAAATTTATTTCTTGACCAACAAGTGAATATAAACATAATGTAATTGATATAGTTTCATGAAGTACCACTCTTAATTATATTTGACTAAGATATGTGGTTTAACTAAATGTTTTTTGAGATGTACTCAACATGAATTGGACATAGAAATGATATTTAACTCTTATTATCATCCTCACGATGATGTTATATATAAAAGGACTATTCAAACCCTTAAAAATATGAATATATCCTACTAGATGGATTTCAATGGAGTTTCGGAATGTTACATTCCCCTACTCGAGTTAATAATTAACCAAAATATCCACTACATAATTCAAATGGAACTATATGAGACATTGTATGAGAAGAGGTGTATAACCTCCAAAATATTAGGATGAAGTAAGAGAGTGTACTATACTAGGATTAGGTCTTTCTCAATTGAGTAGAGTAAATATTAAAACCATTCAGTGAAACATTAAATGTTAGAAATATTGATAAAAGAGATATAAAAATAATCATTGGTGAGATTTTGAGTTTGATATTAGATACAAGTTATTTCATTGAATATCATCATAGAAGAGGTTTATGATATTTGATAATAATGAAAAGTATAGACTGAGATATTTTTTAACCTATTAAATCCTTGATTTTTTTGGAATGGAATATTATTTCCTTACACTACAATTGAACATGCCCTAAGTGAATAATATTTTCCACAAATAATGTTTGAATAAGTTCAAATCTAACCATTAATATTTATTAAAATTACATTTATTACAATGATAATATGATCTCTCTTAAGAGGAATAACCAATAGAAATCATGTATCATATAAATAATATACTATCAAAGAAGACCACTCATATAGATAATGTTATCAAATGGAATATTTAGTTTGAGGAAGCAACAAGTGGGAAAATGTAACACCATATGATATTAGTATGTATTTCCCTTTAAATAAATCATGTGTATTCGATAGCTTGTGACAACAACCTCACAAAAATAAAATGAAAATTTATTTATTTCATGATTGAAGAATATTACCATAAATAGTTAAACACATTATAATATAACTAAATAGTAAAATTACTAATGTAATTAAACCACATGTAAAAAAATCTTAAAGGATGAAATTTTCATCATCACGATCTTCCCTAAAGATCATACCACTGATTATTACTAAAAATATAAAACACATTAGAATTATGATAATAATCTTGAAAAATAAATTAGAGAAAAATATGAATGATTTTTTAGATGTATATAAGGAGATACTAAGGAATATAATATGATTTATATATATATTTTCATTGGTTATATGGTACATAGACATATGGTCATTAGATATATGTTCATTAGATATATAGTCGTATATATTAGTATCCAATACGTATATTTAATCTATGTATTTTTTAGTAAAAAACTAAAAATAATATAAAGGAAAAATAATTAATAATTATAGAATGAAATAAATGATGAATAATTAATTAATTTTATAAATAATTATTTTTATTATTTACATGTTTTTATTTTTATTGTTATTGTTATTATTTTTTTGAAGAACGATTTAATGGATTTGTAAAATAAAATGAATTATTCTAATGAAAAATAATTAGTAACTCATATAAATATAAAATTTTAACGAGATGTGATTGATATTATTTAATGTTAAAAAGGGATATATTTCAATGAATTCTTTTTCGATGTGTTCTAAATTTTTTTCTTAATAGTTTAAATTAATAAAATTTAATGGAAAATTACAATAAAATGAAATATATCTATTTATAAAAATATATATTAATACTCATTTAATTAAAAATAATTATGAAATAATATTAAAAACACATAATATTTTAAAAAGATTTTATTCTATAAAATTTGATTTTTTATTTATATTTTATTTTTCATTTAATTGTTAAAACTTTTATTTTTAGAATTTGATTTAAATTAATTGTTGTCCAAATTTGGAATTCACATGTCTAAATCAGTTAAGGGGGTGAATTTAATTTTTTATAAAACAAAAAAACCAATGTAAAAAACTAAATTATCACAATAAAGGTAAAATGGGATCAGAGTTTAAAATATGCGGGTAAATGGAAAAAAAATTCTATAAAATTTTATCTAAATTTTTTTCATGTAGGTATTAAAAAAATATTTATTATTTTTACACATTGTAACCATATTCAATATAAATCGATAGCCTTACACCTTAGGGAGTGAGTATTTGCAGAAATGTCACTTCAAACTCAACATTAAAAGAATCATTTCTATAAACCACTCAAAAAATACATTTACGTCGGTTATCAATTTAATTATTTCCCAAATTTTATATTTTAAAGTTTTATTCCATATTTTTATCCCTTAGTTCCAATAAAGTGTCCTCAATCCTTCATTCTAAAGGAATTAGTTTCGATAGAGGCGATTCATTAATGTCCGTATCTAATTCTTCATCATATTTCTCAATTAGATTCACATATAAAATAATTATAAATATTATTATATACTAGAGTGATGTTATATCAAAAAAACTATTATTATATTAAATATATATTACTATTATATAATTATATACTCCTACTCATTCATTAGTATATCATGTTCTTATTTTAGCCTGCTCAACGATATACATGAATGATGTTATACCAACACCATAATTCTCATCATTGACGAGTAACAGGATATTAATAAGGATAATATATTTTATTAAAGATTAATTTATCTCTTTTATTATATTATTTAAGGGTTACACAAAAATTATTGGTTGGTATAAATAAGGTCATTTATATTGGTAAATTAGTAAAAATAAACACATCATATATTATATTCTAAAAACCCATATCCATAGCAGCCTTAAAATTAACATAGGACTAGATAAATTTGTAAAAAAACAAATATTACACTACCTTGACTAATATGGGAATTTTGAATTTGTTTATCAATGAATGGATATTAATATCTTCATTAAAAAACTTCTATGAAACAATCAAAATTATTAACATCAGAATATGAAAAAAAACAATAACTAACTAATATATTAGTAATTAAGGATTAAAATTGAAGATTATAAAATTTAAAAAGTATGAATAAGGGTCTAAAATAATTTCTTAATATGGTTATAATTATTATATGCATTTTTAAATAACATTCATTGAATTCAAAATTAAAGGAAATAGTTTTTTTCCAATATCACATTGCAATCAATATTTACAATTTCTAAATTACCATTTTGTGGAATTGTATATAATTTCCCTCTAAAACCCCCTTTATTTTATTTTAATCTGGTTATTTCATGAATTTACATGTATCCTTACAATATTACCTCCCTTTAGTTCATAATTGGACTATGATAATACTTACAAGTTGATGTGACCTTATTTATTATTTTTTATTAGGAATCATTCTACTCGATTTCCATTATTTTCATATAATTGTATTGAAATACTAATCACTATGTTTATAATTTGTTAAGTTAATTTTATATTGGCTTTGAATTTATTTATATAAGTTTTAAAAAAGAAAACTTTTTAAAACTTTTTTTTCATGGTCTCTTTTTCAATCCATTTTCATTAATTTCCTTTATGAATCTTCCATTATATTTTTTTACAACTCTTCAAATTAAGTGTATATTTCTGCAATAATATTTTTATCAAAACACTAATTTATAATTTATTTCCTTTAAATTCAATTTTATTAAAAATATGAAGGATATTTATTTTTATTTTCCAAATAGTTATCTAATGTTATTCTAATTTATTTCTCATCTACGGTAAAATCCTTTAATGTTTTATATGATCTTTAAAGAATATTCTCTAATGATACCAATCACCTTACTTACATGGAAATATTATTTTCATGTCTTATAAAAATTTTCATAAATACCTTTTTATTATATTGGGTAAACTATTCGAAAATGGAATTATAAATGTCTTCATTTCACATGGAACACATATATATGGTTTTTAATTAAATAATTGGTGGGACTAGATTTATATATTCCTATAATAAATTAAGTAATGATTTAAAGAAAACAGGATCATATGTGTGGAACTGGCTATTAAAACCAATCAATAATGTTTTTGGTAATGAGGAGTGAACCTAATTCACCATATTATGGGACTCTATCGATTATTTGATGATAATCTTGGAAGATGGCCTCTAAATAAGAAATGATTTTCTATACATAGGTTTTTACCACATATCAATGTTATTAAACATTCATATTCTCTATTTCCATGGATTGTGATAATTTCATCATGATTCCACATTCCTATAACTTATTACACATGTTATCTTGAAATCATCGTCTCATGATTCAGAATTTATGATCTATGTTTTATTGGTTATAATTTCCTTATGTTTTTTTCATGTAACATTATTATGTTCTCATTGCCACATGTTCATCTAATTTTCACATATGATCATTAATAGATATATCTTATATCCATCCTTTATTTTACATAAGAGATGAACACTTGTTAAATTTATATTCCATAAATAATATTGATGATTATTTTTATGAAAAGCACTCTATTAGTATCCCAAGTGGGATGATAGTGAAGATGAGAGTGGTCCCCCAAAGCCCGTATCCGATTGTCTACCAATTGGACAATGGCACTGTGGGTATAAAATATACACAAATTGGAGAAATTTCCCTTTTAATATAAATTTAAGGATAAGTATTAAAATCCAAAAACCAAATCTATCACATAAATAAATGATAAACCGTCTTAATATAGGAATGTAATTTCCTACAATATAAGACTATTGAAAATTAAAAAATGATACCTAAAAAATACCAAGAACTATAATAGATCTTGAATAACTCCACTATCTATTAACACCCAATTCGATCACCAACCAACTCTTCTAAACCTAAAAATCTTGTATATATAAGGGGAGAGAATACAAGTACACATAATAAGATACTTGTAATAACTTCTCTTGAAAATTTGAAAGAATAATAGTAATGATCTGTGAAAAAATAGAAGTAACTAAATTTCTACCTAATAATGTAAAACTATATCCCTTCCTCACCAAGGTTCACTAATTGTGTAATACATAAATGTATACCACTCTATATTCGAAGAATTTACATAAGAAAGGAAACCCACATCCACTTCCCCATTGGTTTACCTCTCTCATGACACAGTTACAAATGTAAAACACATTAATCCATTCAATAAGTCACCCCCAAATGAAACTATATCACAACTATATCATTATCTCGTCTTAAACTATGTAGACATATATCCCACCCCTATATCATCACATCCCAAGATAATAATCTAGTACAATTTCCACTACATCCTCTGTATGATGTATTATAAATCAATCAATCACATCCCATGCAATTACTCTAATGTTAATTATAATCATTATATCTAGAATACAAGTATATGTTATAACCACAATCCATTACATCCCAGACACACATGTATAGTAATAATTAGAGTTATCAAAACCATTGTAGAAATATTCCCTATACTATAAGCCATTACATCCCAGATACTCATACACATCATGCCACATTTGAAGGCATAGTGAGAAAGAGGGTGGATTCAGTCATTTGTTCCATCACTAACCTGGGTGAAGGGGAAAACCCCTAGAACCCAAAACATTTAGGTGTTGGATTCCCTATAGAATCAGGTGTCAGAGCATATGAAATCCAAAAATAAAATAAATAATATATCACACAACCAAACTAACAGAAACCAACATTCTGTAGACCCAACTACAACTATGATCCCACATGATTCCCATATTCATCTGCAAACGTCTATGAAGCTAGAATCTATATAATCACATAAATTTTATGATTTAAAAACATTTAATAGATTAATTTAGTAATTATAAATCACCAATCATTCTTTAACACCATTATACATTCGGGTTTAATCATTTCATTTTTTCACAAGAAAAAGTACTTTAATAATTCATATTTTTTACTTTAGATTATGATCCCATGATCATATAGAATTAATTTAAAAATCACATGGTTATTAATTAATATATCACGGACACATTAAATAATAATAAAAATACCATGACCATATTTATAATTTTAATTACTCTTACATAAGCTAGGTATTATATATATATAAACATGATATATCACTAAGAGAATGTACTTACAGTGCACAGGTCAGCATCAACTGGTTTTTGGAAACCAAAATAACTAATCAAAAATTAAACAATCTATAAATAATAAATAATAATAAATCTTAGCTATAAAACTAGAAAACCCAAAAAAAATTAAATACATACACCACATTATAGCAATATGTAAACCCATCTCTTAACCAGCACCATCAACCCAATCTCAATGAATCGGAAAAAGAAATCCCATCTCCAATCTGGTTCCATCCATACTTAACTTAATATCCAAGACATAAGAATTATAAAATAATCCATAACAAGGGTTCAAACTAGTTTAATAATATACAAAACTACAATTTCGTTTTTAGCATAGTAAACTCAAGGAGAAACCAGGGCCATTACACACTATAAAATCTTATAATAAAAAAGTATTTGATTACAAAACCCCCAATCATTTAATTCTAGTAAAAATAAATTTTAATTTACTATAAAGGATTAGTTGATTAATTATGAGTAGGTTTCATCAAAAATAAACCTAAAAAGCATAATATCATCCATGTCAAGAAACACAAAAATAATAACAATCAATTGGACACCATCTAGAAAATATCATGAGGAATCAAACATATCCTAAACTACATTAGATTATTGTATCCCATTAGATATATCATTATTCATTGCTTTTTAAATTATTATCTTAATTATTACAATACAACCATTACCAAAAGAAGAAAAATCATGTCAATCCCACACTTTCACATAAAATTTTTACACGCCACAAACACCGTACCGCATTACATGACTTTCAACATTCTATGAGAAAAAAAATAATAAAGATGTTTCTCATGATTACTTTTCCCACAGGAAACTATCTATCCATGAGGATATAATCCCACCATAGTTGCACCATAAATCATAAATTGAAACCCCATTAAATTAAAAGTAAATTAAAAATATTATACATGGATATAGAAAATGATATATAGTAAAACCCTCATGGAAGAAAAAAAACTAGCCTCGGATTTCCTTGAATAAATATCTAGAAGTAGGAGGATAATGTAAATAATATGGGCTCAATGGTCTCTAAATGTGAAACTCATGTCATATATGGTTCTAAGGAGATAGAATTAATTAAGGTAAATCTAATATAACTCTAAAATCAATATCCATTGATAATTTTTAAATAACCTTGACACGATACTATTATCTATACCATAATAGATTATATTTTTGTCAAAACCATGATACATGATGAATGGGTGCACCAAAATGGTACAAATTTGAATTATCCCACAATAATCTATATTTAAATTACAATTTCACACCCCCAACAACCATCAAAATCATGAAAAATGACCAAAACCATCATCTCTTTCCTCCATGACATAATGACATAGCCATGCCATAAGGGTCTCTTTTGAGACAACACTATGCTATAACATACTAGACCATGATGAAATACTACTTCTCTATCTAAAAAATACATCAATAGTTATACCACTACTACTATATAATTCCCTAAACTCCTCCAATCACTAGGAAACTCAATAGAAGGTCACTGGAAGGTCCAAACCCTTATATCATATACCTCTCAAATAATTCTCATTATTGAAAACACAAAATTGTGTACCTAAATATTAAATATTATTAGATTAATATTAATTACGTATCATTATGATCTATGAGAATACTATAACATTTTATTATATTTTTAAACATGGATACATATACAAGTAGTACATAAAAGATATACATCATCTCCCGTTATGTTCTTACTAAATAGAACCCCTTCTTTAACATATATTACTTGAAAAGTTATTTCATATCCTGTTGAAAATGAAACGTAATAAGGGGTTAGATCAGATGAACAGTAAGGGTAAATAAGTGATATATCAATCAATATTCTTTTTATATTATAACTTGAGCATAGGGGTATAATAGTACAATCTTATGATTTGAAACCAAAAATATAAATTCATATATTGTAATCATAAGTTGTAGAAAATGATTGGTTGGCCATAATACATGATTCATAAAGGTATAAAATAACATGGCCCATGAGAGAAAATCATTGGTACAGTATCCTTTTATAGAAGGATATGAATAAATTTTGGAATAATAATAATCTAATAAATATTATATTAGGGATTCTGACCAAGACATCCATTGCATGTTAGGATAGTTGTAATAACCCATGTACTTTTTTATTATTGGGATTACCTCCCATATACCCCTAAGATAATAAAACATTATCCTTTACCAATATAATGGAGGTCTATAATAAACACACCTATCACATAATCATAATCCTTTTATATATATGACACATGATCATGAAAACATTTATCATTTTATCCTTGCATAAAACATGAAATAAAAAGTTGTTTTCATCAATATTTAATCATCATGATCATAAACCATCTAGATAAATAATAAATATGGTATCATATGATCAAATAAATAGTTTAGTATAAAGAACCTCATAGGGTGTTATTATTGATGAAAAATGTTTTTAAAATATCACTAGAACATTTCTTGTGAAAAATAACCATTTTATTTTTAAATAACTTATTTAAAATATAAAAATTTCAAAAAATAATAAGGAAAAAAATTTCTTTTAAAAGAACCATGGAACATGTAATGGAATCATTAAACAACTAGGTATTCATGATAGTTTTAGAATTCATTCTTGTGGTTTATATTAAAACTAAGATTCCATTCTCACCTTAGGTAAAAATTACCTCATTTGGAAAATAAAAAGAATATTACTTTTAAAAAGTTTTATTGAAAGTTAAATATTATTAAAAATGACATTAATAAATTATTGGGGAGCATTAAAAACATTCATAAAAACAATTTAAATAAAATATGGATATAGTACAAAAATATTATCGTTCGAATAGAAAAACAAAGTTTCTTTTCATTGGAAGAATTCTTTTCAACTTTTGAGCACATAGAAAGATGAAAATGAAATGAGAATATTAAATTTATATAAATATATATTTTATAATATAAAATAGTATTTTTTAGATATATATCATAAAATTTCATTATTTTCAATTTAATCATTAAAAAATCCTGCAAAATCAAATGATATTGTAACATATAACCCTTACATCGAGTTTGAATTGCATCACAAGAAATATAAAAAAATATATAATAAAAATAAATTTATTTAATTCTATACAATAACAATATTCAAACTTATAATAGCATTCATGATTTACTTATAACATCTCATCACCCATTCATTAATAATTCTTTTTTAAAATCATTATTCCATGTGATAACTATTTCATTTTTCTTGTATGTTTCAATTCGTTTATTATGGACTTTAACTTGATTATGGTTCCATAATAATTATAATATTAATAATGATATAAATATCATATATATATTTATTATATACATTTTTATAACCATCATAAATAGTGGATATAGAAAAAATGATTTACACCATTCATAGAGATGGAAGTCCATACATTTGCATTAACATAGTTTTAATTTTTTAATAAACAGAATAAAAGAATGATAAATAATGTTATATCATTGAAAAATCATAATTTTACCATAAATATCACATTTTTGTAATACACTATTTGATCTCTAAGTGTGATTCTATAAAGGAAAATGAATCATATCACTACATGAAGGTGATAGTCCACACGTACGCACAAGTGATACATTGATTTACCATTTGATGGAATGGTTGTCCAAAATGGTTGTTACATAATAATAATAATAAATACATATATTTATTATACGAGTGTAATCATGTTATTATGGATAAACCATATTTATATGATGTAGCCGAAGAAACAAATTGATGGGCCTCAAATAACATTTATACCTCTTCTTTAAGAGACCTCTTTTGGCATACAACTAAAGTCATTAAAGATTGATCTTAGTATAATAATGTGGAATATAGTGTAAATTAATGGAACATAATATGATTTGGGGTATATATTTTCTAAGCTTCAAGTCACAAAATTCAGGAATAAGGGAGGGGGAGGATCCCTTTTATATGTGAGGGAGAGGACATGCTGGTATTGCCAACAATATTTAAAAAATATAACACCATTTTCATGTGAAAGTGGAACTAAATGGACTAGTATAAGAATTTAAGATATTAAATGGTTTAAATAAATTCAACTAATAATAATTAGACATGTTTATGTTTCATTCTTACCTTATCTCTTAGTTTAACTCTTGGTAAATTCATTGTATTTCTAATTGTAGTAACATATTTTTTCTATTTTTAATATACCTTATAACAAAAAATGAATGGTTCATCATTAATTATTTTTTTATTAGGATTTTAAATATGGAATTGATTTTATAAAATTAAATTTCTATAAAATGAAAAAATTAATTTTTAAATAAGCATGCAAATCTCTATGAAAACTCATTTTTAGAAAAAATAATAATAATTTTAATCATAAAATCTAATTAAATTCAATCCATTCCATGACAAAAATTGAATTGAATGTTAAAATATATTTTAAAATATATAATATATACTTTTAATTAAAATAATTAATAAATAATAATTTATTAAATTTATTTTTATAAATACACATTTTTCACATAAAAACTATTTTATGATAAATAACTTTTATTTCCATTAAATTATTTTATCTTAATTATTAATCATTATATACATAATTTGTTGATTATTATACATACATTATCAATAAATTTCATAAAAATAAAATTTTGATATTCATCAATGTAATATATCTTATTAAAATTAATAACACTTATAGAAAACATATCTTCTGAAAAATCAGTCTTTTAATCATGAAATAATTTTGATAAAAAATAAATGATTATTTATTGGTTATTATTAAATACAATTGAATTTTGAAAAAAAAAATAATTATATATATTATAATATGTTTAATCATATTCACAAATGAAAATACAATAACTAGGTTATAAAGGTATTATATATCATAGGTTTGTTTAGACTCATGGTTTACATGTGAAGAAAGCTATTAGAACATCAAGCTTTTTTCAAAGTAAATGCATAATATCATGGAGTGTTACACTCTTCTTAAAGAATTTATAACTAAAACCTAGAAATAAAGGAATGTTTAAAATATAATAACCACCCAATGAGATACCACTAAAGGATCATTATATAATAAGAACACATCCAACACATTTGAGGAACAAGGAATATAGACACACAATATCATCCACCACCTCATAAATCAACAAAATTCATATATATCAACTCAAAAAAATAAACAATAAAATAAATATAGATATTGAGTGGAAATATCTGAATAAAACACCAATGTAAACCCCTATATTACACTATGTTTCTATAGGATAAAAACCAAAATAATAGCATGCATGTTCAATACCATCCCCTGATAGTCCTGGACCTCAAAAAATTAAAGGGGTGCATTATATTGAACATAAATCTAACCCATAAAATGATATTAGAATCATCATAATGATATAGAATTTTTTTTTAAACATGATATACTTCATGAATCCAAATAATCTATTGGGGATGTTTTAAATGATCTGTGATGACTCCAACAATGGCTAACACCTCGAATAGTCTAAAAATCAAGAAGAAATCTTACAAACATGACCAAAAAATGTTTCTTCCAATACCATGAGATATCTTAACGAAAATATGATCTCTATTATGTAACTATATAGGCCTCCATATATGATCAACATAGGACTTCTATAGATACAACACATTCTTAATCGGCTCAAGAATTATCCGGACCTTCTCTATGATGATTTACACCCATTCTGGTATGAAAATATATGAATCCCTATATTTTTTAAAACACATGATAGATATTAAATATTGGATATACAATGATTAAAAAGATTCTACACCAATGGAATTTTGTTAACTATTATTATAATAAAACTATTCAGGGGTAAGTGATTATCCCAGAAACCTATTAATTCTAGAACACATATAAAAAACATACCCTATAATGTATTAATAGTCAACTCTATCTGACCATCCATCTAAGGATGGAAAGTTATTATAATACATATATGATATCCAAAATAATAATGAATTCCTCTCTAAATCCTATAGGTAAAATAGTGATCATTATTGGATATGATTATTTTCTTAACCCTATGAAGTCTCACTACCTCCTCCAGACGCTGCCTTGAAAAAACATATGTTGTGATCAACTCCTTAATAACTAATAATTTAGTTGAATTCATCAACTAGTTCATGATAATCCATATATAATCAATTACACTCTTATCTTGAAGAAAAATATTGAAAATTATCATTGATATGTCCTCAAAATTTCACAAGGGAACATCAAGTGGATAAAGTAGCCCACCAAGAACACAGTGCTCAGACCTTACTCTCTAGAAAACCAAACATCAATATGTTATCTCTATAACCAATTGATTCATACAAAACCACAATAATTGAACTCATATGGTGTGATACACCGTATCCACATAATGACATACTGGAAAAAACATATTGTGTAACTCATTTATAAAAATACCACACATAAATTTCTAAATGAAGAGCTATAAAAATTATGTTTATCGAAATACTAGCCCTCAGGAACATTGATACAAACAACTCGATCTCACCGAACATCTACCTCAAAATATCATAACATGAAATCCTCAACCTACCAAAGAAATGATATAGTCCATATAATTTTATGAGTATTCTATCTACAACTAAATTATCCAATATAAATTCACATCATAGAAATCATCTCTATCACCTTTGATACTCACTAGACTAATGCAAGGTATATGTATAAGAATTCCATCTCAAATTAAAAGAAAAAATTAATTTTCCTAAATGTATAATAAAAACAAAATATATAATCCTATAATAATTGATTCCACCATCACTACTATAAATTGATATCACTTTGGGGGAATATATACTTCATGACCATGTGATCTATGAATACCATAAAGTACCCACCAATGAAGTAATGTTTCTACTACCACAAAGATAAAAAAAGAACAAAAATATTTTCTTCATGGGTAGAATAGTTATATTTATGTGGCCATAAAATCTTATACCCAAAAGATATAACTTCTCTCTAATATGGTAAAACACCACTCATGTTGTGATGTGAATAGTCATAATAAACCTCAAACGCATCAACCTCTTCATAAAAAATGATGAACCAGGGCACTTAATAGGGTATTCATTAATGTCTCAAAATAATCCTAGAATTATTCAGTACACACAAAGGAAAAATAAATACCAGTAAATAAAATCATTGGAGACACAATCTAAGGGATTTCAAATAGGAAACTTGTATAATATCATGAATGACCAAGGAAACTATGCACCTATGAAATGTTTATGGAGTATACCCAAGAAAGAAATGGGTAAATCATCAAATATTCCATGATTATACCACATTAAAATATTATATGATTTAATAAATGGACCACACATACCCAAAACATATTCTTTGATATTTTGAAAATAATTACGATGCCAAAGATCTCACAAAAAAAACTCATATATGCTTTGAAAGATGCTCCTTTGACTAAGAGTACACTGATATATCATTGATGTACTCCATAAAAACAATCTTGAAACTCATAGAACATATAATTCAGGAATTTCATTATCATGGATAGAGAATTCATGATACCTAATGATATTAAATTGGTATCATAATAAACATAATGAAATCTAAAATGCTATCTTTGAAATATCATCATTATTCATCTGCATCTGATGATATATTGACTATGAATCAATCTTCACTACAACAAAACTAGGTTTATCAAGCGTTAGCGATTTAACAGTGCTAGCTAAAACACTATTAAAGACCCCTTTTTAATTTCTATAAAAGGGTTGTTAAAAGGGGTCTTCAACAGTGCTTTTTTAACACTGTTAAAGGGGGTCATTTATTAGAATTTTTTACAAGAGCTGATAAAAATATACTTCAAAAAATTAAATTTCATTAAAAATAACATATTAATATATAAATATATATATGTTCACATAAATAAAAAATATTTTTTTAAAATATGTTTTGTATAAGACAAATTGGCATTTATACTGAATATATATGATATTTAGTTGAAATTACTTTTAAAATAATTAAATCAATATTTTTTAATTATCAATTTGCTACATATTTTCGAGTTATTATCATTTAATAACTATTTTGAGACCCAAATAAAATCAAAAAATTAATAAAATATCTAAAATAAATTGAAAACATAACGCAAACATCAAATGGCCATAACTTTTGATTGGGGTGTCCATCTGAGCTCAACCTAATATCAAATAGAAGCCTATGATGATCTTTTTCCCTCATTGACATAGGTATACCTCTATCAGGTTTTTAGAGGAGACAAAGACCCAGAACGCCTCCGAAACTGAGTTTTCAATTGGCGTACCCTGATTTTTTTAACATTTGATAGATTTTAAGCTCATTTATGGGGGTTTTATTTCCCTTTTATGGGGGGACTAAATTTTTTTCTAGGTATTACATTAATATTGATATTATGGTTTTTAATTTTTTCCATTTTTCATATTTTACTATTATTTATAATCAAATTTATAACAATATATAAATATTTTTTATATATTCACCCATAAAAAAATTATTTCATAAATAAATAATTAAGCATATTTAAATATATAATTTATTTGTTAATATATAAACATATTTATATATATAATATATTAATTAATATATAAACTTATATATAAATATATCAACATATGGATAAAAAATGTAACAAAGAATATATAAATATATAGATATATCATAAAATGTGAGATAAAACAGTATAGGGGAGTGGAGAAGGAATTGATGTATATGTTGGAGGTCTATGGTTCAAGACACGTTAGACACAGGGGAATAAGTGGGAGGGTGGGATTATCTAAATCACTGATAAAGGGGTGTGGGATGAAATGATAAAGGGATAGGGGTCCGAAATGAGGATAAGGGGGGTGTAAAGGAAATTATAATCCCTTTATCAGCGGGACCAATATCAGTGATTTTTTAGCACTAATAAAAGCCCCCTTTAATAGTTCTAAAAACATTGATAAAATGGGCCTTTATCTCTGCTCAAATTATGAGAATTTTTTTAGCAATGATAAAGGCTTATTCTATCACTGTTAAAGGTTATTTTTGTAGTAGTGCTTTGAGAACCAACTATATCAATCCAACTGATCAAATATATCATCAATCCAGGGAAGTAGATAATGGTTATTCACATTAACCTGGGTCATGAGATGATAATCAATACATAAATGTAGATTTCCATCTACCTTCTTGTAAAATAGAACATGGCCACCCTATGAAAAAACACTAGGCCAAATAAATACCCTCTATTGTATATCATCAATATAATTATGTAGCTCCATCAACTAAAAATGATTCTTCATATAAGGGGGTATCAATATCAGAGTTATATCCTACTAAAATTCTATCCCAAAAACAACATAATGTTACGAGGATAGTATCAATAACTCTTCGGTAATGACATCAGTATACTCTTATACAACCATGGGAAACACTACTAGATGATCCTTTATTAAACTCAACATCAACTGAAGTATCAAAGAATATAAGAACTCAAAAATCCTCTAACCCTTATAAGTGTCCTAATCACTAACAAACACAACATTCTATATATCAACATAAAATAATATCACAGACCATTGGACAAAATCATCTGTATCCTACACAAAATATAGGTAAAACAAGTATATGATTATTTATTATAGATTTATCCATAAATAAATGAAGTCTCCCCAATATTTATGTTATCCTAGAATCATCTAATCGTCTCTTCACACATCATATAATCTAGTTAGACCACCAATTATAGTAATAAATTACAAAACCCCAATAATTATCTCCACCTTATGTAATAATGCATAGAATAGAGTGGATGAAATGAATGACTACATATCAACTGAATTTAAAAATTCATACAACCAGATATAATATAATCAAATAATACCTCGCATGGAGTGATGGATTCCTATTTCTGAAAACTCTATAGAATGCATCTGGCTATGTTTGATTCCATGAAATAACTAGAACTGGTAAAATTAATCTCTGTCTTTATTCATTGATCATTGTCCCTAAGGATGAGGATCATCATAAGGCTATCCCTTACCCTCCTCGTCCCCTCTCTATTGATCAAAATATGGATAACCCCATTAATACTATTATATTGTAGGATACTATTATAATTACATAGCACAAAGATGGATTCTATCTCTACATATACTGCTATGGAAGACTAGAAACTCAATCTTCTAATGGCCATGACCTTTATATAATAAAAAATCATGAATGGTCCACTTTTAGTGAAATGAGAAATATTATCTTCATTGAAACTGAATGAAGAAAGCTCAACCCAACTCTTAAATATCTTAAACTTTATCTAACCAATAAAATGAGATCCCCTACTAATAAATTTACTCCAAACAGTTTCCTAATCACTCCTAACCCAAGATGGTCTAGTCTCAGGAAGAATCTTATTAATAACCTATTCCATATTTTACACCTCAAGGTATATTGACAATATTAAGATGGAAAACATGCATTGAATATTTGGACAAAACGCCTCTATGAAATACCTATATCTAGAATTCTATTCTAGAATATGTTTCGAACCGTAACACAAGTGGTTCTTATACCAGATATTAATCTCTCACATGCTAGAACTCCTTAAGTTAAGTGTAAGGATATCATACCGATAAGTCTTATTCACATCCAATGAATGAAATGTGACCAAAAACTAATCACAAAACATCTCCTGTGAAATGATAAACTCACCATGATCCCATGGAATTAATAGAACTACTTTAAAGAATCCCCACCCAATATACTAATAGATAACAAAAAACAATACTCCCTCTAATAAAAATTCATGTATTAGTAAATATCTTACTCCTACTATAAATCCTTGGTCTCTTAATCTAAAATAGACCCCTAATTCTATTTTAGACACTAGGACTACAAATCTTGAAGAATTTTACTCCAACATTCATCATTATCATCAATATTGAATTTATTCCAATCTTCTGGAATATATTTATTAACATCATCGATTTCAACCTAATGAGGACGTTGACCTAGATATATACCTACCAAAGAGTAATATATTTTGGATTCCCTCATCATAGAATATGGAATATTTGAGTCTAGTTATTTATGGTTTAAACTTATTCACATTATCTTCCAAATTCATATATAGTCATATATAATTATAATATGTGAAAATTAACTCGGACACTACCCTCTATGAAGATTTTTTTCTCATTGAATTATAAATAATCTATGGTACTTGAATCAGAACCTATGGGACCCTAAAATCCTTTATCACATCCAGTCACCCTTACTTTCATCACATGTTATGTACAAAAAATATTGTTTCCTTACAAACCTATGAAATCCACCCTAGTCCCTATCTTAAAAATATATTATATATCTTAGACTCATCTCGGATATCACTCAGTCATGAATCCCCCTCCATTGGTTCTCATCCTAGGTTGATTGTGAAGATGACGATGGCCCTTGAATACCACCTCCAATATGGCACAAGTTTCAAACTAGAACCATCCATATAAAATTCATAAAAACTAGAGGTAGTACCCAAAACATGTAAATTCAAAGGTAATAGATAAGATATACCCACTAACTATATTATATAATTAAATGATAAACCATCCTAAAACAATAATGTAATGCCATATAAGTATGAACAACCAAAAGTGCCAAGAGAAATACCTCGGAAGTGACCATGAACTCTAATATCTCCTCAAAAACTATATGGGAAGGAAACATTCAACTCGATCACTAACCAACTCCCAAATATCTAAAAAGTATCTTTGATATATATTTGGGGGGGTAAGCTTTAATGTAAACTTATTTCGATCCTCCTTGGAACCTTTAATTAGAATGTGAAAGAAGAATGCTAAATTCCAGTGAGTAAATATATTAAAAAACTCTTTACATATGAATGTAAAACTATATACTATCCTTGAAAAGGATAACTCGATATGTAACAAAAATAAGTAAGTCACACTACATTAGAAGAATATAGATAATAAAGGTACCCAACATCAAATTCCATATTAGTTTGTCAATATCACACCGCAATTCCAAATGTAATGTTCTTCAATCCATTATATAATTTATCCAACTACCGCATGAAACTATATTATATACATATCATCATTACAACAATCAATCATATATATTTTATTTAAAACACCATACAACACAAAAAACAAATAAACAAATAAAAATAAAAACAATAAAAACATGGAATTTGGAGTTCTGAAATGGTGGATCCCTAGAGCATCCCCTCTGACCAGGTTCCCCCCTCTGGAAACAGTAACATAATATTTGGAGATCAAAGGGTCCTTACCCCATGGGTTGACAATGAGTCATGAAAGTCATAGACCTTGTTCCCCTCAACACACATATGAAAAATGTTAGTGTTTGCATCCAAGAGAGTGATTAATTTCCTTATGATGTATGATATGGACCATGGGATGGGGAACTTACCTTAAAAAGAGTTGTAGAGAATGTTGGAGTCAGTTTCTACTGCACTAAGTGTAATGTTCCATTGGCTAGATAGTTGGAGACCAGAGAGCATCGTCTGGGATTCATCTTGCCGAGAATGACCCATTTCATAGTGGGAAGAAAAATCATCCATAACTACCCCCATCTTAACATGTATCACTCCACCCCCACTTATAGTGCCCATAGTTCACGATCCATCAATGTTCAGTTTAGGTCTTAATGGATGAGGGTGTTATCTAACCCATTGCCCATTCTTGCCCTCGCCGATGGGGGTTGTTGATTGAATATGGTTTGAAAAAATCCTCATGGAGGGGGAACCCTATTAGCCTTTACCTAGTCAGACCAAATCCAGAAACAAACACTTAAACCTTGTAACCACCACCCGCTGGGAATAGGAGGCGCCCTCAAAGATAGCATTGTTCTGAGCAGTCCAAATGCACAAACAGCCTGCCATCAGGACCAATGCACAAGCCATAAACTCCTCCCCTTGGCCTCCTACATCATGAAACTATATCTCAAGGAAGGGAGACTCCCTCTGGTCTATGGAGGCCCAGCTAGTGAAGCCACTGAGAGCCGAACATACTAAATTGGCCCAATATCCTATAATGAACAGGTGAGCTGCAGTTTCCTTCCTATGTGTCTAGCAGTAGGAGAAACTTGACACCATATAAATTACCATCCGTTTGATATTATCATCTTTTGAAATAGCACAGTTCCTAATCCACAAAATTAGAAAATTATATTTATCCTAGATTTCTTTGAGCCAGGGAGGTCCCTCCCCCATGCATCGGTTTGGTCTTGAGTCATAAATATCCTGCGGAAACCCTTCACTAGAAATCCACCAGAACTCGAAGCCATGAAGAAACACTTATCATGGTTATCACTTTTGTCAATAAGTTCAAAAACATTACACTGGTTGTTGTTTAGAACCACCAGAGGAAATGTAGGATACATTCTTTCTTGGTAGAAGGAAATGATGGTAACTGGGTAGCCTGGAAAACCAAGATACCCACCAGGCCAGTTGTGGTGCCAAAAAGAGATCCCCCCTCTTCTGAAAATCCTTCTTGAGTACAGTTGCAGGGATGTGATCAGCAGGGCCCCCATAGGCCAAATAGACGTAGCATTACTAGACCAATTCCTCGCAATCTATTTATACCATGAGTCTATAATACTACCCCATAGAGTGTGGGCCTCAATAGTATCCCATGAGAGCTTAGCATGCATGGGATGAAGTGTTCATGAGATGCTCTTTACGTTGATGCCTCCCTCCTCCAGTGACTTGGAGAGTCTCTCCCAAGACGCCTAGTGGTTATTCCCATCCGAATGAGAATCCTGGATAAAAGACACAATGATCATATCTACATTAGGAAGCATACTTTTCAAGAGTTTAATGGTAGAAAGTGTATGGGCTGGGATAGATATGAGGACGTTATTCACCAGGGTGATCCTACCTCCAAATGATAAGAACATTCTCTAATAGTTTGGGACCTGACCAGTAATGTGAGAAACAATATGATCAAAGAAACAGACTCTCAGTCTTCAAGGGGAAATGGGAGCACAAAGGTGGGTTATTGGGAAAGAACCATGATTCATGTTCAGCTAGTTACCCAGGGAGGCACTTCTAGAATCTGAGCATTGGTTTGTATCTACACCATATATATACATATCCCATCGATATATCATTACATCCCAAGCCATGTATCTAGTCCAAAATTAAATATAACCCATGTATCATGTATCATATATCAGGACATCATAACCCATGTAAATAATCATTTATAAACAACACTCACTACAAAGTAATATATCTATATTCTATATTCTTAAGATACTATTGTCCGTACACATTTATATAGTAAAACTGAGAATCATCAAATCCCCTATGGACACACTCCCTATACATTAATCCATTGTAGGTTAGATGTGCCTACACATGATGCTATAAGAGTAGAGAAGAGGTGGTAGTTATCCATTTGTTACCTTACCAACATAGATATTGGGGAAAACACTCTAAACCTAACACATTTAGGTATCATCTTCACTCTCAAAGTGGGTAGTGTAGAATATGATGTTTTAAAATATAATTTATAACATATCACAAAAACAAATGAAGGGAAACTACATAGACATAGATTAAAATGACGCTATCATGCCACATGACAGCATTATACCATCCCCAATGTATAAGAAAATAGATTCCATATAATATCACAAGCATCAAGATTCAACATCATCAACTAGATTCTTTTACAAAAATAGAAATTATCATAAATCCATTAACCCCTTTAAAAATTATAGTTTTGTCATTCAATTTGATTATAATCAATAGTTACTTAATAATTCATTTTTCAATTTTAGATTCACATTCCATTATGTTTTAGTATTAATTATACTATCCCATTGATCGTAATCAATATATCATGACCACCTCCAACCACATACATTCTCATGAGTTCATTTATAACTTTATTCATTATTCCATAAAGCTCGGTATTTTAAAACTCCATCTAAAATACCATTAAAAAGTTTGAATTGTAGTAAATATGATAATTAAAATAAGCATTTAGAATCCATGATATCCAATTGAAATGAAAACCAACCATCATGAAGAAAAAATAAAGTTGAATCGTAAATCACCGCCAAATCTAACCATCTAATTTACATCCCAACAAAATGTCCTAGAAATAGGATAATCAATCATTAAACCTAAACTATATATAATGACATAAACCCTATCTAAAAAAATAGGTAATGAGAAGTACCAAATATTACCATATTCCATCCATCCATTACATAAAATCCTAAGAATAGTAGTTCCACAAAAATCTATAATAAGGCATCAAAAAACCAAATACCACACATAGAAATAATTTTATTTTCATCATAAACATTTCCATGGGAAACCAAAAAAATAAATTCTAGGCATACCATCTTATAACATAAAATTATACAATAATTTAATTAATGAAAAACTATTTGTTTTAGTATCATGGATTAGGTGACAAATTATGAGAAGGTTTCTTCCACAAAGAATTCAAAAACAAAAAAAGTATTATATAAATCAACTGTACGTATGATTCAGACACCACATTCATTTTTAAGTATCATTAAGGATGAAAAATAATTAATTTCAAATGCATCATTATTTATTTACTTTTTCTTTCAAGCATTACATTGTTTGAAAATTTTCTATAATACCATTTAGTCCAAGGAATAATAAAAATCATATCATTACATTGTAGATTATCTATAAAATATCATGAGGCATCAAACATAGTATAAACCTCAAGTGATCACTATATCCCATTATATATCTCAAAATTATTTAATTTCTATATCACTATATTAATTTGGTTGATCCCGCTATTACCCAAAGATGCTAAAAAAAATTTAATCCCATACATTCATATAAAATAAGAAGAAATCATAAATCATCTATCTTTAAATGTATATTTCAAAAATATTTGATTATGAACAAAATAGAAAACATATATTTCATATATTAACTCACATAAGTACCTCATGATCTCTAGGGATATCATATCACCATGTATCCACCATTAATCATCAATAAAAACCCTATAAAATTCGAATGAAGCAAAATATCTATTACATGGAATGTGAGAATGATTAAGAAAAGAAAATTCACAGAAAAATAAATTTAACCTAAAACCCCTGTGAATTGATCAATATAAATTATGGGATAAATTCTAGAAAAAGTGATGAAAATTATTTGAAATAGTACCTCAAGTCCCCAATGGTTCTATAAAGAAGTAAGGAAATAAATGTAATCCAAGAGGACTCTTGAATTTATATTTAAAGTGATATTTAACAATACCAGGAAACATCACCATATTTAATACAATTATAGTTAATAATTTCATCGAAACCACATAATTCAATAAATGGATACACTATAATGGTTTGAATCCAAATCACATCTTTGAAATCTACACTGAAATTCCAACCATATGCCACAATGGCCTCTTAATACTTAAAAAAACTAAAACAATCATCTCAATACTCTATACATAAGGGACATGGATATAATTCAAGGTCCATGATAGAAACCAAATCATGCATTATCCTACTACACCACACTATAGTCACCCTTCTTTAGTTGAAAATCCATCTTCGATTTCACCAATAGTCCTCCATCCTTCCCCGAACACCTCTAATCACCCAAGAACAAAATATAAGGAATTGGAAAGGTTTGGACCCTTAAAATTATTATGTATTATATTCATATAAGAGTACAATTTATGGTAATTATTTATGGGAAATTTTGAAAATGTTTTTAAAATAAGTTTTATGTGTATAAAATATCAAAAAAAGTAAACCTATAGGATTTAGGGTGGGATTTATTCTGATATGTATTGAATATTCATGTAAAATGATGTAATGTTTATGTGTTTTATGATCGGTTAATATTATTATTAGGTAATAATAGTTATAATTCAAATAAAAAATATAAAAACCTCGCAATAAATAATCTCACATTTAACAACATGGTACTACCCTATGACATTACTTTATCCTACCCCGCTCTAGTGCACAGATCATCATAGTATTGTATAATGCTACAATATTAGATATAAGTATAACCAATTCACTCTATGATAATATTTATTATTTTATATTAAAAAAATTTAAAAATAGTCATCATTATATGCCTCTAGTCTTTGGATAAAATCCCTCAGGATATTTGGTAGTGATAATTCAAACACTTTATTTCTAGATGTTGATCCATGGAGATTTCTAGTGAAAATTTACTTGCAAGGTCATTTTTATTCATATTTTATCTCAATTCATCTTCTCTTTTATTATTTATATTCATGGGTGTTATTTTATATGGATCTATGGAATTATTTTTTAATGATATTTATGGAGTCTTTCATGACTATATGGATTTCTTATATAAGTTTCCTATAATAAACATGAGAAGTACTATTTTTATAGATAAAATTATGGTGTTAAATCTTCATTATAAAGAGTTATTTTTTATAAAAATTGGTTTAGTGATTTTTTAAAAGAATTATTCCATAAAAATGTGGCTTCTATATTAATTTAGTTTTAGAATATATAAATAGTATAAATAGTGATTATGGGCATGGATTTTATATTCCAAAGTAGATATGAGGATAATTGTGGGTGGGGGTGAGTTCTCATATAAACATTTCTGAAAAAATTATTTTCTTTTATTAATGGAGTGTTTTTTGGAATAAAATCTCAATGTATAGAAACATCATGAATGGTAAATTATTAAATATTTCATAGAAACAAAAATATTTTTTATGGCTCACAAACACTCTATGAGTGGATGTCCTTAGTGATTGGTGGTTATTATCTAATGTCACGTGGTATTTAGCTTATTATTAATGGAGAGAGTAATTGTAAAACCCGAGATTTTTATGAGTAATATTTTGTTTTTATATCATCAAAGGAATCTTTCACTACACACTTGCATGGCTTACTTTACACGCAATCATGACCTTCCTCGATAGCTTGCGTCGTACGCAATACCGAGTTTCACTAAACAACGATATGCTATTAAAATATTATTAAAACTAGCCGTTATGAATAGTAATAACCACTTTTTGAAATTTTATAAATTTTATTTTTCAAAATGGACTTCATTTTTGGATTCGGAATACCGAAATTAGCCTGGGGTAAAATTTTGGTATTTTTCTGAAAACTTTCAATTTTTGATGAATAGTGAAACCACTAAGTGGTAGGTTAAAAACTGAATTTTGCATAAAACATAATTTTACCGCTTCTGTGAATGGAATTTCAAAAATCCGACAGAAACGGTTGATATCAGTAAGTAAAATGTGGTTCAATGAGATAAAAATAATTTTTTGGTAAATAGTAACTTTTTACTTTTTTTACCGCGGTTAATAGTAAATAGGGTAACTAAGGGTAAATATGATATTAATATTACCTTAACACATGTCCTAATTCTATTGGACAAGTGTAATTCGACCAAAAACAAACTTAGGAATAAAATATGACCATTTAGGCCCACTTGGGTTAGATTAGGACATTTATTATTAATTTATTTAAAGAAGGGTTAAAATAGTTAAAATCAAAGTTTAATAAGTAAATCATTTTTAATATGGGGTTATACATAAGATAAATTCGACAATAAATATTCATTAGAAAGCTAAAAAGATTTACTACATAATGGTATTTTATTTGTAATTTTTAGACATTAAATAATTTAATTTATTTATGACACAATGATGATGTAGTAATTATCTTATTAAGGAAATATTGACATAATTGATGTTATAAACACCAAAATAAATGTCATTTGAGACTTTTTATGAATTACACTAATTTTATAGGTTACTATGATATATTAGTGCTGATTTAATCAACTTGGTTCGAACATATAATTCTGTTATGACTTTCACAAAAATCATATATCAAATAGTGTCAAAATTGACACAAAATAGTTTTTAAATAAAATATTATATTATTAATTCTTATTTTATTCCTAAAAATCTAAGGTTCGGCCAAATGACTTATATAAGGATATATATATTAATAATAAACAATTTGGGGTTCGTTTGGCATGTTATAGTAAGTGTATTAACCATATAGTGAAAGAAAACAAAAAGACACGGTAAAAGTTAATTTATTTAACTTAGAGTTAAATCTAATTGATAAGGTTAAGATAATACCCTAAACTTGTCTAAATCCTATTTGTTGATAGGATTTCGACCCATCCCCACTTTAGATTCAAAATAAAACCCTTTGGAACCATTATAAACCGATTTTGACTTTAATATAAAATAATATTTTGAGATATTCCTAAGGTGCCCCTCTCCTCCCTTATAAAAGGGCACCTCCTCCCCCTCCTCACACCAATTTGAGCACTCAAGCTCGTCCAACCCCTGCCAAAATCCCTTCTCCACTTCCCTAAAATAATCCTAGAGGTCCTGGTCTTCTTCAAAGACCAATCTTAGTTCCCTAAGTGGAGGATTCAAAGAAGAGTTCCAAAGAAGAGGTAATATCCATTACCGATCTTTTCAATTTCTTTCTTCTTCAACTTCTTCTTCTTTAGTTGTTTCATGATAAAGTAATAACATCAATATTACATACATACTGATATGTTATTATAAATATGAAACAACCCTAATTCACCTTCTATCCATCCTACGGAAAAATGAAATCACCGCGCGTGCGTACGTACGGAATACCGTCTCCACGCTGTGGTGTAATCTATTTTCCACCATCACTTTACAAGGATGGGTATAATGGTGTAATGAGTAACTATTTATGATTATTATTAAGTAATATTGATACTGAAATAATATATATATACTCCAATACAATTCCACGATCATAGGAACGATATCATCACTCGTGCGTACGTACGGAATACCGTCTCCACGATGTGATGCGACTCGTTCTACATTATCATCATTACATAGTAATTATATAAATGAATTGAATGAATAAATATGATATATGTTACAATAATACCATTCTGGATATAAGGTATCTATAACCTTAAAATAAGAATAAGAATTTATTCGACAAAACACGCATAAGAACAAAAGGCAATAAAGACCAGAGTAACAAGTAACAATGAAATATTACTAATAAGAAGCTAAGAATATGACCATATATGATATCATATCAATATGTATGATTCTGGAATAATTCAATAACATTATTTAAACCATTATACAGGAGATTCGGACACATACAAAGAAAATCGGACCTAAGGTAAGGGAAATATCACAATCTCACTTTTATCCGAGATTGTTTTTACTTTGGTAATTACTGGGGTGTATTTTATCATCCAAATCCATGTTCCCTAAATATGTAATTTCCATCCTTCTACAATATTTTATATCCAATTTTACCCTTCGGTGAGTTTTTAGTAAAAGATATGAAAGGAATCTTTTGTCATTTTTCGTACGAGGTACTTTTTGACTTTTCCAAAAAAAGTACGAAGAATGTTTTTTTAACTTATACGGCAAGAATGGATTTTTAAAACATTATTTCCAAGAATCTTCCTTTATAAGATTTAAAGTTTATTTTTAGTCAACTTCTTTTAGTTTATAATTGTATGACATGTTAAGAAAAGAAAAATGTTTTTGAAGTAGAAAGGATATTTTCCTCAAGAATGGAGTTCAAATGTTTTATCAAAATTATTTTCCATCTAAGATAATACAGGGTTCTGTTTTTATCCCTATTATTACATTGATTTGATTATGTTTTGAGGAAATTATTTTTATGAAGTCATTTACCTTATATGATTTGTTTTATGATGTCATGATGTTTCAAGAATCCCATTTTTGTTACATGTGTTATGCGATGATGTATGATTTTTGATTATGTGGCACACATTAGAAAGGATTCATTATAAGATGGGTGGGACCTATATCTCCCTCCAATGCATTGGGTAAAGATTTTATATCTCATGAGATAGACATGGCTGGAACGGTAGGTTATACCAGTTCAGTGAAACAGGACTGGAATGAGGGTGACTCGGTTCAGAAAGGGACTTTGTCCACTAAGATAGTCATGGCAATGAATCATGAATAACAAGAAATGATTTTCCATGATTATGTGTGCATGACACAAAGTTTCAAGTTTCATGTTATGATTATGGGGATCTCATTTTCACTTCTATGATTTATTCCATGTTAAGATTTTATGATCTCTTTTGCAGGTTATGATTTTCAAAAAGATATGATATGATTTTTATTTCCTTTATTTTCCCTTGCTGAGCATTTGAGCTCACCCTTTTATGTTTTCTTTTCCCCAGGTCCGGAAGATGTATATTAAGTAGAATATGCTAAAAGGGACCCTAGATATGATTAAATAAATGGGAGACACTGTAGAAGATTTATGAACCAGTTGTTTATGTTTCCCAGTTTCTAAAGACACTATACCTATAAGGTCCTTTGTGGTTTTGTCATATGTTGTAATAAGTGTGCTTCAATTTTGAAGTATTAACAATTTATGTAAAGTATGGGTCGTTATAGTAATGTACTCTAAAACATTTATAAAAACTTTTATACATAATTTAAAAATCCATGAAAATGTTTGACAATACAAATTCAAAAAAATGGGAAGAATAATTTAATATTCAGATAATATGAAAAAAATTCATTAACAATGGTCTTTTGTACACTATTTAAATATAGAAACATTCTCAACAAAAAAAATATTATACTCTATATAATATCCTCTCTCAAATTTCAGTAGTTATATCTCTTTAATTATAAATAAATCATAAAATATTTATAATGACATAAAAACATGTTTTTTTATTCAAAACCATGATGTTCTATTCATTCATGCTCATAAATAAAAACAATAATGTATTATATTACTCATAAAATTTAAAATGTATTTCATAAACAGTCCATGGATATCTATAAATGACAAAAAAAATGAAAATTTCCAAATGTTTTTATGTACCCTTTTAAACAATGATTTATAATCACATCATGTTTACCCTCTCATGTTTATTATATTGAATCACATCTAGTCTCCATATTTCAAACTCCAAAATGCTTTCTAATTAATAAAATGTTTTATTATTCATCAATTATTGTTGTTTTTGTAAAATATTTTCTAAATTTTTTTGAGAGACCATGATATTTTTCATGTGAATAGTGAAATGTTTTTGATAAAATAAAATTTTATTTACTTAAATATATTTATAACTAATAACCCCATATCTAATACATAATTTCATAAACAAATTCAATGCCTCTATAACCCACACATCAAAATTTTTTACAAGAACTACAACATGTTATTCATTCCATTGTTAAAAATTGATTCAAATTTATTGTTTTTATTGAAAACATGGTGTTATAAAAAATTATTTATTTCTCTCTAGAAATAAACCTGATGGGTAAGAATTATACCATTTTTCATTTTTGTATTTTCCTTGGATTATTAATTTTTTATTACCTATGAAACTATATTAAAACATACAGATTTTCGATATCATTTTTATAATAAATATTTTAAATACCCTAAACCTAGTATCCCATAGTTGATGGTTACATTATTAAAATGGTACTACCTACAAGAGATAACATCCTAGAGGAATGAGTATTTTATTATTCTTATAGAAGTGATACATTCTGGAATATCACTTTACATTTGAAAATATAAAATACTATATAGTTTTTTCTTTTAGAACATAATCATTAATTATATAATATCCTTATTATCAATCACAATACACTTCCTGACATCCTATGGAAGGTAAAAATAACAAATGGGTGTGATCGTGTTCTTAGTAAGAAAATTCACATAGTGGAAGCTATTACAGAATAAATAATTCTTGAATAATATAGAAGAAATAAATAAATAAAAATTAAAACTATAAAAATAATCTCATGGGATTGAACCTCTTCCATTTATATCATAAATATTTAAATAATCACATGTAAATCAGTAAAAAAAATTATAAATTTGGAATTAATAATTCTCGACATCTTAAACTTACCATTAAGTCCTCATTCCAAGACATCTACATAAATGGTTAAGGAATTGGCCAAATACCTAGCTTGTTTTATCTCATGATACAAACGGATGAATCAAGTGGATATATAATTCTCTCCCCACTCATCACATAAAAAGGAAAATTCAATAATCATATGAATAAAAAATTAAAATTATTCAACAACACTTAAGAAAAATAAACTATCTGCATAAGAAGAACTAGCATCAAGAATTCCTTAATTTCCCCAGAAAAAACTAATCATAAACTATCCAAAAAAATAAGGATGGTATCATTTTAACATATCCATAGTGGAGACTAAATATAATAAATGGTTTTTTCAATGACCCAAACATTCAAAAATGAAATTCCCATTTTAATGAATAAATTATTAATTAATCATGTAGTTACATAAAACACATGAACTACTTAGGTTATTTTACACTGTTATGTCCTATAAAATTTAAAAGTTCATTTAGAATCATAAATATTGATAGTATAACTATTATTTAGTGAATTTTAATGTTAGTATATTAATGTTCATTATAAATTCTAATTGAAACTGGAAGAAGAAGAGATGTCCATGACCGATATGATCATACCCTATAATGTTTATTTATTAGATCTTCTGTGGGAGATGGTATCACTGTATTTTCCCATGAACAAGACCAAGAAAAAAGACAAAAAATCCAAACATGTGAAAACACATTTAGGAGATAAGTGTAAGATTATTGATATCCTGACCCATGTTATTTTAAAAAAAAAACTAACCCAAGAAAGTATCTCCATCACACACATTACCCTTAGCATATACTTTTGTGTAATAAGGTTTTGTATCCTAAACATAATACTATAAAATTGTGAATTATAATTTTTAATAAAATTATGATTATATTTACACAATTTAATTATTAATGTATATAAACAATTATATATGAGTTGATAAAAATTAAATATTGATATGAAAAATCCAAAATTGTAATTTTTAAAAAACAAATGCTTTTAATTAGAACAATCTTTTTGGAAATTTAAAAAAAATTAAATTAAATGATATCTTTATAAAATATTCTTATTAAATAATCTTTTTTGATAAATTAATGATAATATAATTTGATGAATTCAAATGTGATATTTATAATGGTTATAAAATTGTATTTTTCATAGAAACTAGTATTTTTTAAAATAAATAATATTTTTGAACGAGTTAATTTAAATATTTTTAGAATTATTTTAATAAAATAGATATTTTATTTTTAAATCACAACATAAAAATTATCCAATGGGGATATTTTCTTAATTTTCTAAGGTAGTAAAATTATGGTGTAAAAAATAAATACGTTTAAAATATACATTATATAGTCTGACATCATAATATCCAAAAAAGTGATATAAGAAATTATATAAAATGAATCCATATCCAAATATATTAGTAACCTTTAAAATGATATTTTTTATGTTATCTGACTAATTTTATAATCCTATAATGAATCTTCGAAAATAGGTATTATATTTTAAGGTTTTAAAATAAATTATTAATGAACATGACTCACTTCCACATCTCTAATGGTTTTATTTTATTTATTTAAGTTATGAACCATATAAATTATTTAAAAACACTCCCCTTTTCCAAAAACAATGAGAAAATAATCGTAATATTTTTTTGATTATTTTATAATATAGATTTCAGAATTAATGTTTAGAAATTTATAAATAATACCCCTCTCTTTTGATATAAATACCCACCAAAATTATCACACCTATTAACTCAAAACCCATTGAGGATAAAGATAATCTCTATATCCTTTAATATATGCCCCCACAAGGTGTTCCCAAGGTCTTATTAAGTTCCTCACAATATTTTAGAAGATCCCTATCAAGGTAATGTATTCTCTCTTCATCCTCTTTATTCAAGAGGTTTCATTGTATTATGACTTTTTATAGGAAATTGTTCATGTGTAATATGTTTTTACCCGTACATTTTTTTGTACTTATTATTTATAAGTAATGAGATATCATCTATCACTCCCATTAAACCATTACATGAATCTTTATGTGCACCTATTATGGTATCAAAATTAACTAATAAATTTCCATGATAAATTTTTTTTGAATACCCATCCTAATTTCCACTAAACGGAATAAACCTAGATGAAAAAATATTTAACTTATTTTGGAATTACATGTATATAACCTACACTACATAATCGTGGGATTAAAAATGATGAAAAGAATTATTATTTTTTATAATCTGTGTGGCACACATAAGCATGTACATGATATGAATGTGATGGGTGGGCCCAAATTATATATTCCAACAATATATTGGGTAATGATTTTTATCATTATATACAATTTATGTTGGATGACAGGTTATCATAAGAATAGAATTTTATGATTTCCTAGTGTTTAACCTTCTCTTAAGCTTATGATTTTATGTTTCACGTTGTTTCTAAATCCCTATATTTCTTTGATGCTATCATTTTATATCATGATTCTATGTTCATGTATATAATTATCACCAATTTATGTCACCCTGATATACCTCTTATCTCACATGTATTACTTTCATAATGTTATTATTTGATTATTCCTTTACTAACATTTATACCTCTCATGTTTCTTATGTGTGTCCCTAGGTAATCTGGTGTTTTATTATATGATATACGTAATTTAAGGGAATGTTGTGGAGTTTCTAAATAATGTTTTCATACCTAAGTTTTTGTTTAATGATATTTCTACCAAATTTCCCAAAGACACTAAACCTCTTCATCTTATAGGTATATATAAAGTGTGATATTATAAAATAAATCAAGATTTAAGTGTATAAAAAAATTCAAAGTTGGCATTGGAAGTAGGTCTAGTCATTTTTGGGGATTATTACTGGAAAACCATATTTTAATTCTTTGGAATAAGAAAAAACATATGACAAAACACTAAATATTTCTAAAGTATTTATTATTTGGTTTCATATAAATAAATTCTTATCTTGATACTATAAGTAGATATGACTCAAGAATAGTTGTACCTAGGGATAATAACCCCAGAAATGGTGAAATGGGTAATCACTCAATCACCACCTTGTATATGAAAAAAAAAATATCCATACAACAATTTTTAAACTCCTAGGAAATATTATTTGGTAAATAAATAAGTTCATTACAAACCATTATGAATGGAAAAAAATTCCAATAATATTTTACATGAGTAAGTAGACCATGGATAACTTACATAGAAACCAATATGTTCATATATTGATGAATATATTCCATTTATGAGTTGACCCTTAAATTCTCATAGTTTCGCAATTATATTTTTAATTGATTGAAAATTTACATTCCTATTTTTGTTTTATTGTAGTTAATGATTGGAAATGGGAGGAACTGGGTAAACAACCTATTTGAGGGAAAATGAGATTATTAAAAAAATTAAATTCCTAACTCTATGGAAGAAGGAACCTAGAACTTCATGAAACAAATTTCTCAATTATCTCAATTTATTTAATAGAAACATGAATTTGTATGAATACCAACATCCCCCTAAGAAATATTAATTTTTACATTTTTTTAAAAAAAGGAATCTAGAATATAGTAGTTATTCTACTCTAATAATTTAGAAAAATTAGATCATATCCGTTAAAAATAACTTAGCATTCCTTCCATTACCTAATAATTTAATGGTCATGATTTTTTTATCATATAGAGGTAGAATATGATCAATGGTGTAAGTTTATAAAAAATATAAATGTTGAGGAAGAGATAAAAAAAGATGGAATGGAAGGAATTATAGAAAATGTTTTTTGATAAATATTTTCCCCGCACTCTTTGATTTAAATTGGAGGGTTATTTCATTAACCTCATGAAAAATTATTATGAATCCATTAGTTAAAATGATGATAAAATAATTATACTTAAATTATGTGCCACTCTCTTTTTCATTGACCATGAAATTAATTTTGACTACATCTTTAGTGGGATAAAAATAAACATACCAAAAGCATTGGTGATTCTAGTATTTGATATCTATAAGGAAACTTTATAATTTTCTATCAATGTTGAAATGAATATTGGTGAATATAATTGATATCTAGGGTTATGACATATTTAGTGGAGAAGGTATTTTAATTTTTTTTCAATGTAATAGAAAAGACTCATGGGTGAAAGAATGTCCAACATACCACTTGTCAAAATCATGGAAAGAATAGTCTTGGAAATTTTTTTAGTGGGAAAAGGAAATTATTTATGTGTGTGAAGGAAGGGGTCCAAGTGAAAAAATACCAATGAGATAAACTAACTAATTTAAGGGAAGAAAATTATGTTTTAGTAAAACCTTGACCTATTGTTTAATATTTCAGCTATAAGGAATAAGAAAATGATGTGAATCAATTCACTATACTAAGGGTTTTTATATTAAATGATGACGACAACCACCAAGGCCTTGAGAGTGAGTATTAGCTTATTCCATCACAACTACTGAGGTGGATTCTAAGGTCTATGTGGTAATAGGTACACTATTTTTTAATTGAATGATATATAATTTACTATTTTATTATAGTTTTATGAAATCATCCATATAATGCTTGTTTAATATAATGATTCAAACACCAACACAAAACATGGAAGTTGAGTTATTGATGATGATAAAAAATGATCAATTATTGAATCCCATATATATAGATCATCCCCTATCCAAATTTGTGAGATTAATTTCCTATTTAACCTTATGATACTCACTTTAGTGGGGTTGGATACAATATTTGGTAAGGATTGGATTTCCTTGTATAGATCCAACTTAAATTATTGAGTGATGTAAATCACCATTGGTACTACAAATCTCCCACTAATTTTATACAAGGGAAATTATGATAATGATTCTCCTTTATAAATATCATCTCAACAGTGGATATTATTTCCTTATGATAAACTATATTTAACTCAAATTATTAAGACTTAGGAAAATATCATCCTTAATGACATTCCCATTATGAGGGAATACATTGATGTGTCTCCCGTATATGTTTCTAGTTTCCTACTATAAAAGAGATTTTTCCTTAAATAACTTATACCAGGATATTTTCCTACATCCAATACTCCCTATAGAATGTACACTATTAAACTTCAAGGACTGAATAAGAAACCACATGAAAAATATGGATGAATGGTTTATATGCCCAATTCATTTATTATGAGGTGCAATAGCCCTTTTCGACCAAAATAAGGATGAGTAAATGGGATTTTTAATTGGTTATCATGATTTTAAAAAGATAACAACAAATAAAATGTATCCTCCACTACTAATTGATGGATTGTTCGATCAGTTATGTGGAGCCCAATATTTCTATATGGTGTATTTTTGGTAAATATATTATTAGGTAAATGTGAAAAAGGAGGATCTCCCTATGATTGATTTTCATACAGGGTACAATAATGAAAATTTTATTGTTATTCCATTTTGAATCCCTAATTCTCTAGCTTTGTTCATGGATTTAATTAATAGAGTTTTTAGGTATTCACTTGAAAATGTTTTTGTAGTATTTATAAATGATATTATTATCAAATCTAAAATCAAGGAGGAATATGATGATAATTATAATTTTACTAAATACGCTTCAAAAGTAAAAACTATATGTGATGTGTAATAAATATGGGTTTTTTATGGAGAAATTAACATTCATGGAGAATGTTTTCCCATGAGAAGAGATATATGTGGATCCTTCAGAAATAGAGTCAATTGATAGATTCCCTAGACCAACATCTGTGATAAAAATACATAGTCTCCTTGAATAATCTTGGTACTATCATAATTTTCTGAAATAATTCTCTTAGTTTTTATAACCAATATCCAAACAAACTAGGATGTGAGTGAAGTTTTCTAGGACTATTGAATGTGAGGAGAACATTAAAGGGATAAATAACAGGATAATAACATCACATGTTGTCACATTACCCACTAGTGGGGAAGGATTTCAGATCTAAAATTATATATCTATAATGGATTGGGTCGTGTACTCATGAAAGAAAAATATTTTATATACAATAACACCATATAATTAAATATCTACGAGAAGAAAAATACATCCCATGATGTGAAATTGGATGAATTGTTCTTCAAATTAATGATTTAGAGGCATTATCTATTTGGGGAGAAGTGAGACATATATAGAAATCTTAAAAACAATAAGTATATGTTCATACTAAATGATAACATTATGTTCAAATGATGGTAGTTAGATTTTATAAATAATAATGATTGTTAAATATATTACCATACTTGGAAGGAAAACAAAGTGGTAGATACTCTACCTAGAATAGATCCCAAAAACCCTATCCATGATGAGGACTAATATGGATCCAATATTCATGGACATGAAAAATATGGACATGAGAATCATCAATGTAAATTGATCATACCATGAATAAATAATTTATCAAACATAAAATCTTAAGAGGACCAAGGTGGACCAAATAGATGATGAGGTTCTATAGAAAAAGGTAGTGAATATTTTAGAGTTTAGCTTTTATAATAATGTATTTATAAGGTTTGGAACCATTATAAGTGTCCCATAAAAACTTTAATCGAAGAGGGAAAGCACTAAGATATATTGATATCTAAAGTAAAACTTCTAGTGGGATTACATGAAGAGGGAAATTACAAAATTTGTATCTTAATTTTTGGAATACCATCAAGTCAAAGGATTAATGATTAATGTATAAGGGTGTGATATAACAATTTCCGATACTAGAATAGAAATTAGAAAACATAAAAATGGATTCCATAATAGGACTCCATAGGACATCTAAATAAAATAATTTTATCTAGATGATAGTCGATCACCTTACTGAGTTAACATATTTTTTTATCAAGGAATATTTATATATTGACCAACACACCAAGATATAAAAAAGAGAAGCGGTAATGCTACTTGGTTTTCCACTTTAAATTGTATATGATCGAGATATGAGTTTTACCTAAAGGTTTCAGAGAAGCCTTAAAAAGTGTTAAATATTGATCTATTGTTGGTGCTAAAATTCAGGCCCATGAGATCAAGAGGGGTGAAACCTAATGGGATGAAATTTTTCCCATTAAAGACAAAATCTAAAATGGGGATACCTCACAAAGCTTCATCATGAATCCCCTTGACACCACTAATGGATTGAAGCCTCTAGAATGGAATCTTCTAAGAGCACCGAAGTTGGTCATGACTGAAGCCTCTGTTAACCGATGGATATGTTCATGACCACTGCATGAGTGTCCTTATGGAAGCCTCTATAAGAACTATAAGCATTGTCACTACTGTGGAGAAGCATGATGAAAGCCTCTATGATTAAAAAGTAACCCTCTCTAATCATGAAGTGAAATTTCCTTCATGGTGCACCCTCGAAGCATCGTGATTCCTGGAGCCTATAAATAGTAGTCTCACCCCCCAACCCAAAGGATCTACACCCTGAAATTTCACCTTCTGATGTATCATTTTGGTAGTCACCCATTTCTCTAAGATCTAGCCAGAATAAGTATCACCCAAGGTACTTGATCATTGTGAAACATCTTACCCTTTGATCCATTTTTCTTCCGATTAAGGTGGGGATACCCATCGTGATGCCCTGTTTCCATCGCAAAGGTAGGAGTCCCAATTAAGAACTTGAAAATTTTCGGAGCATTCATCCTTTACGAAGTACCATCCAAGAACATGTGGAATCCATGACGCAATGGGGTATCTATGCTTCATGAATATCCTCCCTTCATGAAGATCCTTTCTTCTTCTAATTGTGAAGCACCCTCCTTCATGATGATCCTTATCTTCATGGGGCGCCTGAGCATTGCAAAGCCCCTTTTTGTGAGGCCTTAAGCTTCACAGACCCTTATCTGATGAAACCATCCATGATCATATGAATTTATTTCATGGTTCATTGAGTGGTGCATAATGTCATGTTTCCTTTCCTTATTCTTCTTCTCATAAGAAAACTAACGGATATTACGTCTTCTCATAGCCATGATAATGTGATCCACTCAAGTGACCACTCCTCCACCCCTTTTCTATGGCATTTATTTTTCCTTCCCTTCCTCATGTTTGGTTTGGAAAATGTTATTTACATCCTAGGAGATGGAGGGATTCCTCTTCATTTGAGCTGCAAGACATTAAACTACCAATCACCCCACGTTCCCAACATATGACATTAAACTATGAGATTACACATGTGTTGCAATCCTAATTGAACCATATAGGGGATGATACTTGGAGCCTTTTTTTCCCCACATTTTCAATCCTCTTTCTCTTTCTTTTTTTATTTTTCACCATGTGCACCTTATGCAGCCTTTACGTAAGCCCCGTCACACCTTGATTGGGTGTTCCTTGTTTAACGGGCATATCCTCAATATAAATTTGGACATCCTCCTCAGGATTCCCTCCAAGATTAAGTCCCAATTTCCATCTCCCTGGGCTGCTATCCATGTGTTATCCTCTCACAATCCCTCATGGCAGCATCTCTCACGACATGATCATCAGGTCCCTTGTTGCCTCTTGTTTCTCACACTGAGCATGGCTCATGGGGGTTTAGAGTGAGAATCGACCATGATATCTTCTTTGGCCTATCTCGGTGTGTAATCCCCATGCCTCATTCTGAACTATGCATATTTCTATCCATTTATTCTACATAGGGTACATAGGAATCCCCCTGAGCTTCAATCCCATCACTCATATGTCCCGACCATTTCATGTTAGTTCTCCTTCATTCCTCATGAAGTTAAATTTTATTCTCATACTACATGGGTTTTGAACTCTGTCTTCTACACAGGGTACATAGGAAGCCTCCTCAACATTCAACCTCACCCAATGGTAAACTTTGGTTCCCTCTCCAAGGGGTGTACCCTCATGATGTTATATCATCCCTTTTTTAGGACACATCTCCTTGATCCCCCTCCATGAGTTGTTACAACCAATATGGGTAGCTGACCATGCATAAGCCCATCACTTGATCTATACTCCCCCAACCAAGATTATCCCTCATGTGATGGGCTGCTAACTGCAGGTAATCCACAACACATCTTCGGGTTTTCATCCCTCATGTACACCGGGATTCTATGCCCCATCATGAACTATGTGGACATTGATTACCCACCATAGGGATATGTATGAATCCTCATTTTGGTTCAAGACCATCATTCATGTCTCGTCATTATCTCTCCCTTAAGCCCTTGTGTTTTGGGAATATCATGCCTCAACTCAAGGTGCGTGTTCCTTCAGTTCTGATCCATGCATTCATTCTCATGAGCCACATCCTCGGGTGACTCATCACCCTATACCAAAACTATGTGGACTTTGATCCTTTTTTCCTAGGTAAGGTACATAGTAAACCTCCCTGATGTTAAATCCCAACATTGTCATATTCACATTGGTTTCACGCCATTTATCTCATCCACTTTTAAAAAAATCACTTATTGTCCAACCTGATTCTAACATGGGCCACCACAAACTAATAAGATCATACCATTCATACGAACATCTAACAATGAATAAGTCTTATCCATCTACTACATCGCCACACCCTTATTAAGGGGAGGTTATGTCATCAACATGGGTTGTCTTAGTGTGTAATCCCCATCTATTCTTCTGATTGTCACTCCTAGTGACACTCGGCCAGTCCCTTTGCATAAGCCCTGAATCTTCTCTTCAAACTATGTGGGTTTTGATCCAAATATTCTACAAAGGGTTTGTAGGAAGCCTTCATGAGGTTAAATCCCTACCAATGGTAATATTTGGCACCCCCTGTGCTAGGAACCACCTTCCCTTATAAAGCCCTCGTGGGGTACAAGTCATCCTTCATGGTTTGAAATCCCTCATTTTTAGGGACACAGCATCTTGGTTCTATCCTCATTGGTAATTCTAATCCATCCATCTGGTAAACACTCAAGGTGATCCCTCTTAGATATGTACCCATATTGTCCACTTTAATCAGTGTTCTAGTCAGTTTGATCCATATACTCTACAATTTAAACTCACATCATACTCCATGTTTAACAGAGGATGCTATGAAAAAAATTGGATACATGCTTCCAGCATAATATACCCCACAATATATGTGGGAATCCTTAGGTTTATATCCCCTTGAGAATCCCTCTAATGAGGACGAATACATGTGTTATAATTTTCCATCTTCAAGGAATGACAGACAAACCTCACCATGACTACTCCCATGATCGAAGGTTATATCCCTGGCTAGACCCCTTGGAATTTCCTAATAGAAGAAACATAATTAACCAGCATCCACAAAGATATGGAACTAGAAATGAGTATCATGAACAACGTCTTAATATATAAGGGAGACCCAGACTAGGAAATGAGTTTTGAAGAAGAATCCATGGAATAATTAACTGAAATCCCATCATCCCATTTTGATCATGGAGAAAACATCTATATATAAGTGATGGATGTTTCCCACCATTGGAAATTGGGAATGAATGGTACAATGTGACTCTCAACAAATGTAAAAATATACTCATGTGGCGCATGACGGTAGAAAAGCATAGGAAATAGAAATGGTGAACCTTGCATGAAACACTTCTCCTTAAAGTGGGGATTAGTAGTTTTCAGGACATCAAGAGATGATCATGTTACCAGATTCAGATATTTGGCATTAGGTCCTACAAAAAAATAGTGGGCCTAGCATAGAACACACCAGAGTTTGGGGTAGTTTATCACTGTGATACATCAATCTATGGATTTTTTAGTGTGGATATTTCTCTCTGACCATGGAATAATAAATGGTGTAGGTCATTGGGGAATGCATTCTGAATATTTGTAATGATGTCTGAATCTTCTTGCTTTGTAGGACCCAAACATTATTTTTGGGGAACCAATCGCCCCTCACCCGTAGACATAGGGGTTAGAGGAATGATGTTGTATCTTTCTCACATAGCTCCACTTCCACCACAACATCTTCCCCGACTACGACTACTAGTTTCCCATGCCACATATCATACACATATGTTATTTAGATGGGGGTTATTGATACTCTTATTTGGCGATATAAATAGGTGGGTGTCATCCTGACTAGGGATATGTCCCACCAAGAAATTGAGGCTTTTATTCCTCCTCATCATCACCACTCCCAAGGGATGCACAGGGAGCCACTGCTCCCCACTCCAAAATCAAACCATTTGGGAGAAATTCTTGGAATTATCCTATGATTCACTCATGTAAACGGATGAGGTCAGGGATGTTCGAGTCATCCCGACTACAACTTCAGATAGGGAGCTACCAAATAGGTCTCCCACTAGGTTGAATCAACACCACCATCTGGTCTCGTATACTATGGAGCAGGTGTCCTATACCCCTACCCATCCATCCCTAGTTCGGCTGAACTAATGCCAACGTTGGGCATAGGCTCAAGTGGACACCCTTTAGGGGAACCATCTTCCATAGCCTCAGTGTCTCATGCCACCACTGTCACACACTGTGTATCTCCAGTTACTACAGAGCAAAGAAATCTCTATTCCCAGACTGGATTGAAACCCCAACCACTCCTTGGGTGGTTTGGGTTGACTCTTTTGGTCACTGGAATGAGTGGTAGCCATTGTGAGCCGACCTGGGACACTATCATTTAGTATGAATTCCCTCCCCATACTTTTTCCAGCCAGAGTAGAGGTCATCCCCACTACTATGCTCGATAGGGAGGTACTCTCAATGTCATTGTCACCAGTCCAAGAAGAGTTCATACCCACCTTGTGGACACCCATCACGGAGGTCCTCCCCATTCTCATGAACTTGTGTATGGATGTTTTCATCATATTTCAGGTCATCAATGTGAAGGATATCCTCACATCATTACCAACTCAAGCGGAGGCCTTCCTCACGGTAGCATAAACCAGAGTCAAGGTCCTACTCGGTCCACCATCTATCAGCATGGAGGTCCTACGCATGTTATCACTAGCTCCGATGGAGGTCCTCCCTGCTCATGCACTCATTACAATGGAGGCCCACCTCACACACCCAGAAACAAACATGAAGGTCCTCCCCATGTTATGTTTGACATGTTCCCGGGTTCCACTCACACCCTATATCATTAAAGTATAAGTCCTCTCCACTTCAGCGATAACCTGTACGAAGTTCATCCTCATATCCTATTTAGTTTATGTGGATGTCCTCCCCGATCTAGAACAAACCCATGTGGAGGTCCTCCCCATGCCGCAGATTCCCCTAGCCCGGAAGAACCATCCTAGGGAAAGAGGTTGAACCACCACCATCATAGGAAGAATCCGGAGAGACGCTTGGTCATGGTCAACCCATTCCACTTTTCAGATTACAAAGCAGAATACAGCTCAATAATGGAGCCTTCACCCCAATCCTTGATATAATGGTATGGGGAATGTACCATGTTCATCTCCTTCATCCTCCTAGAGATAAAGATACTCTAGATCCATGAGTCCCTCCATGGATACATACAAGAGGAGGATTTGGCTCCTTTCAAGGGTCTTGTTGTGCAGTCTTCTCTACTGTTGCTCGATTCACACTCTACCTTTACAAGAGATCACAGAGAGTTGTTCTGGGGTTTTTTTGATGATGAGAACTATCCTTATCCACCACCAACGACCACCAAACATGTGTATGAAGCAGCGATTAGTACCAATTCCTACATGGATGTGTTCATGTAGTCAGTATCATCCCACGGAGACATCCCAGTATGTTGTGGTTTGTTAGCTTGCACGTCATACAACCAACCGACTAGCTCACTACTGCAACTGTCTATATCAGTGTCATTATTGGTTTCCCAGCCACCCCTAGTTGATGAATAGGGCCATCAAACATCAGATACCATATTTTAATGAGGGATTTTATGAGACATTTTCACCATGGATTACTTCCCCAATATGTTATGGGTGATTACAACTCCAGACATCAACATCCCAGAGTCCCTTGACTTGGATAATGTTATGTGTCTCTATTAGACCCAAGGGAAGATGTATTTCCATCTCATCCATCGTCCACTAGCATATCTAAGGATCTAGGAGCACAATGATGATATAAGCCAATAGTTCCTCCTAGTTATGTTTCTCATACTTCCTGTGACCCAACACCCTGTATCATCTAGTTATCATCTGATTTTTCAGAAATGATGCATCCAAAGCATCACTATGCTCTTCAAAGTTATGATTGAAGAATATACTCATGTGTAAATCCATGGCTGGGGGAATTATGAATCCCTTCACTTCATCTTGATTCTGTGATATCTTCACTCACCCGGTGATATCAAAGACATGCTTCGAGGAACAATCACAGTTAACATGGATAAACACCTAGAGAAGGAATCTGATATAGGAATCCTTAAAAATAACTTATATCTTGGGGGTCCCACACCTTTTAGAACCCCTAGGTGTGGTCACTCACCAGCAGAGACACTTTATTGGTCTTAGAGAGCCATCTGACTCACTACCCCTCAGTTGGGACCCTGACAAGGGAAAAGGACCCCTATGAGGTGTTAAACCATCCAACCAATCTGGTTCTGAACTAAAGATAGATAATGATCCTGAAAAGTATGTGTTGCATAAACAGTTTATGGAGAAGATAAGGATCATCGATGAGCCCCTCACTGAGTGTGCCGCAGAATTATGTCTCTATTATGGTGATCCCCAGTATGATCCCAATTGTCCTTTACTGGTGTCGCGAGGGTAGGGAAGGCTCTGTCCTGGTGAGTTTCCTCCTGGTGATCTAGAAAACCCTACCCACATAGATGGGGAAGATGTTGGTGTATATAAAAAAGAGTATGGTATGCATCACCAAATTTACTTGAGCTACGTGAAACTCTTCTTAGAGATCCGACTACATAGAATTTTCCCCCAGAAGCCCCTCAGTTGGCTCTACAGATTCTTACCTGGCTATATTGCATGTCAATCCTCCAGCATCCCCCTAAGTTGGTCGACCATCCGATCCATGATCCATTGGGCCTGCCTATCATGTTGAAGATCCTTCTAATGCACTAGTGGTCAGAAATCCTCATCAATATGGGAATCCCTGCCAGGGTGATATGATGGCCAATCTCATTTCCCATCTTGAGGCTCTTGAGACTCAACAGGTAGTGATCTCACTTAACAGAAAGCCATATTTGGAATGTTTTGATGATATACCAACACCCTTAGATTTTAGGAACCCCTCTTTTCCACACTTTAATAGGATGGGTGATCCGTTGTAGCACCAGGACCACTTCATCTCAGCATGTGGACCTATGTTAGGGAATCCAACATATTATGAGTCTTCCAAGATCTATTGATACATACATACACTAGAAGGGCATGCATTCATCTTGTATATCCGGTTACCCATTGGGTCTATAACTGTTTACGAGGATCACCGTAGGTATTTTATGTATCATTTCAACTCCACTAATCACAAGACAACCAATTTCTTCCTCTAAAAGTGCATGAAATTTTCATATGAGTGCATCACAATCTGTGTCACTATGTGGAAGGGCCACACATATTCACTGGATATGTCACTGACTAAGGAGAAATTGATAACAATTTTCATGTGGAACACGAAGAAGAAATTGGTTTTATACATCATAACTCAGAACATACCAAGTGGATTTTAGGATTTCTTTTACAAGTCTCAATGACTAGAGGAATCCTTATAGAAAGCCAGATAGGCACGTCTATTACCTCTCATAGCTCCTACAAGAAAGTCCTATAAGGTCGAGAAATTCATCGTTGCACAAGTAGATGGCCCCAGAACATTGGTATTATTAGTAGTAGAGACACCTTCACAACCTCATTCAAGGACACTACCTCAGCATTACACGTGGGGTCAGTAAGGCCTGACTTAGAATCGGCAAGCACCACCTTTTCAACCACCACCTCCAAGGTGAGATAATCAGGTTCCACCTCTTCCAGAATCCATCCCCTCATCAGGACCAGGCTCCTAGAGTCACTTTCTTGATTATGAGAAACCATAAATACTCATTTGAAGAGGCTCATATTTTCAGTTATTTTCATAGTGCCTTTGATCATGGAATTTAGAGGCTGCCCACATGCATAAATCTTGAAGGGGATGATCTGATTGATCACCCCAACTATTGACCCTCTCACCTGATCCTCAGGAAAACTTCTAAAGAGGTGTTAGGTGTTCAATTACTGGCTTCAATACTAGGTCAAAATCAATATATTTAAGTTGGGTCTTACCCTGACATAGGTGGCATGTGATTCTTCAAATACTGATAACGACAGAGAGGATGAATGGTAGTAGGTCTCCAACCATGAGTCTTAGAATTTTGATGATTGGATGGATCACAAGGTAGTCACTCATTATCATGTTATCATTATTGCATTTTTAAATAATCCAGATCCTTTTGAGGTCACCACACCTCACCCAACTTCCACTACCGCGTCAATATCTCAGCCTTCATCTTCCGAAAAGCGTAGGCACTGGAAGTACGAGGGAAAAAAATTCCCCCCAATGGTGCTAAAATCATCCTATAATCTTGCAGACTTCATCCCTCCAGAGATGGGGATTTATTAAAGAATCCACCTAGTAATGAATAATTCTTCATATGATGATTAAGAGTATGCCTCAGTGAACACCATTGAGTTAGTGGACCCGTATATGGTTCCTTACAACAATGAACACTATGAAGTCTCTCTTAATGTCCCCAGTCGGCATCATCGTCGATGAAATCAGGGGTTTCTGAATCACCCAAATGCATCGGACATTGCTTCTAACTAAGATTTTATTAATTCCAAGACCAGATAGTAGGCTCAGCACAGATCACAGCCCTTGTAGGCCTCTAATCATATCTCTTCTGATTTGATCCCTTGATTGTTTGTGCTTCTCGATTAGGCAGACCCACCACAACTTTGCTATGATCTTCTGTGTTCATTTGTGGACAGACCCTTGCCATTTTTCCATTAGACAATCTTCATTTTTCGTGGTTCAACTAACGGGCAATGGTATGTCCCATGAACCGTTCAAAATCTACTATTCTGACCAGCAATACCCTTCATACCCCCTACTACATAGTAACCTCCTTCCGGAATACACGTGTGCTTGGAAAGGAAGTATGACGTACTTATCCACCTTGCTATCATTCTTGAAAATATCTCGATAATTGAGGCTCTTCTTCTATATGAAGATATGCTTGAATCCCTCCAAGTGGCTTTGATAACCCCCTCCATTTTGAAATAGAAGTAGCAGTTGTGGATTCCTTCCATGCTAAGGAAGTTAAGAATGTAAAATTTCATGACTTCATTTCATTCTCTCTAGAAGATGAATTTTCTCATGTGCATGGGCACATTCTCCAATTGTGTATCACATACTTCTTCAATGGTGTGGATTTATGCTACTATCTTGTCAACACAAGATCTCGAATCAATATCATCCTAACTTGGACACTCCATAGTCTAGGACTATCTGAATCAGATCTGAACCCCTCTGACCAGAAAATTCTGGGTTATGACAGGACAGAGTGGACAACCACTTGGAATGATCTGAATGAAGACCCAATTCAGTGGTCTGATTTCTGGAATCGAGTTTATATATGTATTGTAGGACACTGTAAACAATGCATTGATCTATAGACCTTGGCTCTACCAGCATGACTTAGTCCCTTCCACCTATCACCAATTCCTCAAGTACCCCCTTAATGGTCTAGTGGGAATGCTCCAAGGTAATCCATCTCCCTTTACCTTTTGTGAAGCCCTCTATCTTGATGATGACTATTACAAGACCACGGAAAAAATGTTTAGGATAACTAGGTGGATAATGCTACCACTTTGGCCCACTGAAGGACATACATGGATGATTATTTCATCCTCTTAATTCATTGGTTGGAAGGTTCTACCCCACACATGGGACATTTCATCATTATCACTATGACAAGAGGAAAGTGTGTTCCCAGGTATAAATAATGTTGGAGGATCACTTATTACTCCTAAAAGAATCAGGATCGAGTTATTTGAGAGCCCCTTAACCTTATGAGATATATGAATGGCAACCCCATGGTGATAGTATTACACAATACATTATTATTCAACTAGACTGGGTTGAACCAAATTAAGTTGACGCACCACCACTACTTCGATATTATCATGCGTGGTCCCCTCGATTAGAGGCCTGATGGAATTAGGTCGATAGATTTTGTTTCCATGGATTCGTCAGAGCAGGATTCTACCAAAGGATATTCTGTTGAGACCAAGTTGGATGAATAATGAAGTAAGAATATTTTTTTTGTTGAAATGTGTTGTCTTTTGTTTTCAAAGACGATTAATCTCTTTACTTTGTAAAGGACATTGAAATCAAATGATGCTTTTCTGATTTGTATTTCACAAATATAATAAGTTAGGAGAACATATGATGCAAGCCTTATAAAGTAATGGAGGATTAAAGGTGTTGGCCATCATATATAGTTTTTTTTTGGATGGAAATATGCTAGTGGATGAAAGGGAAGTTATAGGATTTTCCATGGAAAATATGATGATGCTAAAGTTTTTCAATCAAACAATACATATCACGATAGTGAATTTTGTGATGAAAGATGAATAATAGGTATGGGATTTAGTGAATAGATAAATTAAAAAGGAACATAAGATTTGACGGCGGCACAAAAGAACGTTTTAAGGAGGCATCATTTTCCAGTGTTTGCCAAATTTTTAGGCCTGAAAATCAAAAGATGGAGAAATGTGTTTTTGGTAATGGATGTTGCGCACAAGTTTTAATATGTATTAAAATTTTCCTCACAACGAATTATTCTAGGTTAGAACATCGAAAAATATCAGTGTAATGGAGTGCAAGGAAAATTGGGCAAAATGCACAAAAAATGAGATTATGTGAAAGATTGGTTTTTTGCGCAAAATGGAATGTGGTCTATAATTTTGTGCACAAGTGGTGTTTTGAGATCAAAATGAAGAAAAATTTCAAAGGCATGAAGCACGTGAAAAACACAAGATAGTACCTAAAATATAATTTTGTGTGAAAGATTTTTTAGGTGGATGAAGATGGTTTTACACGTAGATTAGTGTTTTTCTCACAGGGTCAAAAATGCCTATAAATATGAGGTTACAACCACTCATTTGTTGAGGATTGACACTTAGATAAATATTGAGCTCTGAATTGTGGAAAATTATACACAATGTTAGTTTCATGAAAATAAATATTTTTGCGAAAAAAGTAGAATGTTGCGTGAAAAAGTGGGAAGTTGCACGAAAAAGTGGAAAGTTACGCGAAAAAAGGAAGTTTCATGAAAAACATTTTCCATGACAAAAGGGAATTTTTTACATGCAAGCCATTTGAATTACATGAAATGTACCCTAAAGGCTACATGAAAAAGTAGTGGCTTCACATATATTCAGTTGTGCGCATGAGGGTTCTTACCAGCTTTTCGGTAGGAATGTGAAGAGTTGTACTTCAGAGAATACATTTGTTTAATTGTAAATAATCACTGAAACATTAATTTCCCTATTTGATCTAAGAGGTTTCATGTTTGATTGTAGATAGTTTTTCAAGTGCTAAATGAGTGTAAGGGAATATCATACTAATTTTATTCCACATAAAATGATTGTTTTCTATTGGATTGTGTGGTACTGGATTGTTTCTATAACATACCAAGCACGTAGCTACTCTTGTTGGGTAGTGAACCTTGTAAATATTTTGTTCATGTGGTTGTGTATGTTCAGTAGGGAAGAAACTCTTTAACATAATACAAATGTTGTTTCAAAAAGAAGTAAACATAAAAAAGAAAATTGACATCACTGACTCACCCCCTCCCCCACCCAGCGATACGTAGATCCTAACTAGGAACTTCAGATTCCACTACCACCCAGGTAGGTACAAGCATTCCATCAAGGTCATCTAACTCATAAAACTTTTCCCTACCAATGATTATCTCATTATATATGATTAAGAGGATCTATAGGATGATCCTCCCATATTTCAAGAAGGTGTATCCACCACGGTCGATGAGTTGGTACAAGTGAATCTCGGTAATGAGGTATACCTGAGACCAACACTGATCAGCATAGCTATGCTTGCAGAAGAGAAACAAAGGTATGTGGATTTCATAAAACAGCATCAGGATGTGTTTTCCAGGAGCTATGATGTGGTTCTAATACTATATCCTTAGATTGTCATCCACCCTCTTGGTCTCCCAGTAGGTCATCATAAATTCAAACAACCTCTTAAGAAAATGTACCCCTCTCATGGTTCCATGGATGAGGTAGAAGTTGATAAGCTTATCAAAGACTACTTCATCAAGGAAGTCCAACACCATAGATGGTTATCCAACATTGTTCCCATTAGAAAAAAGAACATAAAAATTAGTGTATGCATTCACTTCTAGGATCTCAAACATCATTGTCTGAAGGAAGAAATTCTACTTCCTATGATAGAGTTGTTGGTGGATGCTATTGTTGGATTCCTTCCTCTCTCTATCTTTGATGGGTATACTGGATATAATATAATATGAATGGCCCCCAAGGATGAATATTCCAATACCTTCATAGAAAACAAAGGCATATTTTTTTCTAGTTGATTCCTTTCAGTCTAAAAAATTCAATAGAAAACTATTCGTGTGTTATGCACTACATTTTAGTGTCAATCCTCAGGATGCAAGTGGAATGCTACATGGATGATTTGGTGGTAAAATCACTCATGTGTCAAGACCATCTCATAGATCTTGAGTAAGTATTCAGATTCCTCCCCCTCCCATTCTATGAAGATTAACCCATTGAAGTTTTCCTTTAGGGTTACCTCTATAAATATTCTCAGCTTCATTATCAGATATAGAGTCTTCGTGATCGATATAGAGAAGATCAAGGCTATTAGCCCGATGCCACCTCCAAGCAACCACCAAGAGATCAAATGTTTTCAATTCCATTTAGCCTGCATGTGTGGATTCATTGTGAATATAGAAGAAAAGTGTAATCCCTTTTCCCAACTGATGAATAAAGGTGTAGTCTATTAGTGGGATGAAGAGTTCCATGCTGCCTTTGAAGGGATTAAGTATTACTTGCTTCAACCTCCAGTTTTGAGGCCACCCATCTTCGACTAACTACAGGCCCTTTATGTGAATTCCCAAGAATGATTATGTGGTTCCCTTATCTCCCCAAAAAAATAGTGAAGGGACACAAAACAATTTATACTATCTCAGTCGCATGCTTCTTGACACAGAGAATAGATATTCCTCTCTCGAGAAGAGCTTCCTCACGCTGGGTTTTGTAGTGAAAAAGTTGTGGAATTATCTACAACACCATGAGATAAATTTGGTGTCCTATATGGACCCACTAAATTATATTCTGAACCACCCAATTTTAAAAGGATGTCTAGCTCGATAAGCAGTTATGCTTCAACAGTTTTACATCAGGTTCATACCATAGATATCTGTTAAGGGTCAGGAACTGTCTAACTTTCTTTCTGACCATCTGGACCCTGTTGATTAGTCTTTGGATATTGACTTCCAAAATTATTAAATCCACTCAGAGGATCCTGTCATTCCATTATGTAGATGCACCTTGATGGTGCCTCATGAAGCTTGACCAGTAGGATACTGGATAATCCCAGACTCAACAAAGTAGTCCGGGGTATCATCTTTATCACGCAAACATGGGATGTCATTAATTATTCATTCTTGTTGTTATAAGGATGTACCGAAGATGAATAAGAGTATCAATACCACATCACTAGTCTTGAGTTGGCCCTTGAGATTGACGTTCCTCACTTTCATGTGAAGAGGGACTCCAAACTAGTCATAATGTAGGTCAATGGTGACTACGTCATCATAAATCCAGAGCTCTCACACTTGTTAGAGAGTACTCTCCATATAATGTCCTAGTTCCATTCCCTACTTGAGGATATTCATGTTCCTAGATCACAAAAATGGTCAAGTTGATTCCTTGTCCAGCCTTGAAGCCTCTCTCATAAAGCCTCAAAAGGAAAATTTAATCATTCATGTGGCACATCGAAGATTCAACACTCTTGTTACTTCGGAAAAATATGATATCAAGTGCGTAGGCCATTTCACCACCAGCAAATCCATATTAGGACCTTTGGATCCCCCTACCATAGTCAAAGAGACCCCTTATTTGACAAATTCTTTTGTCTAGTACCTCCAACATTGAAGTATCCTTGTAGATATATACAAATGTGAGGGATTCGAATGGTGTGAAGTAATGTTATCCCTATAGAGTGTCCCTATCCTTGAGAATATCCTCTAAATACGTGGGTTTGATGGTGTTCTCTTCTAAATCATTCAAGGATATGAGATTCCCCAGGTTATATATGATGTGCATGTTAGTTCCCTCAGATCTAATCAGACAGGGTCGAATCTCACCAACCAGATCTAAAAATCGGGCCACTTCTAGACCACCATGATTCCTGACTAAATAAAGTTCTTCAAATGTTTTCACAAGTAAAAAATTCATGCTTACATTGTATATATTCCACTGAATCCCCTTCATACTACCAAGTACTCTTAGCCCTTTATGGTCTATGGGATCATTGTTCTGAACCATATCCACTAGTGACAGCTCGCCAGTGGAGGTTTATCCTAAATGCCACAAATGTTTTTTCCAAATTGGTAGAGTACATTATACTCAAGTAATTCAAGGATATTTCTATCATTTAGTTCTTGATCTCTAACATCATTCATCGATTTGGAGTCCCTCACCTCATTCTCACTGATAACAACACCTACATTCAGATAGCTAAACTGAAGAAATTGTTTTCCAAGTACAGTATCTGGTCCATCCATACTTCCCACTATCATTCATATGAAAATGGGAACATCTAGGAGTTCAAAAAGACCCTCTCTAACATATTTCATAATATGGTTCATTGGAATATGAAATGTTGATCGGAAAAGATCTTCAATTTTCTCTGGGCTTAGAGAACTACAACTCATAATTCCACTCAGGTGAACACATATTCCCTTATCTATGGAATAGAGGTAGTTTTACCCATCAGGATTCAGTTTTCCTTACTCTTCACAATCATCTATGATCATCATGTGGTAGAGAAGGTGGAAGAAGTCTACCTGACTACACTAGAATCTCTCAATTAGAATAGGCTCCCTCCTATGCACAATCTAGAGAGGCACAGGGAAACTATCACCAGTGATTTCAATAAGAAGTTTTTCCTTATATATTTCCTTCAAGATGATATGGGTTTATCCTTGAGGATGTCAATGATACCCGGTGGGAAGCCCCCAAATTTGGAGCCCAAATGGGAGGGACCATACATCTTATACAAGGTCTACCCCAATAGTGCATACTTTTTAGTCATCATTAATGGTGAGCATATTAATCCTCCCACTAATTCCAAATTCCTTACTTTGTACTTCTCATAATTAAGCATTCATCCCACATGATAGTAAACTAAAAAAAGAGAATATTTCCTATATTCCAAGATCTATGACTATAAACTAAGATCTCCCCCATGACCTATTTACATGATGAAAAAATGAGTTGCAACCATTCATCCTTATTGCATGGTGTTAAATTTCATGTCATCTTAAGAACTATGGGTGTCTTGATAACCATCCTTATGGTATATGTGGGAACACCTAGGAATTTCACCTCATGTCTAGCTATAGGTTCCTCAAGCTTTTTGTCCCCTTATTCACATCCTATGTTCCAAATTCTATGATATTAAACTATGATCTCACCCATCCTAAATGACATTAAACTGTACAATCCAATATAAAATACATTAATCTTAAAATCATTCATTTTTATTTTTTCATGACCATAAGAGGTAAGTACCCCTTCATCTTGCATGACATTAAATTGCAGGGTATCTTTCCAAAATCCACTTCTTCTAATCCCTTGTCATGAGTCGCCTCTAGGGAGTGTGTAGTGTGGTGTGGACTCATTTGGTCCTCATTCATGTTGGTTTTTTACAACACCATGAACATCCCCTATTGGATGTTTCTCTCCTTGCATTAGTTCCATGATAATAAACTATGTTACTACCATTTTTCTTGACCACATAACATTAAACTACATGTCATATCGAGAACTACATTTAGCTTGATTCCCATCTCATGTGATAGGTAAGAGCGCCAAGATAAATTTTCATAGGGTCTAGCCTAGAAACTCTTTCTATACTTTTAGTCTTCCCTGGGCTTACTATCATTGGGGATTTCACTTGGTGTGTTATGGACCTCCTTAGTCCTCATAAATTTTAGGTTTAGAAAGGTCTCTCCTTATTCCACCATTATCGAGAGCATTCCATATCACATCCTTCCTTACTACATGATATTAAACTAAACAACATCTCTAGGGATATGTATGTCCTAATTCCTACTCATGAAGAATATGTATGAATTCCTGTATTTTTGTCCCTGGGTCTATCCCCATGTTCTTCCATTCCTTTTCCCAACCTCTTGGCCTAAGTTCCCATTTTTAGGGATGCATGTTGTGGTGTTGACCTATTTATCCTCATTAACATTTGGTTTGCTTTATCATGCCATGAACATACCCTCCAAGTCCTTATTCTCACAAATATATCCTTACTGCAAGATTTTATACTGCATAGCATCTCTAGAACTATGTATGTCTTGATTCCAACCATCATTGGATACATAGGAACACCTAGATATTTTATCATCGGGTCTAGCCCTAGGTTGATCCACTAATTATTTCCCTTTTCCTTACTCATCCTTTCAAGTCATCTACCTAGTTGAACCCCTCAACCTCTCTCTTTCCACATCAACCTTCTCAGATATAGTGTGGTATGGGACTTAGAGTGTTGAATTCTCCATGAAAATTCTCTCCTTCAGCCACCACGCTTTGTTTTCCCTTCATTTGGGTCTCTATCATCTTTCAGATATGAAAGGACCCCCAGATGGCCTATTCTCACTCCACTTTTTCTCACCTACTGTCCTGGTCCAACGTCCCATATGATCTCTAATGACAACTTGATAAAAGTTCCATGTTACGAATATGGTCATCAGTCGATCCTTAGTTGTGTATTCTCATTCTAGGTCACACGATGTGGATTCTATGTTGTGAATATGGTCAGAAGTTATCCTCTATTGTTATCACCAACTGGATCATGCCCAAAATGTTCGTATAGTGGTTCAATTTCATTATTGCATCCTTATGTCCAGAAAAAATTTCAATACCCTCAGTGTCATTGTATAGTGAAACTCTGCATGTTGAGTAGGCGAACTGGCATCATTGGGTCATCCTTGGCCCCCACACCTTTGTTCTATTATCATGTGTTTACATGTGTTGTATAGATCTATTCTACCCCCTTATTTCCCAAATTGATCATGGATCACATGATATTAGAGTTTTCCATAAGGTTCACACCTGTAGTGACTTTCACACACCCAATAGTCAAAACTCTATGGCCTAAAACTAGGATTTTCAGTTCTGAATTCCATGAATCATGACTTTAAACTATGTGTGCATTCTCATGAGAATTTGTAATGAGGTTCAGACCCTACTAGACCTCATTTACATTGGGTTTCTCTTTGTAACTATGTATCATACCTCATCCTTCTAGTCTAAACTCTAAGACTTTAAACTAATATTTTTAGTGTCCAAGTTTATGTGACATTAAACAGAATAACAGCCTTGATTTTTCTCACTTGTGAGAATATCTCCCCTTTTTTATATCTGTTTCCTTTCATGTCATCTCAAGAACTATGTTTGCATTTATTTTCTTTTTATGCGATACCTATCAACACAAAAACTTCTCATCAGTGGTCCATCCATATTCCCTTTCATCCTTCTATCCTCTTTCATCCTGGGACCTCCCAAGAGTACGTGGTGTTTTTGAGACCATTCATAGTCCCCATTCACATTGGTTTATGATAGTTTCATTGTGGGATTAATTTGAGAGTACCTCTTCTCATATTCATCTTTATTGTATGATGTCAAACTAGATGTTCCCATCCATTATTCATGTGTCCCCTTTATTTTGGTCTCCATAATCTTTAACATCTGAAAGAACCCCTAGACACCCTGGTCCCATTCTACTTTGGCTCACCTACCATACTAAGCCAATGTCCTAGAGGATCTCTAACAAAAACATGACACAAATCCCATGTTGCGAACATGGTCAGTGGTTGATGCTTAGTTTTTTACTCCCATTCCAGGTCACATTATATGGATACTATGTTTCAAAAATGGTAACAAATTATCCTCTATCATTTCACCACTTATATTGTGTGCCAAATATTGGGTATCATGATTCACATTTTATTTCACTTCTATCTCTATGCATGTTAACCTACATTGATCAAGAATGTGGGTATGGTTTGGGTTTTCCCACCCTATATTTATCCTCCATTCTGGTGCACTCTCATGTGATGTGAAAAGCCTAATTTAAACCCTTTCTTCTAATATCGAGCATGGATCATGAGGGATAAGAAGAATGGTAAGGTAATACCCGCATACAAGATTGCACAACCCCACATGGTCTAAGATCTAGGACCATTAAACTAGGATCTCTTCCATCCGTTCCCTATGACATTAAACTATGCTTCCACATCCGACATGACTTTAAAATGTTTCATCCTTACCAAATGACGTTAAAATGCATGGAATTTATGAACTATGAATGTCTTGATTCCTTCTATTGTAAGATATGCAGTTGCATCTAAACCTCTCATTCCAGAGTCCATCCACATGGGTGTAGCACTCGGTTTTATCCCTTCTTGGCCTCAACTCCCCTTTTGAGAATGTGTGGTATGGTGCATACATATTTTTTCTCATTCAAATTGTTTTATGTACCACACCACACATCTCCCCTTTGGGGTTCCCATGTCCTCAATGCATGAAATTAAACTGAAACCCTACCTTGAACGAATTTAGGATACCCTATGATAATTCTGGGATGCTTCAGCTTCCTCACCAGAAAGGATTTTTCCCAACAGTGTGGGTCTTTCAAGACATTGTATCCCCAGAGCTAGGTATGTCTTAATTTTTCCCTTCACCTGATACATAAGAACACTCAGGACTTTCACCTTGGTCCAATACCCGGGATCATTAACCCTTGAAGGCCCTTTTCCCTTACGTTCCAAACACTATGAACATAAACTAGGATCCCCTAGTCTGTATTACATGACTTTAAACTATTGACTAGGGTCCATGATGTATGAAATTGAGCTATGATAAACTTCCAGGTCATATGATGTTCAAGTATTTCATACATCGTCCTCATTGAATGATGCTAAACTATGTACATGTCATCCAAATTTTTATGATGTAAAAACTATAAGATATTCAAGGTCCTCACTAGAGAGGACATTTCTAGAAGTGGGTTTGATGTTCTTTCATCGTGGTGGAATAATTTCAAGATTGTTAGACTCCATTCGAACAAACCATCGCCCCATCTCCATGCTTTTCATACTCATTATTTGGAACCTTATCTTTTTCCATGTCAAAGAGAACAACCTAACAGCTTGGTCCCATTCCATTTTGAACAACCTACTATCCTAGGACAAAATTTCGGAAGACATTGGATGACACTTTCATTTTTCCCCATTTTTTGAACATGGTTAGTTCTTAGCCCTCGTTTTTTGTCCCCATTTGAAGATAACATGATATGGTTACTTTCTTACAAACATGGTCAATAGTTAACCTCCATCGTCATTCCTCCCTCAATACATTTTGAATTTTGGGTATCTTTATCAAGATTTTCATTCCCATTTATTTAGATTGGTTCCAATTCCCCTGGAATTATCCCACTCATGCACCTGTGCACATTGGTAAAGGTGGTTTTGATACTCTAAGAACCATATTCTCTAGTCACAACCCCCTTTCTCATCCTAGAATTGTTGAAGGCCAGACAGACCCTAAGTGTTCAATGAATGGATTGCTCTCCCATACCAAAAGTTAGTAATCATATGGTCTTCTCTTTTTTCATACACTGGGAATGACCCACGTGATCATAGAGATTGATTATTAGTTGTTTCTATGTAGTCATAGTGTGATAATCTAAAATAGTAGCAATATTTCCATGCACATAGTCTGAATAAACAAGAAAGCATGAGAATATTTTTATAAGATTAGAAAAATGTATCCCCTATAGATTAACCCATTTTATGGAACATCTTATCTTCACCACCCTTTGGTGTGTGGCATCCAGGAGTTGTTGTCTCCCTTTGAGCTCCCTTCCTTCCTCACAGGATGCAGGGTTAAGTTTTTCATACCCGATTTCTACTCGATATTGTTCATCCAAGATGTCAACCACCTCATGGAAATCTCACCTCTACTGCTCCTCACCTTCTTCCAACCTAACCCATAACTGTGATATGGGTTTTGATGGGGGTAGTGGTGAAAGAAGAGAACTCATTCATCTACTTTTACAAGCATTGGATCTCTTGTTCAGCCTCCTGAAGCTTCCGAGTGTTGTAAGACTTCCTTGGATCCCAACAGACACTAATTCTATAGTCATCCTTCCATAATTATTCCACGAGATAGTATCGGATGATATTATCTAGATTTTGTGCATTTACCCCTCCGGTGCATAGGTCGCACAACTGATGGACAAGTTTTCCTATCTGATTTTTCGACTATAATTGTGGAGTGTCATCAATAATTCTTGTGATTAGTTTCCATGACCGGTGACTAATAGCTTGGCTATCCTCCTCATTAGAAGTGGTCGCGTATAGCTCCTTCGGGTTAGAAGGTTCATATTCTAAGAACTCATCAAATGGTTTGCTATCTGGATCCTCCCCTAGCTTCCTATCATATGATATGGGTTCTTCATCACATGGTTGATCTTCATCGCTAGATCCCACTTCGATATGTTCCAGTTCCTCCCTACCAGTGGCACTATCTACAACCATGATCCACATGGTCTATTCATCTTTGGTGTTATATTCCATGATAATTGGTACTACCCTTGATAATGTAACTACATGGATCCCAACCATCTTCACTTTCATTGCGCATGATGCTTGAAGGACTGCTCAGACAAAGGAAATGTTAGTTTCCCCAGTATTATAGGCAATATTTATGACATTGTAAGGGAGAAGACTTGGCAAGGTCAAATATCTAATTGTTTCTTTGATTATTTGATGTCTGAATCCTAGGATGTGACCCTCATATATGGTTGGATGTTCCAAAGATTCTAGAATGGTCACCCTGGTCATCAAATCCTTACCAGACCCTGTACTCCCCATCATCCCAAGACCAGACCCTGAAGTTACATGCATTGTTTTTTGAGAAGGGGTATTTCATATGAGTCTCTCCTAAATTGTATATTTTTTAATTTAGAAGCCTTCAAGACATGGATATGATCATGTAACAAATGAATGATATAGAGATTATCTTTAGAGTCTCGGAAAATTTTTCGATCTCTGAGGTCGCAACCTCTCCATCCTCTAAAGGGAATCCCTTATCAGCATCTTCTCCCCAAGATTATTCTAATTATTTTGGAATAGGGAAGATATACCTCATCTCAATAGTATAAGGTTGGGTTTGGGATGTTCAATAAGGTATTAATTTAACCTGATCCGCCATTGGATGTCATGTTCCCAGAGAATGCATAAAGCCTTCCATATCAGTTATGTATTGCTCCCCCTCATCCTGAGACACCAGAAAGTCATCCCTAGACTAGAAAATATCTGAAATCTCCATCCCAATATGGTTATGGTAGTCCCACATATAGGATGGGCTATGGAATTTCCTATTAACGTCCCATGTTTCCCAATATTTTGGATAAATGACATCCTTAGTCATGTTTGTACAGCGTAGCCACTTCTTAAGATCCTGGGTAGGTATCCGTTAGAACCCTCTTGGGGGACATCTTCCCTCCTAGCCCTTCCCAGTTGAATCCATTGAGTCTTCCACTGCTCCTCTTCTACTTCCTCTCAGAGTGGGCCTCATAATTATTGTTCTTGCGGCAGCTACAACTCTTCCACCGTGATGTGGTCCAGATCTTCCGCCACAACGTGTTCTCAATATTGTCCAACCCCTACCCTAATGTTTTGGTTTCACTCCATTATTACCATGGATTTTCTATTTCATGATCATCTTCCTTGTGTAGGATATTTCCCACCTCTTTTCATACTCCTCAACTATCCCATTGGTGGCAGTAGGTGGAGTCATCTCTTTTTGCATTTTCTGGTCTTCTCATTTGAACATGAGAAAAATTTTCCTCAACACACATGGGTGGTACTCATGGAATACCCCCAAGTAGAATTATGGGGTAAACCATTGCATGCACTAGAACTACACTCAAAATGGAGACTAGTATACAGCTTGAAAAAAGGATCATGATCTACCCACACCACCAATACTCCACCTCAGAATGCTAGAAGATATGACCAATTCTCATTATTTTCCTACCCTTCATCAGTGAAAATTCCAATTGGATCAAGAATGGATTGAATTTGAATTAATTTTCCATCCAGATTTTGAGAAATGTTTCTGGTGAAGTCATCTTGATTCAGAAGGTTCCCACTGCATTTATAATGCATGGTCTAATGTCTTTCCAAGGAGGGAAAATAGGGTTTGAGTATTTATAAACTCTTATGTGAACTAATACTCAACCATACCAGAAGTGGAGCGGCCTACACACCCTCTTTTTTTTCTTCCCCTCACTGAGGTTTCCTAGCACCTTGTACAATTTTTCCAACATTGTGATCCCAAGGTTGATGTGCTACCCCAACGCTCGTATGGACACCATTATGAATGTGTGCATCCTTGACCGGCATCATCCACCCGCAGATGAGTACAGATATAAACCTATCCAACCAAACCACCAGTTACTACTCATTGTTGACAATGTACCCCCCAAAACCGCCAATGGATTTCTTCCAGGATTCTCTAGTAAAAATTTACCTTACAATGATAAGCTCCCCATGGTTTGGTTGGAGGCCTCATTTCTATTTTACTAGGTGTATCCTCTCCCTCGTCAGGATACTCTGGTGGGAAAATTAAAAAATGAAAAAACTGATGCTTGAAATGGATGTCCATTATTGATTTGTTATCATCACCTAGAACTAATCCATCCACATATTTTCTATCTATGTAATTTTCTTTTAGTCCTCCCATAAATTATCTACAGGAAGGAATTCGTCATACGTTGCTCAATGATTGGGAATCCTTGATATTTGGTGGAGGTCCTAGAGGCTGATGCCGACCTCCCTGTGATGAAGATGGAAAGTGCTGGTCCTAAATGGCCATAAACTTAGAAATTATGTCATCAGGTTTTTCATCTACTATATGTGTAATTGAGATTCCCACACACCTTCATATAGGCCTACCCACCTCAACATTTCCCCAAACTTGTTTCAAGATGTGCAGACCCAGTAGGCCTAAGCCCATTCATTAGTGAAGTTTCCACCCTGGCATAGATACCTATTTCCAATACACCCTATCTCTAAGTTCTATAATCTAGCATTGAAAATGGTTTGATATTTTGGTGGAGATACCTTTGTTTCCAGTGCTCTCCCATCAACATAGTTGACATGGTTTAAAAGACAGTTGGTAGTGACAGGCATGTAGTCCATCCAGAAGAGGTAATTCTTTTTCAATTTGGATAGCATATCCACCAAGGAATCATGATTGGAATGACTCTACACACATTTTTTATGGTCAATATTTTCCTCCATGTCTTCCATTTGAGCAGCATCAGAATGGACCTTCTGAGCAGCTTCTTGGTGGTTATTCTATTCCTGGACTTTGTTAGTTCTACTCCATGTTCGTGAATCTCATTCACAAAGCACATTCTGAAATTGAAGGTCATAGAGATCATGGGTGCATATCCCTAAAGTACTCAGTGTTCTTATCTGAATAACACATGATCATAATTGAGTAGTTCTATAAGAATTGTTTGTGGCACACCGATCCACGGAACCCGGTTCATAGAGAGTGTTCACAGGGGTGTTAGAACTTCGTGATTATAGATATGAAGCACAATTTTGCATAGAGTATATGAAGACACATGGGTGGATCCTCACACCATATTTATATGAAGTGGCCTTGTGAGCTTCATGGTGCAACCTCAGTCATCCTGAGCTTTGCAGATATTTAACCTAGTGCCTCTAATAACTCTCATCGCGGAGCGACTTCGTGACCTATATATTTTTTGGTGATCTACTCTCAGAATATAACTCTCATTTTCTCCTCGGCTACCATTTTGAGGGGGTGATTTATTAGAATTGAAATTTTTACCCAATAGTTCAAGATGGTTGAAAGCCAATGGGATGATATTTTCCTCATCAAAAGACAAAAAAATCACCAATGGGGCCTACCTCATTAAGCTCTATCATGAATCCCATTACTACCACAAATGGCACGAAGCCCATAGAATAGACTCCTCTGTGACTGTCATAGTGGTCTATGATGGAAACTTTGATGAACTGATTGAAATATTCACTACCACCATAGAGTGTTATGACTGATGCCTCTGCGAGAAAGACAAGCATAGTGACTGCTACAGAGAATCATGGCAGAAGCCTCCGCGATTACGACAGAACCATCTCTAATTGTAAAGCACAGTTTATTTTGTGATGTTCCCTCATAGCATCGCGACACCTAGATATTATAAAAAGGTGGATCACCCCCAAACCAAAAGTGTTGACACCCTGAACTTTTTCCTTCTGAGCTCTCATTTTGAAAAGCACCCTTTACTCCACAAACCATCCAAAAAATATATCACCCAATGTCCCTATGCATTAAAAACCATATTTTCCTTTGATCCATTTTTCCTCTACATCTAGTGGGGATTCTCTTCACCAAGCCTTATGACCATCATGAAGGTAGGAGTCCCTATTGGGAACTCAGAACTTCCTAGAGAATTTATCCTTCGTGAAGTACCCTCCAAACACATATAGACTCCATGCCTTGGCTGGGTGTCTATGTTTTGAGAATCTCCTCCCTTCATGTAGATTCATTCCACCATGCTTTGTAAAGAACTCTCCTTTTCGAGGATCCTTATCTTCACAGAGCACTCGATCATTATGTTTCCCCTATTCGCGATGCCTTTTTCTTTGTGAACCCTTATTATGTACGGCCCTCTAGGCTCATACAATGTGATTTCATAGTTCCTTGAGTAGCGTTTAATTTCATGTTGCCTTGCCTTATGATTCTTCACATAGGAACGCACATGACTATTATGTATTCTCATAGACATGCTAACATGATCCCCTTGATCGACCACTCCTCCACCCCATTGTATCATGGAATTTCGTGTTCCTTACCTTCCCCAAGTTCATTTTGGTACATGTTATGTTTGTATCTGGGGAAGTGAGTGTGTCCTCCTCGTCTGGACTGTAGGATGTTAAACTACCAATCACCCCATGTACCCAACACATGATGTTAAAATGTGAGTTTGTGTACATATGGATGACCTGAGTGAACCATAGAGGGGATGCGACTTAGAGCCTTTCACTCCCCACCATTTAAATCTGCCTTCTCTTTCTCTTCTTGTGATTTCGTCATGAACACCTCATGCAACCTTTGTGTACCCCCTGACACACCTTGATAGGGTGTTTCTTGTATGACTACCATATCCTCCTCTTATATCTAGAAATACTCCTCAGTCTTCCCTCCTGGAGTAAGTCCCAATTTCATCTCCCTAACCTGATAGCCTTGTGTAAGCCGTGCACCATCCCTTGTGGCTATATCTCTCATGAAATAATTTCCAGGCCCCTTACTGCCTTTTTTTCTCACACAGATCATGGGTCACATGGGCTAAGAGTTATCATCGACCATGAAATCATTTTTGGGTCATCTTAGTGCATAATCCTCACACCCTATTCTGAACTACAGGAACTTTGATCCTTGTCTTCCACACAAGGAATGTAGGAAGCCTACTTGAGGTTCAAGACCATCACTCATCTGTCTCAACCATTTCACATCATTTAACCATCATCCTACATTATATTAAACTGTATTCTCTAAATACAATGGTTTTTATCCCTATTATCTACACAATGTATCTAGGAAGCCTCCTTGTGGTTCAACCACATCCAATGGTAAGCATTGGTGATCCCTCCTATGGATGTACCCTCCTAATGTGATATCATCACTTTTTTGGACACATCTCCTAAATTCTCCTCCATTAGGTGTTCTGATACATCTAATAATCTAACCATGAATAATCCCCAAATTCAATATATACTTCTCAAACCAAAAGAATACCTCTTTTGATGGGTGGTTAACCATGCGTAATCCCCAACATGTCTCTAGGTTTTCATCCCTTGTGTACGCCATGATTAAATTCCCTATCCTTAACTACATGGACTTTGATTCCCTACCACGGGGATACATATGAAGCCTCCCTAAGGTTCAAGCCCATTATTCAAGTCTCACCCTGGTATATTCCTTGAGCCCTTGTGTTTTGGGAAGATCATTTTTCAACCCATGATTCCACTTCTTTCAGGTCCCATTCATGTGTCCATTCTCATGAGCCACCTCCTCAGGTGACTCATTTCCCCATACCTGAACTACGTAGACTTTTGTCCCCGCCTCCGGTAGGATACGTAGAAAACCCCCTTGAGGTTCAATACCAACACCATCATCTTCACGTCATTTTTACCCCATTCATCTCATCCACTTCATTAAATAATCTATCATCCATCCTAATTCTTACCCTAGCCGCCACATCCTACTGGGATCACACCATTCATATGGGCAGCTAACCATGCATAAGCCCCGACCATCAAATCCATCACCCCACCCTTATCACGGTGAAATCACGTCTTCTACCTGGGTCATCTCAGTGCATAAGCCACATCTGTTCATATGATTTATGCTCCTAGTGGCACCCAGGTAGTCTCCGTGCATAATCCCCAAATCACCCCTTCGAACTACAAGGGTTTTTATCCCAATCATCTAAATAGGGTACATAGAAAGCCTCCATGATGATCAATCCTATCCAATGGTAAACTATAGTGTCCCCATTGATTGGAAAAACCTTCCCTAATCCACCACCCATGATTTCTAGGTCAACCTTCAGGGTGTGAAATATTCCCTTTTCTGGGACACACCATCCTAGGTCTTTCCTCATTGGGTGTTCTAATCCATCCATCTAGTAAACACTCTATGCGATAACTCCTAGAGGTGTACCTATATAGTCTACTTTTATGTGTTCTAATCAGTCTGAACTATCTCTACTAAACATTAAACTTGTGGAATACCACGTGATATACATGGGAAGCCATGAAAAACCATTGAGACATACCTCTGGCATATGATACCCAACCACCAATGTGGGAATCCTTGGGTTTATGCACCCTTGAGAAGCCTTATAATGGGAACTAATAAAGGTTTTACATTGTTCCATCCTCAAGACATGCCATAGATGCCTCAACGTGACTCCTCCCATGATCGAAGGTTGTTGTCATTACTGAACCCCTTGGAATGTCTTGATAGAAGCAAAGTAATTTACCAGTATACATGAATAGATGGAACTAGGAATGAGTTTCATAAACAATGTCTTAATATATAAGGGAGACTTGGTTTGGGAAATGAGTTCTAAGGATGAATCCACAGAAGGAGGAACCATAATCCCATATTCCCATTTCAATCAAGGTGAAAAAACTACTGAAGAAGTTATTGATGTCACCCAACATTATAAAGTGGGAATACAGGGTATAATGAAACCATCAACGAACATGAAAAAATGCTCTCACATCACGCCCTAGTGGAAAAGCATCAAAAACAGCTATGTTTTAGTAATTCTTATCAACATCAAATGGATTTTTAATCTAAGATAACCATTCAATAATTATAGGATATACTAAGATCATGTTCAATATATATCCAATCATGTTGGGTTCAACACCTTCCCTTAGTGGAGTTCTCATAGAACAATAATTTCTATTATAACATTCAAATGATACTTTATAAGGATCTATAGGGAAGTGGTGTTGTACTCTAACTTGTTGGGATGCATTTTGGGAGTATAGGCTTATGGGTCCTTATAATTTTAAATTTATGACATAAAAGGTTCAAACCATTCCATTTCATGTGAGATCCCTAGAAAATCTTATAGAAAATATAAGAAGTCAATTGGTTACATGGCCTATAGTTTTAGTTTGGACATAATGTTTTACTTTATATATCACCATGGAATAAATTCATGAGATTGGGGAATAAGGGAAATATTAGACCAAGATACATCATCCCCTTTGAGACCCTTGATCATATTTTAGTTGTGTCTTATCAACTACCGCTCCCAAATAACCTATATCAAGTACATGATGTGTTCCATGTAACCCTCTTGAGGATGTACATAATGGACCTCTCACATGTACTGGATAATGAAGTGATACCTTTAGTGAATGATATTTTATATGGGGAGTGGTCAGTGATGATCTTAGATTATATATAAAAGGTTATAAGAATCAATACAACTCACATGGTCAGTATTTTGTGGTGGAACCACATGTTTTAGGAGGTTCCATGGGAACCAGAAGATGTGATGAAATTGAAGTAACCTCACCTATTTTAGTGTATGAAATGAGATATCCAAGGTAAAGTTTAAATATGGAGGAATAATGTAATGAATAAAACTTTCATAAATGAAATTCACTTTTGAATGAATAAATTCATTATTAAGTAATTTTGTTATAGAAAAAACATGAGATAATTTGGTTTTTTGGACCATTATAGAATGATAGATTTATAAGATCATTAAGCATCACAACCATTGAAAATAACATTATTGTATAGTGATTTTATCATTTATTACATAAAGGATTTTGAAAAATAATAATTGATATAGATGAAAGATGTGATGGCTTCAACTAATAGGATCATTCCCTATGAATCCCACTTATCGGTGCTTATTTGGGAGATGGAATCGCTAGGATTTTCCATTCACCAATCCCAAATCAAGATCCAAAAACTAAAACATGATCAAAACTATTTATGGTAGAATCTTAAGATTATTTGTTTCAATGGCCAAACCATGATTTCTTAACTTCCCTAATAAATTACCACTATTGCACACCATACCCTTAGTGTGTATGCTAGTGTAATAAGGGGTTATGTATATAGAAATTTTACATTTTAAATTTTATATTATATTATTTATGAAAATAATAATTATATTTACCAATTTTCATTATTATTTATATATTAAATTATATATGAGTTTATTAAAATTGTATTTTGAAAACAATAAAACAAAATTTTATTTTTGAAACAAAAAATATGGTTTTAATTAACAAACTATTTTTGATAAATTCAAGAATTTTGAAACTACATGATATATTATTGAAATATTATTAATAAATATTCTTTATTTAAATTCAAATTTTAGTATAATTTATTGATGTCTAACGTAATATTTATAGGGTCGAAAAAATTATTATTATCATAAAATATATTTTTTTCAAAATAAAATTATTTTTATTTGAAAGAAGAAACTCCCATATTTAGAGAAGTATGGGATAAAATAAATATTATTTTTGAAATTATTTCATTTAAATTATCAAATGGTTAATTTTTAATATTTTTCTAATATAATCAAATTTTTTTGTAAAAATGAAATATAATATAAATATACGGTTTGTATTATAACATAATAATGGCCCAAAAGTGATGTAATGAATAATATAAAAGGTTAACATGAAAAATTATATATTTAAACAATAAAATATTGTTTTTTAATGTTATTTTATTAATCTCATAATCCATTAATGAATCCTCCAAAACCAATATTATATTTTGAGTTTTTAAAATCAATTCTCTTTGAAAATGAGTCACTTACACAACACTAATAGTTTTATTTTTATTAATTTAATTCATAGAATTATAAAATATTTAGAATTAATTCCATTTGAAAAAATACATGGGATAAACACTCGAAATATTTTGGGTTTTATTGATTTATTATATAAATTTCAAAACCTATGTTTAGAAATCAGTAAAGAATTCCCCTCTCTTTTGTTATAAATACCCACCAAAACTCCCACTCTTCTTCACTATAAAAACTTATTTCTTGAATTTCATATCCAAATAGATCTTTAGATAAATCCCAATGTGTTAATAATATTTTAATAATCTCATCATATGATTTTACAAGCTCCCTATCAAGGTAATGGATTCTATCCACCACATTAATAGAGAACATTTTTTTATGAATTTTTATTTGAAATTGTTAATGTTGGAATATTTTTCTTAAAACCCGTTTTACTATAATTATTATGTAAATTTAATTTTTACTCTATTTAACACTCATTAAACCCGTCCATGAATCATTTTGTGCACTGGTAATGTTGCTTAAATTGTTCAACAATTTTCCATGCCAAATATTTTTGGTTTGAATTACCATCCCCATTTCAACTCAAGGATATTTAACTAGATGAATCTATCTATAATTTATTGGTTAATTCCATATATGTTACCAAAACTCATTAATCATTGAATTAAAAGTGATGAATGACATTCTTATGTTTTATGATCTATGTGGAATTTTTATGCATGTACATGATATAAATGTGATGGATGAGACTAGAATTATATATTTATCCATTAAATTAGTTAATTATTTATATCATGAGACACCATGTATAGTTAATAAGAGGTAATATTAATAAAACTATGTTATGATGCCTTAGTATTTATACATGAATTAAGATTATGATATCATGTTTTAGGTTATTTCTACATTCCTATGTCATCTTGACGTTATCATCTTATATCTCAATTTGATGTTCGTGTTTGTGATTCTAAACATTTTATATCATCTTTATATGCATATTGAATCATATGTATTAATTGCATAATGTAGTGTTTTGATTATTACATTACCAGGATTTATAGGTCACCCCTTTATTATGTACATCCCTAGATTTTCCCATCATGTATTAGAATATCCATGGAATTTGAGGGCATGTTGTGATGTTTTTAAATAATGTTGTAATATCCTTGTTTCAAGTTAATGTTCTATGTATCTAATTCTTTGAATATATTAGGCCTATTGTTATTTTGGGTTTGTATTAAGTGTGAAATTATATAATAAATACTGAATTAATGAGTATAAAATAAATGTTTTTTCATAGATTTTTTCATTGATGAATTGAAAAACAATAAAAAAGCATTAAAATTTTATTGAGGAAAAGATTTTTTGGACATCGGAAATAACTTCTTAAAACTAAAAATTTAAATAATATTAAGGAAAAAGTAAATTTTAAAGAACTAAGAAAAATTTTAATGGATGTTTCAATTCATTGAGTGTTAATTATGGGAGAAAACTCAATTCATGCAATTTAGGTTATAACAAAGGTTCATTTCATATTTTTATTAAAAAGTTGAAATTACATCACTCAAAAAACCAAAATAAGATTACTATTAAAATTTATTACTATAATATAATAATTGGTAAAAATATCTTAAAAATCACAGGATAATATTTAAAACATTCATGAAAATATTTTTTTAATACATGGATATTGATGAAAAATAATTTTCCAAAAAACAGGAAAAAATTTGTTTTATATAAAAATATTATTTTAGTATATTAAGTAATTGAATAGGGTATTTTAATTTATATAAATAAATAATTAATTATAAGATATATTTTCCTTATTATATAATGATCAAATAATTATCCTAATAGAGACTAAAATATAAATGATCATAAATAATGATTTGATTGAAAAATAAACCCTTTACTCATATCTGACTGCCTTCATAAATGCTACATCCTCTTGTATAATATATATATATATATATATATATATATATATATTTAATATAAATATATTTTATTTTCATAATCATATATATATCACACCATATATGATTTAATTATATATTTTAATCACTTTTTTATTAACAATTCTTTAATAAAATCATAGTTTTAGGTTATCAATGCTTTTTTTGTAGGTAGGTTCTGGTTTGGTAGTTTTGGTCCCTATACAATGATTATTGTTACATTATAAAAATAATTATAATAATGATATAAATATCATATATTTTCATTATAACCATATTTATAGTAATTAATAAAAGGTAGAGATTGAAAATTGAATTACATTGTTCATGTATATGGTAGACTGCACATATGTATGAACGCAATTTTGACTTTTCAATGGATGGAATAAAAAAATATAAATAATAATTTTCCTTTAAATAATAATTTTTATATCATATATAATTATTAAATATATCATTATGACCATCCAAGTAATGTGAAAGAATAAAATTCACATCACTTCGTGGAGGTGGCAGTCCACACATACACATGATTGACATTATTGTTTTCCAAAAAACTGGAAGTTAAAAAATATGGATGTGATATTATAATTAAATATGAAGAATAATGTTATAAATATTATATTTATATATATGATAAATTTTTATAATCATTCTTGAAATGTGGATATGTAAAATTAATCAAATCGCTCCATGTAGACTGTACATTGTACATATAGAATTAACTGATACCCATGAATGAGAATGAGTTTGACATAGAGGACTTTCAAACAACTCCACATGGGAACAATATTCCTAAACTTATCAGCAATTATATTTCATCCATGATGTGAGGTATGGTTATTTACATCATTACCCAAAATTAGTTAGGCTTTGTACCTAAGATAAGTAACTATAAATATTTATCCACAGCCTCAAAAAGTGTCAATATTATAAATATGAAAATGAAGGATGGGAAATTTTCTATAAAAATGATATCTATAATTTGTTTGACACAATAAAATGGTGATACTTTTTTATTATCCCTAGAAATCATGTTTTCTTAAATACCTTTAATAGATTTATCCGCACCATTCTCAACACTACAAGGCTTCTCATTCACATAAATTGATCTCCTAGAGGCTTCTTCTAGTGTACTAGGGTGTTTGGATAAGAAGACCTAATATCATGCCTCCTCCTTAAAATTTTTGAGGACTACATGAGTATATACATCAATTATATTTATCATTTTATAATTTATAATAAAATCATTGATAGAATAGGGGATTTTACTCCATCACATCTCTTATATACTGATGACATCTTCCTCCTTGTACAATATTCTAAGAAATCAATATACACCATAAAAGAAGTTTTTTCACACTATGAGGAAGTGGAAATAAATTCCATTAGTTGGAAATAAATCTTAAATTATCTTTTGGGGTGTAATTCTTGTCACTAAGTAATATAAGATCACCAAAACTCTTAGGGTAAAGAGATCCCTCCCATTTACCTACCTTATGGTCCCCTTGTTTTGGGGTAAGTATAGAAGATATCATTATGGAAATATATGTTCTATCATTATCTATAAATTGGATATGTGTAAGGGAAATCCTATGTTCTAGGATGGGAGGGTGTTCCAAGTCAACTTCGTGATCAACTATAAATTTGTGTACTCATTTTCTATTTAAAAACATCCTTGATACCATATCAATGACCTATAAATAATGATAAGGAATTATATCTAGACCATATCCTTAAAATAAAAGAAACTAATAGTATTTTTATGAAAGGAATTAATTAATTCCATTAACACGGTGGTATTGGAATTAATGACCTCATGATATTTAATGATGTATTTCTTAAAAAATTAACTTTGAACCTATGGGTGTCTAATTTTTTTATATCTTAAACAATTTCAATTCACGGTTATTGGATGGACACACTCACTACCATACATCATCTATTTGTTATTTAATTAGGAACTTATTTAATAATACCATGTGTAACTCCAAGGGGTTGGTTATCATGCAATATAATCTCAACAATTGGAATACTCGCTATCTAGATAGACCACTCAAGGACATCATGGTTGTCCCTCCAAATAGGCATAAGATGTTTGTTGATGAAATCTATACATACAACATCAAACCCAATAAAAATTTCCCCTTACAAATTGGTCTATAAATATATAGTTATTACTTCATGGGTATGGAAACACAAATATGGAATCTAAGTAGAAATTCTCAAATTAATATCATGAATTAATACAAGATAAAATGTGATGGATCCATTATAACACCACCATGGTTCCCAAAATTCAAGACACACTTCATATTCCCTTAAAAGATAATGATTTTATAGAGGATATTGAAAATAATATTTCTCATCTATGATCAATTAAAGGGAACTGTCTAGTATCATGCATTGTCCTAACACCAGTGTCTGATGGATGAGTAGAATGTTTAACACATCTTTATGAGCTTCATCTTTTCATACAATCTCTGGAATTAAGAAGGTAATATTTTTGGAATTTACATCTGTAAATAAAACCATCTAGGAGTCCTCATGGTTCCCATTAGTGAGTCTGGACAAAGTGAGTAGTGGTAGTTCCTCGTTCTGGTGTCCACTGCCTCTATGATTTCATTTATCAATATTGCTATAAATATAGCATAGTTTGATAACCAACCATAACACATTAAGACTTTTGGGGGCCCATTGAAGGCTTATCGTTCATATAGTTCTCAAATATATCTTGTGGATTCTACTAATCCCTATGGGGATGAATGTGATTTTTGATTTTGTGGCATCTATCATGTCGGACCCTCGGGCGGTGGAGGTGTTTTTTGAACCCACCAAGGCTTTGTAAAAGGTACCATTCAACACTATATTGGAATTGAAATTTCATATCAATCCAAAATTTGGGATATGATACATGGCATAAAATATTATATCTATCATGACTGGAAACCCCATTCTATTTTGGTTGACTCTGAACATACTGTTGATGTGTATAAGGCTTGAACGAGGAACATTCCATTGAAAATGTTACCACACATGAGTGAATATATTCAAGATTCCATGTATCTTAATGTGGTTATATAACATGATTAAAAAGAATACACTAAAGTTGTAAAGTTATATTAGAAGATTTAAATCATAGAAATAGGTTTTGGGTTCCCCTTCATCACCCTTGACTATTTTTCAATAATGGTTGATTCATACATGTGGGGTATGACTCACTCCTGCATTGTAAAACCCTTTGTAATGACTAAAATATTTGTTTACAATTTATTTCATAAATTTTAGGATTGAGTTCAAATATATAATAAACCTCTTGAGTATATTTGGGAAACTAAAATTATTAATTTTTTTATGAATATCACGAATTTAGATTATGTGGAAGAAGAAGTAAAATTAATGTGATCGTTTCAGACTGTTACCTTTTCTTTGAACGAACCCCTTCAGATCGCCACTTAAGGAAACTAAGGTTGTATTTTTGGAAGGAAAAGCACATCTAGAAAATGTATTAGTATTTTTAGAAGATAGTTTGGTAGGTTCTATTAAATATATATTTCTCAAATTGGTATTAAGAGGATAAAGTACATGCGTCCTTCTATAAGGTAGTGGAGGGGTACTTTTGGGAATTCCTAAAATATTATATTATAATATATGTCTAACAAATGTAAATTGATTCCAAAATAACATTAATTAAATGATAATGACTGCATTGAGCTCATATAATCATATAATAAAATTTATAAAAGTTTAGATACCATTTTAACCTTATCATTTTGATTTTCCCTTCATTAACCATTTTTAACCATAACTGCAGTGATAAATTTTTACTGTTTTTATAATTCTTTATGAACAAAAATGAAAGTGTATTCATTAAAAAATGGAATTATTATTAAAAATATGGAATATATTTTATCATATTCAAATAACATAAGTGACATAGTGTAGTTTAAAATTATACCCCTAAAAATGACGAAAAGTAGTTTTCTACAAGAAAATTGTTGTTTCAAGTATAAAAACATTTGATTCCAAAATCCAACATAAAATTAAATCTAATGATCCTAATTGCAGTATTCAGAATATAAATGTACTAAGATTACTTTTAAAACAATTTTAATATAAAATCATAATTTTTATATGCTTTGAATGAAAATACATTTTTTCAGTGAAAATAAGTATTTTTCATTATTCCTCAAAAATCAATATTTTTAGAAAAAACTCAAAACTTCACTATAAGAAATGTTTAAAATTTTTATCTCAAAAATGACCTTAATTATATCAATATATATATATATATATATATGATAGAAATTAATTACTATTTATGTTCAAAAACTGAAAAAAAAATTTTTGAGAAAATCATATTTTTTAGATATAAAATGAATTAATATAAAACTAAGTATATATTTATCAATATATTTGAATTATATAAAACCTTTATATTTATTTTTTAAAATGTTATTATTATTATTCATACTACCAATTAAACATCAATGGTATAGCAGTATACTATATTATATTTATGTTGACCTTAGGTTGTCTGTATAGTAAGATATAGATGAAATTAAATTTATTTGATGATAAATATAACATAAAATATCAAGGTGTTACATTATAACAAAATTAATATGAATTTATTCCATGAATTTTTTCACTCTAATATGAAAAAATGAGTATATCTATATTTCATCACATCATCAGGTTCCCATATAGCTTCTTCTAATTTTTTATTCATTCATATACGTTTAATATGGTGAGTAGCCTTATTCCATAACACTTTATATATATGATCCAAGATCTCTACCAGTCATTCTTCATAATGAAGAACAGTCACTATTGGTATGGAAACATTGTTTAGTGAAAGTGAAGAATTATATATGTACTTCTTCAAGAGAGATTCATAGAACACATTATGAACATGAGGGAGGTTCAATAAAAGTCATAAGTGATAAGATACCATCCCCACTTGATCAGGAATTTCAATGGGAATAATATACATATGGAGTAATTTTCCATTTTTTTGAATCTCATAACCATTTGATTTGGAAAAATATAAATAAATACCTTCTCAACAACTATAAATTATATATTTCATGGATGATTATTTAGAATAATGTTTCTGTCAACTTTAAGTTGTGCTGATGTATTACTAAATGGATCTAAATTTCTCTACCATTTCCTTAGCTAGATCAGGTACCAATATCTTTCTATATCCAACTTTTTCCCATCACATTGACATTCTACACATCTTTCCCTAGAAGGATTCATAAGGATCTATCTGAATTATCAAGTAAAAGCTATAGTTATAAGATAATTCAAAAAGAGGAAGGAATTGATCCCAACCACCATTGAAATACAAATAAACAAACCCAATCATATCCTAAAGGGTTTGAATCGTTATCTCAAATTGGAAATATATCTGAGGATGACATGAAGTATTGGAACACAACTCTGAATACAAATATGTCTAAGGTATTTTTTATAACTTCAAGGTAATCCTTAGATAATTGCTAGATATAGTAGAATATGGTAATATACCAAACATTAAATATTAATTAATGTATATTCTATTATGATGACCAAGATAAAAATATTCTCTGATAGTAGGTACTTTTTATGACATTATATTGAAATCGACTACAACCAATATTTCATTATAACCTTTAGAACTTTTGGGGAGTTTGATGAAACAATACATGGTGATGTTTTAGAATTTCTATTATGGTATGTTTGATGGTAGTAACATACCCTTAGACTCTTTTCTACTATAATAAAATTGATAAAATACCAATCACCTAGATATATAATCTACAAAATCTCTTTTCGTATTATCCCACTATAAATTCACGTTCAGATCTATATACATCTTCATACTACCAAGATGAATAAAGAATGGTGCACTATGAGATTTATCCAGCAACTCCTTCAAGTATAGTATTTATGGGAAACATACTTGGGTCCTAAACTCCATCATTCTAGTATGATAATGGTTAATCTTTATAACATTCCTAACATTATTTTTCAATTCAACATCTTCTTTTAGTTTCTTCGTAATCCTCTCATGGATGGATGGTTGAACATTCTTAAAAAAGGATAATATTTTTGCAATTTCCTCATGATTTAAATATCCATATAATACAAAATCATAAATATTGAATCTATTTAAATCCTCATCATGGATAGACTAGAATGTTATTTCCCACTTAGAGCATCACCCATATTTTTCTCCTTCCAAAGGTGGTAATGTTTTGAGATATCATAATCTGTAAACAAATCTAACAATATTATTCAGAACATATTCAATTATTTATATTTAAATATATACTTCATGATTTTAGGATCAGTATATATATCCCAACTTTCACCAGAAAGATAATTTCTCTATATAATCAATGAAATACTACTGATTCCAACTCTGAATTAGGAGTAAGGTAATTTTTCTCATGGATTTTTTTTGAAGATACATATGTATCACCATGTAATTATCCATGAGAATTAATCATAGTACCTTATTTAATTCATCATTATAGACTATAAACCCTTATCTAGTAAAGGGTAGTCAAAACATAGGCACACATACCAACCTTTTCTTATGATATTTTAAATTTACTTCAAATTTGTATGTCTAGAATCACATAATACACTTCTGAAGCATCTTGGTGAGTTGATTATATGGTGGTGATAAATCTCTCAATAAGTGTTAATAGTATACCTATAACCCAATAAAACTATGGAATTTGGTTAGAATGGTTGTTCTATTTCATTTCTATATAAATACTATCGTTTAAGGATCCACTGATATACCAGCACTGGAGATTATATAACCCAATAATGAATCTTTCTGAATCCAAAATTCACAGTTGGTAAATTTTGAATACTTGTTCTCCTTAATTAAGGTATTCAAAAAAATTCTCAAATGTTCTTAATTATATTCCATGATATTTGAATAAATATGAATATCTTCTCTAAATACAACCACAAATCGGTCAACGCAATATCTAAGGAAAATTTAAACCCGTCAAGATAGTAGGAGCATTGGTAAGTCCAAATGGAATTACTATAAATTCATAATGACCATACCTAATATAAAAGTATATCTTTTTTATAAAATCCTTCTTGATCTTTAGATGATTTTATCCATTTTAGATATCAATCTTGGAAGAATATAAAGGTCCTCGTAACTGATTAAATAGATAATCAATAATAGTTTGAGGATACTTGTTCGTAATTGTGATATTGTAAAGTTCCTAATAATCAAATAAAAGATACATTAACCCATATTTCTTATTAATAAAAATAATTGGTGCATCCCATGGTGATGAACAAGAATGAATGAAAGCCTTATCTATATTATTGTGGAGTTTCTTATTCAATTAATTGAACTCAACTAGGTCCATTCTATATAGAGTCTTTAAAATAGGCATAGAACGAGGAATGAGTTCTATTAAAAATTAAACTTCATGGTTCGTGGGAAGACTAGGAATGTCCTTTGGAAATACATCAATATATCTCTGAACAATAGGTACATTTTCAATAATTAGTTTCTCCCCAAAAATTTGAAATAAATAACCCTTATGAATAGGTAGAAAAATACCTATGATAGACGTCATTTCCAATTGGTTTTCTAGTTCATCCACACACTGATAAATAGTTCATGGTTTATTCTGAATATTTATTATAACTTCTTATTCTTGACAATTAATATGGGATCTATATTGAGAGATCCAATCCATACCCAAAATTACATTGAATTCAACTAAAGGAAGAATAACATGATTTTTAGGAATAACTTTCTCACTATTTTCTATAAGATACGACCTATAGACATGAGACGTAATTATCATACCATTAATAGTTTTTACCACAAAATCAACATCTAATCATTGAGGTGGCGATGTTATCATGACCAGACCCACTAGGGGTCACTTGGCTAGTGATATGGTGATTGTGACTGCCCTAATCCCCAATCCCATAGGGTAGGGGCTCGTGACTAGTGTTGAGTAGGAATACCACTCACATTGGTGGCCTTAACCCAAGGTACATGTATGCACATACACATCTACAAGACCATACAATGTTGAAATGTAAAATACGACTTATACCAAATTCATTCACATGTCTAAATCCAAAAATAAGAGTAAAAATACTAGTAATAAAAAATGTGCTAATATATTCCCAAAAAAATATAAAAAAGTCCAAACTAATATCAATAGGGGACTATAACCAAATGTGACTCCTAGTATGAAACAAAGTCTATATAAGTGAAAATTAAACTCCATCTACTCTTGGCCTATTTATAACCCCATCAAATGGATGATTTTCTATACAAGACACAACACGTGGGGGTCAAGGCCATGTAGGGGTGAGTATAACAATACCCATTAAAACACCCTGAAATCACTAAGCATAAATTATCAAGAGTAGTTAGATTATCTAAGTGTATATAAATCAAAATGTGAGACATAAAATAAAACATCTTGATATACCCATACTCAACACAATGTATCAATGTAAGATCATAACCACATTTCTAGCCTAAGATTTGGTTTGAGTGTCTGTAACCACACTCTTCTGGTTGAACTTACTTCGTGAGTCTTAAACTACTAATGGCATCCATTCAATATGTCATTCTCATCAGGACTCTCCATAAGGATGTACCTACTAGAAGTATAAATATATTTATACATAGATAGAGATCACACCCATTACTATGGGGTAATATCGACTAACCTAGTCTTGATTAACCCACTATGTAAGGGATTCATGCATGTTTTAAATGGACCATGGAGATTATGAGGACCCAAAAAAGAAAAAAAATGTTCTATAGGATATCATCCTGGCCTATGGGAGAGATTCCAACAAATGATTTCAAAATGAATCTCTTATAGAGGATCAAAATCCACTTTTCATTATTTAATTCCATACTATACCCTCACATGGATGGATCAAGTGAATTCACCATTAATAAAACTAGTCCACATAGAATGAAATGTTGTCGCTAATTAATCTTTGAATAATTTCATGGAATATACTGGGATTACATGGTGTGTCACATTGGAACCAGGGTTACCCATGTATTGTATCTTGTGCCCATGTATGTGTCTATTTACACCTCTACATGTATGTGTTCGAGGCTATACCCGAGTACATTGATAGCCCGTGTACTTTTTCCTTATTTTATACCTGAAATTGTATGGGTCGATGTATTCTATAATATACATGCCAATATTCCAGGTAAGGGTCACATGTCATGTATCACGAATCCCATGATGTGTGATACTTTATTATATGTGAAAACCGTAGCACCATAGCCAAGGAACCACACATCATGTTTTTTGAAATTACTTGGCTTTTCATGTGGGTTTATCTAGAAACCACACGTATATATCATGTGCTTCCATCCACTAATGTGACCTCCAATACCACCATGAATCATATTGGTAAACATGGATCGGGTCTAGATGATGCTTTCTATCACCAAACATTGGAATCCGATTTGATCACGAAATGTAGTCATCGTGCATGCCATCACTATGTGCCAAAATATAGAATGAGGGACCTCTGATCTGATATCATTCATCATCACCACCATAACAGTTTAGTCTCATCATGAATTTTCAGTCAGATATGTGGTATCAATTCATTTCACCTTGAAATAGGTGAACAATGATTTATTACTTTGTATTTTTCTCACCACTAGCCAAAATGAACACAGACGATGAACCAGAAAAGAACAGGTGAAGAAATGATCAAAAAAACATGAGGAATGTACCACATCCAATGTTTGTTTCAGCTATGATTCATTTCCATTAGAATAATTAATTAATATATGTTAATCAAATAATAGAATAAATCCCCAAATTTCAAACATAATAACTGCATACCCATAATACGACCAATCCACAAAACCATTTCTTCATGGATTGATTCACATTCATTAGAAGATAAGTAAAATTAGGATATATCCTTATCAAAAACATACAATCTATTTATGGATCGATTTCTGATGATGAAGGAATTCATTTCATTTTCATTGGTGACATCCTCAATTTGCATTGGTACACCAATCACCAAAGATCAATCCATCGATGTTCATATATAGAATACCATCCAGTGGATCCACTCTCGAATTTCAATATTATGAGGCCAACCTTGAAATTTGGTTATAAATGGGTTTATATAGATGTTTTTTAGGACACATCATTGTCACAAATAAAATTATTTATCTGTTCATTTTTTTATGCATGTGATAAATTTTTCACAAAGGCCTGACACAGAGCAAGATTGTGTCACATTGAGGGTAATAAAAACATTCTAATATCTATAAATGTATCATATTTATTATTTGAGACTCTATATAATATTTATTATAATTTTTTCTGAAAATTTATCATGTGTGATATTAAGATGTTTATTTTTTTAAATATCAATTCGGGGCTCACTGGGCCTTGGAATCTCACACTATCTCTGTACCTAACTCTAAAAATATTAGTAGATTTATTTAAAATATTTAAATGGGAAAACCTATGAAATTTTATTCTCCCAACCATGGGGATTTTTCACCCAAAAATAGAAATGGAATACTAAAAAATATGCGGGTATAGAGATAGAATCATTGGTTACTGATCCTTGGTTCTCTTTTTAAGAATCTCATGCTTCCATAAAACACATACCAAGGGAATCACTCAACCATAGGGGATATTCTTCTAGTGATCCTTGATATCGACTAGATACTCTAAAAATATTGCTACATCTTTGATTTCTAGATCACCCTAGTTGATAACATACAATAGGTTGTTCATATATATTCTCAGCTAAAACACATTGAAGATGTCTCATACCTAGTCTAACTATAATGGTAGAGATATATAGTATCCCACCTCACTGAATCTGTATAGTATCTTGAAAGAGATATTTAATCATTGAGATATCATACCTACCCAGCCAAATCTATTCAATCCATATCAAGGTGAGTCCTTCAGAAAACCACATCCTCTATCCTATAACTAAAAATTCCTCTTTCACTAGTATGACTTGGACATGTGAAACCTCTATGAATCCTTATTTCACTACTAAATGATCTTCACTATCACTGTCATAACTCACAACCACTCTGGTCTCGTGAGTGCTGACTCACCTAGATCATTCCAACAAAGAGGTGACTTGCATGGTATCATATAAAAGTCCCCTAATTGTGAAATACTGATGGAGAAATGATATATATTATTGTATAAAAACTCCACCAAGGGTATTTGATCAACCCGCCTATTTTTATAGTCTAACATGAAATCCTGTAGTATATCCTCCAGAACATGAATGGTCTACTCAGTTTAACTGTCAGTATGGGGTGAAAATCCATTATCAATAACAAATATATCCACAAGGACTCATTTAATTTTATCCATAATCATTACAAGAAACAAGAATCATGATCTAAAATGATAATTGAGGGAAATCCCTGGAGCTAGACTATCTTCTGCCTATAAATGCATCCCAAGCTCTCTTATGAACTTTAATCCTTAATAGCAAGAAAGTGGGTTGACAATGTGATTCAATCTACGATCACCTAGATGAAAACATATCATCCAGTTGTATATGGTAACCCCATTGAAAATCCCATAGATATTCCATCCCACTTTCACTTTGGAACCTCAATGGGTTGATCTAAACCCATTGAAACTTGGTTATCATACTTCGCATTCTAACAAATGAGGCATCGAGAAACAAACTATGTAACACCCTTCTTCATGCTTGGCCACCAAAACTAACATCATAGGTCCCAGTACATATTTACCACACCAAGATTTAACTCCAAAGTGTATTTTGGAAACTCCCACAACACCTCCTCAAAAAATACCACTAGTACAATTTTCCATCCTCTCAAAAAGATTATGTGATCCCCACCATCATAAATTTCATCAGGAGCACGTCTAGTGGATATACGACTCTATATGGTCTCATAATTAGTATCCCCATGTTTATCTTCCCTAACATGATAGAAAATATTTTGTGTAACAGTCATTGACTGATGATATGAATCACCATCCTTGACCACTAAGGAGATCTAAAACAAGACTAACTTCTCTAATTCCTCATCCAAAAACTAATAATAAGATCCCATACCAAGATAATATTCCACCACATTCCCTTTCCCATGATTATTTAATATCTAGAAGTAATATTCATTGAGGAACTCTATCCATCAACTAAATATAACGTTATTACCCTTCTATGAGAAGATATACTTGAGACTCTTATATTAAGAGTAGATGATAATCTTCTCTCCAATAAGGTAGTGTCACCACATTTTCTGGGAGAAGACTACGAAAACCAAATTGATGTCATGGTTCACATAGTTATTCTTGTGCAATCTCAAATGATGAAACCCATAAAAAATAATATCTTAACTATTCATCAATATATCAATGTCTGGTCTCTAAAGAGTCATCGTACACAACATACTCGATAACCTCCACTAAAAATATCAAGATGGGGGGTTCTTGTCAACCTCATACTCAACTCCTAAAAATCATGTTGTCACCATTATATCCACATTAAATGATTATCATTCCATGATAATGTATTAAAAGGTTATGATATTCTAGATAAATCATTCATAAATCTCATGTAGTATCCTACTATCCTGAAGAAGCTTTGAACCTTTTTTCACACTCTTGGGTGGCTCCAAAGTTAACACTTCATAAAAAATTTTGGGCCCACTAATACACTATTATATGAGGTAAAATATCCTATAATGTGGAAATATTGAACCTATAATTGACAAATTGAGTGGTTAAAATAATGTCGAGGCTTTCAGAGTGTGTCTAGAACCTCTTCAAGTTTCTCACATGATCCTCTTTGGATGCTGATTACACTAGGATATGGTTGATAAAGACTACCTCAAAACATTCTAAAAAAGGATAAATGATTTAGTTCATGAGTCCAATGAACACTATTATGGAGTGTGTCATGCCCAAGGTAATCACTAGTTACTCATAGTGAAAAAGGAAGGATCTGAATGTCATCTTCGGTATATCCTCAACCTGTATTCATAGCTGGTGATATCATCACCTGAGGTCCATCTTTAAGAACAATCATACCCCTCCAAACTAATCAAATAGGTTATCAATTCTTGGTAGTTGATATATATTCTTTATATACACCTGGTTTGGACACTGCTAATCAACACATAACCTCAATCTCCCATATGGCTCCTTATATATCCACAATATGGATGCCTTTGGTGAAACACCAGGTCTCATGAGTCCCTTCCCTTGAAAACAATCATACTACATCCTTATCTCGCAAAGATCTATAGGAAACATATGATATGATAGGAAAAATATCAAAATTTTCCTTGGGTTTAAGTTAATTCAAATTTCCATATCACTTTAGGGAGGTGAGCCTAGGATATCCTCAAGAAATATTTCCTCACACTCATTCACCACAATAAGAAACTGATATCATAAATCATCCCATTATCCAAGAATCATTCTATCCAAATGGTGAGTAATCAGCTATTTCCTCCTACATATGAGTCCATCCTACTTTACCTGGGTCTCCTTCTCAATAATAAAAAAACCATATCCCATTAATGCAGAATCACCGCATCCTACACTTAAAATAGTCCATCTTTTCATGAATAGTGTATACCAAGTCCATGACTAAGATGAAATTGTAAATCCTCAAAACATCTATAAAGAGATCCCTTGAGAAAATCTCTCCTAAATATAATTAGACCAAAATTTTAGTAAAATTGTGTGATCATTGAGTCATATCTGGTCGTAGTCTCCAAGAATAATGGTCGAGCAACAGGCTCAATCAGAACCTCTAGGTCAAAAACTATAGATGTAGAAAGAAAATAGTGACTCACACATGTGTCTATCAAAAATTCATATAAGGTATAGCAGAAATATATCATACCTATAATCATCCCTATATCCTATATATCATAGGCCACTATGGCCTACAACTGTCCTCACCCCTATCAAATAACTCTTGGATTGTCAAAGGGACCACATGGGGGTTCCGGTGGAATCATGTCAAAATGTATGCCGCCTACCACTGAATTCCCTTCTTCTCTTCCACATCTATAATCTTATGGAACTTCTTTAACCTACCACTACCTATACCTAGGTCTTCCATCCACTATCTCTTTATGATTTTTATGGTGGTTCGAACAACCCCACATGAGATTCCCCCCTCAAAAGAGTAACATCATGTCTCCCTTGGATAACTAGAACAATCCTGAGAGCCATGAACCACATACACTTAATACTAATTTTTCATCCTAGAAGATATCACACATCTTAATCCATGTGTATTCCCCCATATACCTACAACTGAGGTCTCATCCCTTATGTTCCCAGTAATGTCACCCAATACTAGTTTCTACTCATTTAGGAAGCTCTTTATCACCAAGGCATACTACAACACTCTAGAATAAGTAAAATTCATAGAGCTATCACACTATCCTAAATGTTTCTATGTAGACCTTCCTCAAGGGTTTGTTCCCAAATTAATGGATCTCAAATCATATCCATGGAGTATAGTGAGAGGTTCGTAGACCTTGACAAATACTCAACCACAACCATGCCACCCTAATGTAGTTTTAAAATATCCAAAATTCATCCTTATTGCATCATAACTAGAGTGTAATCATCCCCAATGAGACACTCTAACTCAATCCATGAACGATTCATCTCATCATAAGACATAAAAACCAAGATTCACTAATATCTTGTTGATCCATGGAGAGGGATCTCCACGAGGACAACCATATAGTCTATAGGTGTCCAGGTAAGATGAAATACTCATGTAACAAACTCGATTCAACCCTAAGCTTCCTATGCGTCTATATCACCCATGAACCTAAGGTTCCACTGAAACTAAAACTCATGAAGCTTAATCTACCTATGCACATCATCCACTAGTACTCTAGGTACCATTTATGATTGATGAGCGGAGGTATGACTAGAAAATCACTCGGAGTAACAAACTCCTAATCAGGTCCCTATATCAAATCCTCTTAAATGAGGGTATCATCCTACTAATCTTGTTACTGAATACTAGCTAGAAATAATTTTTAGGTTTCCTAAAATAGAAAATATGTACCATAATTAATTAATATATCTGGGGATCTTTCTCAATAAAGACATGGAAACACAACCCATTCCAATATAATGCATGTACTAATTTTTTTCCTAAAACTAATGTCAACACGTACTAAATGGAAAGGTAGCTGATTAGAGTCATATTTCATGGATATTTCAAATCCCACATCAACAGTATATTCCATGTCATAAAAGCTGAACTCAAAACACAAAACACTATTTCTATATATCCTATGGAAATATGAAAACAAGACAAAACACTAAACACTAGTCCAAGGATACAATACTTTTATGATACAACTTTGTCACAACCTAAACCATTGAGGCCTTCGGATGGTTATATGTTGAGTGTGACCACCCAATCCCACCTCCAATTGGCTAGGGTCTAGAGAAAAGTGCTGAGTAAGGATAAAAATTACATGGCAGGCTATATCTTGAGGTCCCTATACACAAACACACATTTATAAGCCCATACAAATATGAAATGTAAAATATTATTGATATCAAATGCATGAACATATCTAAATCCCACAATCAGAGTACAAAAAAATACTAGGAAGAAAAATGGGCTAAATACATGCCCACCAAAAATTGTAAATAATTCCAACCTAAAAGAAAGAGGGTTCTACATCCAAATGTGACTCTTGGTATAAACCACATTCTTTATAGAGAAAATCTAAGCTCCATCTACTCTTGGTTCTGTGAGATCCCATTCAAATGTATTTTCATCTATATAAGATAATACAAGTGTGGGTTGATCCCTTGCATGGGTGAGTATAAAAATATCGAGTAAGAAACACCCAAATAATTAAGTATAGAGAATCAAGAGTATTTATCTCATCATAGCATATGTTAATCATAATGTGATGCATATAAAAAACATCCATATATACTGATAGTTCAAAATTAGTCTCAAGGTAAGTTCACAACTGCATTTCCAGCCTAAGATTCTACTCGAGGGTTTGTAACCACACTCACTTGTTAGAACTCACAACAATAGTTTGATAGTACTAATAACATCTATAATATATGTCATTATTGTTGGTTATATCTATATGGAAGTACATAATATAAGTGTAAAGATTTCTATTCATATATTTATATCAAACCAAGGTCCATGGGGTAATACGGACTAGACCAATCGGGATTAACCTGCTAATTTGGGGATCAATGCACATATATAGTTGGTCACACTAATTCTAATAACCCCTCCTAGGTAAAAATATTAGAGTGGATCTCATATTGGCCTATATGAAATATTCCTACAACTAAATTCAATACTAATCCCTTATAAGGGACCAAATTCCTTTGTTTACGATGTAATTCCACACTATACACTCACAGGGATAGATCAAGGGAACACAACCATAAGGAAACTACTCTAAAAAGATATGAACAAGGACACCATGTCATAATTGAAGAAGTGCATAGAATGTATTAGGAATACATAACATGTCCCTTTGGTATCATTTCTACCCAGGTTTCATGACCCATTCCTGTGTCCTTATCCATGTACATTTTTTGTGTCTATGTACCTTGTCGTGTTCTTATATCGGTCCATTTTTATGTACACAGCTCTACCTGTATACTTTTCCCATGTCATGTACCTTACTATGTCCAAGTCCATTTATTCTCTAAGATATATTATTATCCTTCAGGTATGTTCCATGAAGTTTAACATGTGTCACAGGGTGTGTGATATTTTTCTTCTCTTCAGAAACTCTAGCACCACATCCCCAGCCCCACAATGAATGATTTCTCATATTACATGCCTTATTATGCAGGATTTTCATAAATCATAGATATTATTCATGCATCACTTCCTACTACTCTGAACGATGATCCAGCCATTAATCAAACTGGTAAACATGGATCAAATCTTTCTAAACCTTTCCATAACCACTCATCAAAAACTAACCATCCTATTTGATTGGGAAACACTACCATTTCTCATGCCATCGTCGTCAACCAATATAGGGAATGTGGGACCCCTTATGTAGTCCCAATAATCATCACTTCCATTGCATCTCAATCCCATCCTTAATCTAAATCCATATCTATAATATCATACTATTTCACCATGAAATCAATGAATAACAATTTATTACTGGTTATATGTCAAGCTACCGTACAAAAAGAACACCAGCGATTAATAAATAAATAATTGGGGAATAAATGAACAAAATAAAAACATGATGAATATACCTTACCCAATAATCATGTAAATATTGATTCATTACTATTAAAATGATTATATAATAGTTTCAAATCAAATAACAAAATAAATCCCCAAATTCCTAGCATAATAATCCCAAACCCGCAATATGACGAATCCATGAAACAATTTTTTAGTTGAATGATTCATGTTAATATTAGGATAAATGAAATGGAGTTAAATCCACATAAAATAATTTCCTACCTTGATATGGATTTAGTTATAATAAATAACGAATATTTGTTTTTTTATTGGTATGATCCACAATTTACATTGGTGCACTGATCTCCAAATCTTGATTTATTGACGTCAATCTATGAATGCTCATCCACCAGGTCCTCCCCAAATTTTCAAGGATATGATTAAAAACATGAAATCTGGTTTTAATCATGATTATATATAAGTTTATACGGACAACACATCTTCAAAAATAAATTTTTTTTTATTTACGTTGGCAAAAAAATTTCACAAATACGAGAAACTAAATGAATTATGTCATACTTAGGGTAAACACCACATTATGAAATCAATAGTGGTCTTATAGTTATGATTCATGACCCCATTTATGAGTTGGTATAATTTTTTAGGAAAAATTGTGATTTGATATTTTAATATATTTAATATTTTACAAATACTTAATTAGAACAAATTGAGGCATTAAATATGTTATACCCTTATTAATTTTGTTAGATATAAAATAGTGTGTAAAATTATAATAAAAAACATTTTCAATCCCAGAGTGAGTGATAAGTGTACTTTTCACTTTTTCACTAGGAACTTAAACTTTGACTGAAGTAATAACATAATATTGGACTTATACCCTTTGAATTTTCTGTTATAAGTTTCCTTTATGTTTGGGGAAATTGTTAGTATAGTTCCCTATATCTTTATAGTGAAATCACTATACTTTTAAAACTTCTCACTTACCCTTGTATTCATGTATATGGGGGAGTTTTCTCCACACATGAAGAAAATTCTTTTTTCTTTTTAGTATGTACCATGGTGTTTCCTTCCAAAAGTATCAAATGTAGGAAAATATTACTTTATATTCTTCCCCTTATCCAATTTTTTCTCATTCAACCTCTTCTTATATTGGTTTCCTTTGAAGCCATAAGACTTGGATAATTATTTCTCTATATTGATAGAACACGATACTATATCCTCATTTGATACGATTTTTTGGGAGACCAATTCCCTACTAATGACTTGATTAATCCCATCAATGAAATTTTAAATATTACTCTTTGGATAAAAAACATAGTCTAACACATGCCTTGTGAACTTTATAAGGTCAGATTCATAATTATGAAATTTTTCCTCTTCCTTTTATCTTAAACTCAAAAATTGTATCTTCATATCTGCTCATTGTTCACAAGGAAAATATTTTCCCCAAAAAATGTACCTAAAAATCTATTGAATCCATTCACACTATTTCCTTATCATCCATTGTGTATTGACTCATTGACCACCATTTTTTCACGTCCCTCATGAGATGATAAACTTCCATGAAAACCTTCTTCTATTCAATACATCCTAATGTGAGAAATATATTCACTAAGTAACTTATTCATTTTAGAGATAAAAATGGATTCATGGTTCCATTGAATTATGAAGGTTATTTTCACATGAAATAATATAATATGTTTACACCAAGTAATGGATAGTAAAAAATTTCCATATGGGAAAAATTATTGGTCAAAAATTGTTTTATTTTCCTGATATAGTTTAAACATGGTCAATTCTCGCTCTATATACATCTCTAGCTTCATTATCTTTCCCATGAAGGAAATCTGTATATATATTACAATCATTAATATGTTTTTCATTCCTTACACTATGAAAATTTTCTAAACAATCAAATAAATTATGTTAGATCATAATATTTCGAGTCATAATGTATAATTTAGAAACTACTGACACTGTTAACATAAATTTAAAAATCTATGCTTGGCTAATCTCATAGTAATAGAACATTTTTCTTTGGGATTCTTAAAAAATTTGAAAGTAGTTTCAAAACATTCAGAATGTTTTATAAATAAAATATGAATTAACCTATGAATATCCTCCTAGAGTCGCAAACCAAGTGCATAGTTAGGTCACACTCACCATGCACCAAAATGATAGTTGAGATATACTCAACCAACCCTTTTCAGGGTTATTACCCCAGGATTCATCTATACCAAAACCCTGGCCACATATAAAATCCAGACAAGGATTTTTTTTTAAAATAAAAGATATCTTACTTATCAAAACTATAGAATGTTATATTATACTTAGACTTATCCTCAAATACATTTACTATATTATATTATATAATCTATGTATTCCTAATTTATTTCTCTTGGTTTCTACTAATATTCCACTAAAACCAACTATAAATACCTAGACCCTAGTATCCCAGATCAAATGGTTACATTATTACAGTTTTACCTGATACGAGTGATCATATACCAAATGAAGAAATAGTTTTTCAATCTTTGAAAACAATATATATATATGAATCTCACATTATATTTGAAAATGAAAAATAAAAAATATTATTTTCTTGGACCAAATAATTATACCCTATATAATATACATATATATCAATCATAATACATGTCCATCCATCATATGAATAGGAAACATAATAAAGGGGTGAGCTCATATGATTAGTAAAAGAAGCCAAATAATTGAAGCTATCATAGAATAAATAATGAATGAATAACCTGGAAAGAATAAATGATTATAAAATAATTCAATATAAATAACAAAATGATCTTGATGCATTTCCATGGATTTCATAAATATTCAAATAATCATATGGACATTAATAACTAATTTCATAAATATAGAATTCATAATGATACATATCTTAAACTTATGGTTAAGGTCTCATTCCAAGGAACCTAAGAAAATGTGTAAGCCCTTAGCCAATAAAATATTTGTCTCATAAGACCTAAAAATATTTCTAGGTGGAATATAATTATGGTCATCTTCCTTCACATAATATTTCAAATTAATTCATCATAATAATAAACAATACATCTTAATCAACATGCCATAATAATTAAGAACTATCTATATAGGAATACTTTGCATATGGAATATTAATACTTTCCCAATTGAAAATGACCATAAAACAACCAAAAATAATAATAAGGATTGTATCATTACAACATATACTTAGTGGTTCTTAAGTAAAATAAATTATTTTTGTCATTTATGAATAGAAATGTAATAAAAATATAATTAAAAATATTCTTGAGGAAAATAACATTTAACTTTGAATATTACTTTTATAAATGAAAAATTTATATAATGTTAGTGAAAATATATTCTATGAAAATAATCATTAAAACTGGTAAATAAATATTTAAATAATTGAGTGGTAATGACAGAGATAAATTATATTCATGTTGTGTACGTTAAAACAAATATTTTACTCACATTTTTTATAAAAATCCAAAAGCACCTCATTTAAAAAATGACAAGAAGTGTCCTTTAAAAAAATTATAAAAATAAAATCATGGCTAAAAATGAATTTCAAAAATAATAGTATAGTATTAAAAACACCATGGAAACAATTTTAGAAAACATGAATATGAAATAAAAATAATTTTTGACCAAAGAGAGAAATAATATCGGTTTTTCATGAAAATATATTTTTGAGCTTATGAGTACATAAAGAGAGGAAAATGAATGGAAAACCTGTAATTTATCAAAATAAAAATATGAGAATAAATTATATTTTTAATAGTCTAAAAATATCAAATAATTGTCCCAATGAAGTCATAAATATAAACCATAATGATGAGATTGGAAAATAAACCCTTAACTCAGGTCCAAATTCCTTCAAACGTGTTCTAACCTCGTATGTCATAAATATAGATTTATTAAAAATATTTTTCAAAAAATAATATTATATATAATTCTATATATTATTTACTTATAACATATTATCACCCATTTATTAACAATTGTTTATTAAATCACTCTTCCAGGTAAAAACTTCTTCGCTTTTCATGTATATTTTTGTTTGATAGTTTCGATCCTTGTAATTTGATCATGGTTACATAATATAAAGAATATTAATCATGATATAAATATCATATATATTAATTATCTTTATATATATTTAACCATCCATTAAAGGTATTAATATAAAAATGAATTACACCATTCATGGCATCGGTAGGTTGTACATAAATATAAATGTTGATTTCAATTTTTGCCGGATGGAATGAAAGAAAGAGAAATAATATTTCCAATTTCTAGAATACTTATTATATATATATATATAATATTTATTAAATATATATTTATTATTATCCATTTAATGAGGAAATTAAAAATGATCATATCTCTTCGTGGAGGGTGTAGTCCAGAAATACACATGAGCGATATTATCATTTTTCAAACGGATTGAAAGGTAATAAGTTGGATATGATATTATAATTAAAGAAGTATAATTATGTTATAAATATAATATTTATTCATTATATACATTTTTATAATCATTCATGAAATGTGGATATTGAAAATGGATATTATCGCTTCATAAAGAGAGTATGTCATACGTATGCATGAGTGATACTTTCACTTCCAATTTGTTGGGAAACAGTGATAATATGGTGGCTTCATAGTGATAATAAAATTTATGTTTATTTCTTATAATAAAGTTATTATTTTATGATTAATATCACAAAGACAGTGAATTTAAAATAATAACTAAAAATAAAGTGATCGGTTAAGGTGATTACCTCTTCTTTCAATGAACCCCTTTATATCTCCTCTTACGGACACTAGGGTTAGTCTTTTGGAATGAAAAGTTACTATAGGACCTACATAAATATTTTTATAATAGGTATAGGTAGGATTTATTTTGAGATATATGGATCAGTGTGGTGTAAAGAAGAGAAAGGAGGAGTGTCATTTTATAAGGTAGGGGAGCGGAACTTATAGAAATTCAAGAAATATCATAATATAATATGAGTATAACTGATGTAAAATGGTTAAAAAATAATATATAATAAAATATAATGATTTTATGGTCCTATTATAATCATCCAACCAAATTAATAGTGGTATAGATAACATTTTAAACCTTATCATTTTGATTAACTATTTCATTAACCATTTTTAACCTTAAACACGATGATAAATATTTATAGTGTTTACTATTCATTATGGAAAAAATAAATCTTTACCTAATAAAAAAATTAAATAATATTTAAAAATATATAACACATTTTTTAAATTTAATTAATATAACTAGAATAATTTAATTTAAAATTAAACTCATAAAACTCATCAAATAACAGTTTTCTATAAAAAATGTTTTCTCAAAAAATAAACGTTTTTTAACAAAATAAAACATTAAATTAATTATAATTACACTTATTGGATTTAAAATAATATTAATAAGATAATTTTAATTTTAAAAAAAAATTAAAATAAAATATCACTTTTAAAATTATTTAAATGAAATATACATTTCAGTAAAAACTGTATTTTTCACTTCTCATCAAAAAATTGATGTTTTTCATAAAATTCAAAAAAATTAACTCTAAGATAATTTTTTATGAATATTTATTAAATTAAGAATATATTTCAAAATAAATTTCTAAAAATGGTAAAAATTAATTATAATTCCTATTCACAAAAATGCCATAAAAATTATTTTTGAAGAAAACATATTTTGGATACCAAAAGTATCTTTACTAAATATTAGGTACATATTTATAAATATATGTAAATAATATGATACCATAATAAATTTTTAAAAAATTTGGTAATTCCAATTATAACAAAAAAATTTACAGCTAAGATATAATGGTATACTATATTAAAATTTATTTGTACTAGGGGTTGCATTTATTGCAAACTATTAAAGAAATTATATTTATTTGAAGTGAAATATTTCATAAAATCTTAGGGTGTTATAAAAATAAAACAAAAAAATTTCATAAATAATAAATCATCATAAAAATGAACAATTACTTATTGTGATCTCAATGTGATCATCATCTAAACACAATATTACCAGATATATTAATTTTATTAAGATTACCCCATTTGTTGATGTAAATAACAACACTACTATAAAAATGTCACATTACATGACCAATATTCCCATATAGGAAACATCAATATCATCCTATATCCCCATTTTTATTTATTTATTTTATTATCCTATGTAAATTAAATACGAAAACAACTGTGAAACATTAAAAAATGAATTCCCCAAACTAAAATAAAATTCTAGAATACCTTCTCAACTCATGTCTTCAAAATATTATCTCTCTAAATTTCACAATTCATGTCTCTATATATAGGGAAATACATATATTATGAATAATTTATTTAATATCTTCACCCCTTGAATGTCAAAACTCATGTCTCCCTCTTCAAGGTGAGACTTAGATTCCACCACCATTTTCACTTAGAGAGTTAGAACTTCTTTCCCTTTATCATCTTGGGATTCTCTATTTTTTTCTATGGAAAGAACCATAAATTCTATATATTTTTTAACTAATAAAAAATAATATTAGAGATAAAATTTAAATAATATACTATGTAGTAATTTGGGATAGAATTCAATCCAAATAACCATCACAAGTACTAGAATTCTTTCTTTGTTAGAGGATTTCTCAAGACATTCATAACTTTTTATTTTAAAGAAACGTACTCAAAATTGATTTTAGATCATTCAAAATTTCCCTAGAGTAAAAAATATTTCATATTTATATTTTATAATATTTAATTTTAAAATATATACACTAATAAATTTATCACACTTTAGTTGTTTTTACAATTAATTGATCCATATATAACTTTCAGACACATTTTCACAAGTGGATATTTTTTTAAAATAAATTTACATGTAGCTTTTAATTAAATAACATACTTAATTTACATAGTTATGAATGAGTCTTAATTTATTTAATTAGATTTAGGAGAAACAAAACTTCCATTATTAGATAAATAACCTTTTCAAGTTTACTTTTTATCTCAAATGACACTTACCCAACCTATTATACTAAAACCATTAATTTGAATATATGTTTCATTGTTATACCTAAAACCATGAACACAATATTCTAGAATTTATTGAATGTTATGATTTAATGTAATAAAATTGACTCATTACGGTTACTTTTGAATAATTTTAACAATATAATAGCTTAAAAATGTGATCTCAAAACCTTGTCATGTATAAAAGACTATTAATCAATCTTTCAAACACTTTTTGATACACAACCTTTCCAAAATCATTGTTTTAAAATTATAACCCATTTAAAATGATTATATATGTCCTCATTGATTATTATACTTTTAACCACTTCAATAATTGAATAGAACAATAATATTTTTTATGGAAATTTTACTTATTTTTTCCAACATACAGACTGAAGAAAAATGAAGTTGATTTGATCATAAAATTATCAAAATATTTATTTTATTAGAAAAAATTATTTATAATATTTTTTTCATTTATAGATAAATAAATTTTTTAATACAAACTATAATAATCAGTGATTTTTTGATTTTTATTTCATTTAATATTTATTATCCATATTTGATGGCATAAAACCTATAATCTTCAAATATTTTCACCGAACCAATTTCTAATTTCATGGGTTTTATACCTTGTAAACTTATTTTTTGAACTTTAACACACATCTATTGTCACCATAAAGAATAAATATATCTAAATTTTCAATAGATTCCTCTCCATTAATATCTTTATTGAAAATGAAGACTTTATTTCTGTTTAAAAATTTCTTATTTTCAATGAAAATATGTCATATAAGAGATTAAATTGGTTCAATTATTGAAACTAGAGAAAATTTTATGATGAAATTAATAATATTAATTTGAGAATAACATTTTCAAACTAAAAAAACATTATTCAATGATATTTAAGCTTTATCTTTGAGTTTATTTCTCAAATACCACATCTTCCCTATCATGTTTTTATTTTAAATAATTAAAAATAACTCTCAAGTGGAATTAATATTTATTTTATTCAATTATTTATCCCCATATTATGTTTAATCCAGATATTAAAATTGTTGAACATGTTTTAATTAATATCATAATGTTATCTCGGGTGATTGAAATTTCTCGAAGTAATTCATGTCTTGACTCCATCACTATTGTTATAAAAGGTTTTTAAGGTTATCAGTACTTTAAAATAACTATTTACATCAAAATAAATTTATTTATGCCTTACTTATATGTAGAAATTTCAAAACATTAATAATTTTTCAGTTAAATACATTCATCTAAATTGAATTAGGCCCTGCTGATTTATGTTTTCACTATGTGCCTCTCAAATATTATCTATAAATAAAAATTATTTCGTTTTCATACAATGTTAAAATAATAATATAACATCATAATTGTAAATATTGGTATTAATATTCTTTTTATAACCCTCATTACTCCTTAGACTTGGTACATGACCAAGAAAGATCCCCCTATTGGATCTTTTATCAAATAATACCAAATACATTCCTTTATCTTTTCTCAAGAACCACCTTCCATGAAATGTTTTGGTTTTAAAAGTTCCTATAATTTTCAAATAATAATTCATATGTTTTATTGACTAAATTATATCAAAGTAATGGTTTTAATATCGATGGTTATTGTTTTATCTTGTATCTAAGGATACATTGAAGTTAAATGTTTTGATAAAATAATAAAACCCATATTATCCCAATCCTTATTTTTTTTATCCCAATACTCAATTTTTTCAAGAGTGTATGAAGAGATATATTAACAGCATATCTTATAATTCTTAAAATCTATCTCGAACTCTAAATTTGTTAAATAAAATTCATTTTCATAAAAAAATCTTTATAGTGTATCTATTTTTATTATCAATATCTCTTTAATAGATATTAAAAAAATATAAAACTTTATATTTACTCAATAAATATGAAATATAATTCATACTTGTAAAATTGTAAATAATGGTTATGAAATACTTATCTTTGTTGATTTATTTTATACTCATAGGCCCACACTCATATGAGTATATTAGTTCTAAGGGCCTTTATATATTGATCTCTAGTATTTTTTATTTTTTATTCACAATCATACCTTCGTGACATAATTCACTATAATTTGATCCTTATTTGATTATTTTTGGAATATATCTCATATTATACTAATCAATATGCCTTATCATAATTTTTTCTTGAGTAAAAAATTATTCAATTACATTTTTAATTATTTCCTTTCATACTCAATAAATAAGATTTATCTTCCACTTTCAATTTTGAAAATATTACTTCTACTATGTTTTCATATCATGATGATAATGATATAATTAAATCAACTAGTTAGTAATCCTTTTTTATAAAATATCAACTAATTTATATTACCATAAAATATAAAATATCAACCCATTTCCATAATATAAACTTTTTTCCACTCTCAACTCATTAGAAAATATAATATCATTAATAATTATTTTCTTGTAAGCAATGTTAGAGTCTCTAATTCCTTTTATGTTTCACAAGATATATTTCCCAAAATTTATAGCTCTTATATCTTATTTCTCAATTGCTTAAAAAATATATTTATATTTAATCATTTATTATGATAAACCCCCTTCTAAAATTATTTATAGTCAACTCAAATCATCCTTGATTTTTTATTATCAATCCAATTATTGTGTGATTTTAAAATATTTTAGTATGTTAAATTTAAATTAAATATAATATTTTGAATGAAAAAGTGTTTTTCTAACAGTTAAGGGTTGGTATATGTTCAGTTTAAAGGGTTTTATAGTATATAAATGGATTAAATAATTCTAATGGTGAATATTTTGGAATTGGGGTGGTATATATTGGTGTTATGGAAGATAAAAGTAATAATAAGGTTTTTGGTCAATAAAAAGTCTATGGAATGGTTTTTAAACCATGTAGGTGTGTCAATAAACTATTTCAGTTCCCAAAAAATATGTAGTTACTGAAAATTCATTACAAATAATTGATAATGTATTCTATAAACCATTTTAGACATTAAGTACATTTATTTGTAACATTAAACATTCTCTTTCCATCTCACTTATTCTCCATTTTATCTTGAAAAAGACACAACACCCACCAATTTATTCTAATTTAATAATAATTCTATTAAAATTCATTTTCTCACTATAAATAGAATAATTTAATATAACTCTTGAATCAAATTTTTATTTTTTCTCACAATTACACATTCTTGTTTTTTCTTGGGGAATTAAAGGCATTTATGATATTGTATTCACTAGATATCTGATAAACCCAGTGAAATGATATAGCTTTTTCTTAGGATAGATAAAGAGGGATTTTATGAGGATATTGAACACAGTTGATAGTTTTATGAGGTTTTTTACTCTACTTGAGAAGTGTTTCATTATTTTAAAATATTGTATGGGTTAAATTATATATATTAAGATTACATTATTTAGGTTTTTTATAGGTGATAGTGTATGAATATTTTGAGAATCAAGGTACATTATAGTGGAATTATAAATTTTTTTATATGGAAACTAGAACCCTAAAAAATATTTCTTTTATTGAACCTTTCTTGGAATTACTATAATTTATACTAAATGTATCCAATCACTACTGAAAATATGGTCATTAAAAGCACTAGAAAAGACCATTTACAGTACTAAAATAGTGATATTAATCTTAGGGAAGATAGAGGGGTCCCATTTATTATCGATTTTTTAAGAACTGATAAAAGGGGTATTTTATCAGCACTAAAAAAGGGTTGATAAATAAGTCATTTATCATTTATTTTTTAATGCTGATAAAAGAAACCATTTATCATATCTTTTTTAAAAGTGCTGATAATAGTTAAAAAAACATTAAAATAAATAAATAAATATTTCAGCAATTCGGGAGGGGCTAAAACAGCGCATGAATCCCCCTTCAAAAGATCATTTTTGAATGCATTTAAAAAATATTCTTTTTTATGTGTGTTTATAAATAAATAAATACATATATACATCATACATTCTCACATATACATATATATTATATGTGTATCTATAAGTATAATTATACTTATTTATATATATTTAAAAATATTATATATTAATATATATATACATATGTTTAAAATATATAGATAACATATATCATTCTTTCAACATAGACGCACACACACATATATATATACGTAAACATTATATAGGTATATAAATATTCATATATTTGTATTTCAAATAAAATGGATATTAATTTCTTATTTAGATGAGGATTCACTACCACAAAACTGGGATTCTGTAGCGCCACCCTTTAAGAGTGCAAAAAATACACTGTTAAAATTTCACCTTTGTCAGCGCTTTTTTTAGCGCTCATAAAGGCACCCCCTCTATCATCCCTTTTTTTATTGGCATTGTTAAAGGGGGGTTTTATCAGAATTGTTTCCCTAGCACATATAAAGAGTATATTTCAAAAAAATATTTCATAAAAAATTATATATTGATATATAAATATATAAGCATATTTATATTGATATAAATATAATATATATTTTTTAAATATGTTTTACATAAGTATAAATAAACATTTTCACTTAATATATAATATATAGTGAAAATTACTTAAAAAATATCTTAAACAATTATTAATTAATAATTTTTATTTATCATTGACTAAAAATCATTTAATAACAATTTGAATACATAAAAATCAAACAAATTAATAAAATATCTAAAATATGTTGAGAAAGAAATTCAAACTTCAAAATACCATAACTTTTGATATAGGTATCCGTTTCAGCTCTACTGCATATCAAATTGAAGCCTGGAATGAGCAATACATGCTTGTGATCAAAGGTAACCTTCTGTTTCGTTTTCCGATGCCAAAATAGGTTCAGAAGGCCTTAAAAACTATGTATTTAGTCTAGATACCCAAATGTTTTAACATTTGATGGAATTTCAGCCTCGTTTAAGGAGGTATTTTGGCCATTTTTCATTAAGGAATGAATTTATTTCAAAGGATTACATTCATATTCATATTATGGATTTGAAATTTTAACATTTTCATCATGTACTGTTATTTATAATCAAATATATAACAATATATACATATTTTTTATATATTATCACATAAACATTTTATTTTATAAATAAATAATTAAACACATTTACATTTAAAATATATTTTACGATATATAATCCTTATCTAAATAAAAAACTAATATCCATTTTATTTAAAAAACAAATATATGAATATTTATAAACCTATATAATGTGTACGTATATATATATATATATATATATATATATATTTGTGTTTCTGTATTGACAAACTGATATATATTATCTATATATTTTAAACATATATATATACATATTAATATATAATATTTGAAAATATATATAAATATGTATATTTATACATACAGATAAACATATAATATATATGTGTGTGTGTGCGCGCGTTGTAGATATATATTTATTTATTTATAAACACACATAAAAATCATATTTTATAAATGCATTCAAAACTGGTCTTTGGAATATTTATTAATTTATGAATAAATATACAGATAAAAAATATAAATCTATATAAATAAATAGATATAAATATAAATTAATATACGAATAAATATATAAATAAAACTATATATGTGTGTATATATATATATTAATATATAGATATATATATATAACTAAATATATATATTAATTTAACTATATATAAGTTAATATAAATATATATTAATCTTTGAGTAAATATTACTAAATATATATATATATATTGTTAAATGGATAGAAAAGAAATATGGTGGAGTGTTAAAGGTTTATATGCGTAGGAAAGAGGTTCCAGGATCAAATCTAGGGGAGGCAGGGCACGCACATGGGTGGAAATGGGGCTAAGCGCTGTTAAATGATGGGGGTGGCTTGGGCGTGCGGAATGGGGTGGGGGCTGTTGAAGGGGGATTCAAGCACTATTTATGATCCTATCTGAATTGAATAAATCTTTATTTATTTTAATGTTTTTAACATTTATTAGTGCTTTTTAAAACCTTTAAAAACATTGATAAATGGGACCCCCCTTTATCTTTGCTAAGATTAACCACGCATTTTTAGCACTGTAAATGGACTTTTCAAGCACTTTTAAAGGCCCTATTAATAGTGGTTATGATATATTGTGAAATATATTTTATATGTAAATATGTTTGACAATTTATTTGGAAAATAAAATTTTAATGTGAAAATATATAAAAAATACATATATAATTTTATATATTTGATTGTAAATAACAGTATATTATGAAAAATCATAAAATTGAAAATCCATAATATTAATATAAATGTAATCCATTGAAATAATTTTATTCCCAACTGAAAAAGTGCAAAATTAATCCCTTAAACGAGCCAGAAATTCCATCAAATGTTAAAACATTTAGGTATCTGGACTAAAGAATCAGTTTTAGAGAACTTCTGGGAATTTTTTGCCTCAAAAAATATGACAGAAGGTTTCCTTTAGTGTATACCACGTATATATCGTCGTAGGATTTAATTTGATATGTAATAGAGCTCAAAAGAACACTCGTAACAAAAGTTATGGTCTTTTGAAGATTGAGTTACGTTTTCAACTTATTTTACATCATTTATTATTTTTTGATTTTTTGTGTCTTAAAATTTTTATTAAAAGATTATTAGTTGGTGATAATTATAAAATTATCCATTTATAATATTTTAATATATTTTATAATTCATTTTCACTATATATATTATATATTAAGTACAAATGTTTATTTATACTTATCTAAACATATTTAAAATATATATATTATATTTATATCAGTGTAAATATACTTATATATATTTAAATATCAATATATTATTTTTTATTAAAAATAAAAAAATTTGAAATATACACCTTATTAGTGTTAGGAAAAAATGATGATAAAACCCCTCCTTTATCAATATTATTAAAAAACGCTGATAATAGTGGGGGCTTTAACAACTCTTTTTTCCCTGTTAATGGGTGGTGCTGTGGAAACTTGGTTTTGTGGTAGTGAATGAACTCATTGATCATTAATGGAATGTATATATTTTTAAATTCATTTTTTAATGTGTTTTTGACATTATTCTATATAATGTCTAATGAACTCATTCACATCTTATTTGTAAGGACCCTAACCCTTGTATCATGGAGTCGGTGCCTTACTTTATTACATTGGCATTCATATAGGACTCACATCCTAAAGGACCAATCAATTTAGCAGTTTTGGAAACCATATAACATACATGAATCTTAAATTATAATTTAAAATATAACATATAACATATGGAATCCTTTGAGAACACAATTATTTTACTAGCTTAACAGTGCATATCAATTATAAAAAACATCTTGGAATCAAGGGAGATAATAAAACATAACAAAGGGGTGATATCATATGCTTATTAATGTAATACATACAACATAAGCTATCATAAATAAGCACAAACTATAATGGAATGGTAAATTACTGAATCACATTCCATTAAATCGAAAACTTGATCATTATATTGAAGAATAACAGTTGAGAAAATAATACCATATAAATAATTTACATGATCTCTAAAAAATAATCATGGATATTATACTAGTAGAATAATCATATGGAAATCAATGAATAATCTCGTAATGAAGGGTTTGTTGGTCCCTCCCCCATGGGAGTGGTAGGGACCTCTGTCATCCTATATGGAGGTCTGACCTTACTCTTTATCACCATTTTCAAAATGTAATTTTCATTTACCCTTCCCCCAAATTTTTATTTTCCCTAAAGTTTCCAATCAATTTAATGGTTTCTCCAAGCTTTAACTCTTAGCATCGAAGTTCCTTGGTGCCTCTTCTTTTCTATTTCTGACACAAATTACTCATTTTATGTAATTTTATCCATCGGTTGACCAATTTTACATATTCATCTTCGATTATTAGAGTATTCAAGATCGAGAAATAGTTGGTCTTCTTGATAATAGGCATATGAAAATTCAATTCTATTTGGATGTGGATCTAATTTTTTCTTAGTCTAGTGGACCCTAAAACTGCAATAGATTCCCATTATTTTTTTCATATTGTCCAATGATTTTCATATGAACCTAGATTCCTCCATGACGTTGATTTGGGTAAATTTTCCTTAACATCATCCTCCATTTCATAATCCAACTATCATTAAAATTCATGGGAATATAGAAGGTAGATATTTATATACTTATTGTAGTACTTTTGCGGTCTATCTCCCAATTTATCCATGATCATGTGTAGAAGTTTATGTTTAACATTTTCCAATTGAGTGTGCAAGGATATCATTTGGAGATGAATTTTCATACGAGAAACATGTCTATTTTTGATATTTGGGTTGATTATTAATCTTCTTGAAAGATTCTTGGTTATATACTAGCAGTGTGTATGTGCAAGACCATACACTGTGATTAGTCAAAGATCTAGGAGAGGTCAGGTTTGTATGTTGGGTTCTATTAGAAGCAACAACCTTCCCCCTCTATGGAGGAATTCGGCCAGTGAGGAGTGGGTGAAGTAGTGAATGTGATTCCTTCCCCAAAGGAGGTTCTCCCAAGTGTGATTGATGTAAAATTTTTAGATGTATTTTAAAGTTTGAAACTCGATCTAGATAGTTCAAGAATGTAGAATATGCATTTTCAATGGGGTTAGAGGGTTTGTATGCCTCTGGTATTCCTACCTTGGACAAGGAATACTTATATGTTTAGGGCATGGGAGATAGTAGTGAAACCTAGCACAAGGAGGGACTACAAGGGACAAGGACAGTGTGTCTCATCTCAAACTATATTCAGGATATGGTTATCTAGTTATAAATTTCAAATCTCACAAAGGATTACCTGATTATGGGTATACAGGTCATGGGGGTGCTGAGATTGTTGAAAATGTCAAGTCCAAGGAAGATCAGGCCATCTATTCAGTTAGGAAACTGTTTTGAAGGATTAGTTATTTAAGGGTTGTATTCAGATCAACAAACCCCAATATTAAATGAGGGTTCTAATGAAGTTCAATGCATCATCACGATTAACACAAGTGATGAGAACTCTAGAGGATTCTCATATGACAGTGTGGAGGGTCACCATGGAACAGTGATTAAAACTCCAAGGAGGAAGAAGGGGAGGAATGAAAAAAAAAATATCTAGGGAACTACATTCTTTTTTAAAAAAATAAACCTAAATGACACAATGACTATTCATACCTTCCTAAACTGGTGGTGACACATTATGCTATGAAATTTAGGCTGAAGGACATAGACTTCAAACATCATGATAAGTAGAAGGATCATAAGGTGAATGTGATGGATCTGTGTGGAACCAAATTGACCAAAAATATTTTAAAACAGGTTGGAGGTGTGATGGGAGAACCAAGTACAATTCAATAGTCCCTAATGTTGGTGGATAATAACACAATAGACCATGTTGATCTCATCAATTATGCACCTAATAACCAGCATTGGGGGGCATGCAAGGTAGTTAAAAATATTTTCAAACATTTGAATCATATTTTCAACTCTAAGGAAGAAATAACAGAGTAATTACTTTTAATTAATTCTCTATGGGAGGAAGCATATAAGAAGATTGAGAAACATCTACTTATGGAAACTAATAAGGAGAAGATGGAGTGGATCTATAAGAAAGACCTTATTTTGGTAAGATTTTTCAATGTAGGGAATTTAAAAATGGAGGATTATATTAAAATATGAGAAATGATGGTATATTGGTTGGAAGAAATTATCAAGGATGACCCAACTAGTGAGTTAAACAATCTGCACTGGAATCTTTTTAATTATATTGTGTCTAATAGGCTGAAATAAGATTTTAATAGATCATCCATATCATATGGTTTTTCCTTTTTCTTACATGGGTTCACACTTTTACTTGAAAAGTGATTTTATAATAAAATGTTAATTTTTAAGTCATGAGGTAATTCATAATGTAGGACATATAAGAGATATCGTCAAGGCCTGATCTAAGAAGTTTATATAAATGGGTAAGGCCTCATCCAAAACTTGGTTTAGTTTGTCTCATTAGACCTACAGATACATTGAGGGGTTATAACCAACCCCACCCATCACTTACTAAGTAAAATTCATTCCTAATGTGAATGTTGTGAAACATAATCAACATATTCATTCATATTGAAACTATAATATTAAAAGTTAATAATGTTCCCTATACAATAATCATAATCCTAAACCATTCTTTTCAATATGATGAATGTTATCAAATTAGAACATCCATAGTGAAAATAATCATTAAAATCAGTTAAATATGGTAGATAGTTTTACAAGAGATCGACCTCAATTACAAAAAAGATCCAACAAAAAGTGTTCACAGTGATCAAAATACTCCAATAAAATCATTGAAATTTTTTTGAGAGAATTAACACTTTTACTTTGATATAATTTACTTAAAAAGATGTGCAATTATAAAAGAAACAATTTTATTTGAAAATGAAATTGTAAACTTCTTAATGATTCCTCAAGGAATTATGGAATCATTAGCATTAGAAAATCCACAAATTTATATAAGTTTAAAACAAATTTCTTTTAATCATTGAAAAAATTAACATTTAAAATAGTATTTTTATAAGAAATTCTGAGCGTTAACCAAATGAATATATTATGTTTATTAGCTGTAAATCCCAATAAAATAAGTGGAAAAACATCATAAGAATATAAAAGGTAATTTCACACATAATCATATCATGGCATAATCATTGGAGTTTAATTTTAACTAAAAGAATGTAAATTGAGATAATAATTACCTTACCAATTTATAATCAGTCAGACCGTATACACTCATAAAAGTAATAATTATCAAATGAAAAATTTGATACAATTAATATAATGGGATTTAGTATATGATATATCAAATGGAATTATACATACACCACACACAAGGAATAAGTGATGTATAAAGAATATCTCATATAAATATAAGTGCGATTATAAAACCCTTACCTTATATCCAAAAGCATTCTAGACTTATACTTAATGTCATGGAATATAAAATTAGATTAATTTATTAACTAATTAATAACTTCTTATAAATATATTTGATTTATTTTAATTTTATACTTTTCATTTATGGAAATTTTTATGAGTCATGTTGATTAATTTCATTGTTTTTAGGATCATTTTTTCATGGTTTTACAGTTGGTTCACTTGAGTATAAATATGGGAGTTCTTATCAAATGGAAATAACATCTCAATAAGTGAAATTATTTAGAATTTATGAACTTAAATAAGTTTAAATTGTAAAGACCTGGAATTTCCATGTAATTTTTTTTAAAATAAATGGAAATTTTAAGAGACAGCGAAATTTGACGGCAAATGATTCCGAGGCCCGGAGTGCTCAAAATGAATTTCTGAAATTTTTGTTTGGGTATGTTTAGTAAAAATGGGAGTGGGTATTTCTAACTTTTGAACCAGTGCTTGGAATTGAAATTTGAGGGCACCGTTGAACTTGCAGTGCCGATATTCACTTAAGAAGACTTTCACTTCGACAGTAGATGGTCGAGACTAAAAGTTAGTTTTTGACTTTTTCATGTGATAATAAAATAAAAATAAAATTGTGACACATTTTTATTTTGATTTGAAGCACCCATGTGGGTGTTGGGAGGTGGGGTCCACCATAACTAAACCTCCTTGTAAAAGTTGGTGGTGGGGACCACCAGACCTTTACCTCCCATGAAAGGTTAAGGTAGTGGGGAACACTCGGGTTTAAACCCCCTTGAAACTCCCCTTTAAATTGGGAGAAACCCTCAACTCTCTAATAAATGTGGGGGAGCCTCTTCAACACCACCACAATTTTAATTGTGCCAATGCACCATATTAATTGTTACAACTCCCCCTTAATCAATTAAACCATTTTGAATATTATTCCAATGAATTAATAGATATTATTATCTATTATCTTGGGATGCCTTTTCATTTTGGGTGTAATTGGGGAGAGGAGGAACTTGGGTGAAAATATCCCAATGAAGAATTCTCCACCGATGAAGAATGCTCCACTGACGAAGAAAACTGATGAGGAATGACTTTGACTATGAAGAATGACCTCAAATTTCACCTTCTTCCTCGGAACTTCCTTCAACGTAGGTTATGCTCGTCTACAACAAATCGAAGTCTGTCGTCTCGCGCCAACGTCAACCAACAACATACAAGGTAGGGTTTAATGATATTTTTTTATCACTTCACACGTACACCCCATCTCTTCTTTTGTAGGAAAGAAAGAATCTTTGTGGGGTGTTTTTATGTGCTTTGTTCTTGTAAAACTCTTGTTACCGCTCTAAGGTGGAGAGTGCGGGCCAAACTAAGATGGCCTGCCCTCTCCGTAACCCTTGTGTTGATTTACGGTGTTCTTTGAAACGGAGCAAGGCGACGAAGGAAATTAAGGAAATGATACCACCACCCATAGCCTCCATGACCTGCGCCGCCCCCAAAATTCCCTAGCCTCACGTCTGAACCGACCTCACACTCGTCGCTGGCCGAACTAGCCCCGAGCCGTGCCGCACCCCGGCTAACCCAACCTCTCGATCGAGCAGCCCTGGCCACACCATTCACCGAATGAGCTACCCTAGCCTCTCCTATCTCCCAACTGAACCATCCCTGGTCATGCCACCCGCTGGCCGAACCAGCCCCGATCGTGCCACCTCGGCCCCTAAGTTGAGACGCACCAAGTCGCGCCCCCACAGCCCTCCGAGCTGAATCGGCCCCGCGCCCCGGGCTGAGCCACACTCACAGCGCCCTCCGAGCCGAGCCGCTATCGCGGCGCCATCTAGGAGGAGCTGCCAATGTGGAGCCTTCTGAGCCGAACTTCCCTCGTGCTGACCTGGGGCCAGTCCACACCCTCGCGGCTAGTCCGCGCCCTCACGACTCTTTGCGGCTCCTCGCGGCTTACTGGGCTGGGCCCAGTGGGACGGGACGAACCCAACGGGCCGGCCTGCCCAATGGGACGATCCTGACCCAACAGCTCAGGCCGGGTCGACCTGAACTTGGTCGGCCAAGATAGGGTCGGGCCGGGTCGATCAGACCAGACTGGGGCCCACTACGATCCACTTACGCTCCTTCAGTCATTTCTTTGGCACCAGACATCTATTTGATGAACCTTCAGTGGCGCTGCATTTCTTGGAATGAGACGGTCATTTTGAGTATACCCTACTAGATTTTTGGGTATAGTTGAGGTACGTTCAGGTTGGATCGATCATGAATCAATCTGAGCCCCCCGAGACTAAAAAACTAATAACTCACAAACCGAGCATTTTTTTCAACGCATCATCTGTTGAGTTGAGAGACATATAATATGGTATACATTTGAGATAATTCTTCAAGAGAATTCATGACATTTGAAGTATCAACCAGTAGCTTGTGGAGCGGATCCTCACAGAGACGAGCGAGCCTACTGCGGAGACCTAGTAGTAGGCTGAGACCTGATGACTGCTGACTGTTTGGACTCGAAGTGACTCTACTAGCGCGGTGGGGAGCGCCTTGGTGTCGCGGCAGACCAATAGTGGGGAGAGACTCTATGTGACATGGTAGACCCACGGTACTCAACAAAAGGAGTACCTCAGCAGTCTACGAGAGGGAGCGCGCTTTGTGACATGGCAGACCCACGGTGGGGAGCGCGCTTGGTGATGTGGTAGATCCATGGTACTCGACAAGAGGAGTACCTCAGCTATCCACGGTTAGTGGGAAGCACGCTTGGTGTTGTAGCAGACCCATTGTACTCGACAGAGGAGGAGTTCTCTAGTAGTCGAGGTTTCGACAAAGTTACTGTGGATGTTACTTGATACTACCCCTAGAATAAAATCATGGTTGAGCTGATTCAGTTTTTCTGTGTTTTCCTCAGGATTGAGATGGATCACTTGATAACTTAGGTATATGTATGAGCATATAACTAAGTAGAGTTATCTATTTATTTATTTCATTGAAGTTTATCCTTGGTGGATTTTGTGAAACCTTGAGGGTCTTGGGGTCCCTACTGAGTATCTTTATACTCACCCCGGCACAGGTTATGCCCGCACCATGTTGTGTTGGATGTAAACAATGGACAGCACTGACTGAGGTCGAGAGTATTAGGACTAGATGGTACCTAGAGGTGGACATTATGACAAGTCGGTACACAGAGGGGACGGATGAACAAGGAGTGATGAAGAGAAGATCTGTACCTACCCTTTATGTAGGAACCTTGGAGGACGACCCATCAGCTGTTTTCCTTTTCCTTCAGTTGTACTTGTACTTTCTAGTTGGGGTTGTATTCTTGCCCCTTTTAAATTCAACACTCTTTTTTATAAAGTTTTCTTGCTGTTACGTCCAGCTGTGTGTTTTCTTGTGTGTGTGTTTATAGGTTATAAAGGCAATGCCTTCCCAGTTTTATAGAATTACGCCTTTGGTGCTAGTCCCTAGCCCCTAGCCTATGGAAGGCAGGTTTGGGGTTAGTCATGACAAGGGCCCCGGGGGATGGGTCATGAAAAATTGGTATCATAGGATTCGGTTCTACCACAAAACTAGGACTCTAATCTTTTCTGTGAAGCAATAGTGTTAAGTGTAGTGAGTGAGGTTTTCAGTTCAGAGAGTCCAGTGTTGGTGCGGTGGCTGACGTATCTATACACCAGGACCCTAACTTCTGATTTCTGACTCAGTGCAGGAAAACACTGATTTCATGTGTGTTTTCAAAAGTTTTCTTTAAGTTAGCTCACTAGGTCATCTCACTAGGTATAACCTTTTAACTGTGGCACGCCTTTTTCTTTTCAGGATGCCTCCACATAGACATCCAGCTAGAGTTCCAAGGGTTGTCCACACAGATAGCCAACTGAGCGACGAGGCCACAGTGCAGGGCCATCTTCTAGTAGAGGCACCGGTGGAGGCACAAGTTGTACCACTCCCCATTGGGCCACCGATTCCACCATCCTCTGTAGCAGACGGTGCACGTCGCTTGAGCGTGTTGCACAAGTTCCAATGCCAGAGGCCACCCAGGTTCAAGAGAGAGACGGACCCGCAGGCGGCTGGGGATTGGATGGAGGTCGTGGTGATAGTTTTCTGACTGGAAGGTACGCCATCCGATCTCATGGTGATTCTTTCTGCTAGCCTTCTACAAGAAGTAGTGGGAATATTGTTGATCTTGATGCTCCAGGTCCCCGATGAGGTGACGCTTCTCTGGGAAGACTTCGACAGCCTGTTTCGGGAAGAGTTTTCCCCAACGACTCTCCATGAAATGCCCATTCAAGAGCTACTTCATCTGCAGTAGGGCATCATGACTATAGCTCAGTACTCAGCGAGGTTCAATGACCTCTCACGCTAATCCACAGATATGGTGCGAGACCCATTCTTCAGGGCTCAGACCTTTGAGCAGGGACCCAGGAGGAAGATCAGGGTTTCGGTGATCTCACTTAGCATACCAATGTAGGTGGGGTGTTAGAGAGAGCCCTCTTGGTGGAGTGTTTCCTTACTAAGCAGACACCAGCAATGAGACCCACTACCAGTCATCACATATAGTATTCTCTTATAGATGTTAGTAGACAGATGTCGTAGAGGTCTAAGAAGACCAAACCTATAGGTGGATGACCGCATGACTTAGGATTGGTTGTGTGGGGCACCCGAAGCGGAGACATACATGCCAGGAGAGGGCAATGTTTCACTTGAAGTGGGAAGGGTCACATGGCTTGTGACTGTCTGACCAACCATTCAGATGATCAGCAGATGGTCGAAGGACCGCTCAGGCAAAGAAAGAGGTTCGATCGAGGTGGTCCACAGGCTAGAGGCGGACGTGGCAGAGGAGCAGGCTGTGCAGCTGGCGGTGGGTGACGATTCAAGGTGTTACTGACACCACCACCCAGAGGTCCACCCTGACCATAGGGGGTAGGTGGACAGGGGATAGTTCAACTCTAGGCCGCTGAGGATTACAATCACAGAGCTCCGGAGATGATACAAGGTATGATCTGTGTCAACTCCACCTTAGTTGTAGTAGTTATCGACACAGGTTCCAGTCATTCTTTTATTTCCACTACCCTCATTTGAAGCTTGGAGATTCTGAAAAAGTTGTTGGCTCGATCCTTATGGATAGAGACCACTAAGGGAGTAGATTTGATGATTATGCAATAGTGTCGATAGTGTGAGATTACTCTAGGAGGCGAGAACTTCGGCTGGGATCTCCTTGTATCGTCGTCTAGGCCTTACGACATCATATTGGGTATGGACTGGTTATCTGTAGTCCATGATCATATTAATTGTATTAGGCACAAAATACGGTGTGTTTGCATGGATGGGACCAGGTTTACCTTCACCGGAGAGAAGGGGGCCTTTGCAGCGTAGGATGGACTTACCCGGAGGAGAGTGCATCCAATCACTCATCAGTTGGCTATCCTTACCCTCAGAGCTGTTGATGTGGAGAGTCTAAGCTATCCTATAGTGGTGGACCAGTACGCGGATGTTTCCCCAGATGATGTTTTGGGTCTACCTCCTCGTATAAATGTGGACTTTTACATTTACTTGTACCCTGGGATGGCACTGATATCTACACTAGTGTATCGGATGTCTCCTGTGAAGCTTCGCGAGCTGTGGGTATAGCTAGAGGACTTGCATGGGAAGGGATTCATCTGGCCTGGTGATTCTCATTGGGTAGCCTTGATTCTATTTTCCAAGAAGGAAAATGATACCTTGAGGCTTTGTTTTGGCTATTATCTCCTGAACCAAGTGACCGTGAAGAACAAGTACCCGCTCCTGAGGATTGACGTCCTCTTTGATTAGCTGAAGTGAGCATGGTGGTTCTCGAAGATAGACCTCAGATCTAGTTATCACCAGCTCAGAGTGCGAGACGAGCATGTGCAGAAGATGGCTTTCAGATATCGGTACGACCATTACGAGTTCTTTGTTATGCCATTTGGAATGACCAACGCTCGAGCAGTGTTCATGGGACTCATGGACATGATATTTTAGATGTACCATGATTGTTTTTTAGTGGTCTTCATCGAAGAAATTCTGATCTACCCAGCTGCTGAGGAGGATCATGCCTATCATTTTCAGGTTGTACTAGAGACACTTAGAGAGCACCAAATTTATGGTAAGCCCTTGAAGTTCCAGTTTAGGATCCAAGAGGTTCACTTCCTAGGACATGTCATATTAGAGGCTGGAGTTGCAGTGGATCCAGTGAAGATTGAGGCGGTACTTGCTTGGGAGCCACCCCGAAGTGTGACGGAGGTATGGAGTTTCCTGGTTTTGGCTGAATATTACCGCAGGTTTGTACAAGATTTCTCTAGAGTTGCAGCACCACTATCATCCTTGACAAAGAAAGGGAAACCCTTTATTTGGATGGAGAAATACCAACACAGTTTTTAGGAGATGAGGCATAGGATGACTAGTGCCCCCATCTTGAGGCTTCTAGAGGAGGACCTAGGGTATGTAGTTTATGGCGATGCATCAGGGACCGGTCTCTGATGTTTCCTGATGCAGAAGTGACCATTGATCTCATATGGTTCTCAGAAGATGAGACAGCATGAGCAGAACTATTCTACCCATGACCTGGAGTTAGCAGTAGTGGTCTTCGCCTTGAAGATTTTGTGACACTATCTGATGGGAGAGCATTTTACCATGTATTCTTATCACAAAAGTTGCAGGTATATCATCTCCTAGAAGGACATGAACCTAATATAGCTAATTTGGATTCATTTCCTCTAGGACTATGACTTTGAGATAGTCTATAATCCTGGGAAGGGTAATGTTGTAGAAGATGCACTCATCAGAATTTCTGGTATACCGTTACTAGGCGAGGCGAGGAGCAGCTGGATACTTTGCATATATCCTTCGTGGATAGAGATGGAGAAGCTTTTCTTCAGTATCCTACAGTCACTCCCCCACTTCTTTTTCAATTCAGGGAGGCACAACATGGGGACGCTGACTGCGAGGCTCTATGTGCTCAGATATCCCTAGGGCAGGCACCAGATGGATTTTCTGAAGGTGGGGAGCACATCATCATTTTTGTAGGATGTACAGTTGTACCAGTGTCACTTCAAGAGGAAGTATTTAGGTAGTTTCACATTTCCCATCTAGAGGTACATCCAGGAGTGGAGAAGATGTACCAGGATCTCTAATGACAACACTGGAGGCTAGGAATGAAGAAAGCAGTAGTAGAGTTTGTCTCTCGGTGCCTCCTTTGTCAGCAAGTGAAGGCGGAGCATCAGGTACCAGCAGGCTCGGTTAATCCTTTAGAGGTCCCAGAGTGGAAGTGGGATGGGATATCCATGTACTTAATGACAGGACTTCCATGTACATCCCTGGGACATGACTCAATTTAGGTGATCATCGACCGACTCACCAAGTCGGCCCACTTCCTATCAATCACAGAGTAGGGTTCAATAGAGTGCATGGGACGACTCGATGTGAAGTAGATTGTGTGGCTACATGGATTACCTCCGACGATTGTCTATGATCGTGACACCCATTTTACTTCCCAGCTATGGAAGGGGTTTCTGGAGGATTTCTGGACACAGCTTCGTTTGAGCACCGCCTTCCATCCTCAGACAGAAGGCCAGACTGAACGGACCATTCAGACCCTCGAGGACATGTTGCGTGCCTATGTCCTCAACTTCAGTCATAGCTGGGAGGATCACTTAACTTTGGTGGAGTTTTCATACAACAATAGTAATCACTACACTATTGGGATGAAACCTTTTGAGGGGTTTTATTGGTGACCATGCAGATCTCCTTTGTGCTGGATTGACCCAGGGGAGTCATTATTTGTGGGACCAGAGATGGTACGAGCTACCAAAGAGAAGGTGAAGATCATCCAGTAGCGGATGAAGACTGCACAGAGTAAGAAAAATTCATATGCTTATAGGAAATAGAGGCCTCTGGAGTTCGAGGATGGCGACCATGTCATTCTACGGGTCTCACCTCGACGAGGTTTCCGGATATTTGGCTGAGGCGGTAAGTTATCTCTGAGGTTCATCAGACCTTTTTAGGTCCTCAGTATAGTAGGCAAGGTGGCTTACCACTTAGCTCTTCTACCTTAGTTTCACCAGGTTCACGACGTCTTCCACGTATCCCAGCAGAGCAGATACGTGCATGACCCTTCTCAAATCATCGACCATGGTGAGATGGACATCGATGATGGGGAGACTTTTACGGTGTTTTAAGTAGATATTGATGATCAACAGGAGAAGTTACTTCGTGGATGGTCGATACCTCTGGTTCACGTTCACTGGTAGCACATGAACCTCCAGGAGAGCACAAGGGAGCGGGAGACTCAGATGCATTCTCAGTACCCCCACTTATTCCCTTAGTTTGAGTTGTGTCATATGGGGACATAAATCCCTAAGATTGGAAGAATGTAAAGACCTGTGATTTCCATGTGATTTTTTTTAAAATAAATGGGCATTTTTCGAGTTCGTGAAAATTGTTGGCGCTCGATTTTGAGGCCTAGAGTGCTTGGAATGAATTTCGGAACTTTTTTTTCAGGTACCTTCCATAAACGTGCAAGCGTGTTTTTTAAACTTTTGAACTGGTGCTCATAATTGATGTCAAGGGGAACCATTGAACTCGCAGCACTAATATTCACTTAAGGAGGCTTTAACTTAGATGGCATATGGTCGAGGGTAAAAGTTAGTTTTTGGGTTTTTCATGTAAGAATAAAATAAAATTAAAAGTGTGAGATATTTTTAATTTTATTTGCAACACCCATGTGGGTGTTGGGAGGTGGGGTCCACTATAACTGAACCTCCTTGTTGAAGTTGGGGGTGGGGACCACTAGAACTAAACCTCCCATGAGAGGTTAAGGTAGTGGGGACCACTCGAGTTGAAACCCCCATGAAACTCCCCTTTTAATTGGGAGAAACCCTCAACTCCTTAATAAATGTGGGGGGAGCCTCTTCAACACCTCCGCAATTTTAATTGTTCCAACACACCATATTAATTGAGTCAACTCATCCTTAATCAACTAAACCTTTATGAATATTATGAAAATGAATTAATAGATATAATAATATATTATCATGGGCTACGTTTTCATTTTTGGTGGAATTGGGGAGAGGAGGAACTTGGGATAAAAGATCCCAACGAAGAACGCTCCACCGACAAAGAACGCTGCACCAATGAAGAATGTCGATGAGGAACGCCTTCGACTATGAAGAATTACTTCTTCATTGACCTTCTTCCTCAGAACTTCCTTCGACATAGGACGTGTTCATCTACAACGAATTGATGTGTGCCTTCTCGTGCCAATGTCATCCAACAACGAACAAGGTAGGGTTTAATGCTATTTGTTTATCACTTCACAAGTATACCACATCTTTTCTTTTACAAGTTGGGAAGAATCTTTGCGGGATGGTTTGCTATGATTTGTTCTTGTGAACCTCTTGCTACCGCTCTAAGTTAGAGAGTGCGGGCCAAAATAACATGGCATGTCCTCTCCATAACCCTTGTGTTGATTTGCGGTGTTCTTCTAAACAGAGGAAGGCGACAAAGGTGAAGAAGGCAACGGCGTTTCCATCCACAACCTCCATGACCAGCACCGCCCATGTGGTACCCCGACCTCCCAGCCAAATCGGCCCCGTGCTCGCTGCTGGCCGAACCGGTCCTGAGCCACACCGTGCCCTGGCTGTGCCGCACCCTAGCCACCCCGGCCTCCCGACCGAGCCGCACTGGCCATGCCATCCACCGGCCATGCCACCCCGTCTACTCCGGCCTCCCAGCTAAACCGGACACATTCGTGCCACCTGCTGGTTGAACCGACCACGGTCGTTCCACCCCGACCCCCAGGCCGAGGTGCCCCAAGCTGGTCCCCTGCGGCCCTCTAAGACGAACCGGACCCACGCCCCGGGCTAAGCCGCACTCGCGGAACTCACCAGGACAAGCAGACCGTGCGGCACCCTTCGGGCCGAGCCGCCCACTCGACACCTTCTGAGTTGAACCGCCCTCGCACCGCCCTGTGGCCGGTCTGCGCCCTCACAACTCTACATGGCCCCTCTCAGTCTGTTAGGTTGGGACCAGTAGGCCAGGACAAACCCAATGTTCCAGGCCAAACCCAACGGGTCAGGCTGTGTTGACCCGAACTGGGTTGGCCTAGACTATGTCAGACCGGACCCGGGCCCACTACGATCCATTTATGCTCCTTCGGCAATATCTTTGGAAATTGATGTCTGTTTGAGGAACCTTCAGCAGCGCTAGAATTCTTGGAGCGGGATAGTCCTTTTGAGTATACCCTATTGAGGTTTTGGATATATTTGAGATATGGTCAGGTTTGATCGAGCACGAATCCAATCGGGCCCCTAGGATTAAAAGGCTTATAACTCACAGATCGGGCGTCCGTTTGACGTGCCGTCTATTTCATTGAGACCCCTATGACATGATGGAACATTGAGATACTTCTTTTGGGGACTTCGTGACAGTTTTAGTATCGACCAGTAGCTTGTGGAGTGAATCCTCCCAAAGACGGGCGAGCGTAATGCAGAGACCTAGTAGCCTGCTGAGACCTGGTGATTGCTGAACATTTTAACTTAGAGTGACTCTACTAGCCCAGTGGGCAGCACCTTGGTGTCACGGTATAACTACGGTAGTGCCTCTATATGACACGGAAAGCCCACATTTCTCAACAGGAGCAGTACCTCAGCTGGCTACGAGGGGGTGCGCACTTGGTGACGCGGTAGACCCACAATGGGGAGCACTCTTGGTAACACGGTAAATCCATGGTACTCGACAAGAGGAGTACCTTAGCAGTACAAGGTTAGTGGGAAGAGTTCTTGGTGTCGCAGCAGGCCTACTATACTCGATAGAGGATGAGTTCTCCAGCAGCTGATATTTCAACAAAGTGACTGGGGATATTACTTGATATTATCCCTAGAATAAAATCCTTGTTGAGTTGACTCAGTTTTTATGTGTTTTCCTCATGATTGAGATGGATAACTTGATAACTTAGGTATATGTATGGTCATATACCTATGTAGAGTTAACTGTTGATTTCTTTCTTTGTAGTTTATCCTTAGTGGATTTTTTGTGACCTTTAGGGTCTCGGGGTCCCTACTGAGTATCATTATACTCACCCATGCACGGGCTATGCCCATACCTTGTTGTGTTGGTTGCAGACGACAGACAACGCTGACTGAGGCTGAGAGTATTAGGAATGGACAGTACCTAGAGGTGGACCTTACAAAAAGTTTGTACATGGAGCGGACGGACATTAGAGGAGTGCTGAGGAGGCGATCTGTAACAACCCTTCATGTAGGTACCTCAGAGGATGACCCAACAGCTGTTTTCCTTTTCTTACAGTTGTATGTGTACTTTCTAGTTGGGCTTGTATTCTGGACCCTTTTACTTTCAACAATCTTTTGTTATAAAGTTTACTTGGTGTTACATTCATCTGTGTGTTTTCTTGTGTGTGTGTTTACAGATTATAAAGGCAATACCTTCCTAGTTTTATGGAATTACGTATTTGGTTCTAGTCGCCAGCCCCTGGCCTATGGAAGGTGGGCTTGGCGTTAGTCGCGGAACGGGTCCTAGGGGACCGGTCATGACATAAATGGCCAAATATATCAATTTTTTATATGGTATGAGGATGAAACATTACATAAAATGTTGATGAAAATGTCTTAATTTATTTTCACAGTTTTTTCCACCCTCACAAACTTGTTTCATTTTATTTAATATTATTTTTATATATTGGTTCCAAAGCATGATAAAACTTATAATATGAATATTAAAATATTATTAACCATAATAATGGTTTTATGACCAACTATTAAGGGGGTAATGGAAAATGAAAAATCGCAATCCATGAAGGTGGTGAATATACAAATCACGAACAACGATCTCATTTTTAATATAAAAGGAGAAGAGAAGATACTTGATTAGGAATATTACATTGACATAATTAAATTAAATTAAATATATTATAGTGTAATTATCAGTATTTTTTGGATAGTAAGGGTTAGAGGAGGATAATAAATTAATTGAAATTTAAAGAGAAAGAAGGAGGATTTTACCACTTGAATGTCGTCTCCTTGAAATCATCATTAAGGCACATGGGTTTGGTCTTTTAGTTAGACTAGAAAGAACATGTCAGTGTAAATTAGGTTGGGAGAGTAATTTAGTATAATTTATATAATATTTAATTCTTATAATCTGTGTGGTGTAGAGGTGGTGGGGGTGGTACTTATAATTAAGGAGAGGGTTATTTTTTATTATTTTATTCACTTGTTTCTTATTTTTCCTCCAGACTATTAGTTGTTCTCATTATTATGACTAAGTATAGTAACTAGTGTAGTTTAGTTAGAAATAATTGGTTATTATAAAAAAATGATTCAAAAATTCATGTATTCAACATCTAATGTTAAATACCATAAATTACTGAATTTCACTATTCATAAAAAAAATCAACTATTTTAAAAAAAATAACAATAATTCACCCTAACTATTTTGTTGACATATAGATTAATAAATGGACTCTGTTTTATGAAAATAAATTTCTAAATATGATAAATTTAATTTTTAAATAAGATCATCATTTATTTGAACAAAACAGATTTTAATATTTCAATCGATTTTACAACAATTTTTAAAATTAAATATGGATACATAAAATTAACATATAATTTTAATTCAACAAAATATTAATTTGGTAATTGATTTTTTGAAAGTAAATTTTAATTTAATTAAATAAATTATTTAAAAATTATTAATAAAAATTTATGTTTCACAAAAATAAAGACACTTATTTTATCTTTTTTAAAGAATTTATTTATTTTTTCAATGATTTAAATATATTATATCTTCATTTTTGAGATATGTAAATTTTAATTATAATTTCATAGGTGATTTAATTATTATTATGATAATATTACTCTTCATAATGTTCACATTACTATTCAAATGATCTTGTTAATAGTAAATAGTATATCACGGTTTGTTTAAGCTTAGTGTTCTATAAAACATAAGCTATTAAATAAATAGAATTTATTTAAGAAGATACACATGGTAAAAAAATTTGTGTGTAACATTCTCTCATACTTTAATAAATTTAATCCTAATTATTTAAAATTTTTGTTGGTAACCATGGATTTTTCATTTTAAAATACATTTTTTAAATCTCACATCATCAACAAGTTTAATAAAACATCAACCTTAATATAGGGAAAGTAAAATGCAATGGTCACTTCAAAACTAGATTTCCCTATAAAAGGAACATTAGTAAAGAGTAAAAAAATAGGCATGTAAAATAAATATATCTATCAAATTTTGATGGAGTGTAATTTATAACATGAACATTAGAAAAAATAACATTACAAAACCATAAATTTGTGAATGTTAAAAGACCATTGACTTCTAAAAATGAAACGTAAATGAATAATATTTTTCATTCAATATCATTTTACCTTGAGTTTGGGGATCATTTTATATTAAGAAAATCACATTATAAAATAAATTTACATGATTACTTTTCATGTCATAATAATAATCTCATCATTTGGTTGTTCTTCAATCAATCTCCACTTCATTTATTGAACCAAAATATGTATATTCAAGATGAATTTTTATTCTTGAAGTGAATTTATCAAATGATCCATAATTCATTCTATCACATATATTAATTATTTTAAATTTATTTTTTTAATTTATTTTCCATTCATGCTTTGTTTTGGGGGTTTCCAAAGGTTTTATGGAGAATAGGTGAGTTTTCATGAATTGGGCCAAACCGTGTGCCCAATTCCAGATTTAGAAATAACTTTTGTTTCTTTTATAACTTTTTCATTTTTTAATATTTTTTCAGTAATTCCAACTCCTAAATGTCCTCCCCTGATATATTAACACCACATTTAAATTTGGAGCCTTTATAAGTCCATAATCATGGGTGATTTGGGTGTTTATTTAAGGATTGGGGCAACCCGAAAGCCCATTTTCCAGTTTTAAAATGTATCTTTAATTTTTTAGTATCTTATTAAATATAATGGATTTTTCGGTGATTCCACCTCCCTCTCGACCCTAAGAAACCCAGACGCTCTCCCATTTCTTTTCCCCCCTCCTTGGAGATCTTTGAAATCGAAAATTAGGGCTGATCTTCATAGGGTGTCTGAAATCGGCCAGAATTGAAGAGGTAACTTCATCCCTTCTTAACTCTCTCAATTCTTACTCTTTTCACACCATTACAGTTCCTAAATTACCTCCTAAATATTTTTCGAACAATCCATGAATTTTGGATGTTTTAAATTTCAGAAACTATTGTTTTTGGAGTGATTAATTCAAGATAATTCAAGTAGGTGAGTCTATTTCTTTCCTCTTTCAAATTGCTTAGGGTTTCTTCCCTAATTCTTGAATTATAAAAATTCCAGAAGTTAGCGTTCGTGCCTAGGTTCTAAATTACTGTATTTTGGGTGAAATATTGATGTTTTAGGTTTCTTTTAACTTCCTTGAGGTGCGGCGGTCGTGCGGTTTATGTTTCACTCCAATATTTGAGGGTTTCGACACATTCGGTAGGTGATTCTGTGGGTTACCGTTTAATGATGAGTTAGTTTGATAGATTAAATAATTTTTCATGTTCCTTATATGCTGTTTATTATGATAAAACCATTTTTGGTATAAATATTATAGCATTTGGTATTAAACTTACATTTGTTTTGACGTATGTATTTTTCAAATGTATTTCTTGAGTTATCTCTTGTAGTAGTTTTGTAAAACGTGGAAGTGATTTATTAGATGTTGAACGGGGCTTCCAATTTTGGTTGGGTAATAATATAGTGTCATGTGGGCCTAAAATGAGGGTCTTTTGATGTGTTTTATGTGTGTAACCTTGTTATACTCTTTGAAATTGTTTTATGGATTTGTGTGTTCTCATGGGTGTCTTTTGCGATATTGTTCAATGTGATTATATAACATTTGAAAGTGGATTATTACATGTTGATTGGGATTCCAATTATGTTTTGGTAAGATATTGGTGTGATTTTGGCTTAAAAATAGGTTTTTTAAATGGGTTTTTTGTGCAAGACATATTTGCACCACTTGGGTTATTTTTATGAAAATTGTAAATGTTTTAGTTGGTTAAACAAAGTGGGAAAAGGGTGCATATGTAATGTTTGGTATATGTGTTCACGTAGTATAGGGTTTTGAAAGGTGAAGTGATGTTTTATGATTTCAAATATTTTTAGAATGTTTTGTAAATTTCTGTAATGTTTTATTAAATTGTGATATTGGGGCGAAACTTGTTTGTGGGCTCTTTCGTGTAAGTTTAATGATAAAATGATTTTGAATGTAAAAGGGGTGTTATGTAACAAGTGAGTGGGCTGTTATGAGAGTTGTAATATATTTTATTGGTTTTATAAAATTGTTTAACGAATTTGTGGAAGTGTTAAAGAAATGTGAAAAGTGTTGTGGGCTATTTTGGTGTGAGTCGGATTTCAAAATCAATTTGAATGAAAAGTGGACTTTTGTGACTAGTGTTGTATACATGTGGGCTGTTTGGTGAATTTATGATATGGAAATATTATTTTCTTGTGAATATTATATTCATTGACTTGTTGAACTTGTTTGAGCACAAAGGGAAAACCTGGGTATCTAGGTGGGTGGACGTGTACTAGTATACTAGTAAATCTGTGGGGTTTGGCCTCAGTTTCACTTAGCAATATTGAAGCTTAAAACTCTAACTAAATTATGATGATGATGATTGGGGACCAATAGGTTATGGGTATGTACCCTACTAGTGGATCGTGCACGAGAATGGATATTTGTGATGGTTACTCTCACCGAGATACGAGGTACCTGGGACCCACAACTAGCTAGTGCTGAGGGGTTATTTCCCATTGCTTGTTCTCACTAGATATTTTGTTCTTATCATCAGAATATGGTATGAGTGGCTGAAAAATTCAGTAGCCTTGGTATTTATTTTAAAAGTGTTTATTCTTTAATTTACCCCACATGAAAACTAATTTTTTTATGTTTCATCTTTTAGAAATTGTAACAAGAAATTACATGTTTTTGAAAACATGCATGATTTTCATCTTTGAATGTTTACTTCATGGAATCTATTAGTGGTGTTATCCTACTGGGAATTGGCTCATACCCTACTTACACCTTTGGGTGTAAGTATACATGGTTATTTTTGTTGTCGCAGGTTGGGTACAATTTTTTTTGTTCCAGTGGTTTGGGTTTCTAGCAGGTCCTTGGTGGTGAAGTCTTGCGGAGATGGCTTGAGGGCAGTTCCCCATGCCATGAGGGTTCTTGGGCTATTCCATTTTGGTTTTGTATATTTGTTATAGTCTTTTTTAGTTGTTTTAAGCTATGTAATTCAGTTCTTAATTTTTGTAAATGATTGTTTGGTTTGAAAAATTCAGATTCGTTTTATTGAATTCTTTTGTTGTTTTAAGTTTATAAACTCGGGTAAATCGTTCCCAATTCTCATTCTATGATACTCGGGAACTTGTGCCAGCCCATGGGGATCGGGAACGCCCTTCGGGCCTTGTCATGGTCCAGGTGTGGCACTATGTTCGGTGGTGACCAGATTTGGTTCGTGAAAAAATGGTATCAGAAGTTTGGTTCACTCTCTTTGGGTCATGTTATTTAGAGAATAGTCGGGATAGTATAAATTTAGGATTATTGGGACTTGGTAGTTCAGTTATGGGTAGTGTGCCTGATCACCACACCTCATGACAGGATTCGAGTCACCAGGGGAATTCTGGATTTATCTAATTCCTTTGGTTTTCTTGGTTTGATGATGATTAGGGAAAATGAAAAGGGAGTTGGGTTAATGGTCTCAGTGAGCTCGCAGGGCCCGGAAAGCCATGTGAAGCCGGGGATATTCCCTAGAAAACGCTTTGTGATAGTGAAGTGATTAGAAAATGGATTCCAACCATATTTCCAAGTCACCCACTGAAACTAGTTTCCTCTCGCATTGTTTTGTTCTTTAGTTTTGAAATCTTGGCACTTTGGTTTTAAGGTGACTTGGTTTTAAGAAGTGTAGAGATTATATGAAATTATTTTCAAATAAAGAGGGAATGGTTTAGTTTATGAAATGGTGGAAATGAATTTTCAGAATTTTTTTGAAATGTAAAATGGTGTGCTTACACCTCTTTGAAAGCAGGAACTATATTGAAGTTGGTTTTGAAAAGTGTTTCCAATAGAGTTTTCTAAAAAATATGAGTGTGTTTCAATGGGATGAGATGTTTTGAAATTGATGTGAATATATTGAAAGTGAGTTATTTTCTAAATGTTTTTGACTTTCTAAAATTTTTTGTAAGATGTGAGTTGGGATTTTGATCTCGTGGTTAGCGGTTTTGAGAAAAAAGGATGTGTCGGTTGACCGTTTTGGTTTTGAAAAGTGGAAAGAATTTTTGTTTTAACCTTTTATATTTTCGTGAGAAACAACATGCATGGAGTTATATAGGAATATGGATGGTTGATGACATGACTAGATGAGTTTTGAGATGGATATGAGGAGGGTGCCCGGTGTGGCACAGAAACATGCATGTGTAAGGCCAATGGGATACCATTGGTGGATGCGCTAACCGCTAAACCATTTGTTTTCAAAGAAATGTTTTTAAAGAGAAACATGAATACTTGATGAAATGTTTGGAATGGTTAATATTATTTGTTTTTTAAAAAAAAATTGATGTTGTGGGATGTTTTGAGTCCAAGAACCCCTCCTGTTTGAACAGCGTCTTGGGTTTATGTTTGGTCCGTAAGCTGGGTAGAAGGACCAGTTAGTAGTCTCCTCTGAGATATGTTTCGGGACACCTTTATGGTGGTTACCTTCATGTGTTTGGATCTGGTTTATGGTTTTTTATTACCAATGGACCAACTTGGTTGGGTCCTTGGGTTCTCCCGTTGGATATGGTACACCCCCATTAAAGGTTAGTGCACAACTCAAGTGCAACCAGGATTGTTTTGCTGTTTGAAGGCCCTCCGTTGATCAATATAAGGGATATTTTTCTTGATATTTTTATATAGAGTCTACACCCATTCCATTCTTTGATTTTTTGATCCTCTTGTAACATGAGAGTGCTCGTGGAAGGGTGAAAGATACCATAGTTTCTTATGTTTCTTGATTCATCGAAGGTGGATGTGGTCTAGGGTTGTTAGTGTGGATGAGTGTCTCGATGGTGTCTAAGAGGTCCTTTGGTGTTCTTCAAAGTTTCTTTGAAGCATGAGTTCATGTTAAACAACCAGTGTGGGAAATATGGTCACGATAGGAAATTGTGGCCACTTTTTAGAATTGTGTGTTGTTTGGGGATGTTGTATAAGGTCCCTCTCAATGCATTTTTTATATCAGTCGCAATGGCCATGTTCGGTAATGCCTTATGATGTCATGTGCTCGATTGACCATATAGGTGAAAGTCGTGAAATCCTCCAAGTGTCTCTGTTGTTTTGGGTGAATGTCTCCCTTGGAAAAACTTCAAAATCTTCCATTTTAGAGGAAGGTGAGTGTAGGTGTTCTTTACTTCTATTGTTTCTCACCCTAACAAACAAGGTGTGAAGTGTGTACATCTTCTAATCCCTTGTTTCAGTTAAATATTGAGTTACGGTAACGTGAGTATGGAATGTGTTATGTCTTGGAAAAACTTATTAGGGATTGTTGTGTAGTTTTTGTTTGTAATGAAAGAAGAATTCTCATTCAGGTGGTTTCCAAAGCCTAATTGCGAGGCCGAAGATGCTTCAATCATTTGAGCTCCAGCCATAGGTCACGAAGAGAAGTTGGCTCGTAGTCATGGGAAATCATAGGGTCATTTAAACCCTTGTGCAAAGTCATATCCTCAATAAGAAATATTATAAGAGTTTAAACCTATGGTGTCATCATATTTCTTATACTGTTCATGTTCAGTGGAAATAGGTGGAGGGCCTTGTACCCATGTCATCGCCCAATGTTATTCCCTCCCCCTTTGGTTTCCATTGAGTCTTTAGAGAAAGGTATGAAGTTTGGCTAGATAGGTTGACCACACGGTTTGCACTTGGTTAGTAGTGACCATGCCCCAAAAAAACCATGTAGATAGAAGAATCTCCACTTTTAGTTCATGGTTTCCCAAACCGTTCAGACTAACCATGTGGTTATCCCAACACTTTATATTTTGGGGTCTTTCTGTACTGACCCATGCTTGTCGATTATGATGGTTGGTTCTTATGGTGGGGAGCCTTTTTTCCCCGTACCAAAAACTTAGACTTATCCATGGTCATGGATTGGTGGTAGGTAGTCTCGTTCGGATCTATCAAGCTACCTAAATCTTACTTTGGTAACTATTGAGATTGGAGAGAGCCCAATGGTTTAGTTATAACAATGTATGTATAACCTTGTTCGATGTTGTTGTTCGTTTGAGTGAATTGCTTGAGTCTTGTTCGGATAGTGTTTGAAGAGTTTTATTTTGGGATAAAGTATGAATGTTATTAATTATTTCAAGAAGGTGGTGTAAGTTATGGTTGTGAGATTAATCCTTCCTTAATTGATCACTGGAGGTGTTTTGGCCTTTGGGGGTGAAACCTCGCAAGGGATTACCTATTGGTTTCTCAGTGGGGTATGGTTGTTGCTTTAACCTTGCTTTGACTTTCTAGGGCGGAAAGTTTTCAAGGTGGGGAAAATTGTCACATAAATAACTTATTTTAAAGTTATTTTTTAAATTTATTTTCCATTCATGCTTTGTTTTGGGGGTTTCCAAAGGTTTTACGGAGAATAGGTGAGTTTTCATGAATTGGGCCAAACCGTGAGCCCAATTCCAGATTTAAAAATAAATTTTTATTTCTTTTATTACACATTCATTTTTTAATATTTTTCAGTAATTGCAACTCCTAAATGTCCTACCCTGATATATTAACACCACATTTAAATTTGGAGCCTTTATAAATCTATAACCATGGGGGATTTGGGTTTTTATTTAAGAATTGGGCCAACCTGAAATCCCATTTTCCAGTTTTAAAATGTTTCTTTAATTTTTTAGTATCTTATTAAATATAATGGATTTTTGGGTGATTCAACCTCCCTCTCGGCCCTATGAAACCCAGGCGTGCTCCCATTGCCTTTCCCCCCTCCTTGGAGCTATTTGAAATCGCGAATTAGGGCTGATCTTCATATGGTGTCTCAAATCGGCCTGAATTGAAGAGGTAACTTCATCCCTTTTTAACTCTCTCAATTATTACTCTTTTCCCCCCATTCTAGTTCCTAAATTACCTCCTAAATCTTGTTTGAACAATACCTGAATTTTGGATATTTTAAATTTCAGAAACTATTGTTTTTGGAGTGATTAATTCAAGATACTTCAAGTAGGTGAGTCTATTTCTTTCCTCTTTCAAATTGCGTAGGGTTTCTTCCATAATTCTTGAATTATAAAAATTCCAGAAGTTAGGGTTCGTACCTAGGTTCTAAATTTAATGTATTTTGGGTGAAATATTGAGGTTTTAGGTTTCCTTTAACTTCCTTGAGGTGCGGCGGTCGTGCGGTTTATGTTTCGCCCCAATATTTGAGGGTTTCGACACATTCGGTAGGTGATTCCATGGGTAACCATTTAATGATGAGTTAGTTTTCTTGATTAAATAATTTTTCATGTTCCTTATATGGTTTTTATTATGAGAAAACCATTTTTGGTAGAAATAGTAAAGCATTTGGTATTAAACTTACATTTTTGTTTGAAGTATGTATTTTTCAAATGTATTTCTTGAGTTATCTCTTGTAGTAGTTTTGTAAAACGTGGAAGTGATTTATTAGTTGTTGAATGGGGCTGCCAATTTTGGTTGGGTAACAATATAGTGTCATGTGGGACTAAAAATTAGGGTCTTTTAATGGGTTTTATTTGTGTAACCTTGTTATACTCTTTGAAAGTGTTTTATAGATTTGTGTGTTCTCATGGGTATCTTGTGCGATATTGTTCAAGGTGATTATATAACATTTGAAAGTGGATTATTACATGTTGATTGGGATTCCAATTATGTTTTGGTAAGAGATTGGTGTGATTTTGGCTTAAAAACAGGTTTTTAAAATGAGTTTTTTATGCAAGACATATTTGCACCACTTGGGTTCTTTTTATAAAAATTTTAAATGTTTTAGTTGGTTAAACAAAGTGGGAAAAGGGTTCATATTTACTGTTTAGTATATGTGTTCACATATTATGGAGTTTTGAAAGGTGAAGTGATGTTTTAAGATTTCAAATATGTTTAGAATGTTTTGTAAATTTCTATAATGTTTTATTAAATTGTGATATTGCGGCGAAACTTGTTTGTGGGCTCTTTCGTGTACGTTTAATGATAAAATGATTTTGAATGTAAAAGGGGTGTTATGTAACAAGTTAGTGGGCTATTATGAGAGTTGTAATATATTTTATTGGTTTTATAAAATTGTTTAACGAATTTGTGGAAGTGTTAAAGAAATGTGAAGAGTGTTGTGGGCTATTTTGGTGTGAGTCGGATTTCAAAATCAATTTGAATGAAAAGTGGACTTTTGTGACTTGTGTTGTATACATGTGGACTGTTTGGGAAATTTATGATATGGAAATATTATTTTCTTGTGAATGTTATATTCATTGACTTGTTGAACTTGTTTGAGCACAAAGGGAAAACCCGGGTATCTAGGTGGGTGGACGTGTACTAGTATGCTAGTGAATCTATGGGGTTTGGACTCAGTTTGACTTAGCAAGATTGATTCTTACAACTCTAACTAAATTATGATGATGATGATTGGGGACCACTAGGTTATGGGTATGTACCCTACTAGTGGATCGTGCACGAGAATGGATATTTGTGATGGTTACTCTCACCGAGATACGAGGTACCTGGTAACCACAACTAGCTAGTGCCGAGGGGTTATTTCCCATTGCTTGTGCTCACTAGATATTTTCTACTTATCGTCGGCATATGGTATGAGTGGCTGGAAAATTCAGTAGCCTTGGTATTTATTTTAAAAGTGCTTATTATTTAACTTATCCCACATGAAAACTGATTTTTATTATGTTGCATCTTTTAGAAATTGTAACTAGAAATTACATGTTTTTGAAAACTTGCGTGCTTTTCATCTTTGAATGTTTACTTCATAGAATCTCTTAGTGGTGGTATCCTACTGGGCATTGGATCACACCCTACTTACACCTTTGGGTTTAAGTAGACTTGGTTATTTTTGATGTCGCCGGTTGGGTACAATTTGTTTTTTGTTCCAGTGGTTCAGGTTTCTAGAAGGTCCTTAGTGGTGAAGTCTTGCGGAGATGGCTTGAGGGTGGTGCCCCATGCCATGAGGGTTCTTGGGCTTTTCCATTTTGGGTTTTTACCTTTGTTATAGTCTTTTTTAGTTATTTTAAGCTATGTAATTCAGTTCTCAATTTTTGTAAATGATTGTTTGGTTTGAAAAATCCAGATTCATTTTATTGGATTCTTTTGTTGTTTTAAGTTTATAAACTCAGGTAAATCGTTCCCAATTCTCATTTTATGATACCTAGGCACTTGTGCCAGCCCGTGGGGATCAGGAACTCCCTTCGGGCCTTGTCATGGGCCAGGTGTGGCACTGTGTTCAGTGGTGACCATATTTGGTTCGTGACACATTCTTCTCGCCTTTAAATAATTACCAAAGTAAATCTGGTTATAACATGTTGTGAAATATTATAAATAATAAATTATCCAATGTTATAAAAAATCTATTCTATAATTAGTTACCTTAATACCCAATTAAAAAAGTCCAAATTCAAAGTTGAAAATTTTAGAAGTAATGTCACCATATTTTCTAAATCAACTTAACATAAAATTTTCCCAAATAAAATGTCTCTTATTGTCACATACTAAATATATCCATATCTAAATAAAATTTAAATTTCTTATGAAACATGAATACATATAAGAATATAGTCTCAGGTGGTTGAATATATTCTATAATTCCAAAAATCTAATAATGAATTCCAAGATATTATAAATAATCAAATAACTAACCAATTTGCTTGTCACAAATAATTTTCATAAAAATTACATTTTCATTTTTATCTCATCATAATAAACATAGTAAGGTTATATTTCCATCAACCTTGGGTTTTCTTAAATGTTCAACTTTTTACTTAATAACCTTTCCTATAACCATTCAACATATTCTTTTAATCCATTAAAATTAATTAATGTAGTACAATCCTTATATATATCATAATTATTATCACCAGAATATTATTTATAAAATTAATTTACAAACTAATTGTTGAATCCAAACCCAAAAATACTTTAATTATTCTACTTTGACCATATTAACAACATAATGTTGACCTTGATCCCTTTTATTCTTCTGATATATATTCCATTAACTCATCAAACATTCATTTTCATGTTTCCCCATATCCTTACAGTTGAATAATTTTATAGATTATGTATTTCTTTTTCAATCAAGATCCTATTGGACCTTCTCTCCTAACATTTAGAAAACTCTCATTTCCATCATCAAAGTACCAAGGTGTTTTACTCCACAATTATCACATGTGGAAAATCTTAATTTCCCTTATTTAAATTATCAATAATTTACATTTTTGTCCTATTTTTCTCTTGATTTTTTTAAAAGTCATAATACTTGGATAATTATTTCCCTTTCTTTATAGCACATTATACTATATCCTCGTCTGATGAGAGTGTTTAAGAGACTAGTTCCCTTTAAATTATTTGTTTATATCTATGAAATAGATGATCAATATTATTCTTTAGATTATGTATGTAGTCTACTGCATGTATGGATAACCTTGGAATGTCATCTCTATACATAGAAACATTTTCTTCTTCCTTTCCTATCTCTATATGTACTTTTCTTTCTCTAGGAAAACTTTTTTTGAAGAAAATTTCCTAAATATTATACAATTCATGGTTCGTAATTTCACCTTCCTCCTTAGTGTTTTGAATCACTAACCGCAATTGATCTGCATTTCCTAAGAGATGATAAAATTCTATTACAAACTTCTCCTTTTCATTAATTCCCAAATCAAGAAATATCTTCTCTAAAGAACTTATCCATTTCCCAGATATAAATTTGTTTCTATACCCATTTAATGATGGAGGTCGTTATCTCATAAATCAGTCTAACATTGTTACACCATATTGTGGATCGGGATGCTCCATGGATTAAGGTTATTTCTCATAACCTGATATAGTTTTCCCAATATAGTTATTACTCATTCATCTCTATTTATTGTTCAAGTTCCAACATCATTATCTTGTATATGAGTAAAATCCTTACATGGATCATGGGCATTGATAGGGTTAACATTCCTTACACAAGGAACCATTTCAAGAAAATGGAATACAATAGAATAGATCATAACATTATGAAATATAAAGTATAATTTAAATCTAGTGATACACTTAAAATAAATAGAAAATTTAGTTATAACTAATCTCTAAATCATTTTCTTGTTTACTTTGTGAATATTTTGAAATTATATTATAGGGTTATGTTTCCAAAATCTATTTTTTTCTAAATATAGTTTCCAATGTATCTACTAGGCTTTCTTTAATACCAATTGTAAATACCCCAACCCCAATATCCTAAAGTAAGTGTATTACTTATTTACATTGATGTAGATAGATGATTCGAATCCCAAAGGACTGATTAGTTTAATTATTTTCGAAACTAGTTTACATACATAAATCTTACATTTCAATTTAAAATATAAAATAAAACATACTGAATACTTTTAGAACACTATTATTCTCATCGATTTACCTGGAATATCAGTCATACTAAAATTCTTGGAATATTGGGGGGATATCAAACATAAAAAAGTTATGAGATAAGATTCTTTGTAAGGTATACATATAAAATAAGCTATCATAAACAAGCATAAAAGATTATTTTAATGTAAATAACTGAAACACATTCCATTAAATTAATAACATAGGAATAATATAGGATAATAAAATATTATTAAATATTACCATATAAATAATTCACATGATCAGCGTGAAATATTAACAATGGATATTATACTTGATGGATAATCACATGGAAGTAAATGAATAATCTCATAATGAGGTAATTCATAATGAGGGGTGTCCAAAATAAACCATCAATACCTCAACTAAGAATAATATATAAATGGGCAAGGCCTCAGCCAAAAAAATGTCTAGTTTGTATCATGAGACCTATTGATGCATCAAGGGTCTCTAGTGGGCCCCTCCATTCACATACTTACTCTAATGCATTCCTCATATGAAATAGGTGAAACATAGTCAACATATACATTGATATTTAAGCTATTATATGAAATGTTTATAACATTACCCATACACTAGACAAAATCATAAACCTTCTATGTAATATGAGGAATTGTATCAAACTATCACATCTATAGACAAACTAATCATAAAAAATCAATAAAATATATAATATGGTATCATAAAATATCAAACTCAATTAAGTAAAATATCCAACAAATAGTTTTGACATAGATTAATATACTCTAATAAAATCATTGAAAATTTGTTGAGGTAAATACCTTTTTTAAATTTGAAATAATTTATTTAAAAAGTCATGAAATTATAAAAGAAAACATTTTATTCTAAAATGAAATTTTAAAATTTTAATGGATTTCTGAAGGAAATAAGGAATCAAGATAGAATAAATATATTCTCATATTGTATAAGATACAAATATTTCCTTAAACATTGAAAAATAAACATTTAAATGATTATTTTTAAAAGAAAGCATGGGAATTTACCAAATGATAAAATTATGTGTATCATATATAAATTAAAATAAAACAAGATGAAATAAAATAGACGAATGTAAAATTGGATTAACAAATAATCCTAGAATAAAAAAATAATTGGATTAGAAGTTTACCCAAAAGAATGGAAATTATGTTAAGAATTACCTCCTCGTATTGCAATATGTTGAATTGCATGCCCCATAAAATTAATAATAATCAAGTGAAATATTTAAGAACATAATTATAAATTGATTAATAATATTATATTTCAAATTTAATTATAAATACACCACACACAATGAATAATTGATGAATAATGCATATCTCATAGAAATAAAAGTGAGATGATAAAACATGTACCAAATGTCTGAAAGCGTCCCACAGATGTACATAGCTCCCTAGACAACAAAATTAGAGTCATTAATTTATTAGTTCAGAACCTATTCAACATATATATTTTTTTATTATAATTTTATTAATTTTTTATGGCCATTTCAATGAGTTATAATGTTCAATTTCATTATCCATAGAGCATTTGTTTTGGGGTTTTTTGGTCAGATCCCTTGAGTATAAATATGGGAGATTTTTTAAAATGGAAATAACTTCTCCAAAACTAAATTTATTTATTATTAATGAAATTATAGAAGTTTAAATTGTCTCATATATCATTTTCTTATATTCTGTTACAATAATTCATTAGATAAAATGTTGATGAAAATGCCTTGATTTATTTTGGTAGTTTTTACGACCATTGTGGTCATGTGTTGTTTTATTTATTATTATATTTATATATTTGTTACAGAACATGATATTACTTATATTATGTTTATTAAAATCTTATATAACCATAAAAATGGTTTTATGGCAAGAATTTGAGACATTAATAAAAAAATAAAAACTCATCATCCCAGAAGGTGGTGAATCGACAAATCACAGACAATGATTTCATTTTTAAAATAAACGGAGAAAATAAAAGACTTGATGATGGGTATTGCATTAAAATAATAAAATTAAATAGTATATATTATTACAGAGTTGTCATTATATTTTGTAAAGGGTATATTAGGGGTGGATGAGAAATTAAAATAAATTAAAAGATAATGAAGGATTATTTTACCTCTTGAATAACGTCTCCTTGAGAACATCCTTAAAGATGATTGGTTTGGTATTTTTGTGAGAACAAAAAGAATAGAGAAAGGTTAAGAGTTTTGGGAGAGTAATTGGGTTGAATTTAGACAATAATAACGCCTTATAAGATGTGAGGATAAGCGGTGGTCAGGGGTGGTATATATAGTGGAAGAGAGGGGTATTTTTTATTATTTTATTAATTTGATTATTATTTTGGCTCAATATAATAAATAGTGATGATTCTTATGACTAATTAAAGTAAATAGTGAATGTTATTTTTAAATAATGTGTTCTTAAATCCAAAATTACTAAAAAATATTTTATTTAACATATAATGTTAAATACAGTAAATTATTGTATTTCACTATTCATTAAAAAATCAACTATTTTAAAAAAATTAAAAAAATTGACCCTAAATTTTTATGATGTATATATGTAAAAAATAGAATCCATTTTATGAAAATAAATTTATATATATGAGAAATTTAATTTTTAAAAAAAATTATCATTTATTTAAAAAATAATGATATTAATTTTATTTCTGATTTTATGACTCTGTAGAATTATTTATAGTCTCTTAAAATTAACATATAATTATATTTCAAGAAATTTTTTATTTATGAATTTATTTTTTTCAAATAAATTTTCTTTTTATTCATAATATTAATTATAAAATTGTAATTAAACATTTACATTTCCCAAAATAATTTAACACATAATTTTGTATTTTTAAAATAGTTATTTACGTATTCAGTTTTATAAATATATCATATTTTCATTTATGAGAAGCCTAAATTTTATTTATACTTTCATAGGTGAGGCTATTATTATAATATCCATATTACTATACCTAATGGTCACATTACTAATCTAAAGGTTATGTTAATATTTAATAGTATATCATGGTTTGTTGAAGCTCAATGTTGTATAAAACACAATTTATCGACTAAAATGAATTTATTTAAGAATATTAATGCCAAAAAATATTGGGGTGATACCTTATTTATTATTTGTTTGGTTATGATTGATGTATTTAAAATAAATTATTGTTTTTATAAATTTTGATTTGGGTATTACTAAATTTGAATGTTGGTTGTATGTTTTTGCAACATGAAGTACATTATCATGAAATACGAAATAATTATTTATACATATATATATATATATCTGTGTGTGTTATAGGATAAAATGATTTAAAAATTATTTTTTATATTTTTAATTTGATTTTCATATGGGATATAGGTGGTGATAGAATTTTAGAAATGAATTAACCATAAGAAAATGGTACACCATATGAGTCCAAGGTAAGAAAGATTTGATATTAATACATTTATAAGCTAGGAATCTGAATTGAGTGGTACAAATTATTGATTTAGGTCATGGTGGGTGTAGGGTATCCTCACATTTAATAGTAAATGTTATCTTATGAGAATGAATTTTTCATGTTTACAGAATTTAACAAAAAATTCATTATTGTTTGGATTTTATTCAATCTATTTAATTTATTATATCCTTTCAAAGTAATTTCATCACATTCCATTATTTTTTTATGATAGATATTAATTATTTACTAGAAATAATAAAATCCAAAAATCTCTCTTAATGGAGTGTCAAATTTATTTTTTATTATCTGTAATGAAATTTTTAATTTTCAATATAAGGGTACTGTTATTGTTGATCCATTTATTTGGGTTTTTTGGTGGTTGGAGGTGTTATAGAAATGAATATAAGAGTGAAAATGCAGCTGGAGTGGGAATTTTAGTTGGATGATTGGAATTACGATTTTGTTTATTAGGATTTAGTTTGGTGTGGTGTTAGGAAGTTTGTTTAATTTCAAAAAAAAACTTCTCATACATTGTATCCATGGTCTATATAGATTGGTTCCTTTGGAATCCGTTTAGGTGCTTCTACCATTTTGGAGACCCCTATGACATGGTTATTTGGGTAAAACTCTTGATCTCAAGGGGTTGGGATTATTATCTCTTCCCCCTTAGTGTCCTTACTATGTGGTTATTTGGGTTATACTAGAGAGATTAGGGGTTATGTTTCATATCTCTACTGATTTATGGAATACTGCAGTGTTGTTTCTAGGATCTGAGGTGCCTTTACATCAATTATATCATAGAAGGGGGTTTCAATGAATTAAATGTGTGGTGATATGTGGGGTATTTTCACCATTATTTCCATCATGTGGTTTTTATTTGGAACATTATAGCATAATCTCTTAGATAAGACTATGGTTTTTTAGAAATATCAACTATCTCAATCCATCCACCCCTATTCTGTTGGGGTCTTATGCATTACATAGCTTGTATAAATTCAAAAGTCTATTCTAATTCTTATTATTTCCTCCCTCTTCATTCAAACCCTAGGTGACTAAAGGATCTCTTTTAGTGACTCTTTATCCATTTCTCTTGGATTCATCCCATACTTGTAGAGATTTATTTTTGGGTGATTCAATGTGAGTTTATTTCTTTTTCATTGGTTCTTTATCCCTCCAATTTGTTTATTCCATGCTTCATTGGTCCGGTTTCCTTTGGTTTTATGGGTTTTCTATCAATGATTGGTAGATTATTCTTGGTGGGATAAAATCCTTATAAATCATGGGTTCTTCCAAGGAGAGGTTATTGGATAGTTTCATTTATTCTTCCATTATTTTTTATAAGATATCAAGTGATTCATATTGAGATAAGAAATTCAGAAACAGTGTTTTTTAAATGAAGTCATGGGATTAAAATTATTTAGATAATTTTTTTAATAAATGGAATTATGGTAATATAGATAATATTTTGTATATTAATAATGGTATGATATTTTGAATCATGTTGTGATCATATATGAGTATGATTCACCTTTGAATGATTTTCACATATGACTGTCGAGATAGTGTGATTCCACATTTTTGTGTTTAATTTCATTTTTTAGAAAATTTGACATGAATGAAATTGGTTAAATAATATAATTTCAGTATGATAATGTAAATTCTGAATTAGGAATGTGAATATAATTATCACTCTTGTTTAAAATATTCTATGTATTATATTACTTCTTGAATCCTATAAATGTTAGATCCTAATATATCATTATCATCTAATATTATGATTCTTGATGATGAAAATTCTTCTTAATAAATCATTTAATTAAAGAAAATAGTGGGTAATAATGATTGCTAAAATTAAAGTGTTTCGAGTTGTTATAAGGTGAGCATTTCTTTCTTGGTCTTCCTATTTTGTGTGATGGATCTGGAATCCCTTTGATTTTTTTAAGGAAAATATGCCTCACTATAATTTTAATATAATAGAATTGTAGAGTGTTTTCAATGATTTTTTTGAAACCTAGTATGGTTGGGATATTTTGTGTGGGGTGGTAATGTTTATTTGGGTTTGGGTAGTGGTTTTACATGTGTGTCGAATTAATTTGTGGAATAGGCAAAGTTCAAGGCCTTCTTATTTTCTATATTATGGTTCTTTTATTTCTGAATGGTTATTTGGTTCAGTTTGAGAGTGGAGGTTTCTTAATTTTTTGTTAGTTGATAGTTTTTTTTCTTGGATAATTGGAATTTTTATCTTTACATGTTGATTTAGGTATCTTATTTGTTTAGGAATTATGTTTCTATGAGATGGATCTGGTTACATCATAGATTACAAAAATTATGGAATGATAATTAATTATAAATGAATGGATGGTAGTTATTTTCAATGATATTTATGATTCATTAATGAAAAACCATAAAACATGTTGGGATAAATGATATTTGATAATAGAATATAAATTTACAATATAAATGCTGAATTAAAAAACCACATTGTCTTTTGATGATTATAATTTATTATACCAAAATTGATTATGGGGTAAATAATGATTGGTAATTAATAATTTCTAAATGAAATTAGTTAATTACGAACCATGATTCTTATTTCATTATATGAAATATAGATTCTTAGACTATAGTGGTGCCAACTAGAAGTCATGTGGGATGTCAATTATTATCTGAGTCCCTAGCTAGGTAATTTTCCTTAGTTTATTTATGCATGATATATTTATTATATTTTATAATTTAATATGGTCCACTATCTGATTTGGGTGGGAATCTAATGATAAAAATCATTGGGTTACTGTAATTTTTCCCAAAATCTATGTTAGTGAGGGAATAGATAACTATCTACTCCCTCTTCCCTACTCTACCTTTAGAAGTATCATGATGTCTTAGTGTATCAATGATGTGATAGATTAATGAATAACTTAATTTACTATATACGATGTGATATATCATAGTTTTACCATACATGTGTGTGAGAGTTATAACAGATTGAGGTTACAACACATACATATATTTTGACTATAGTGATTGATGTTACAACATGTGTATCTGTATGAGTTATAATAGATTGAGATATAGAGAATAATATATGAATTGTGATATATTTAAAACATACTATTTGGTTAAAGATGTTATATTTTTTAGATATGTTCTCATAGGTTTTTGGATGAGATGATGTTTTGGCTATGGTATGGTTTCCCATATTGGAAGGATGACTTATAGAAGGGATTGAAAACATTATGTTTGGAATTGGGTCAAGAGAGTTGAAAAATAATGGGTAAATAGATATAGGGTACCTTTATTATATATATATATATACATTATTTTTAAATGTAATGAATTAATTTTATGAAATATTGGGAGAGTGTGCCTTTATGAGGATGGGATATATATTTACCTAGTAAGTTAATGAGATGATTTCCTCTGTTTATTATTTGAGATTTATTATTTTTATTTCACATTTACATGAGAGGTTTTGGGGAGGATCGTATTGAATATAATTGTACTCTCACCTCATATTTATATATACAATTTTATGGTCCATAGAAGATATTTAGTGATCAAGTTCGGAATTTATAGCTTGTTATGGTTGTTTAGCTGCTGATGGAGTTTGTTATTTAATCCTAGGATTTTTTTTATAGTATATTCCATTATTTACACTTTTTATAACATTACATACATGTATTGTAATGATTTTTCTATTATTTATTCTATTAATTTTTTTGGTGGAATGTATCTATTGTCTTGGATTATATGCTGAGGGAAATACCTTTCACCAATATACATTATATTCTCACTTTGATACTCTCCAACACTTGGTCTATAGGAAGCTGTTTTTGGGGGTTATCCCCATATTCACTGGTGGCATAAAAGGGGTACTAGTGGAGGGAGTATGGGTTTTAATAGAGTGCTATAAAATATTTTGGTTGATATAAAGGATATATTTTATGGATAAACACTTAAGTAGATTTCAAATCTTGTTAGGGATACAATATCAGTTAGAGTTTGTATGTTATGTGAGCAAGTGAGATCATATAATATATGAGATTTGTGTCCCCCTATGAACTGACCCACAAAACATAAGTTTCCAAATAATACTACGAAAATTCATGTTGTTTTTATGATACATACATGGGTAAGGATCATAAATCATTATTTTTTATTCATGTTATTGAATTTGTTATATGATTCTAATTTGGATAAAAAATAATAAAATTAATCTTTTATATTAAATAATTCGATTTTAGGTAGTCCCTGGTAGTTTTAAGTTTTATTGATGTGTATCTATGTTTATATCCCCATCAGGTTCATGCCAACTATGAAAAGAAAAGTTGTTTTAGAATATATTCATGGAGTCAATATCTATTGTGATGAATCTCTAAGGGATACTCTGAGTGTTTCAACCCCAAATCCTATATAATTATAATGGCTATGTTATATGTTAGGAGAACGAGCATTGGTTGGATGCGTTGAATATTTATTTCAACATTATACATTATCATAGGGTGAATTAATTTCCATTAGATATAATTATTCTATATGGGACTAATTGACAATGGTAGTTCCTATTCATTGATGATCTTGATGATACTGATTCATTTTATAAATTTCATGAGCATTGTTAGGCCAAGTTTCATTCTTCGTTCATGAGAACTAATTGTTTGAAATAGATTCTTGCTATCCACTATAGGAGTTCTTGACTAGGGATTTTAATAAATTTAAATAACCTATTAAATTTTCATTTAGATCTTATTCCATATTATTAGTCTAGGAAGATGAATTTTTGGTGTATTTTCATAAAAAAAACTAGTGATCGGTTATGAAATTCACATTGATGATATATTTTGAGGTGCTGGAGAAGATAGAGGTCACCAAGTTGATGTTTAATTAGAACAAATAATCAATATAGTTGATTGTTAGGGAATATTTTTAGAGTACAGAAGTGTCTATATGTTCTCAATTTCCTTAGTTATAAGAAGTCTTAGACAACATGGACCAAATTCTATCCTTCTTCATCATGTTTCACTAGAGCTGGAAGTTCTCAATCCCTTTCTATATAATAAATTAGCGTCTCTTTTCACAGGGAGGTAATGGCCATTGAAATATTTATTGTACAACCTTCCTCAGTAGTTAACATAGATTTATATTTCTTCTTTAGGTTAAACTATTTTTTTATTATCCTTCGATGATGTATGAACATGGTCCTCAAGATTTTGATTACAAGAGAGGAGATTCGTCAAGAGGTGGACAACCCTATGATTCACCTAATCAATCGGGATAATAAGACAATTTTGGGTATAATGATTATGTCTATTAGGGATAGAGATCTCATAGATTCATACATTGTCAAATTCATGCATATGAGTTTCCAGTACTGGGTGACACAAGTGTTGTGTAATGTATTATCAGTTTATATTTTACCTAGGTTTCTGATTTTCTTGATTTAGGATCTACACACTCTTTTATTTCACAAAACCTATTCTATTATTTATGACTTGTGGAGGATGTGAATACAGTTCCCATGGTGTTGACTATTCATTTTTGAGGTCTAACTAGATTTTATGGTGTTTTTATAGATTGTGAGCTGGTTCTAGAGTAACTTATCTCTTAGATATATTTCTTATAATTATGAATATTTCCATATGAAATAATACTTAACATGGACAATTTTATTTTGGGTAGTATATTATTTATTTCTATATTATTTTATTTATATTATATAATTATGGTAGAGATTATATCATTTTTTTAGTGAGAAATGCCTTTGGATAGGTCATATGTGTGATGAGTCCTTATCATCCTTGGGGGTTTTCTAATGTTGAGATCACGGGAAGATTAGTTAGTTGTATCTTTTAGGGATTTATAATAATTATATGATGTATTTATGGAAGTGGTTATTATTATACCTCCTCAAAGTGAGAACATTATTTGGATATAGTTTCAATTAGGTGTCACTTTGATATCAATGTCACCATGTAGGATGACTCCAACTAAGTTATTTAATTTATGTATGTAGATTATTGATCTTCTTGAAAGAGAATATTTTTTCTGGTGTTTCACCTTGGGGGTTCTACAATCTATTTTTCAATGAAGAGAGATGGATTTTTTTATTTATTCACTATTATTATCTCCTAAATCTTGTGAAATTAAATATCAACTATCCCCTTTTAAATATTGTTGATTTATTTGAACAACTAAAGGGTTATAACTAGTTCTCTATGATTGATCTAAAATCAATAAATAATCAGTTAAAGTTGAAGAATGTGGATATTTAAAAGATTAATTCCAGATATCATTTTGGGCATTATGATCTCATCGTGACATTGTTTGATTTTATGAATTCTTTATACTTATTCATGGTATTGAGGAAACCATGTTTTATTAATTTATAGATCAATTCATAATGATGTTCATTGATGAAATATTTGTGTATTTTAAGTCATTGGTTGAGTTAAGAGAATCTAAGAGGTGATTTGGGAGTTCTTTGACGTCATAAAATAATTGAGAAGATATCGAAGTCTATGTTATAGTACTAAAAATTTTATTTCATAGGACATGTTGTGTCTCAGTGTGGAGTAGACATGTTTCCTTTAATAGTTATATTGGTTGTTTCTTTATTATTACGTAATAATGTTCAGAAGATGTAAATTTTTCATTGTATTTACGGATATAATAAGAGGTTTATACTTGAAATATATCATATTGAAACTAATATAACATATTAAACTAAAAAGGATTAGAATTTTTTGTATACTGACACATCCCAAACTTATTTTGAGTTTTTAAATGTTAAGCTAATTGGATATCTTATTCATCATTTTCGAGAGGAGGGTTTTTTTTTAGGATTACTATAAAGCATTTTATCTTTTCTTGGATTTTTCTAATGAACCTAAGAGATATTATATTCTATGGGTATTAGTATTTATGGCCTCATTAATGTAAAAAAGTTTCTCATGATTTTCAAATTGTTGATTTTGTTTTCTCTTTCAATATTTTGTTAAATTCCCTCATCAATGAGAGATTTTTGGTTATAAAATATCATAGGTTATTGAGTTATATCTTATCTCTATGTAACATGAATTTTTATCATTGATTGTGTTTTCAATTCTTATAGGATTATAACATTGATGTTTCTTAAAAACCTGGGATGGGGAATAGTGTGGATGATGCATTGAGTTGGAAGTCACGTGGTGAGGCTTTGTTCATGTTAGGTCATTATTAGAGAGTGATTGAGGATCACTAGGTAATACACCTTGATATGGGAGAAGAAATTAATATAGGATTTTATTATTATTTGGTGGAAAAATTGCCATTGATGTACTGGTAATAGGAGTCTCATATGGTGGATTCTGAGTTTTCCATTTTGAAATATCTTGTTTTTTATGGCAATTCTCAATAAAAATGATATAATGATGGAAAACATTAGTTGTTTTATATGGGAGGATATTCATCCCTTTGACAATGATCAATTTGGATTTCCTTGGGTTCCGTAGTTTTCCTTTGGGGGTAAATACTTTCATGTATAAAATGTATCATTCCCTAAGAGTCATGTTTTGGTGGGTTTTTATAAAGATGTTGGTTGCAAACTTCATGTATTGGTGTTTGGTTTCATAGGGGTGAAAAACAATCATTTTTTTCTTGGTGGTTTTCTTCAACCACTTGATGTTGCGCCAGAGGATGATAGAGGACATATATATGGACTTCATCACAATTTTTCCTCAAGATATGTGATTATTTGATGATATATGGATGATCATGGATGTATTGATGAATTTATCTCGCTACATAAAGGTTTAGTAGTAATGTGTGGTGTATATTTTTTATGTAGTATTTATAGGTGGTGGGGAGGCTTATAGTTGTTCCCATGATGATCATCTCTAATCATGATCCATGTTTGAACTATAGTATATGGAAATTTCTCTAATGTGACTTTTTCTATCTGTTATACCTTGTCACCACCTTTTAATCTATTGATAAGTGGTTAGACATAGTGGACAGTCTAGACATTGGAAGACATGTTGTGTGTAAGAATTTTGTATTTTGATGGATCGTGGGAATGAATCTTCTCATTAGTGGATATTTTTTTTAATAAAAAATTTTCACTACACTATTGGTATGGTTACGTTCAAAGTGATTTAGGGCCAACCTAACATATCTCCATTAAGTTGTACTAAGGTTCAACGATCAGTTATTCTTGTATTGTAATTGGTGTAAATCATGACATAGACTATGTATGTCATTCATAACCTACTATAGGTGATGAAATATCATCATTAGTCCTATATTGATCCTATTAAAAGGCTTATAGATTTTTATATTGGAGATCATGTGTTTTTTAAGGTATCTCATCTTAATGAGTTGTGGATATTCATTCAGGACATAAATCTTTCTCCCTATGTTTTTGGACGTTTTGAGGTGTTGTCGCATATTGAATATGTATTATATCATTTAAAACTTCCCTCATAAATGTAATACATCAATTTTTTTTTTTGAATTATCTCTCCTTAAATAATTTTATTTCTTCAATAGTATGCATGTCACAAAATAATGAGTTTAGAAGAACCAACTAACATTATCAAAATACTATGTGTCCATTATTTCTTAGCTATTATATTATTATGTATGAATAGTATTAACTAAATTATGAATAATATATGATCTAAACATTTTAAAATGAATTATTTAATTATTAAATAAATACAAGTTGGGAAATTTTATTTGAAAAGAAAAGGTAGAGTTTGTTATGAAAAAATAGCATTTATGTGCCCAAAATATTTTTATATAAAAACATTAAATTATTCACTATTTTTAATTTATATTAATTATATATATATTATGTAATTTAACAAATTCTTTAAACATTTTAAATATATTTTTTCAAGGTATTGGTTATGAATGAATCTATTTTTAAGCTTAAAAATGTTTTCTTCTTAAAAGCGGTTTTATTTCATTTTGTGAACTTACTTTAAAATCGTTTTCTTAAATTTATTTAATTAGATAAAATTTATTAAGTACTTATAATCATGAGTTTCAATGTTTTAAAATATTACCCTTTTATTTTGGGTAAATTTGAAAAGTAACTATGGTAAAAAAATTCACCTTGGTAAAGGGTTACTCATATTAATCTAGATTAAAAATATGTGTGAAGACAATAATTATTGATCCAAATTATTATAGGATGAAGGAAATTAAACCCTTAACAAAATAGTCTCAAAATATGGTTCTTAATGGACACTAATTTCTGAAAATGACTTATATATTATTTAAATCAAAAAAGATACAAAATGTCAATCTCTTTGTTTTAAATATCCATTATGAATTCACATACGGAAAAAAGTAGTCATGAATGAATATTAATATTAATTCTATATAATGAATTTAAATTCTTGAATCTAATTTATTTTTAATTTTTTAATTTATATAATTACTCTAAAAGCTTACACTATGATGAAAACTTATTTATTTAATTAGTGAAAATATAAAATAAATGATATTAAATATATTTAAAGTAATATAATATGAGCAATTTATAGCATTAAAAGAATTTAATTTGTGTATATTACATATTAGTGTTTTATTAAAATATTATATTCTAATAAAAAAATTCATTATTTAAAGTCAAATTAAATGAATAGTGTCAAAATTTAAAATAATGATATTTTATCAGAATAATATTTTATTTATTTTTTAAAAAATTATAAAATTAGTAAACTAGGATATGGTGGAAATTATATGTTCTAAAATTTCATAAATTTTACATTTATGGTCCAATTTTTACAGTATTAGTAAAAATTACAACCTTTAATATTTAAAAGGTTATTAACATAGTTAAAATTGAAATTTATAAACTAAGATTTAATCAAATTGTTATGGTTTCAAATGATAACAAAACTCTTCTAAATTGTATTGGATGATAATATTTCAACACTATCCAACCATATCTTTGAATAAACATATTTTTTTTGAAAATATTCTTGGGAATGTGTTTATTATAATTTAATATTTTGAAACATTATAAAAGTTTCTCTCATGTAAATAATAAATGGGAACCTCCTACCTCATTTATTTACACCACTTTGAGCCATATATCTTGAAAAAATCTAACTAAATTTATTTCAAACATCCATACACACATTATAGTGTTTATGGTCTTCCAAAAATACCAACCTTGGATTCTTTTATTAGAGATCGAAAGGAGTCATTCAAAGAAGAGGTAATCACCTTACCTAATAACTTTTCTTTATACACTTCTTTATCTACTATAAATATATGGTATTTTTCATAAAATAATATATTAAATATAATAATATTCTTAAATTTTGTTATAATTATGAAAAAAACATTATACACCCACTTTAAAATAAAATGATAAGTGAATGTATCGCTCATGCATACGCATGGATTAACATTTCCACATGGTGATAAAATTCATTTTTCATCACCATATTTTATGGGAGAGTATTTTTATGTGATTAATGTTTATATATTATATTTATGACATAATTATACTTATGGTATTACAATATCACATGTACTAACTGACCATCTAATACTCTGGGAAATTATATTGTCGTTCGTGCATATTTGTGGACTACCACCTCCACGAAGCGATGTAATATGTTTTTCATTTATATTTTACATGACTGGTAATTTAGAAGAAATTAATGTATGTATAAGATATAATATTTATACTAGAATGGTAAATTACTATCAACCTTTATTTTGTTCCATCAGTCAAAAATGAAAACAGTGTCAGTGCATATGTACGACCGGCCATCTCCATGAACGGTGTAATTCATTTTTATTATCCAAATTTTATGGATGAATCAAAATATGTATATAATGTGTATATATTATATCTATATCATTTTTAATATTTTGGATATTATAGAACAATGAAAAAAATATAAGTACTATATTTACTGAATAGAAATACTCATGACAAATGAAACATTTAACACATAAAAATAATGATTTTAATAAGAAATTATTAATAGGGGTTAAATTTATTATACATGAGTTTATAGCTCTTTTAAACCAATGAAATCTCAAGGTATTTGGTTTTATGTTATAATCTTATTATTTATCAAGATTTAATATGATTAAATTGTGATGATGAAATATGATGATTAACCTCTCAAGATACTAATTAATTTTCTCCATATTTGGTTATTTACACAAAATAAAAAAATTCTTTCATTTTTCATACCTTATGTACTCATGAGACTAAATATTAATTTTTAAGGAAAACCGACATCATTTATCTTTCGATCTAATTTTTTTTCTTCCACATTTGTGATTTCTAAAAAATTCTCTAGTGCATGTTTTAAAAATTATACTATGATTTTTTAAGACATTTTTACCAATGTTTTAATTTAAAAAAAGGTTTTAAATAAATATTTTTTGCACATTAAAAATGAGTTAGATTTTTTACTTCTCTGAAAAACGTATTGAATAAATTTTTTTTTATCTTTTACGATATAAATGAATTTTCCCACTGTCATGACTAATTAATGATTTGAAGCGTATTTTATAAGTTTATATGGTGATATTAAAATAAAATAAAAATCATTATAATTTATTATTTTTTTAATGAATGATTGATTTCAAAATGTAAACAATATCTTTATAATGTCTCTAAAGTGTTTGTGTGGACTACCACCTCCAAAAAGAAATGTGATTCATTTTTTATTTATATTTTACTTTGATGGTCACGAGGACGAATTTTTTGAATATATATGGTATATATGATACAATAATAACCATATAAAATAGAATTAATATTTTTCTTTCTTTCTTTTCATCCATAAAAAATTGAAAATAGCATTCATACGTATGTATGACTTACTGTCTCGATAAATGATGTAATTCATTTCCCATTTATAAATTTTATAGATTAATTTAAATATGTATATAATAAATAAATATTTTATTTTTATCATGATTAATATTATATATGATATGGAACCAAGATACATTTATAAGGACTGAAACTACTGAACTGAAATACTCATGATGATTTAAATAGTTAACAGCCATAAAAGACGATTTAAAGAAGGAATTATTGATAAAAGGGGGTGTTATAATATTATAAAGGGATATTATATGATATTATAAGTATTAAAATCATTTTTTATATAATTTTAATAAATTTATATTTATTATATTTTAGGATAGAGTTCTTTTGATGCAAAGAGAGCATAAGGTAATAGTTTTTATATTACTATTTCATTATTTAGTGAAATAGTTTATGATTTAGTTTTAGTGATCAAATTATATAATAAAACTCTCAATATACTCATTAATTTTATTTTCCTATGATTATTTGATGAAAATAAATTTTTTACATTTATTTTCCTCACCTTTTCGTCTCAAGAAACAAAAAATATGTTTTAATGGAAAATCGACTACATTTTTCCCTTCACTCAAAAAACCTTTTTCTACCATGTCCATTTTTTATAAAAATGTTTTAAATAATGTTTTTACTATTATTATATGATTTTTAAAGCCATTTTTATCCATCTTTTATCTTTTAAAAAAATGTTTTAGTGAAATATTTTTTTCAAAGTGAGGTATTTTATGAATTTTCAGAAAAAAAAATTATTGAAGGAATGTTTTTAAAACATATACAACATAAGTGTTTTTCCATTACTTCAATAATAACATTTAAATTTAATATTAGTTTATAATTTAACATGTTTTATTTCACATTAAATATTTCTCTTATAATTGTGTATTTTAAAAAAAATTGATTTCAAAATGGAAATGGTCTTTTCCTCAAAAATGTTTTAATGATATTATAATGGTATTTCAATTCATCAAATTCATAAACAAAACTTGATAAAAAAATTATTATTTACTAGGGATAACATCTAAGTATACCATCTCTATTATGTTTCTATATCGTTTATGTTTATATTGATAATATTTTTATAAAACTCATTTCTTTTCCCTGGTTTATCCTATGTTGAAGTGTTTATAAAACCCATTTTTTCATGGGTTTCAATACGTTGAATGTTTTATTATATTGTGGCACACAAATGTATTATTTTCATTATTTTATGGGTTGGAAATATATATATCCCTCCAATTCATGGGGTAAATATTGATATCTCATGAGATAAACAAGACTATAATGGGGAGTAAACATAGTTTAGTAATGAAATATTTCCAGTATGATAGTCTTGGGAGTGAACCTTAACTACTATAATGGTTTAGTGAGTGAACCCATTCAACTACGATAGTTATGGACGAGATACTTCAATACAAAAGAATTTTTTTATGCTTAGGTTTATTCTAAAATTCTAGGTATTATGTCAATGTTATGCAATCATGGATGTAACACACCAATATTTTGTGAAAAATTTTTTTGAATTAATTTAATATGTTGATATTTATCATTTCATGCAACACAAAAATTATTTTTTTATTTTAAATCACTAATTCAAACATTAATTTCACATTTCACTAACTTGTATTGTGCTACATGCAACACTAACTTGGCATATGTTGCACGCAACACAGTGTTTCTATGAAGCCTCATTTTATTATTATAATTATTTAAATGATATAATTATAACATATATGTTAAACTTATTAAAATTAATTGCAATAAGTAATTTTAAAATATTATATACAATGGATTAATATAAATAAAACATATTGATAGTGAAAAATATAATTTCAGGAAATGTTATTATATGTTTAAAAATACTATATTCTCAAATGATCTGCTTTTGATGTCCTTTTGTTAAAAAAAAATTAATCTTATACGTATTTTGAAATTTAATTTAATAAAATAAAAATAATTATTTTAATTTAAAATTTAAAAATTATATTAGGTTCAATTTATGGTATTCTTTTGAGAAACATCATTTTCTAATGAATAATGAAAAATACTAAATTTTAATTCAAAACTACTTTTTCATCTATTTTATTTATAAGGATAAATTATAATTTAAATTTGTTTAAAATTATAATAATATAATATTATTATAAATTAACTTAATTTTGGTCATTGGATTCAATTTTACTTTGAAATTATATATAAAAACATAGCAATCTTATAAACATTTTGCCCTTAAAACCTATATTGTTGACCTAACCGTGTGATTAAATTTAAATTAATTTATGCCACTTCCGTGATTGGAATTTGGTGAAATGTAATAAATATTTTTAATACAAATAATTTATAATTTATAATTGTTTAGACTTAGTTTTTTCAAGGAAATATTGGTGAAAGTAATTAAAATTATTAAAATGATTAAGGTAATAATAAGCTTGATAAGGGACTAGACATTAATCTTAAGGGACCAAACAAACTATAAGCATTTCCAAGATCTATTAGATTTCCATATTTAGACACTATAATCCATTGGATCTTCTTTTTTACATTATTTTATCCACATGCAACATGAAAAATGTGGGTGTAATTCTATCTTCAAATATTTACACTAGTGCCACTACTCATAACTATAAATAGACTCCCCTCCTCTCACTTACACCTCTAAAACAACTTTGGTATACCAAATATATGACCAATACACTCCTAAAAATCAATAAATTTCTCTTTTAAGCTTCAATTTTAGAATAAATTATTCCAAGGAATTCCATTGGGGAAAACCAAAAGGAGTTACCCACATATGGGTTAACATTCTTCCTCGAGGTTTTTTATTTTATTTAAATTCTACAACCCTTCAAATCTTCTTATTTTATGCCTATATTATATTTATAGTTTCTTAAATATACTAATTTTTTTTATAATTTGTTTATCTACACTTAAACACACTTCCATATTATGGGTAACGAACATATTTTTTACCTGCACGCTGAACTACCGCATCACGAAATGATGATTATTCATTTTCCATTATTGCCACTCATGGTGAACATTATTATGGAAACATTGTTTTTATGTTTTATATATAATATTAATTATTTATTTAATAATATTTAATATTTTTACAAAAAATATTATTATATATTTTATTTGTTGTAAATAGAATAATTGTTTTGAGGAAGTGTGGACTACAGATCCATCAAAGTAATGTGATTCATTCACACAATACATGGAATGTATTAAGCATGGGTTTAGTGAAATTATATGATACATATGATATAATAATTATACTTTAATAATGATATATATACAAATATATTCATGTGTTTCATCTACTTATATTGTTTTAATACAACTATTAAACCAAAACATTTTTCATGCATACGTACGACATACCGTCACCATGAATAGTGTATTGAATTTAATAATTATATATTATATAGATTATTATAATAAAAATATACTGAATAAAAATGATATTTATATAATGTTTTACATTCTGGAAATCAAGATATAAATATAACTTACAAATATATAACAAATTAAGTCACATGCAAAGATGAAGGAGGATATTACCTGAAGTGAAACCTTGACATAGAATTGTTTACAAGAGGGTAATATAAACTAAAACTAAAAAATATATATAAGGTATTATATATATGAATATTTTTTAGTGATAGATTTTTAATAAACTTATTTTTATTATATTGTAGTTTTGTACGAGTACGATGATATCCAATAAACTAGGTAAGAGGATTTCATCTCACTTTTTATTTCTGTGAGATACATTCCATTCCACCACTCTATCATTTTTTGTGGTGTATATAATGAAAATGAATGTGTTATATTATTATTATTAATAAATTTATGTGTAATTACATATCAATTATATTATATTCCTTTCATGATGTTTATTTTTCAAAATTTACCAAATCGGTAAGATAGTTTTGTCTCAATTTACCTTCTATAAGACACATGCCATGTTATGAAACTATATTTTTATATAAGGTGTACGTAATGATTTTTACATGTTATATCAGGAATATATTTCCATTAATGATATTTTAATATTCATTTAATTTTACATTCTTACATGAGGATTAGGATTCAAAGTTACTAATTGATAAGAGTTTATTGAAACAATCTCATTACTTTTCGACATTGTTTATGATTATGCTTCCTTTGTTGAAATATTATAACCCATATTTCAATAACATACATTCCCTTTATTCTCCTCTGGTTATTAATGATATATTCATTTATTGGTACCATTTTTATACTTTTTGGTACATAAAGCATTTAGGAATTTGTTTTTATGAAATCCTGACTTTACTCCCTCTTTGGTCAGAAATATATTTTCCTTAAAAAATATGTTTTCTAAAAATTATTTCCAAGAATATTATAGTATTATCCTATAATATTTTAAATAATATTTTAATTTTTTTTATTTTAACAATTTTTTTAAAGGAATTTTCTTTTCTATTTCCATTGAAGGAATTTTCTAACCATTCTCATGAAAAAATAATGTTTTTCCTAATTTATAAAATATGTACAAATTTACCCACCATCATTTCTATGGATCTTATTTTGCATGATTAAAAGGTTAATTTTTTAGAAAATGTTTCTAAAAACTTTTCAATGCAATTTTTTTCAAAACATTTTCATGATTTATTTATATGTTTTCAATGTAATTTTAAAGAAATGTGTTTTTCAAATGGTTTTGAAGTTTATTTGGTAATTTTTAATGGAAAATGGTTTTCAAAATGATTTCATGATTATTTTAAATATTTTAAAGAAAATTTATTTAAAAACTTTTTTCAATCTTCTTTTATAATCATTCAAGGAAAAATATTTATCATCATTTTTTCAAGATTGTTTTATATATATTCAATGAAAAATGTCTATAAAATGTTTTTAAGTTTCATAAATAAGTTTTAAAGAAAAAATTTTTACAAAATTTTTTCATGATTCTTTTATATGTTTTCTAGGAAAATTATTTTCACAACGTTTTCAAGATAATTTTATATGTTTTCAAGTAAAATGTTTTAAAAATTATTTCAAGAATTTTTTATAATATTGAATATAATTTTTAAACATATGGTTTTCAAAACATTTTCAAACTCATTTTTTATGTTTTCAATGATAATGGTTTTCAAAATGTTTTTATGTACTATTTATATACTTTCAAATATAAAATTTTCTAAAATTTTATCATAGATTTATTTATAGTCTTTCATGTTTATTTTCAAGAAAATTATTGTTAAAATGTTTTCATGTTTTAAAGATCATTTTTCAAGGAAGAAATAATATTTTCCTCAAGAAATGTTTTCAAAATATCTTTCAAAGTTATTTTCCATTTAAGATGACATCAGTTCATGTTACTCATGTCATTATATGAAATTATTCAAATGTTACATTCATATTCATTCTTGAATGTTATATGTTTTAATGGAATGATGTTAATAATACTCATTTCTCTTCCATGGGTTATATAATTTTGAAACCCGATTCCTTTCACAAGTTATGATTTGATGATATGATTATGAAATGTGTCTTTTTACATCGGTTAACATAGATTACATGTTTAGGATTCCCATTTAATGTCAGGGGTTATGATTTTATTTTTATGATTTTTTAGCACAAGTATGTATGATTTCATTATGAGACTGACAGGACCCATATCTCCCTAGAGTGCTTTTGGTAAATAATTATATATCATGAAATATACATTGATGGAATGAAAAAATGAACTCAGTTCAGTGTTATGGGGTTAGAACGAGGAGTGAACTAGGTTTATTAATACATGGTTGGAATGGGGTGTGAACCCGGTTCTATAAAATAATTTTTATATTAATGTTGACATGGAAGTGATACCTTGACTAGGATAGAAATCATTATATATTCTAATGTGTCTTCCATAATTATATTTTTTCTTCCTATGTTATGCCTTTATGGATTCTAATCTTTGTTTCCTTATGATTCATGTATTATGAACTTCAAATAATTATTCCATGATTCACGTTTGTGATCTTTGATATGAAGGGTATGATATTATATTTCCATGATCATGTTATCATACCATTATGCCCACAATTGTGATTATATATATCCCTTGTTTACCCTTAATTAACATATAAGCTCACCCCTTTTTACATTTCCTTCCCCTAATTAATGAATATATGTATTATCTTTTATGGTTCTAATAGGGGTTCTAGTCATGGAGAACATAATGGGAGATAATTTATCTCATTTATTTATTAATGTTTATGCTCACATGATTTGAAAGGCACTAGACTAGTACAATCTTTTGGAATCTATTTGTATAATTATTTAAATATTTCACAAAATTTATGTAATGTTAATGTATAAAATGTGACATTTTCTATAATTGGTATCAATGAAAATTTTTAGTTAACCTTTAGAATCTAGGATGAGAAAACCATAGTGAGAACCCTAAATACATGTCTAAGAATAATTCTAAGGATTAGCAAAAGTATATAAAAATGTCTTAGAATTTTGAAAAATAATAGAGTGAGCAGTTTCCTAGAAATACATCTTTTTCTGGATACTTCAAGTGGATGTGGCTCTATCACGAATATACCTAGGAGTAACAAATCTAACAAGATGTTTCAGGCCTTACTTGAGATAATCTGGTAAAAAATGGGCCTTACTCCACACCTAGTATGACACTCCTCGTGGATATGATTTGGGAATTAAAATATTCTTAATAAACCATCATCAAGGATTTAAATATAATATGGATATGAATAACCTAGGATAAAACTAGAGTTTCATTGATCAAGGAAGGAGTCATTATTTAGACAACCTTTAAGTATTTATTTTCATGACTATGCGGTTTTCTGCTATGATAATTAATGCTCATACTATGCATCTGGTTTTATTCAATGGTGAAAATTTGAAGGAAATAGATAAATATTGAATGTGATGTATGATTTGATGTTTTTTAGTCAAGTGGTATGATCAATTGATTGAAAGTTGTTTTGATCATGCCTAATCAGTTTTCGCAAAACAAGATTAACAATGTGTACCTTTAAAAACTCTTAGACTCACCAAATAAAATAAGAAAAGATATCGCTAAGATTTAAAGTAATAGAGACCATGGAGGGAATAATGGTTGGTTTATTTTATGTAAGAATGAGTAAATAACCACCTAATTTAATGTCTTTGAGAAATAAGAATATGTTTTGACTATGGAAAATAAGGACACAAAGCAACTGACTCTAAGGGGAAAATGATGACTTTTGTTAATGAAATGGATGGGAATATATTCCTCCATAAGAGAAAGTCAAAGGTTATGTTTTTTAAGTTTGTAATAAATGGCCATTATGAAACTCAAGGTACCAAGTGGAAATCTACTGAAGAGATTTAGCAAGGTGATGAGAGTAGTGGTTATGTCACTGTTGATGATGAGACGACATTTGAAATATGAAAGGAAATAGGTATTAAGTAATAGGACGAGGTATCCTTATTATGTCTTATAGTTGAAGTAAGTTTTTATGTATTTGGTATTAAGGAATTATTTTATATGAATTGTGAAATAAACAAGGTTTTTTCAGTTTATGTTTTTCACTAAGGATTTAAAATATTATGTTGAATGTTTCAGATGGACTAGAAAAGTGATTTAATGATGAGATGATATTTTGACTAAGAGTGTAGGAATCCTAATATTTTACTTATGTTAATATATTTTTGTTTGGATAATGATATGTAGGATATGAATATGTAAATTGGACGGTACTTATTACCTTTGAACTAATTAAGGACTTGTTGAAAAGTAGTTAACAATATCATGGATGAAGTTTACAACTTCTTGGATTTGTGGAATATATCCAATAATCAATGTAATAAGTGGGCATGCATGTTTTAAAAAATGATTTCTGGTAATTCAGTTTGTTACCATATTCCAAGATAAATTACCATAATGTTGTTCAAATGTTTGGATTGTGACAACCAAGAGATAATTTATGATATAATGGGGATCAATATTAAGATGATTTTGTGATCTCCTACATAAAGTTTCATATTTTCATCTTTTGGAAGGGTTATAAGATTAACCACTCATGAAAATTTTATGTTAAAATTTAGAGAAAGTATTTATGTATTGATATTGTACTGAAAACCTATGTTAAAAGGTTATTTAGTGATTAACCTTATTTCAAGGATGTCGATCATATTGATTTTTGGAATTATGTTAGGGTTTAATTAGAAAATGACATCAAGTTTATCGGGTCAAAACCAGTCAATTGCGGCAAGGTCGCGGGTCTTGATCCAGTGACTAAAGGATGATAAGGTTTTCATACCTACCATCATCTTACACGATGTCCTTGTTAATGAACTATTATTTTTTTTGAATAAATATTTAGGATGAATCGATAGTGTTACTTTTTATGTTTAAAGGTTAATTTGTTATCCATATTTATTTTTATGTATAGTTTGATGAAAGTAGCAATACTTTTCTTTCTTTTATGATCCTTAAGAACTTCTAAAAGTGTATTTTCGTTCTTCCACCATCAAAGTTAATTTTTGTACATCCATTTCTTAAATTAATGGATAAAGTATAAATAGATTCAATCACAACTAATAAATGAAATTTTATTTATAGAAGTACATAATGTAAATATATTTCCTTATATTATAGGTTAATAAAAGAATTACTCAACATTAAGATAATTAAAACAAAATGTGATGTCCTAATACCCTAATTATTATTGAACTTATGGATTTTTAAATCATCATTGAATTATTTATTTGAGGCCAAAAACTTGTAATTGATCATTCACTGGTTTTTTATTGATGAATTCACTCACTCCCTATAAATATTTACATTTTACTCTATGTCCAATCCATACTCCCAAACCATGTTCTGCTATGTGGAAACCTAGTTATATGTTACTTTGAGAAACCATTATAGTTCCAACTTTACCTTCTTAAAAAATGTTTTAGTATTAATTTTTATGATGTGGTTTTCTTTGAAATGAACTTTCAAGTGTTAATAATTTGATAGCCCATAAGAATTTTGAGGGAAAGTTTTTTAAGGGGGGTAGAATATAACACCCTGAGATTTTCTGAAATATATTATTCAAATAAATTCAAAATGATGATATTTTTCATCTCAAAAAACACTAAAAATAGTTTTTTATATTAAATAAATAATTCAATAATTCATTTCATGTATCACTGAAATGGCTTGTGCTACCTGCAACACCCACATGACGTATGTTACACACGACACCATGTTTCTATGAAGCATCATTTTATTGTTATAATTATTTAAATGAGATAATTATAACATAGATGTTAAAATTTGTAATATGAGTAGTAATAAATACTTTTAAAATATTTTATATAAAAAAATTTATATAAGTAAAACTTATTTATAATGAAAAATATAATTTTTGGAAAAGTCTATATGTTTAAAATTAATATAATCTTAAATGAACTACTTTTCATGTCCTTATGTGAAAAAAAATAAAATTAGTTATATATATATTTAGAAATTTAATTTGAGAAAATTAAATTCATTATTAAATTTTTTATGTTTAATTTCATTACGGTAAATTTATGGGATTTTTCTGAGAAACTTAAATTTTTGATGAATAGAGAAAATACTGAATTTTAATTCAAAACTTTTTTTCATATATTTTATTTATATGGATAAATTATATTTTTAATTATTTTAAAATTTTAAATATATATTATTTTTATAAATTAATCTAATGTGGGTCATTAGAATAAATTTCACATTGAAAATGAATATAAAAACATAGAAAACTTTTGAACATTTTTTCTTTGAAAACCCCCATTGTCGACCTAACTATGAAATCAAATTTAAATTAATTTCTTACACTTCCATAATTATAATTTAGAAAAATAATTTCCATATTTTGAACAATAATAATTTATAATTTATAATCAAGTCAACTTAGTATTTTTGCAAAAATATTAGTGAAATTAATTAAAATTAATTACAATGATTAAAGTAATATTAAGATTAAAAAGAAAATAAACATTAATCTTAAGGGATCAAACAACGTAGAATATTTTTCAAGATCCATTGTATGGACATATTTATACCCTATTATCCTTTTTATTGGCTTTGGTGGATTATTTTGTCCACTTGAAACTTGAAAAATTTCGGTGTAAATAATTCTTCAAATATTTATAAAAGTGTCACTCCCCCTCTACTATAAGAATGTCTCCTCTCCTCCCACTTCCATACACCTATAAAAACACTTTGTTCAAAAAATATCTACCAAATACACTCATTGAAATCCATAAATTAATTTTTTAAGCCTCCCTTTGGGATCAACTCCTTATAAGGAAGACCTTTGGTGCAAACCAAAAGGAGTTACCCAGATATGTGCTCACGTTATTCATCGAGTTCTTTTATTTTATTTCAATTTTCCACCCCCTCAACACTTATTATTTGATGATTGTATAAAAAACCATTATAATCGATATAAAATGATTTTTTATTTTTCCAAGGTGTTTGACTTACACTTACAAAAACTTTCATCTAATGGGTAAAAAACATATTGTTTACGTGTATGAAAAACTACTGCCTCACAAAAGGATAATTGTTTATTTTTACTTTACCGCCTCTCATAGTGGAAATTTTGATGGGAAATATATTTGAAAGTGTTATATATTATATTTATTATGTATTTAAGATTCTTTATTAATTTTAAAACACATATCTTTATACTTTCCATTTGGTGTAAATATGATAATTTAATTTGAGGAAGTGTGGACTGCTTCCCCCCATAACGATTTGATTCGTTCACGCATTACATGGAATGTATTAACGATGAGTTTAGTAAAGTTATTAGATATATATGATATAATAATTATACTTTAATAATTGTATATATATATATATAATCATATATGTTATTTACTTACTTACTTTTAATATAACTATTAAATGAAAACAGTGTTCATGTGTACGTATGACCTTCCCTATCTATGAATAGTTAATTATATTTCATACTTCTATATTATCTAGATTATTATAATACGCATATAAAAAATACAAATAATATTTATATAAAGTTTTAATTTTTGTAAATCCTGATATAAGTATAAGTACCAAAGATATAACAAATTGAGACACATGCGAATAACAAAGTTGATATTAACTGAAGTTAAACCTTAACATAGAATTGTCAACCAGAAAGTAATATAAAGTCTTAATAAATAAATATAAGGTATTATATAAAAGAATTTTGTTTTTTCATAGATATATAATAAATTTATATGTATTATATAGAAGTTTTTTAGGTGTATGACAAGTGTCAAGACACATGGTAAGGGGATTTCATCTATCTTTTTATTTCCATGAGATACATACCATGTTCACAACTCATTTATTTTTTGTGGTTTATATAATTCACATGAATCTATTTTATGATTATTATTTTTAATTTATGGTTAATTACATATCAATTATTTTATATTCCTGTCATGGGTATTATGTTTCAAAATTTACCAAATCAGAACGATAGTTTTGTCTCAATTTACCTTATTTAAGACACATGACATGTTATGCATCTATATTTTTATACAAGGTGTAGATACATTCATTGACATGTTTTGTCATTAATATCCTTAATTTATGATATTTTATGCTTTATTTTATTTTATTTTATTTCAAGAGGTGTATGGTACTATATTACTAAGTGATAAGAGTTTATTGAAACAATCTCATTGTTTTTTTTTAGATTTTTTATAACTACTCTTCCTTTGTTGAAATATAAAAATCCATATCTCAATAACATTCATTAATTTATTTTCTAATATGTTTATTCATTATATATTCATGTATTAGTAACATTTTTTCTAATTTTTGATACATAAAATAGATAAGAATGCGTTTTTAAAAAACCCTGACTTTTCCCTCTCTTCGGTAAAAAATCTATGTTCCTTCAAAACCATGTTTTCTAAAAATGGTTTCCAAGAATATTATACTATAATATTTAAAATATTTTGTTTTTTGTTTTTTCTTTTACCAATGTTTTCAAAGAAATATCCTTGTTGGTTTCCACACAAGGAATCTTTCAATCTGTTTAACGTGCAGAGGGAATGTTCTTCTTACCTCATACGGCATGTATGGATTTACCTGCAGTCATTTTTTATGAGTCATACGTTATAATTTTAAAAAGTTATTTTTTGAGAAAATATTTCTATTTTTTTCAAAAAAAGGGTTTTCAAAAAGTTTTCATGATTTATTTATAAGATTCCAAATTATTTTTCAAGGAATGTTTTTTTAAAATGGTTTTTAAGATTATTTTATAGATTTTTAGGAAAAAAATTTCAAAATGATTTCAAGTTTCTTTTTTATGTTTTCAATGAAAATTTGTTTCAAAAAATTTTTAGTATTAATTTATAATATTTCAATGAAAATTATTTTCAAAATTTTTTCAAGGTTATTTTATATGTTATCAAGGAAAAAAATTGAAATTTTTTCAAGATTATTTTATATGTTTTCAAGGAAAATTGATTAAAATGGTTTCATGATTCTTTTATAAGTTCTCAAGGTGAATTTTTTTCAAAATAAATTCATGATTATTTTATTATTTTTCAATAAAAATGGATTTAAAAATGATTTCAAGCCTTATTTATATAATTTCAATGTATTTTTAAATAAATGGTTTTCCAAACATTTTCAGGATCCTTTTAATTATTTTCAAGGAAAATTATTTTCAAAACATTTTCAATGTATCTTTATATGTTTTCAAATAAAAAAAATTTACAATAGGTTTTCTAAGATATATTCATAATCATTAAATTTTATTTTCAGTAAAATGGTTTTCAGAAGCTTTTTATATTTTAAAGAGGCTTTTTTCAAAGAATAATGGGTATTTTCCTCAATAAATTTTTCAAAATATCTTTTGAAGTTATTTTCCATATAAGATGAAATCTATTTATGTTTATCATGCCCTTATAGTAAATGATCTAAAGGTACCATTCATATAATTTTATGAATGGTTTATGTTTTTATAAAATGATTATTATGACACATTTTTCTCTTCCTTCGGTTATATTCTTTTTAAATATGCTTCCTTTCATAGGTTATTCATTGGTGAAATGATTATAAAACCTATATTTTGTCACATGTTATGATATGATAACATTTTTATGATACCTATTTAATTTCATGGAATATGATATGATTATTTAAGATTTTGTGTAAAAAGTATGTATAATTTCATTATTAGATGGGTGGGATCTATATCTCCCTCTAGTACATTAGGTAAATATTTATATCTCATGAGATAGACATGGATAGAACGAGAAATGAAATCGGTCTTGAATTATAGGGTCAGAATTAGAAATGAACACAGTTCAGTATTACAGGACCAGAATGAGGATTCAACATGGTTCAGTAATATAGGGAGAGAATGAGGTATGGAACCGGTATAGTAAATGACTTTTTCCACTAAGATGGCCATGGAAGTGATGCCTTGAATAATATGGAAATCATTATATATGTTTATGTGTCTACCATAATTCTATTTTTTATTCCTATGTTATGATTTCATGGCTTATGTTATTTATTTTCTTATTAATTGTGTCTTATAAACTAGATATATTTATGATCTGATTCATGTTTCTAATCTTTAATATTCCGGGTATGATCTTTTATTTTCATGATCATGTTCTTATTCCATTATGCTCATGATTATGCTTACATATCTCCCTTGTTTACCCTTACTGATAATCTGATCTCACCCCTATTTATGTTTCCTTCCACCAGGTTATGATGATATGTATTATGTTTCTTGTTTCTAATAAGGGGGTAGTCATGAATAACATAGTGGGTGACAACGTATCTAATTTATGTACTGTTTTTTTTATTCCATGTTTCCAAATACACTAAACTAGTACGGTCATTGAATGTTTGTTTGTATAATGTTTTATGTATTCCGAAAACGTTATGTAATGTTAACGTATGAAAATATAGGGTACATATAATGGACCACTTTATTTTATTCCCTTATGATTCATGTCATATGAACTACAAATATTTATTTCACAACTTGTGAGTTTGGTCTTTGATATACATGGGATGTATTGAAAACTTTTAGATCATGTTCTTATACACTTATTCTCATGTTATGATTGTATAATCATTGATATATCTCTGGTTTACCCTTAATTATATTTTGAGTTCATAACTTCTTTTTCCATTCCCCATGTTATGGAGAAATTTATGAAGTATGATATGTCTAAGAAGGGTGAATGTTATGAAAAAATAAGTAGGAGATGATGTAGATATTTTATGATCCTATTGATTATGTTTGCAAGTTTCCAAAGTTAATAGACCTAAAATATTATATCATGGATAAAAATTTTATATAATGAATATTAATATATTAATATATAATATCTATGTATAAAATGTATGGTTCACTATAGTTAATTTTGGGAAAGGTTTAGTTATATTTTGAAATCCAAGAGGATAAATATTTTGTAATACCCCTTGGGATAGGTCTATGTATGAGATACAATCCTAAAGTTTTGGTAATGATCATGAATGAACTAATTTAAACATAATATTTCATAGAATAATTATAAGGATTTATTTATCATATATATGGTTTTCCATGATTATTTAGTTTACCATAATGATTATTATTGATTACACTATGTTTTTTAGTTTTATTCAATGGCTATAACCAGAAGGATTTTTGTTAATTCTTAATGTGATAGAAAATTAAATGATTTTCCTCCACAGAAATCAAATTTTATGTCATCTGGAATGAAAAATCATGTTTCTATTATCACACAAATATCTCAAGCTATGAATCTTTCTGAATATCCAAATGAGAAAAAGATGGAACATTATTCTATTGAGTCCTTAATGATTCAACCTCCATATTATATTAGTTGGTCCAATGATCCACTAATTAATGAGAAATAGATCAGTACCATTTAATGGGTATTTTTAGTTCTTTGATGTTCGAACCTTGAGATAGTTGTTCTAGTTACTTATCATTTGGAAGGATAAGTAGATCTATGGTGGACTCTTATAAAAAATGAGTGAACAAGAAGAAATATAATCTATAGAGTGGGTTGAATTTAGAATCTTATTTTGGAATAATTACATTCCATGTATTCTTTATAAAAAATGGGGAACGAATTACATGAGTTAAATAAGAAGTATTGTACATATTAGGAAATTTTCGAAAGACTTGTGAGGTATGTTTCAATTATTATCATCTAATATGAAATTAAGTTTGATCCATTCTTAATTGGAATAAAAACAAATTTTTTAATTGGATTATCCATAAATAGATGTAGTAACTACGATGCAATTGTTCGATGTGTTCCCAAGGTGGGGATATAGATTAGAGTAACCCATAAATCTCGTGGTGTTGATAAGAAAAGAAAAAATAGAGTTTGGAGGAAATTCAGAAAGGCATAGTGAAAAGAATATTAGCCTCCCTTTATGATTGATGTGTGGAAGGAAACATTGGGGAAATTGTCTTAATATAATTTTTAAATGTCTCATGTGTCTAAATCAAGGACATTGAGAAATCAAATTCCAATGGGATGGGATTAAGTTACAAAGTTATGAGAATAGAATGAATGCACCATAGAATCAACCATCCTGACTCCAATGTTTTATATGAAATATGTATGAGAAGTTTACTAACCAGTACCCAAATCTTATGGATAATGATGATGATCGATTTCAACGCCACTTAATCCCAAAAACAAAGGGAAATATCATCTTATGAATATTTATGGCTAGGGGTATAATAACAATGCAATGAAAGGTAAACTTACCACCTACTCTAGGATTTTCTATATCTTATTCCATATTGTATCTAGCTAGTATTTTATATGTAATAATTTTTATATAGGTATCATAGTACCACAATAAAAATTAGATATTGAGTTAGTAATTAATAACCCTAGTGGTATGATGATCTCATCACAAGTTTATGATTTTTCTTAAGATATTGTTTTTGGGAATGTGATTCCTTGAATTATTTTCATTAATCCTCTAGTTGAATTTGATGTTATTTTGAGAATTGAATGAATTTATTTATATAAATCCCATATCAATTTTTGAGTAAATGAGGTTAAATTTTACATTTTGAACGAACCTATGATATCATATTAGTGTGATGTGAAAAATGATCTTCTGGTTGAAATAACTTCCATAATAGAGGTTAGGATTCTTATTCAAAAGTTTCTTTTATCTCATATGGTTTTTTAGAAAATCAACCTTGAAAATATGACTATTGAACATGATTTTATTGATGTATTTATAGAATATTTTCCCAATATTCTACCAAATTGTGAAGTCTGTTTTTCAATAGAACATAAACCTAATGCTACACCTATTTCTAATACTCTATATGTAATGGTTTAAATTGAGTTTCAAGAATTAAAGAATAAACTCATAGTGAGTCCTAACAAGGGATTCATTCATCCAGGTGCATCACCTTGGTGTGGACATGTTCTTTTTTAATAGGAAGATTGCATCATCGGGACTCAACATTGATTATAAATAACATAACAAGATCCTTGTCTTGAAAAATTATCCTCTACCTTATATTGACGACTTGTTTGATTAATTACATGGATTTCAATACTTTGACATGGTTGATCTTCATTCTGTATATAATCAATTGAGGGTTAAGAAGGATGAAATACCCAAGACAACATTTTTGTAAAATGTATGGACACTAAGAATCTATAGTGATTCATTTTGGTCATACTAATTAACCACTATCTTAAAAGAAATAATAGATAGATTCTGTAAATATTACATTGATCAGTTTTTGGTTTCCTTTATAGAGGATATTATTATTTATTCATAGCCAAAGAAAGATAATGAATATCATTTTTGAATTGTTCTGAAGACCCTATGGAAGAAGAAGCTTTATGAAAAATATACCATGTGTGAATTTTGGATTTAGAAAGTTTCATTCATGGGCCATATAATGTCATATGAGGGTATTTAAGTAGACACTTCAAATATAGATGTTATTAAACATTGACCCAGACCAACCACTATGACTGGGATACATAGTTTTATTTGTTTTTTAGGATATTATCATCACTTTTTAGAAATTTTTTCATGGATATCAAATCAACACACCATGTTAAATATGAAAGGAGAAAAGTTGCTATGGAAAGAAGAACTTGAGTAATGTTTTAAGGAACTGAAGAGAAGGGTAGCCAATGCACCTATTCATACACTACCGTTAAATAGACAAGGGTTTTTTTATCTATAATTATTCATAAAATATGGTACTAGGAGGAATCCTCATTCAGAATGATATAGTTATAGCTTTTTCTTTATTACGAATGAAGGTCCTTGATAAAAGTTACACAACTCATTATTAGAAGTTAGAAATATTGATTTCACCATTAAAGATATGGAGGGATTATCTCTATTCAGAAAGTTGTGATATATATACTAATCACAAAATTTCAAAGAATATTTTCAATTAAAAATAGTTAAAGATATTCCAGATATTATGGTTATAGATAATTATATATATTATGACTTCTCAATACATTACAACCTCAAGAAATAAAACAAGGTGGGAAATGCTCTGAGTTTAAAGGATCGCACTAGATTGTCTATGATGAGGATCACAAAATATCCAATATTGTTTTAATTGAAAAGTATGGATCTTTAAATCTTCATGTAAGGGGTGAAATATTATCTTTATCAAATGATTTTCTAACCATATATCTATATAAATATTAAAGAGGAATAAAAGGAAGATGTAGAACTACGAAGGTTGGTATGAAATGTTTGTGTGTTTATCCTTTATTATGAGGGAATAATAGGGTTTAAAGAACTATTTATTTTACCCTTTGATAGTAGATTTGATGAAGGAGATGAAATATGAAACTCCTAGTTCTTCATTCTCTAATTATACTATAAGTATGAAGTTATATATATATATGTAAGTATATTTCTAGAAGAATGACATGAAGATAGATATTTAAGAGTATTGTTATCAATGCTTGGCATGACATCATTTTGTGATTGAGATATTGAATTATAAGGGGATGATATAACCATTACCCATATCATAGTGTAAATGGAAAAACACCACCATATATTTTGTCATCAGACTGCTCAAACTATATAAAGGGAAAATGATATTTGGGTTGTAGTTGGTCACCATTCAATGCCATTACACTCTATTTACATTAGAGAATATCTCCCTCTTGATCAACTTACTCAGTTATACATTATGGAAGTTGTAATATTGAATAGTACACTACTATTAATTGTATCTGATCAGGATCTGAGGTTTACCTCGATGTTTTGGAGATGTCATCAGCAGTCTCGGGTTATAGAGTTATGTTTCATCACTACATATCATCCTCAATCTGATAGTAATTCTAATATGACCATTTAAACTCTAGAATACATGTTGATAAATTAATCTATTGATATCAATGGTGGTTGGTATCAACACATTCCATTTTTTAATTTTTATTAAAATAATAGCTTTCACTCCAACATTTATATGGATCCTTATGAATCTTTATATATAAGGAAGTGTATAAATCTAATATGTTGGAATTAGGTTAGTGAAATAAATATAATGCGACCTAATCTATATTTTTCAATATTAGAGAAATTTATATCCATTCAACAACATGTAAGATTAATTTATAATCAATAAAAAGTTTATGCTCATAATCTTCAGAAAGATCTAGTGTTCAAAGTTAGTGACAACTTATTCCTATGAATATATCTTTAGATGAGGGTGATGATATCAGTAAAGAAGTAAAATATAAACCATATTTATATTGTTTCTTTTGAAATTATTGATCATATCAAGATAGTAGCTTATTTATTTTCACTTCCACCATATATCTATAAATTTTATGATATATTCTATGTATCTTTCTTGGGGTAGTATGTACCAGATCCTTCACATGTGTTAAAATCAGAGGTTTTACCATTGGAGTAGGATAATTATTATGAATTATAATAATAAGAGATACTTGACAATAGATATCAAGTTTTACAATACAATACTACTCACTATTTCATGGTTTTATGGTGAATTCACCAATTTGAAAAAGCTATGTGGGAACCTGGTGATGTGATGAGGTAGAACTATCCTCATATGTCTATATCATAGTGAAAAAAATTTGAAGGAAAATTTTATTTTAAGGGGTTATAATGTAACACCCTTATATTTTTTATGAAATATTTCTCCATAAATAATTTAATTTCATGAATAGATTGTGTGGCACGCAACAACATGCTTAGTCGAACGACATAAGATTATTAAAATATTTTTTGTTAACTATCAATTATCCATTTGATTATTGGGTATTAATAGTAATAACTATATTATGGAAATATACTTTCTATACATTTATAAAATGAATTCATTTTTTATCAAATTATCATAATTAAATACACAAATTATTTAAAAATAATCTAAAAAAATTCATTTATGTGCACAATATAATATATATTAATATATTAAATTAATTACTAATTGCTAATTATTTTTATGAAATTTATATATTATTTACTTATTAAAATGTCTTAAACATTCAAGAAATATTTTTTCTAGGAATATGATAAGAATAAATACAATTTTATTCTTAAAAATATATGTTTTTTCTAAAAGTTATATTTTGTCACATTTTATGCACTTACTTTAAAATTGTTTTATGAAATATATTTTTATCAAATAAGATAAAATGAATTAAATATTTATAATCCATAAGTTAAAAATTGGTAAATACTCCCCTTTTATTTTTGGTCAATATGAATAGTAATCATGGTAAAATTTAACACCTTGGTAAATGAAAAATCTGATTAATCTCGATTAAAAATATGTGATTAGAATATAATTATTCATCCTAATTTTTTTGGTGAAGTTAATTATACCCTTAACACCAAAAGGTCTAAATTGAGTTGTTTAATGGAAGAATTTCCATGAAAATGATATATGTTTTATTTAAATCAATGAATGTTGAAAAAATTCATTGCCTTAGTTTTAAGTATCATTTATGAATTCTCATAGGGATAAAACAATTTATAAATGAATAATATTATATTTATTTATTATAATGAAATCATATTCATTATGGTAATTTATTTATACTTTTTTTGTAATTATACAATTGTCCTAAATTCTTATACTATATAAAATAGTATTTATTCAGTTAATGAAAAAAGTAAATGATTTTTAAAATATTAAAATTGATATAAATTTAGTAATTTATAGTGTTACATGAATTTTATAGTGTAATATGATATATTATATTAGTTTTAAAATATTATATTCTAATTTAGAATTTTTATTTAAGACTTTTAAGTCAAATTAAATGAATTGTGTCAAAAAACAATGATAATATTTTATCCAAATAATATTTTATTAAATTATTTAAAAATTATTAAGTTATTTTAATAAGATAATTTGGATAATATATGGTCTAAAAATTAATATTTGTGACATTTATGTTCCAATTGTAACCACATAAGTAAAAAACTATAACCTTTAATATTGAAAACCATGGAACCGTATTAAAAATTAAAATTGATTAACTAAGGGTTAATCAAAATGATAAGGGTTAAAATAAAAAAACATTTATAAATTATATTATTTGATGGTATTAAAACATTATACATATATATCATTTAATTCCTATCCATTTTGAGGCATTTTTCTTGAGAATGACTTTATTATAATTTAATCTTTTGAGAAATTCGAAAAGTTCCCCTTACCTCAATTATAAAATGGAACCTCATCCCTCACATATTTACACCAAATTGAGCCTTATAGATTAAAAAACTATAAAATTGCTTATTCTAAACTTCCCTAGAAATTTTATATAGGTTCTTTTCTTTCCAAATTCACAACCCTAAGGCCCTTTAGAAGATATCTAAAGGAGTTGTTTTATGGAAGTGGTAATCTCTTTAAAGTATTATTTTACTTTTATACTCTTCTTTATATCCTCTAAATATAGGGTATTTATCCTAAAATAATAACTTAATTATCATAAATATCATTAAATCTTACTATTACCATGAAAACACCATTATAATGCCTCTTTCCCATTAAAGGATAACTGAATGTATCACCCATGTATATGTACGACTTAACATCTCTAATTAGCGATACAATTAATTTTCATCACCATATTTCATAGATTTATATTATAATGGGATTAATATTTATATATTATATTTATTAAATAATTATACTTTTGGGATTATAATATCACACCGACCAGCTTACCATCCAATCCATTGGGAATTGATAATGTTGTTTGTGCATACATGTAGACTACTGCCTCCATGGAGAGATGTGATTCATTTTTTATTTATATTTTACTTGGATAGAAATGAAGAATAATTTGATTAACATAAATGAAATATAGGTTATAATAGTGATATTATAAAGTTAAATTGATATTTTATTTTATTTTTTCCGATCTTTAAAAAAATGAAAACAACGTTCATTAGTTTGTATGATCTACCATCTCTGTGAATGGTGTAATTAATTTTATCACTAATATTTATGGATGAATTTAGATAAGTATATAATGAGTATATATGGTATTTATATCATTATTAATGTTCTAGAAATTATGTAACATAGATGAATGTACATGAACCATAACTACTTAACTGAAATACTAACGATAAATGAAACTGTCAATACCTAGAAATAATGACTTTAATAAGGAATTATTGATATAATTGGGTGATAAAATGTTATAAAGTGATTATATATGATATTAGAATTATGAAAATTACACGTTTTGGGAATTTTAATAAATTTACATTTATAATATCATTGTTTATAGTTCTTTCAAAGAAAGGTGGACTAAAGTTAATGGGTTTTATGTTACAATCTCATTGTTTATCAAGATTGTCTATTATTAAGTTTGGATGATGAAATATTATGATCAACCAATCAGGATACACATGGATATTATTAAAATCTATTTATTTATTGAATATTCTGTTTTTCCTTTCATTTTCATCACCATATGTACTCAACAGATTTAAAACTTTTTTTAAGGAAAATCAACTTTTTTTATCTTCGGCCAAAATACCGTTTTCTTCCAAATCCATGACTTATAAAAATGTTTTAAAGATGAATTTTAATGTCATAATATTATTTTTAATGTAATTTTTATTGATGTATGAATTTTTTAAAAAAAATCAAAGGAATATTTTATCATTTTCTAAATGAGGTATTTTGTGACTTTTACTTCAAAAGTATTGATGGAATGTTTTTTATAACTTATAGAATCATTCTGATGAATTTTTTCTTTGAATATTACTTTACAAGTTTAAACAATTATTTTAAAAGGAAATTATTTCCTTATCAATTTCATGTGTTGTTTATGTTAGTGATTTCACAAAGTAAAGGATATCTTCATAATGTCCCTCTTTAATACGTCACGACTACCACATCCACAAAGCGATGTGATTCATTTTTTATTTAATTTTCATTTTAACGGTAATGAGGGAGAATTTTATGAATACATATGTTATATATGATAAAATAATCATCCTATATTGGTAAATTATTATTCATATTTCTTTCATTCCATCTGTCAAAAACTGAAAACAACGTTCATGTGTACATACCAACTACCATCTCTATGAACCGTGTAATTCATTTTTAGATATAACTTTTATAAATGGATCTATATATGTATATAATGAATATATATGATATTTATATCACGAATAATATTTTTTATGTCATGGTCCTCTCCCCAGAACAATACTGCAATGATGGGAGATATAAAATGACCCCCCGAGTATATCCTCTAGTAGGCCCCAAATTTGTGACTAGCAGGGAGGGAATATAAAAATATCAGTATAGGAGGTATTAACCTATATAATATATATAGTATAGGGAGAAAGGATATAAATTATAAATAAAACTCAAGACATAATATAAAATAATAACCATGAACTATCGTACAATTCATGAATAAATATAATAGATACAAATGAATGTATCCAACATATAATACCAAAAAGAAAACCAAGGTAGTATTAGGGACATAGTCCAATGGCACAAGATAGAAATTTTCATAATATTCCTTGTATTCCAATTGAAAACTTGAAAATTGTTTATATATATGTGGGGTGAGAATATAAGAATAATCTATAGAAAAATCAAAATACCTTGTGCACATGTGAAAAGAGCATACTAATTCTCCCATAAAAAAATAACAGAACTAAAAACATATAAAGAGGTCATCCATCCAAACCAGACCTCAGTAATACTCACTCAAAAAATATTGTATCCATGTATAATAACATAATAAGAAATATTTTGAAAAAAGGCACCCTGGACCACTTTCCCACTGATTAGTTTCTCTCACACACCAATGAAAAACATCCTGGTGGTCCCACCTCTTCTGTATAACATCTCATAACATAAAATCATATATCATACCTCCCATAGTAACTTTTACCATCATATCACATCACATAAATAACCATATTAGTAACTAATAAGGAACATGAAGGTCATAAAACTTGTTCCCTCCTCCTACCATGCATGACCCCCACTATAAGACATCTCATCCCATCCCACCAAATCCCACCAGAAGACACCTGGTCCATCACACCACATCACATCACATCTTGAAAACAAAACTCTTAACTTCTTTACATAATATACCATACAGTTAATTGTCACCTAGTAGTTTAATCAGCGAAGATAGGGTGGCCAACCATCCACCATCCTCATCGAGATATTGGGAAAGGACCCAAAAAAATTCAGTTATTTGTACTAGTAACTCTACATGGATGGGGTGAGTGATGAAATCCCAAAATAATACAATGTAAATATATAAAATAAATACATTAAAATCCCAACCTATAACATCACTATAAAGACGAGAAAAAAATCACAGCAACACCAAATTGGATACCACATCTATATTCATCACACAAAACCATAAGCCACAAATCCCAACCAACATTTCATTTTCTCAATAGAAGACCAGACAATATACATATTTATATTACCAAACCATTTTAATTAAAACTTCTAGTTCATTAAAAATTTCACAATCCATAAATTTATATTTTACTTCCCACCATTTAAACCACAAAACCTATTATAATATATTGTTTTGTTAGCAAATTCATTTTAAAAAACTCCATCCCATTATCCAAGCATTGTTATTTACAATAATTTGAGAAACTATCAAAATACCAAAAAACAAGAATTCACCAAAATCCCAACTAAATAGTCATCCTCAAACTTATACCAAGGACCCCACACAACCCCACCATTTCACATCCATAACAACTTTCGACCACAACATCTATAATCCAACATTTTCCACCACATGTCCCATTCCATCATAATAACCAAACCTTCTCACATCACCCCATTATATTTACCACAAAAAACTATTTCCTATCAGGAGAAGAACACCACACCACATATCCACTTTCATAAATTCATTACACACAAAATAGAAAAAAATTCAGATTCATTCAAGTGTATTTATCATGTTTCACTTTACAATTAAGTGTATACTCACACAAGTAGTATTTTTCATGGGAAACTATTTATTTTTTTAATACTGATTATCCAATTCCTTTTGGGTGATATTAAACAATTAAAAAATTGGGCCTCTCAAATAAAAAAATTAAAATGAAAATGAAGTCTCTAAACAACCAATATTTTTAGAAAGGAATTGGCTTATAAAATTCATAACATCAATAATAATAAAAACGCTAGAGACTTTTATTTCATTCCCCTTCCCATTTCAATTTAAATTAACCTGGTTCATTTATCTTTATTAATATGGATGCACAAAACTTATCAATATATAATAAGAATTGACCCATATTTTATGATAAAATAGGTGAAAATTTAAGGAAACCCTACCAGGAAGAAAGAATCTTTATGTGATTTGTGGCACTATAATAGGGTTTGTGTTCGTAGGATGTGAACACTACAGGGAGAACTAGAACCAATGATTGAAATAGGGCTCCAAAACTCCATAGTAAAGGCTCTAAATCCTCTAGTACTGAGAGAATGTTAGTAGGAAATAACGAAGTATTGATCTTCATTTTATAATCAATAGATTTGAAATGATCCAAATTTTATATCATATGTATGTTTTTAATTAACCATAAATGTGAGTCGCGTTAAATCCATATGGGACAGACATTTAAAATCTTTAGAGTTTTACAAAATGTAGGATATAAATATCTTTTTTGGAAAAGGATCTTAACTCCATAAATTAATTATTTAAAATAATTTTATGTAAAAAACATAAAAAGGAAAAAACTATAAATTTATTAAAACTAGAATATGATACTTCCATGGTATACTGGTAGGAGCTACAATTAGATGATACCACTAAGAGCTTCCATCTGGATATTCCCTTAGGAGCTACCATCAGAATATACCATCAGGATCTACTGCCATAATCTACCATAAGATTCTAACTCTAGATTAACAATACTACCTCTATAAGCTGCTGTTAAAATATACCATCAGAAACTACTGTCAAAAGCTACAAACAAAATCTACCACCAAACTATATCTACTACCCCCAAGAGATACTGTTATATATTTTCATTAGAAGATACTTCCAAAAGTTACTACCAGGCAATGTATGTTATCGTTATGAGCTACCATCAGAATCTAATGCTAGAATTTACTACTAGACTATGTTTACTACTGTTAGGATCTACTATTAAGATCTACCTTTGAGAGATTCTGTCAGAATATATCGTCAAGTGATACCATATGGATCTACCTTCTGCTTTTAATATATGCAGTTTTCCCTCATTACCACCACCAAACTCCTTTGGACCTCATATGGGCACCTCTACCACAATGTTTCCAACAATAAAATGATCTATATGGTCAGGCAAGTTATTTAAAATACCTATCAAACTATTATATCCATATAAAATCAAAACTAACCTAGATTGAAGGAGGGAAAAGGTATAAACAACCATCCATCGAGATGCCTCTCAATGATCTCTTTACATCTAAAACAACACCACTAGTAAACACATCAACCAAAAAAAATCCACAATATCCCTAAAAAATACAATACTCATATATTACACATAATAACTTGCATAACCATTTATAACCATGAACATACCCATGCCAATAACTTCAACAACCAGCCTACAACAGATCCCCAATTACAAAAAAACATTAATTACATCTCCTATGGAAGGATATTATCCTCTTTGGGTGGAACTGGCATGTCTACATAATTTCAATCATTTCATGGTAGAAATCAACTCAATAATGAGCCATGAGTTCCCTTATTAATATACATTTAATCTTTAATCAAACATTTTAAGTATGTCTCTATAAAACAACATGTTTCAAACATCACATTATTAAACAAAAAAAAGGGAAAAACAAGATCAAAAAAATCATGGTAATGGATGCACATATACCACTCATGCTTCCATGTACTCTCCTTTAGGAAAAAATACCTCCACAACATAGAAACCAGGGGTATGGTTCACCCTCACAACAAATTGTCTCTAAAATCATGGATGTCTATTGGCCAGTCTACAAATTTCACATCATCCTAGATATCCAACTCTCCCTAGTTAATGACATGGGAGTCACCATAATGATACAAATATAAATGAGATACATGGAAGATTTATTGAATTTGGAAAAATCATGGTGGTGGTTTCAATTGATAAAATACCTTTCCAACATAATAAAATATCTTGAAAGGCCCAAAAAACTGGGGCAAGAGATTTCCCTTGTTGAACCTCCACTACCCACATTGATGGGAAACCTTCATGAACACATAGAATCCAACGTCAAACACAAAGGGACTCCTCTTGGGATCAACACAATAATTATGTCAGTAATGTGATTCTTTAATCCTCTCATGAACAATCTAACCCTTCTCTATCATGCTCTGCATGACATCATTCAAAGAACTATTGACTCCCCAACCTCAACCTATTACAATAGATATAGATATGGGAACCCATAATAAGCCTCAAATAGGTTCATTACAATGGTTGAGTGGTAAATATTTTTATAATAAAACTCAACCAAATGAAATTTTATTTCCAAATATATGTAAAATTCCAAGATATATGCCTACAACATTACTCCAATGTTTGGATAGTATTCTCTATCTTCCCATTCGTATGAGGGTGGGAAGAAGTTATAAGTCTTATCTAATTTTCCAAATCATGATCCAATCCCCTATAGACTCTCAAGGTAAAATGGGAATCCCAATATAAGACTATATACCATAATACTCCATGCATCTGAACAACCTCACTCGTATAAATTCTAGCCAAGTCATTCAAAATTCTTGGCTCGTTGATCGCAATGAAGTGATAAGATTTCATCCGCAAATCCATGATCAACCAGATAATATTACCACCTCCCAGTTCTTAGGTGAACCTAATGATTAAATCCATATATATATATATCGTCACATTATAACTTGGGAACATTTAGAGGCTACAGAATACCACTAGGAACATGGTCATCCATCTTTACCTGCTAGAAAACTAAAATCTGAGCCACAAACTCTGGCACAACCCATTTCATCCCAAAAAAATAAAACTGTATTCTCAATCCATGTTAAATCAAAGAAACTCCCGAGTGTACCACCAAAGATTATATATGAAACTCATTAAGGAATATCTCATGTATCACAACCCAAATAGACATCCTCCCTTGAAACATTATCTGGTTCTGACTATCCTCTAAACATCCCCCTAAATAATCACCTTGTCCAACACAATCATGCATCAACTCTACCTACAAGTCTCCACACTAAGTTTCCTCCACCTGTTACACCATATATGACTTAATCATCATCTATATTAAGAAAAAACCGACCTTGAATAAATGTGTAAGGATGAAATTATTCCATCAATTTCAAAGTATCACTAGAATACTGAACAAAATCCTATCATGTTTTCTTACTCAAAAAAAGATCCACACAATTCCCCTTTCCCAATATGATGGATGTATAAAAATAGAAATCTTGAAGAATAAATATCCACCTTAGTTTATAAAAATTTAAATCACACTAGGGAAGGTTATACTTTAAACTATTGTGATTTTTGAATACTAAAAATAACTCCCTAATGAGTTAATGTCACCAAAAGATTAAAACAAAAAAACTTCAACTAACTCCATATCATGAGTTCTATAGTTACTCTCTTGGAAGAGTAACTTCCTAGACACATAAGAGTTCACTTCCTTCTACTTCATCAATACACATCCCACACCCATATAGAATGAATCACAAAACCCCCCAAACATCACCCCATCCTATGGAAACTGAAGCACTAGAGCACTAGTCAACCTCCACTTTCAGTAGTCAAATTTTTCTCGACAGTAATCTATCTAGATAAAATTGTATTCCTTATTGGTACTAGATATCAATAGGGTCGCAATTCATGATATGTTAGAGATAATAATATAATAATTCCCTATAAGACCCATGAATCCTCAACCTATTCTACATTCATGAGTGCCTCCCATGAAAACATATCCTTGTGCTTTGATGGTTCTATGGAAAACCCCTATAGGGAAACCACATTTCCATGTAAATTCTTCTATTATGTCCAAAACTTACACATGGACAAATATCCATAGAAATGGTGGTGTCAAAGAACTCGTAAGATGGTTCTGAGATGATCGGCATGTCCGCCTATGAATTTGAGTAGATTTATGCGTTTTCTATGAAAACATCTATGAACTGGTTCACAAATTCATGTTAAATAGTGTCCATGATCACCATGAGCACAACTAGTGCATTAATGACATCAAAAAATATGAGAAAAAACTCAAAGTACCGATATCTATATCTAAATGTAGTCTTTGGAACATCATCCACCCCCACCCTAAATTAATGATATACAGGCTACATATAAATCTATGAGAGCCATATTTCTTCCCTAAAATTGTAGAAAATGTCATCAATACTTAGTAGAGGATAGTGATTCTTGTTCATCATCTTAATCAACCGTCAATAGTCAGTAAACAACCTCACACTACCATATTCTTTCTTGGAGAAAAACTCTGGTTCTGCCCACAGTGACACAATAGGTTAGATAAACCCTTTATTAATCGTATCATCTATCTTAATACTCATCTATATAACTCTAATGTTTATATATGATAAGGATCCATAAAAATTGGAATGATATCATGATGAAATTATATCCCAAACTCAACATCATGTTGGGGGTAGCATGAAATAATTATTAGGAAAAGAATTCAAAAACATCCTGAAACCCCTAGTAACCTTGTCCATCCCTATGTCCACTGATTAAATTGACAATTAAATCATTAAATAAAGAATGGGATCTATATATCTACATCCCATCTGAAATCTCCCCTCACCAACGATAAAACATGCTGGAAATCTATATATAAGAATGTGAATCTCCTTTAGAAGTAATTGATAACATCAAACACTAAATAAAACTACTCAATTACAATACAGAAATTTTATAGATACATCTATATAAAAAAGTATACCCAAAATTTTGATGTGTTCCTATCATCATTATTCACCCTAAAAAACATCATAAATTGTTTTATGGACTCTAACTTGTGTATCCTGCACCTGGGAAAAGATAAATCACTCTAAAGCTAATCCCAAAGCACGATCTAGAGCAGGAAAACAAAGGAGTGTGAATGTCCAAAATAAAAAAAAAAGAACAAAAAGGGGGGTAGATGGGTCGTGTTGTCAATGATGTATATCCCATATGAAATTATAGCCTCTAATGCATCAAATTAACCATTATCATATCCTCTCCCTCTTTACTCAAGTCTACCTACACTTCCACACTTAGGTAGAGGTCCCTAAATGCGAGGAACATACAAAGGACGAACACTACCTACTATATCACCGCTTGCTGGTAAAAAAACCTACTTCCCCTACTGAAAAAAATATATTACAAAAAACTACCACTGAGGCTAATATTAGACTGATCATCCTATAAAAATTTATTCTGAGAGAACTATTGGTCACTGATCTTGATAATGAACATGAAACCCATAGAAAAAAAAGATGGGCCCAAATACCGTCCTAGAAAATCACAGAATCCACTAGTCCCAAAATCTCTAAAATGAGTCTATTGATGTTGACTCCATACTAGTGAAAAAAACAAATTAATTAATGCCTGGAACCTTCTTATAACAACCATTCTCCTGGAGGAACCATGTTAGTTCCCCTACCATTCTAAGGGTCCTTGTGAGTGCATGTTCTCGATCACCATTGCCTTATTCTAAACTGATACACATAAAAAACATAAAGGGTGTATATATATACTGTAAATAAAGATATAGTGCCTCCTCAAGACATCTCACATGGGAATAAATTATCTAGAAAACGTTATAGGGAAAAGTGAAATGGATCCTTGAACTTAGTCCTAATATCCTACAACAAAACGATCCCATGTTAAAGAGATTGTTGCTCTCGACTATGTTCTACCTTAAAGGGAAAAAATAAACTCTTCATGGAACTCTTTCTAAAATTTTACCCACAAAAAATCTTCCTCCTTCAAGTCACCCAGATACAATGTCCACAACTGTTCCATATATCCTCACATCTGACTAACTATCAATGGTAACCAATACTCCGTTGGGGCCTAGATTAAACTAAATGTGATAACTAACTCCTTAATCCAACTCTCTTACTCTATATATGAAATATTTATCTCATAATTCCCCAAATCATATTAATAAAAAACATGTATTTCTCTCTACCAGTGACCATCCGCCTCAACTGGATCAACCCTATTGTGATAAACTAGTTCAGCCTTATGAACCTCTAATTCCTAAGCCACACACAGATAATTACTAGGAGTTATAGATGAAAAGAGATAGATATTTTCTAAGATTGATATTATAAAATTTAATGAAGATTCATTTAATTCATTTTAACTTATTTATACTTTCCCAAAACAACCAAAATTTAAATAATAACACAATTCAAACACAAATCATGTACCTCTCCATGGTCTCTGCCCTATAACAAAACCCCCTTCAAATGGATGTTCAGTAGGACAATATTTTTTCATTGGACAATGGGGGCCCTAAAATATAATTTTCTAGTTGGTATTCCCTAGCGTATGTCATATACCATGTTCAACTAATACCATTTATTTACCAACCCTTATAATCCTCACTATTCCTAACCCCAAACTTCATACTACCTCTAAACCATGGCCTTTAATATCACTCTTTCAAAAAAAAAATACCCCTAGAGATACAATAATGATGGTAGAGAAATGATGACACCCATGTACCACCTCTAATAGGCCCTTGGTTAGTGACTAAAACTAAGGGCATGAAAAAATCATAATATGGGAGGTATTACCCTTAATAAAAATATGTCGGATTTTGAGATATGATATCAATGATCAATAAAAAAATAATATTAAGAAATAACCAAGAACCATCCCTAAATGCATGAATAAATAGAATATATACAAATTAAAGTCTCTAAAGTTCTATACCCAAAAGAAAACTATGGAAGAAACACAGAAATAACCCAATGGCCCAGGCTAGAAATGTCTAGCATGGTCCATGTAGCCCTCATGAAAATATAAAAATATTTTATATATACATGGGGTGAGCATACATGTATAATCAGTAGAAATAATAAATTATATTATGTACATGTGAAAAGATCATAACAATGAACCCTTGAGAAAAGAGTAAAACCAATATCACAAAAATAGGTCATCTGTTTAAACTCATCCTCACTAAAGAACACTCACCAAATAATTAATCCAATTATAATAACATAATATAAAAAATATTGATGAAGGGTACCCAAAAATAGTTTCCAACTTATTATCCACTCTCACACCATAATATAAAATGTCATGGAACTCCCACATATTCTTTATTATATCTCATCATATATCATCTCCCATGTAGTTAACTGGACCATCAAATCACAACATATCCATAACTATAATAGTAGGGTATTGTGAACATTATGGACATAGACCTTGGACCCTACTCCTTAAATTCATGAACCCCACCATAATCCCTCCCATCCCATCTCACTGTTTCCTCCTTGAAGATGCTTGAGGTATCAAACCACATCGCATCAAATCTTAAAAATGGAACTTTTTTCTTCTATATATCATAAATTGTGCATGTTATCATAGTATGGAAGAAGAAGTAGGGAAGAGCCTGTGGCTATCAATCCACCCTCACAATTGGAATGTTTTAAAAAACACCCCAAAAACCATTGGTTATTGGTATTTAGTACTCGACATGGGTAGGGTGTGTAATGAAATCCAAAAATAATAAAATATATATATATATTAATATATTAAATCCATTCACAACCCAACATATGGGATCATTATAATACAATAAAAACTCATAACAACTCGGCTTTTTATACCACTTCTACATGAAGAACACAACACCACAACCCTCAAAGCACAAGCCACTTTTCATCTTCTCATTACAAGACAAGCCAATTTCCATATTTCTATTACCAACCCATTTCAATTAAACAAAACAACTTCATTACAAATTTTACAACCTATTAATTTATATTTAACATCCCACCATCTATACCATATATCCTATTATAATTTATTCTTTCTTCAACCAATTAATTTTATTATTTCATTCCCATTTTCAAACCCATGTTAATTACAATAATACTCAAGAAAATATCACAACACCTAACAATAACCATTCACCAAAATCCAAACAACGCCATCATCCTCAAGCTCATTCCAACAAGCCCATACAACACCACCATTTGATAGACATAACCACTTTCCTACACAACATCCACATTCCACCATTCTCCACCACATTCCACATCCCATCACAATAATCGCATTCCTCATGTCACACCTTCATATCTGCCAAAACAAATTCAAATATCATGAAACAATAAAATAAAAACCCCACAAGACACATCCACTTTCATCAAATCATTGCACACAAAACACATAAAATTTGTTAGATTCATTCATAGGGCTTTGTCACATTCCACTTTTCTTTTAAGGGTATTCTAACATTAGTAGAATTTTCATGGGGTTACCATTTGTTTATCCTAGTATAAGTGGTTAAAAATTACATTAAGGGTGATATCAAACAATAATTATAATAGTATATCCCTAACACCAATAAAATAGAGAGAATATTGAATCCCAAGATCCCTGATTTTTAGTGGGATATTATCCCATACTTTTTATAACATTAATAATAATAGAAATGGTGAAATCATGTGATTTTATTCACCTTAACCATTAAATTTAAATTAAACTAATTCATTTATCTTAGTTAAGATAGATACAACCATATTCTTAATAGATAATAAGAATAAACCCATCCCACATGCTATACTTTGTGTGGAATGAAGCAACCCCTATCTGGATAAAAGAAGATTCACATGATTGTATGCACTAAAAAAGGGGTTGCACACATAGGATGGGAACACCACAAGGAGAAATGAAACCCTTAGTATAAAAAGGGCTCCATTACTCCAAGTTAAAGTATTAATAACCTATAGTCTTTATATAAATCATGCAATAAATATTGAAGGAATGATATTCATTTTTTAAGTGATAGATATAAAACAATTAGGATTTTTTATCTCTAATGTTATTTTAATTGACCATTAATAAAGGTCACACTAAATCCACATGGAACAGTAATTTACAAGGTGTATAATTTTTATAAATAGTGGGTGTAAATATCATTTTTTGAAATAGTTCTTAATTCCCTTAATTGAGGATTTATAATAATTTTATGTTAAAAAAAGTAAAAAGCGAAAACGTTAAATTTTAGAAAAATTGGAACTTGCTCCTGCCTGGTGCTACTATTAAGAGAGACTATTAGGATAAACCTCTAGAAATTACAATAAAAAGCTACCTTCAAGATATACCATCAAAATACACCATTAATATATACTTATAGATGCTACTTCTAAAAACTACTGTTAGTTTAAGTCAGCTGCTGTTGGAAGCTACCATCAGAAGCTACCACCAGAAGCTAATGTTAGAAGCTACCGACGTAAGATAACATCATAAGCTACCACAAAAAGATACTAATAGACTAATTTTACTAATTTCAGGATCTATCATCAGACTAAAACATTAGAAGCTACTACTGGAAGGTACAACCAAACTATATCTACTTCCACTAGTAGCTACAATTAGAAGCTACCGCAAAAATATACTACTAAACTAATTATGTTAATTATAGGATAAATATTTAAGGATTACCATTAGAAGCTACTATTAGTAGATAGGAATACGAGTTACCATCAAGATCTACTATCTAGAGCTATTATCAAGAGCTATATTTAACCTCTAAAACACACATTTTCCTCCTAAACACCACCAAACACCATAGGACCTCCTCCATGAACCTATACCACCGTATTTACACCAAATTAATAAACTATAATGTCTAGGAAATTACAATTGATATTATGGAACCAAGATACATTTATAAGTACCAAAACTATATAACTAAAATAATCATGTTAAATGGAACAATTAACACCTAGAAATGATGATTTGAATAATAAATTAATGATAAAAGGGGTGTTAAAATGTTATAAAGAGATAATATATGATATTATATGTATGAATACAAATAATTCATATAATTATAATATAATTAAATTTATTATAAAGGAGGTTAGAGTTCTTTCAAAATAAAAAAACTCAGGGTAAGTAGTTTTATGTGACAATCTCACAATTTTATCTGGATTTATAATAATTAAGTTATAATGATGAAATATTATGATCCTACTCTCAATATAATCATGAATTTTATTCTATAAATGGTATTTATTAATAATAAATATTTTCATTTCATTTTTCTGGCCTTAAAAACTCAAGAGAAATAAAATATATTTTTAAGGAAAATTAACTTCATTTCTCTCTATAGTCGAAAAACCTTTTTCTTCTATATCCCTATTTTATAAAAAAATTAAATAATATTTTTACTAATTTCCTATGGTTTTTTATTTTCAATTATACCAAAGTTATTATTTTTACAAAAAAAATTAAATGAAAATTTTTTCCTTTTCCAAATGATGTGCTTTATGAGTTTTCTGACAAAAGAATTAATGGAATTTTTTTTCTTCAATTATATGACATGAATATATTTTCTCACCTTAATGACTAATTTTTTATTTGAAAAATCCTTTAAAATTTTACATGGTTCCTTCAAAATAATTTTTTTTTCTTTATAATTGCACACTTTTTTTAAATAAGTGATTACAAAATAGAAAGGATATTTTCCTCAAAATGTTTTAATTATATTTTAATGGTATATAAATTCATAAAATACACCAAACCTTTATATAAATTATGAATTTATTGGGATATAATCCAATGATACCATCCTTATTCTTTATCTATATGGTTTATGTTTATGATGATAAGCTAATTAAAAACCCCATTTCTTTTCCATGGGTTATTCTATGATGCAATGTTTATGAAACCCATTACATTTCATAGTATTTGATATAATGAAAGTTTTATTATAGTGTAAAAAACATCTGTATGATTTTAACTATGTTATGTGTGAGACCCATATATCCCTCTAATGCATTGGGTAAATATTTTTATCTCATGATATAAAAAAATTAAATGGAGTGTGAACATAGTCCGGTAAGAGATTTTATCCACTATGATAGTATTGGGAGTGAACCCTGAAAACTATGATGGTTTAAGGAGTGAACCGATTATACTATGATATTATTATAAATGATCCTTTACTACTACAGAAATTAGTTTTTATGATTATATGTGTACAACAATTCTATGTCCTATGTTAATGTTATGATCTTATGGATCATTTTCTTCAATTACCTTATGATTCCTGTCTTATGAACTTCCAAAATTTATTGCATGACCTAAGATTATTTTCTTTGATATGAAGGGTATGGTTTTCAAACTTTAAGAGAATGTTCTTATACCCTTATTATCATGTTGAGATTATATGAACATTTATATCACCTTTTTTAACCATTACTGAGCATCTAAGATCACCCCTTTTTTTCCTTTCCTTGGGTTATGAAGAAAGTTATTAGGTAATATATGTCAAAGAAGGGTTCTAGTTATGAATAAATAAGTGGGATATAGTGTAGTTATTTTTTAAACCATTTTTTTATGTTTACATGTTTCCAAAGATACTAGTCATAAACAATTTTTTGTATATCAAAATGTTATCTAATTATTATTAATATATTAAGATGTAGTATCTATGTATAAAAAGTATGGGTCACTATAAATGGTATTAGATCAAGGTTTGGTTAGCCTTTAAAAAATCAGATAAAAAATATTTTATAAGAACCCAATAGATAAGTCTGAGTATAATATAAAATCCTAAATTATTACTAATGGCCATGAATGGCCTAGGTTAAACCTATGTTTTCATATAATAAGGGTTCATGATTTTGTGTTTTTCCAGCATGATTATTGTTTCCCATAATATTTTTTATTTTTTTTCAATTACTAGATCCCTAAGGAATTGTGTTAATAATTATTTCAATGGAAAATTCAATGATTTTCCTCTTGAAAAACCAAATTTTATGGATGTTATAATGAAACATATTTTTAATTATGATTAAACAAGGTTCTAAAGTAATAAATCATGTTGATATTACAAATAAGAAAAGGAGGAAATAACATTATATTGAGTCATTTATGAGGCATTATCTACCTTCTTTTAGTGTGTCCACTAATCCACTAGTTGTTGATAAATAGATCAGTACCATTGAAAATATATTTTACATTCTTCAGTGTTTAGAACATGTGAAATTTATTATAACTATTTATCATTCAGAAGGAAAATAAGATCGGTGGTGGAACCTTATCAATAACACAAGAGAACACGTAGAAATTTATTCTATGGAGTGGGATTAATTTAAAATATTATTTTTCACTGAGTAAATTCCTTTTATTATTCATATGAAAATGGAGAAATATTTCTCTTAGTTGAAATAGAATGATGTTGGTACATATGGGTAAAATTTTACTAGAATTGTGATGTAATATTATAGTATTATCATACATATAAAAACTAAAGTTGATTGGTTCATTAAATTCATAAAACCAGGTCTATAAAGGGAGTTATCCATAAAGGACTTCAATAGCTATGATGAAATTTTTTGATGAATTTTAAATGTAGAAATGTTTATTAGAGTTACCCATAAATCCACATGATTTTGATATGAAAATAAAAATAGAATTCAATGAAGTTTCTAAAAACCATAGACAAAAGAAGATGAGCCTTATATTATGCTTTAAATGTGGAAGGAAACATGGGAGAAATTGGTTAAAGGGAATCAATAAATATTTCTTGTGTGTAAAGGAATTTCATCGCTAAATTGATTACTAAACTAATGGGAATAATTTAGGTAATTATTTGAATTGGGATAAATCAAAATATAAAACACCACACACAGTCAAGTGTTTTAAATACAAGGAGTATAAAAATTATTCTATCCAGTTCTCAAATTTGATGGTTAATGATGATGATATATGTCAACAACATATTATTCCTCTAGACAAGGGGAAATCTCATATCATTACTATTTCTGATAAGGGGTAAGATACTAATTTTATGAAAGGTACATTAATATCCACTCTAGAATGGTTAATGTCTTATTTTTTTAATGATCTACCCACTCTGCTATATCTAAATAATTTTTTATGGGTAACACATTAAAAATTAAATAATTATATGTTTATTTATTAGTAAAACCCCATAATGGTATAATTATTTCATCATTAGTTTATGATTCTTCTCCCATTTAATTTTATGAGAATTTGTTCCTTTCAAATATTTTCATTTTTCATATAATTGAATTTAAATTTATTTTATTTTTGGATTCGATTTCATTACAAAAATCACACATCAATTTCCATATAAAGGAAGTTACATTTGATATTCCAAACCAACCTATGATATCTTATAGGTGTGATGACAAAAATACACTTCTAATGGAAATTGTACCCATTATATGTTCCATGATTCAAATTTAAAGGGGTAGTTTATCTTAGTTGGAGGGGGAGAAACTCAAAATTAAAGATATGTCTATTTATAGGGACATTATTCATAAATTTCTAAAAGAGTTTCCTAGTATTCCACTAAATCGTGATGTCATGTTTTTAGTAGAATTATACTTGGGGCTACACATATCTCAAAGACTTCATATATAATAGTTTCTATTGAGTAGAATAATTGAAGAATAAACTCCACAAGAATAATTAAAATGGATTCATTCATCCAAGTTATTCACCTTTGGGTGAAAATATTCACTTTTTTTAGAGTATTGATGGATTAGTGATACTCTTTATTGATTATTATGTAATTAATAAGATAACTATCAACAAAAAGTATCCACTACCCAATATAGATGAATTTTCTAATAAACAATATGCATATCAATACTTTTCTAATATTTATCATTATTCTTTATATCATTAATTGAGGGTCAATAAGGAGGATTTACCCAAGACTGCATTTCGTAAAATGTATGAACACAATGAATTTATAGTGATGTCATTTACTCTTACTAATGACCCCATTATATTCATCGACTTAATAAATATCATTTTTAGATAATCTTTTGTTCATTTTTTTGTAGTATTTTTAGATGATATTATTATTTATTACAATAGAATGGAAGAGAATGAATATTATTTGAGGATTGCATTGGAGACCCTAAGTTAATAGAAGATTTATGAAAAATTAACCAACTTTGAATTTTTTATTCAAAAAGTTTCATTGTTGGGATATATAATCTTAAGTGTGGGAATAACAATAGTCCCTTGAAAGAGAGAGGTTATTGAACATTGGTCCAGAACAACCATTATGACTGATATATGTAGTTTTCTTGGTTTTCATGGATATCATAATTTCATTATGGATAATTTTTCATAGTTATTCAATCCACTCAAAATGTCAACATGGAAGGGAGCCAAGTTATTTTGGATAAATTAATGTTAGGAATGTTTTAATAAACTAAAGATATAGAGAGTCAGCATACCTATGGTTACACTTTCTTATAGTATAGAAGGGATTGTTATTTATAATAATTCATCAAAGAAGGAATTGGGCTGATACCTCTTACAGAATTATATGGTTGTAGATTATTACTCAGGATAATTAATGTTCCACGAGTAAATTTATCCAATTCATTATTTGGAATTAGATATGGTAATTTTTACATTAATGATATAGAGGATTATCACTATGGAGAAAGGTGTGACATATATACTTATCATAAAAGTTTAAATTATATTTTAAATCAATAAGAGTTGAACATGTTACAAATACGATGGTTGGAGATGATTAAAAATCATGACTTCTCAATACATTATATCCCTAGGAAAGTGAAAAAGATGGAAAATTATCTGATCTGAAAGGATCATTCTAGCTTGTCTATGATGAGGATCACAAAAGATAAAATATTTATGAAATTTAAAAGAAAGGATCTAAAAATGGTGAATTAAGGGGAGAAATATTAACATTATTAAATGAGTGTTAAACTATCTATCCATGTAAATATTAAATAGGTGTATAAGGAAGATGTAGAACATAATACAATGGTAAAAATGTTCCTCTATTAAACCTTTATTGTGATAGAATATAAAGGTTCAATAATTTTGTATATATCCCTCTAATATTATAAATTAAGTAGGATTTTTTGTATGAATCACACATTTCTTAATTCACTATTAATCATAGAAGTATGAATATTTATAGAGATTTGAAAGAGAATTTTTTGTTGTTATGGAATGAAGAGAGATGTTATAGAGTATGTTTCTCAGTTCATGGTATGTAAACAATTTAAATATGAGATATAGAAGTCTAACAGATGTTGTAATCAATACCCATACTAGAAAGGAAAAGAGAAATCATCACCATGTTTTTTTCATCGGACTTCCCTAAACATCTAAAGGGAACAATTATATTTGGGTTATATTCTATCACCATATAAATTCAAAACACATTATTTTCATTTGTAAAGATTTCTATCATGATCAAATTACTTAGTTATATATTAAAAAAGTGGTAAGATTTTATGGTGGACCACTATCAACTGTATCTATCCATGATCTTAGTTTTATTTAAAAAAAATAGGAAATTATATAGAATTATATGGATATAGAGTAATGTTTATTCACTTTTTATCATCCTAAGACAGATAGTTATTATGATAGGACCATTTAAACTATAGAATTAATATTCAAAAATTTATCTATGGATTTAAAATGTGTTTCGGATCAACACCTTCCTTTTGTGTAATTTTATTACAATATTAGTTTTCATTCCAGTATTCTGATGGATCCTTATAAAGAACTATATGGTTAAAATTATAGAACTCCATCATGCTGGAATGAAGTAGTTAAAATAAATTTATTGGAAAAGAATATAGATAGGGAAATATCACAGAATGTTAGATCCATATAGAAACATATAAGAGTGTCTCAAAGTCAAAAAAAATGTTATGATGACTTTTATTGAAAATATCCAGAGTTTGATGTTTGTGAAAAGGTATTCCAGTGAATATCTTACTTGAAGAGGGTGATGATATTTTTAAATAATGGAAATATAATCCCTAGGAATATCATTCATTTTTAAATTGTTGATTTTATTTGTATTGTTTCTTATCAATTTTTACATCCAAGAAATATCTATCTAGTTCATGATGTGTACCATTTATCTCTGTTGAGGATGTACATACATAGTCTTTCACAAGTACCAAACTTATTTTTCATACCAATAGAGTAAGATATTTCTTATAAAGAACAACCAAAATAGATTTTGTATTGTTGAGAGAATTTTCTGTGAAAAAATAGAACTCACCTAGTCAATGTTTTGTGGTGAAACTGCCTATTTGAAATAACTATATGGGAACTTGAGGATGTGATGATGAAGAATTATACTCATTTTTTTATATCAGAGTGATGAATTCTAAGGGAATAAATATTTTAATAGGGGTAGTGTTTAAAAAATTTAGATTTTTATGAAATATGTATCCTTATATTTTTTTTCTTCAACAACATGTGTTAAACACTACATCATGTTTAGAAGAACCATGTAATCTTATTAATATATTGTGTATTCATTATCGGCTAGCCATTAGATTTGGGGGTATGAATAGTAATTTATATTTTATAAAAAATATATAGTCAACACATTTATAATATTAAATAATTATTTAGCAAATGGTTAGAATTAAAGAAAATAGTTGAAAATAAATGTGATTTTCTTTCTGAAATACTATTTTTTATGCATAGTGAATTTTAATATTAATAAATTAAATTAATAACTATTGGGAATTATTTTATTGAAAATTATAAAATATTTACCTGATAAAAAAAATTAAACATTCACTAGATATTTTTCTAGTCATAGGATAAGAATATTTCCATTTTTACACTTAAAAATGTATATATTCTAAAAAACATGTTTTCTCTCATTTCACACACTTAGTATAAAATTATATTCTTCCAATCAAAGGTAATTAATTAGATAAACATTATTACAAATTCAGAATCATGAGGTTAAAATTAGGTAAATAGACCACATTTATTTATGATTAATGTCAATATAAATAGTGGTAAAATTTATCACCATGGTAAATGATAAATGAGATTAATCTTGATTAAAAATATTTTACAATGACAAAATTATTAATCCTAATTCTTATTTAATGAAGGTAATTTTACCCGTAATATCTTATTTAATTTTTTTATAAAATTACAACATGGAAAAAATAACTTTAAAAAATCATTAAATAAAATTAAAATCATTATTTAAATTATTTTTTGAAAACATTAATAGGGAAGATAAATGTTTTCTGACTGAAGAGAGAAATGATGTTGATTTTCCTGATAATAATTTCTATATATTAAGTACATAAGTTGTTGTAAATTATTGCAAAACATTTATTTTTAAGAAATTAATATAGGAGAAAAAAATTCATGAGTATCTTGAGAGGTTGATAATATTATTTCATCATCATAACTTAATCTCAAAAAATTTGATAAACAATGAGATTGTAACATAAACCCCCTTCCTTGAGTCCTCCTTACTTATAAATCACTCGACTCTTCTATATAATACATTTTAATTTATTATAATTCAATACTAAAGTAATTTTGGCACTTATAATATCATATAAGATCCATTTATAACATTTTAAAACCCACCCCCTCAATAAATATTTATCAGGATCATCATTTTTGGGTGTAAGTTATTTTTTTATCATGAGTATTTCAGTTCATTAGTTCTAATGATTATAAATTTATTGTTATATCATCATATAATTAATATTAATCATGATGTAAATTTAATATGTATATACTATATACATATCTAAATTCATCCATAAATTTTAGAGCTAGAAAATGAATTACACGATTCATGGAGATGGAGGTCATACGTACGCATGAACACTATTTTCATTTTTCGACAGATCATATGAAATGATGGTAAATATTAATTAACCATTATAGGATCATTATAATATAATATATAATATATATTCATCAAATTCATCCTCACTAGATTACAAGTAAACTATAAATGGAAAACAACTCACATCACTTAGTGTAGTTGGTCATCCACATGTACTCAGGAATAACATTATTGATTCCCATAGGATTGGTCGGTAAGTAGGTAGATGTGATATTGTAATACCAAATGTATAATTATATAATAAATATTATATATAAAAATTAAATTCATCATAATACCCATCCATAAAATATGGTTATGAAAATTGAATTGTATGGATACATGGAGATGGTAAGCCATATGTACCCATGAGAGATACTTTCACTTCTCACATGATGGGAAATATGATGTATAATAGAGTTTTCATAATCATAATGAAATAAAATAATATTTAGTGTACTGAATATATTATTTTATGATAAAAACCATAGATCTATAGGAGATAAATAAGACTAGAAAATTAAAGTGATTGGTTAAGATGATTACCCCTTCGTTGGAACCACTCCTTTTGATCTCCTCAAAAGGGACATAGGGTTGTTTTGGGAAGACAGAAACCTATAGAATGATTATATAGAATTTAATAATATAAATTGGTTGATTTTGGTTTATATATAAGGCTTAATGTGTTTTAAATAAGTTAAGGAGGAGGTTCCCGTTTTTAATTGAGGTGAGGATAACATTGGAAATTTCACAAAAGATTAATTTAAAATAAATTCATTCTCAATAAAAATGACTCCAAATGTCTAGGAATTACAATATATGGCAGGATGGAGTTTTAATACCAAAAAAAATATAATTTTTACATTTTTTTTGTTTCATTTTATACCTTATCATTTTGATTAACCCTTAGTTAACCAATATAAATTTTAACTACAGTAACAACTTTTTTCAATATTAAAAGTTGTAATTATTACTTATAAGGTGCAAATTGGCCCATAAATGTATGTTTTATAAAATATTAGATCCTATCATTTCCAACTAAATTATTTCATGTTTTTTATGATTTTTAAATAATTTAGTAAAATATAATTTTGATAAAATATCATTATTATCAATTTTGACACTATTTATTTAATTTAACTAAAAATATATAAATAAATGTTTTAATCTAAATGTAATATTTTAACACAAAACTAATATGTAATATTAACCTGTAATATTCATGTAACACTATAAATTAATCAAATTATATCTCTTTTACTATTTTTAAAATATTTTATTTTATTTTTCAATTAATTCAATAAATATTGTTACAGTATTGTGTAAGAACATAAGGTAATTATATAATTTATAAAAAATATAAATAATTTAACATCATGAATATAATTTAATTATTCGAAAAATTACTATTATTATTTATTCATAACTATTTTTTATACATATGTGAACACATAAAGGATATTGAAAACTAAGAGAGTGAAATTTTGTAACTTTCATTGATTTAAATAATATATAAGTTATTTTGATGAAATAGTTTACATTAAAAAATAAATATAGAGAATAAGGTGTTATTTGTAGAATTAAATACAACCAATAATAAATAAGATGAATAATTATGGCCTTATAACATATTTTTAGTCTAGTTTAATCATTTTTTTCCTATACCAAAGTGATAAATTTTATCATAAATATTATTCATATTGGAAAAAAATAAAAGGGGTATATTTAAAAAATTTAAAAATACTAGTTATAAATCTATAATTCATTATATCTAATTAATTACCTACAAATGGTAGAAAATAAAATTTAATTAAGTGCGAAAATTGTAACAAAAATGTTTTTTAAGAAAAAATACTTTTTTAAGCATAAAACCTTATTTATTCTTATTCAATGCCTAGAAAAAATATGTGTTGAATGTTTAAAATATTTGATAAATTAAATATTAGATAAATTTAATTAAAATCATTCACCAATAGTTATTAATTTAATTTATTAATATAAGAATTCATTACACATATAAAACCCGTTTTTCTAAAACAATATCACATTTAATTTCAATTAGTTTTTGTTTTTCATTATAATCATGTGATAACTAATGAATGGATTTTATAAATTTTTATAACATATATTTTTTATAATTTAGTTGTTTCTATTCATAACCACCAATCAAATGGCTAGGAAACAATTAATACATAATGTTTTAATAATATTATGTGGTTCATCTAAACATATTGTTGTATGTAACACATGGTACTTGAGAATTAAAATTATTTTAGAAGAAATATTTCATAAAAAACATCATGGTGTTAGATTATAACCCCATTAAAATGAATTTCACACTTAAAGTTCATTAATATTATATAAACACATGAGTATACTTCTACCTCATCACATTTTTAGGTTTCCACATAGCTTCTTCAAATTGGTTGTTTTTTTCAAAAAACTTTGACTAGGTAAGTGGAATTACTTCATAGAACTTTTTTTATATGATATAAAATTTATAATTGTTTTTATTTATAATAAATGTCTTACTTTAGTGGCACGAACTCTGAGTTTATCACACCTGAATGATCAGGTTTGTACTTCCTCAGGGGAGATACATGGAACACATTATTAATTTGGGAGATATTTTGTGAAAGTATCAATAGATAAGATAGAATCAATATATGATATGGAATATAAAAAATAATCATATTCCTAGGTATTATATTTACCTTATTTTCAAATCTTATCACTCTCTTCTAGGGATATATTCATTAGAATACCTTGTAACCAACTTCAAACTCTAGTTCTTTCTCATGGATTTCAAAAACAATTGTCCACTTTAAGATGCTCAAATATTTTATTAAGTGGATATAACGTTTCATTTCATTTCCATATCTATATAAGCTACCAATACGTTTTTTCTCTAACTTCATTAAAAAAAAAGTTGATTTTTTTCTCTTCCTATATTAGAGGTATTTATAAGGACCCATATGAAATATGTATTAAAAGCTATTGTAATAATAAAATTCCAACAAATGAAGGTGTTGATCCCAACAACATTTGAAATACATAGAGTATGTTCCCAACATGAATTATAGAGTTTGAATGGTCCTTTAATATTTACCATCTATCTGAGGATGATAAGCAATGCTGAAACTTAACTCTATATTGAAATTATACTAATGGATTATCCAAAACATAGAGACAAACCTTGGATCTTGATAAGATATAATTGATAGTGGTATACCATGAAATCATACCACATACTTAAGGTATAACTGAATAAGTTGATAAAGTGGTAAATCATCTCTAATTGAAATTAATTATGCCAAATTCTTGAGGAGATTAACTAAAACCCAATTATCAGTATTCCCCTTAGAATTTTTGGGGATTCAAATGACAAAATCCATGGTGATGTTTTTCCATTTCTATTCTAGTATGGGTAATGGTTGTAATATCTCCTCAGACTTCTCTATCTTAGCCTTAACTTTTTGACATTAAATACACAGAGAAACACACTCTCTAATACCTATTGTCATTCCATTCCACTATAAATTCCCTTTAAAATATCTATACATCTTCATACTTCAAGAATTAATAGGGAATGAAAAACTATGAGCTTCACCCAGCCTCTCATTCTTTAAAACTTGTACCAAAGGGAAACATACATGGTTCCTAACACTTGTTATTATACCAAAATCAAGGTTGAACTCAATAAAATCTCACCTTCTTTTGTAGTTCTATATATTTCTTATACACCTCTTTAATCTTCACATGGATTGATTATTGAACACTCATTTTAGAATGAAAATATTTCTCCCATTAATTCATGACTTTAATATCCATACTTTGTAAGCTATGAAATATTGGATCTTTTGTGATCCTTTCCACAAATAAGCTACCATGATCTTTTCGACTTATAGAATATTCCACCTGGTTCACTTTCCTTGGGTGTCAATTTATTGAGTAGTCAAAATATTTAATCATATCCAACCATTATCTTCAGTGAATGTTCATCTATTTTTGATTGAAAGTATACTTTAATTTTTTTTATCAACATATATGCCAAACCATTTTCCTTAGAGATAATTCTTTAGTATATTGAATGAATAAATTACCAAAAATAACTCCAAATCATGATTTGGATAATTTTACTCATGGACCATCAATTTTCATGAGTCATAAGCTATAACCATATAGTTCTTCATGAGAACACTTCCTAGTCCTCTATTGGATACTTCACTATTGACTACAAACCATTATCTACTGTATGGTAGTGTACTGATAGGTGTTATCACTAGACTTATCTTCAGTTACTTCAAACATTAATCACATTAATCCATCAAAAGAAACTTGGATCGCTTCCAATTTAAATTGGTGGGTGTATTTTATAGCCATGAAAAAATATCCACAAATAATCAATAATATCCACCCAAACTAGGAAAACTATACATATCATTAGCAGTTTTTGTTCTTGGAAAACGTTCAATAACTTCTGTCTATGAAGGATTTACTAATATAACCTCACTTGAGATTATATAACCCAATAATTAATCCTTCCAAAGACAAAAATAACACATGTTAAATTTTCTATAAATCTTCTCCTTCCTTAGGGGCTTCATCACAATCCTCAAACTATCATCATGATCTTCCTTTTTTGAATAAATAAGAGTATCATCTATAAATACTACCAAAAAATGATCAAGTTAATCCCAAAATACGTTATTATTTAAATAAATGAAGATATCAGGTGAATTAGTAAAACTAAATAGAATCACAAGAAATTCATAGTGTCCATACCTTATATGGAATGTTGTATTGGGTATATCTTCCTTTAGGACCCTCAGTTGATGATATCAAAAACAAATATAAATCCTGGAAAATCATTTACCTATATATAATTTATCAATCAAGTCGTCAATATGGGGTAGAGGGTACTTTTTCTTTATATTTATCTTGTCAAGTTATCAATAATAAATGTAGAGACTCATTGATCCATATTTATTATTATCAAATAGAATAGGTTCCCCCAAAGTGATGAACTTGGCCAAATGAATCCATTTTCATGATTCACATAGATCCTCTTCTTCAATTATTATAACTTAATTAGGTACATTCTATAACATGTCCTATAAATAGGTGTTTCACCATGTTTGAGTTCTATTGAAAACTCAACTTCACAATTAAGTGTAGGACCATACAAATCCTCTAGAAATACATTAATAAAATCATGTACAATAATCATATATTAGATGTTGAGTTTCTCCCCAACCATCTGAGATAACACCCCTTAAGAATAATAATCATGACCCATATAATGGATGTAATTTCCATCAGAAGTTTATTTTTTTCATCACATTGACAGGAAATCATATGTTGGTTGGGAATATCAAAAGTAACTACCCTTCTGTGGAAATTTATGTGGGATTTATGTAAATAAATCCAATCTCTAACCAAAATAATATCTAATTCCACTAGAGGAAGAATGATAATATTTTTAGGAATAAATTTCCCAAAAACATTAACCAGAGAAGAATCACAGACTAAGGATGTGTTTTTCAAAACATTAGGGGTTATTACAGCTAGCTCAACAACTAATTTTGGAGTTGTTACTATGATACCCTTAGAAAATACATTTGATATAAAATATATGATAGATATTTAATAATATAAGACATTTTCAGTTCCATAGTTTATGGTAAGTGTTCCTTTATCCACATTATTATCATACCCTTCATCAGAAATAGTAATCTCATGATATTTACCTTTTCCAACAGGATTTTATGGTCGTTGACATTGATCATCATCATTATACTTTAGATTTGGGAGTTGTTTTCCATAATTACCGTACTATATGCATTTAAAAAATTAGGGTGTGGATGGTTAATTTTTTGGTGATTTCTCTCTATTCACATCATTATCTAACTTTTTCCCATCACTTCATCATTTGATTTCTTGAAAACCATCCTTTCTACACATGAAAATTTACCAGTTACCATATAAAAATTTCACCTATGTTTCCTCCCACACATCAAGCATAAAGAAAGGCTCATATTATTCTCTACCTGTTTCTTATAATTTCCTTTTAATTCCATTTTTTCTTATCAAAACAAATAGATTGATAGGAGACTCAAATATACATCACCACCTTGAGAGAAAATATAACAATTTTATCATTGATAATAATTTCCCATATGGATATAACCACTATGAGAATTATTTTTAAGACACAAAAGATTATATTAACCTTAATTTCATGTTTTATGATAACAACATATGCACATGTCGCAAGTGTTGTGAAATTATCCTCACAAGTACCAAAAACATCATATTTCTACTTTAACTCAAGTAATCCATTTTCCATTTTCAAATGATGAATAAAAGGAAATTACTTATTGAAAAATAATATTTTAGATTCATCCCACTATATAGACTCTATTTCATCTTGTTCACTCATGTTCTTGATAAAATTTTACCACTGCTCTACTTCACCTTAGAAATGATAATCATCTTGAATAAAATTCTTAGGTTTAGAACACTTAATAAGAGAAAATATCCTTTCAATGGTACTAATTTATTGCTTAATGGCTATTCGATCAATAGACACACTAAGAGAATGGGGATATTTCTTAATAAGGGACTCAATGGAACTTTTTCCTTCCTTTTCTTGTTGGATTCTTAGTGTGATTTATTTATTGAGAAAGTTCTGTGAGTAAAGGAATAATATTTTACATTTTATCTCACATAACAATCAATTTCTCAAGATTAAAATCATTTCATTTCCCATCAAATTTAATATTAACACGATTTCTTTTGGTTCTATCCATAAACTAAAACCAAAAAACATAGTTTGAGTAATAATAAACATGTTTGGATACTACATAATCATGAAAAAACATATATAGGATGTATAAATTGTGACACGTTATTCTATGAAAACTTTGGCTTAACCTGGTTAATTCATGTTCATTACAAAAACTTTAGTATTTTATCTTATATAAATCTTTATACTTAGGGATATTTATAAGTCTTTATCATCCATATTTCCAAAGGTTAACTTACCCTTGATCTGATTCCAACTATAGTAACCCATATTTTTTATACATATTCTATTTAATAGATGAATATTTATTACATAATATATTGATTCCTTCCCAAATCATTTTTTTCTAGTATCTTTGAAAATTTGAAAACCTAAACAACTTGTTCATAAAATATATACATTATCTCCCACTCATTTATTTATAACCAGAACCATTCTTAGACATATCATTTTTAATACCTTCTTTAATAACCTAGGGAATTGAAATGAGTGTACTCATATGCTCAATATGGGTAATCAAGAGAGATATGTAGGATCAAAATAGTGTATGTAGATGCTCAATTACAAGAGGGGGTGAATTATAAGTTTAAAAACATTGTTTTTTAACCTTAAGTAAATCTTTGTTTAACAATGTTAAACATGGTAAATTCACAAAGCCTCTTTTAGTTATACTAAAAAAACTTTCTTAGGTTCAAGAAATGTGGTTCCATAAATGAAACTTAATGAATGTTTACCAGGAAAATATTATAACTTAATGCATTTAGAATCTTATTTATCAGAGCACAAAAATGAATAAGAAAGTATAAGAAGTTTATACTTTCTTCCTTTATCAAAATACAATGGAAATAAAATTGAAAAAAATAGGTAACAAGTATGAAATATTTTAACAGAAAGATTAGGGTATCCAACAACCTTGGATAAAGGTCCCTTGATTTATACTTACAAAAAATTATGTTTTATCCACACCAGGGTAAGCCCTTAATAGGAATATTGGAATATGTCTTTCTATCCCTAAAAGCCCCCAATCTTTAAGGTATTCGGAACCTCTGTCTTCCTATCCCCATAAGTCCTATAACATTAATGTAATCTGCACCTCTGTCTTCATATCCTTGGAATCCCTTGATTGTACTCAGTAATAATTAGAGTCACACAAAGAAAGTTGAACAATATGTTTAGTACCCACAAGCCATGAGAGTCTTTTTCTCTAGAAATCACTTCAACAGTGTGTAATCTCTAGATTGATGGAATAGTTATATTGATCTTGTTTAAATGATCTCCTATTTATAGGAACTTCTACAACGGTCGGTTCTCTCCTCCAATAGTCGTATTTTTCCTTGAATCTTAGAGGGACCTATACACGTGTCACTCAAACAACGGTTAGTTAGAAACAGATTATATGACATCTTTTAATAAGAAGTGTAAGGAAAATGAAGTTACTTAATCAAATATATTTTTTGGAGTCTAGGGAAAAATATAATTTAAATTATAACAAAATAAACCTTCAGAGTCTATAAGATATGGACATTCAAATTCTATATTAAAAATAATTCAGAATAATAATTCTGTAGATTTCGGAGTCTAAATTTCAATAAATTCTGAATCTGAATTATGTGGAATTCAGAGTCAAAATTTTGAGGAATTCATAGTCTGAATTATGAGGAATTTGGAGTCTGAATTTTAATGAATTTGTTGTTTGAATTCTGAGAAATTTGAGTTCTGAATTTTGAAGAATTCAGAGGAATTCAGAGTCTGGATTCTAAGGAATTCGGAGTCCGAATTCTGAAGAATTTAGAACCTAAATTTTAGATAATTTGGAGTCTGAATTTTAGAAAATTTATAGTCTGAATTTTAGAGAATTCAGAGTTTGAAAACAGAGCACACTATATCCCAGGAATTATAAGATTATGAGGTTTTTCATAATAATTCAAATTTTAGAGTTAGGAATAAAATGAGTTAGATTTATAGATTTTGTAAAATGAAATAGTGAAATCAATGGTAAGGATGAAAATTTCCTTAGAGAAGGAAGTTTTTTTATAAAAATAATCTTTAGGGAAAAATATTCCATAAGATAAAGTGTTTGTGATATTCAAAACATTTAAAAATGGAAAAGACATAAGGAAACCATATTTTTTCAACAATCTCCCCCTTTTTGGACAACACAAAAATCCTTATGAAAAAAATATAAGGACGTAGAATTTTTCTTTATGAACTTAAAATAAAAACTTATCTTCTTTTACTTATGGATCATGGCTAATACGACTAACTCCCCCTTAGATTTTGAAATCTCAAAGGATTGTATTCTTGACTTCCTTAAAGTGATTTTTCTTTTTCTTGCATAAGGAAATCTTATTTGATAAAACCCCTCCTTAGATAGACTCCCCCAAACATAGGGCATTCCATTCATTACTTAGCATTCTTTGTTATGATTTCTTTCTCTCCCTTTTTGATTTTAAAAAAGTAATAGAGGGAATGGAAAAAAATACGGTACCAAAAATATCGGTACTATACAATTGAATAGATGAAGAACAACCAAAATTTTCATTACGACAGGAAATATTTTTTCAAAAATGTAATACAACAAAATATTGGAGTTAATGAAGATGTCATCCTTATTTTTCCTTTGGAATAATCTTCTTGACAATGTTCTTCATATTTTTAAGCTCCTTATGATCCTCTTCAAAACATTTGAGTAATTGATCCCGATCTTCATTTTTCTTCTCCAAAACATTTGTCTTTTCTTCCTGAGCCTTAAGAATTTATGCCTGAGTATTCAAAATCTCCTCTTGATTACTGATATTTTATTCAAACTTGATTCTGAGATCTCTTTCCCTTTTCAGATTCAAAGAAACTGAATTAAGTTTTTCATTAGCTCCTTGTCTTCCTACTTCTGAGATGTTTGTTCAAGAATCAGTTTTTCATTGAAACATATAGTAAGATATTGGATCTTGATATATTCGGTACCAAAATAATTATTCACGTTATCTTTATAGTCATCAAAGATTGTAAGATCTTCAATTGTATTCTAAGAACACATATTTATTTACTTGCACGAACTCTTGTGAGCATCATACACGATGTAGAAAGATTTAAAATCAGCATCAAGCCTAATGAATTTATCCATAACCCTGGAAACAGAAACCAATTTCAGAATAAATGAATGATGAAGCATCTAACATCTCGAGTCAATAATTGGAAACAAAGATATTTTATCAAACTATTTCTTTTGGGATTTAACAACAACATCATGACCCATAGAAGATGATTTTGAATTATATACCCTTATTGGTGAGGATTCTTTCTCTATATCATAATTATTTCATTTAAAAGATCCACCAACATCTTTCTTACACACCACGACCTTCTTATGTGTATCAGCTAACACCTTTTTTCCTTTATCAACTTTTAGAATGATCTTAGTAGCCTTTGGTGATTCATTTTCACTATCTGATAGTTGGACTATCTTGTCTTCCTCAAACTTTTCTTTTTCAGCATCTACCATAAGATTTTTTGGTTGAACCAATTCATGGTTGTTTCTCTCATCTAATGATGGTTTGTTTACTTCTTCCCAACCCTATTTTTCTTTTCATGGGGTAACAAGTTTAGAAGATTCAACATGGGGATTCCAGATAACCAATTTCTTAGAAGGACTATCCTTATCAGGATATCCTACTACTTTTCCTATCATATCATCAGTATCATTACTCCCTTACTCTTCTTCTTCTTCCACTTCCTCTTCATGCATAATCACTTCCTCTTCATCAAGTTGCGGAATGACCATCTTCTTTCCCAGAGTCTTTATTAGTACTGGTTCTTTGAGAAATTATTATGGTACCTGAATTTATTCGGAAGATTTCTCAATATCTTTGAGAAGAGATTGAGCTCATTTATCATCAAAAAAAATTCTTTTGCTTCCTTTTCTTTTCCTTCTTCACATATTCCTCAGTATCCTTTGTCTTCAAAGATTTTTCTTCAGCAGGATCCAAGCCAAATCTAGTCTATCCTTTCTTCATATTCTTTTTATCTTCTCTCCACATAGCCACAAATTTATCAGGATATGTATTTTTCTTCTTAGATTTTGGAGGTGATGATTGGGTTTCTTGAACTATAGGAAATTTTCCTTTTACTTCTGGTTCCTTCACCTTTCTCTTCTTACCAACTTTCTTGGAAGTCTCAGCTACTTCCAGATTTTTAGATAAGGCTTCAATCTCACATTCAGACAATTCATAAAATTTATTGCATTTACTATTAAAGATATCCTTAATCCTTCTTAGGGTATCATCACTTAGCTACATAACCTTGAAATTCCTTGTCATAGAACTTCATTTGATTTTTAATGAATCTAAAGGACAATGACCTTGAAAATAATAGTCGTATACATAATGATTTGTGATTCGATGGTCCCATTGTTGATATTCTTAATTATAATGAAGACATACTTCACCATATTAATCTTTCTAAGGTTCACCAGAAAATTTAGAATGTAGATATCACTCTTTTTCAAGGTATCCTTATTACATTTTCTTAGAATGAGAAATCCTTGTACCCATAGCTGTAACACCCCGAGCTTCCATGATACACTTCTCATTCAATAATGCAATAGCTTGCATTGTACGCAACTTCGAGTTATAACACACCGCAACTAATCAAAGTAGCCGTTATGAATAGAAATACCCACTTTTTGAAATTATATAAATTTTATATTTCAAAATGTACTTCATTTTTGGATTCGGAATATCGAAATTATCCTATGTTGAATTTTTGGTATTTTTTTGAGAACTTCTAATTTTTTATGAATAGTGAAAAATACTTAAAAATAACTTTTTTAATCAAAATAATATATAGTGATAAATTATACTATTGAGTTGTTTTAAAGTATAATTAGAATATATTTTTACCATTTTATCCAATGGTGGTCATTATAATTAATTTCACTTTGAAATTGGACATAAAAAATTGTCAATCTTTTGATATATATTGTTTCTTAAAAACACGCTATTTGTTGTGACAGCGGAAATTAATTATGAAATTAATTAATGAAACTTAAATGTTTGTAATTTTTTAAAATATATATCATTTTTGAATTCAGAATATCAATTATATCTTAGGGTGAAATTTTGGCATTGTTCTGAAAAACTTCAATTTTTGATGAATAGTGAAATCACTAAGTGGTAGTTAAAAAACTGATTTTTCGTTTGAATGAAACATTACCACTTCTGTGTTTTGATTTTCAAAAATCCAATATACATTATTTTCATTAGTAAGTAAAATGTGGTTCAATGGGATTAAAATAATTTTTTGTGAATAGTAACTTTTCAGTTTAATTAATCGCGATTAAAGGTAATTAGTGTAATTTAAGGTAAAGATAGTGTTATAATAATATTAAATGACCTTTAAACTTGTCCTACCCATATTGTATGAGTCATGTCCGACCAAGACAATCCATGGGTCAACTTGGGGACCCCATGGAGCCACTTTAGTAGTAAAATTACATAAATAATGTTTTATTTAATGTTAAAATAGAAATGTCACAAACAAGAGTTGTTTTACTAAAAAAAATTTAAATGGGGTTATACAAGTCATATTTTTGAATATAAATATTCATTAGAAATATAAAAAGATTTCCTACATAATGATATTTGTTTTATAATTTTTAGACATTAAATAAATTAAATTATTTATGACACCATGATGATGCAGCGATTACCTCATTAATTAACAATTTTAATGAAATGGAAGGATAATGTAAAATCTAAGTATTAAACTTCTCAAAAGGCTATCGGATGAGAATATTTCGAACCCTTATCACCTTATCCTAGAATTATATAAGTGTGGGACCTTTAGAGTCTGAAATGCATTGTATAATAATGTAACATTTTATTACTTTCCAAGAGTGCCCCTCCTCTCCACTTATAAAAGGCCCCCACCACTACCACCTTACTCACACTTTCAAAGCCTTTTGGCTCGGCCAAACTCTGCCCAAATACTCTATCAACTTCCCTCCCTTAATCCTAGAATCCTCACCTTAGGCAGAAGTCTTCCCAAGGAAGCCTTTGGCTCAAATCAAAAAGAGTTACCCGATTTTAAGGTAATGTCTTCTCTTATGTTATTTTGTTTTATTTTGCTTATCCAACCCCTTAAACTATTTTTATTAATTTCTTTTGTAACAAAACCAGTATCCTCAATATACTAGGATGTGTTTATAATAATTATTCTAGCTACACTTACACACACCTACATCTAATGGTTAAAGAACATATTGTTTCTGTGGATGGCGAATTCCTGCCTCACAAAATGATGATTGTTCAACACTCATATAACACCTCTAATAGTGGCCATTTTGATGAAACTATTTTCATATATGATATATATATTATGTTTATGTTTTTCTTTATGCTTCTGCATTTCCCATTTGTGGCATACTTTATGATTTCCATTATGGGTAAACGCGATAATTTCATTTTAGGAAGTGCGGACTACCGCCCCCTCAAAGTGATTTGAATCGTTAATGCCATATGTGGGATGTATAAATGATGGAGTAAATGGTATTATACATTATATTATACTGGAATTATATTATACCTTTATATAATTATAACTTCATTCCATTAAATAAGAAATAGAAATGAAAGTAGCGTTCATACGTACGTACGGCTTACGGTCTCCATGAACGGTGCATTTCATTTCTTACCTCTAAACGTTATAGAATATTATAAATTCATGTATATACTGGATATATATGAGATATATGATATCAATATCATGAATATAATTATGGAAATAATGGATATATCACCACATGAACAACTTGTAATTATAAGAAGTTTATTTTTGACTCAAGTACCAAAGATCGACAAAACGGCCGTTATTAACTTAAATAATTAAATAATGGTCATAACATGGTAATAAGTGATATAAAAGGAATAATGAACTTGAAAAAGGTTTTTAAGAAGTTAGATATTAATTCTAGTTTATTATTTAGGAGATCAAATAACGGTCGAGTGAATTCGGACACGAGGTAAGGGAATTTCTTAACCCAATTTCCATTCTTTGGGTTAATCTCCTACTTTCAAATTATGTCATGATATTATTATGTCCTATATTGTATTTTTACTTTATTTATGTGTACTTATAGTGAATACACATAATAGATCTACTTTATTTAAAAAAAATGATCTTTTTAAGGGTCTTCGTCTCAATCTCCTTTCATTGAGACATATTTTGTTTCATACACAACTTTCTATTATACGTTGTATAAACCCATTTGACTTTGATGTTTATTCAAAAGGAATCTTTTTTATACGAAGTGTTTTACTAAACGACAAAAAGGAATGTTTTTCTTGTCGTACGTATGCGGCGACAATGACTTCTCCGCCGCCATGGCCATTATTTGGGTTTCGGCTTCCTCTACAAGCCATAACATTTTTTAAATGAAAAATAAATACCAAGTTTTAATTTTCATTTATTTTGGTATTGAAAATGGTTTTGATAAAATTTTATTATATCAATGTGTTGTATTGATATCTTGTGATTGATGTGTGGAAATCTTATGTTTCCTTTATGCATGTTTTATGTGATACAATTATGTTATGGTTTATGATATGTTTAAACCTGTTCATATGAGGAATGCATTGGACTTAATAATTGACGGGTGGAGCTTGTTATAGCTCCTCGATGCATCGGCAGGTCTAATGAGACAAACTAGTGTCTTGGCACGAGGCCATGACAAAATATTATTTGTGGTCTTGGCACGAGGCCTTGACTACGTGGTTATGATAGTCTGGCATTATGTATTCCATCATTATGAAAGTGGTTATTGATATTTCATGTGATTATTTGACCAGCAGAATATCCATGTGAATAAGTAAATGGAATTATCTCATTTTACTTTTTCCATATTATGTTTAAGTTCAAGTTTAAAAGGATTTTGTTTTAGTTATACATTGCCCTAAATGGTTATGTTTATTTATGAAAGCTTCTGCAATAATGTTATCCTTACTGAGCATCTGAGCTCACCCCTTTCAATGTTTTAATATTTTCCAGGATGTGAAGAAGTATTTTATGAATGACCCACAGGGATAGTCAAAAGAGGATATGAGTGTGGACTATGGAGACTTTGTATTTGTAGATTTTCACTTTATGATGTAATGTAACATTTATGAATGTATCTAGTGTTTCCAAGGCTACTAAACTAATCGGTCTTTCGAGACTTGATCTTTTGTGATCATGCCAATGTTACGAAGTAACGTACCGACTCTGGGTAGCTGGGGTCGGGGCATTATAGTTGTTATCAGAGGCAGTTTAGTACTAACCTTGGAAGCTAGATTTAGATAAACTCTGATTAGAGCACATAGCCCAAAGATAGAAATTGAGGATTAGTATAGAAGAACTTCCTAGAATTTTGTTGTTGTAGAGATTTTGTGAGTTTTCCAAGCAATACATCCCTGTCTGGATACGAGAAGGTAGAGGCGGCTCTGGCACAGATGTACCTAGGGGTAAAACCTGAAAACACCGCTTTGAGCTAGACTCGAACGGGAACTGGTGCACGACAATGGGCCTTGCTGCACTCTTGGTTACGACACTCCCGGGGGATATGCTTAGGATAATTCTCATTTTCTTTACAAACCACTATGAAGGGTTATGAGTATATACTTCCTCAAAGAAAACATTTTTATGATTATGGATTATATCCATAAATAGTTTAATTTATGTTAAGTATTTTACATGTATGGAATTTGGTATTTTGATTCATAAACTAATCTAGTTTATGCCATTGTTTAGAAATGGCGCCTAGTGGAAGGAATGGAAACTGTATCAATGTACGCACTCCGTGTAGGGATTTTCCTCCTGCTCAAGATAATTATTATGGAGATGGAGATACAACTGGTGCTGATCAACTTATTACCATACTGGGACAACTCACTCAGGTTATGAATAATAACCTTACTCGTATGGGGCACCCTGATCCGCAACGTGGAGGATCAATGTTATACCGCTTCATGAGGAAACAACCAACAACATTTAATGGGGGTACAAATACATTAGTAGCTGAGCAATGGATAAACTCCTTAGAGAAAATATTCCACGCCTTGGGGAGTAGAGAAAGGGAGAAGGTTGTCATGGCAGTCTAATGCCTCACTAGAGATACCGATCAGTGGTGGTCGCTGATTCAAAACACAAAGAAAGATGATGATGTATCAAATATGGAATGGAGGGAGTTCAAAGAGATTTTCTTAGAAAAATAATTTCCTCATGACCATCGAGCAGATATGGAAAGGCAATTTCTGAGTCTGAGACCAAAGGAGGATGAGAATGTCGCAAAGTATGAGGCCAAATTTACAAGGTTAGCAAGGTATGCTGCAGATTATATACGTAACCCAAGAGGTAAGATTGATCGTTTCTTTGATGGGTTAAAACCATTTCTCCGTCGAGATTTAGTATCACAATCCTTCTCATCATACGAAGATATTGTCTTGTGTGCTATCAAGACAGAAAAGGAATTCTCTAAATCTTATGACAATAAAGTAAAGCAAGAGAAGAAGATAATGGTGGAACAAGAGATAGATAAAGGGAAAAAGGAAAAGAAGGATTTTCCATTATGCGATAATTGTGGGATGAATCACCCTGGTACTTGCCTAAAATGAATGGGAGTTTGTTTTAAATGTGGAGAAAATGGTCACTAGGCTCTTGATTGCAAGGGAAAGAAAGAGGCTATCAATGTTAAATGCTACAATTGTAGGGAAATGGGGCATTATGCAAATGAATGTCCTAAGAGTTAGGGAAACTTACCTTAGAAAAGGCCAAGGGATGAAGGCCAATATTATTCTATTACTACAGTTTAAGTGGAATAATTTATGTATTGGTGCTTTTGGACTCAAGGATTATATTTTGGTTATAAGAATAATGTGATATATATAAGTATTATACTGTCGTACTTGTTGTTTCAGTAAGGTTTTAATATGATGAAGGTAATCATATTTTTAGTATGTGACAAAAAGACAAACTTTAATTTGTTTGGGGAATCTGATGTTACAATTGATTTTGGAATTTAGAGACCTTTTAGAGAAAGTCTGGACAGAGGTATTTTGGATAACTATTAAGGTTGGAATGGATTAAGTTGAATCTTGGATAGTATTGTTTAAGGTTAAAACATTTCTGAAGATTATTTTTGGAATATTATAATACTATAGTTTTAGGAAAAGGACAACCTGCAGGGTGGGGCATAACCCGTCGCGTCAGACAAAGCTGCAGGAATCGAACCCACAACCATAGTGCGACAGGCCTTTATTACATACCACTAGCCTACAGGAAGTCCCTGGTTATTACAAAATAGTTTTACTAATCTAAATGGTATGTGTTAATATTTGGAACCTTATACAATTAGGATAAATAGAATATTTTTGAGTTCTATTACCTTTTAGAGTGAAAGATGGGTTTATGGTAAAAATTTATTAAAGAATGAAAGTCTACATGAAAAGTATGTATATTCCCTTACTTTCTTATTAAATCTCTTAAATAAATTTCTCAACTTTATAAAAGGTAACTTAAAACAAAAACGTTACTGGTTAACTTTTCCAACTGGGGATTCAATGACTATTTAACCAATCACAAGTTTGTGATTTTCTTATGGTTAACATTCTCCTAATCCAGTTTTCTATGACTCTCCATCAGACCTTGATGTTTTTTTCTTCCATATCCATATTTTCATAGAATCCTAGTATGGGCTATCTCGGGTGACCTTCGTACTTATCTTTCTATCTTTTAAAGTTATATTTTTATTAACCTTATTTCTGATGTGGGTTTTCCACAAAGGTATTTTCTATTTTCAACATTTTATTTTCAAAGAAAAATTTCAAATTGAGAGGATGCAATTTATTGAAGTAGGGGAGAATGTAACACCCCGAGCTTCCATGATACGCTTCTCATTCAATAATGCAATAGCTTGCATTGTACGCAACTTCGAGTTCTAACACACCGCAACTAATCAAAGTAGTCGTTATGAATAGTAATACCCACTTTTTGAAATTATATAAATTTGATATTTCAAAATGGACTTCATTTTTGGATTCGGAATATCGAAATTAGCCTATGTTGAATTTTTGGTATTTTTTTGAGAACTTCCAATTTTTTATAAATAGTGAAAAAAACTTAAAAACAACATTTTTAATCAAAATAATTTATAGTGATAAATTATACTATTGAGTGGTTTTAAAGTATAATTAGAATATATTTTTACCATTTTATCCAATGGTGGTCATTAGAATTAATTTTACTTTGAAATTCGACATAAACAATTGTCAATCTTTTGATATATATTGTTTCTTAAAAACACTCTATTTGTTGTGACGGCGGGAATTAATTATGAAATTAATTAATCCAACTTATATGTTTGTAATGTTGTAAAATAGACATAATTTTTGAATTCGGAATATCAATTATAACTTAGGGGGAAATTTTGGCATTGTTCTGAAAAACTTCAATTTTTGATGAATAGTGAAACCACTAAGTGGTAGTTAAAAAACTGATTTTTCGTTTGAATGAAACATTACCACTTCTGTGTTTTGATTTTCAAAAATCCGACATACATGATTATCATTAGAAAGTAAAATGTGGTTCAATGGGATTAAAATAATTTTTGGTGAATACTAACTTTTAAGTTTAATTAATCGCGATTAAAGGTAATTAGTGTAATTTAAGGTAAAGATAATGTTATAATAATATTAAATGACTTTTACACTTTTCCTACCCCTATTGGATGAGTCATGGCTGACCAAGACAATCCATGGGTCAACTTGGGGACCCCATGGAGCCACTTTGGTAGGAAAATGACATAAATAACTTTTTATTTAATGTTAAAATAAAAATGTCACAAACAAGAGTTGTTTTACTAAAACAATTTTTAAATGGGGTTTTATAAGTCATAATTTTGACTATAACTATTCATTAGAAATATAAAAATATTTCCTACATAATGATATTTTTTTATAATTTTTAGACATTAAATAAATTAAATTATTTATGACACCATGATGATGCAGTGATTACCTCATTAATTAACAATTTTAATGAAATGGAAGGATAATGTAAAATCTAAGCATTACACATGTCCAAAGCCTATTGTATGAGAATATTTCGAACCCGTATCACCTTATACTCTAATTATATAAGTGTGGGAGCTTTAGAATCTGAAATTCATTGTATAATAAAGTAACATTTTATTACATTCCAAGAGTGCCCCTCCTCTCCACTTATAAAAGGCCCCCACCACTACCACCTTACTCAAACATTCAAAGCCTTTAGGCTCGGCCAAACTCTACCCAAATACTCTCTCAACTTCCCTCCCTTACTTCTAGAAGCCTCACCTTGGGCAGAAGTCTTCCCAAGGAAGCCTTTGGCTCAAATCAAAAAGAGTTTCCCGATTTTAAGGTAATGTCTTCTCTTATGTTATTTTGCTTTATTTTTCTTATCCAACCCCCTAAAATATTTTTATTCATTTCTTTTGTAACAAAACCAGTATCCTAAATATACTAGGATGTGTTTATAAGAATTATTCGAGTTACACTTACACACACCTACATCTAATGGTTAAATAACATATTGTTTCTGTGGATGGCGAATTTCTGCCTCACGAAACGATGATTGTTCAACACTCATATAACACCTATAATGGTGGCCATTTTGATGAAACTATTTTCATATATGATATATATATTATGTTTATGTTTTTCTTTATGCTTCTGTATTTCTCATTTGTGGCATACTTTATGATTTCCATTATGGGTAAACGCGATAATTTCATTTTAGGAAGTGCGGACTACCGCCCCCTCAAAGTGATTTGAATCGTTAATGCCATGTGTGGGATGTATAAAGGATGGAGTAAATGTTATTATACATTATATTATACTGGAATTATATTATACCTTTATATAATTATAACTTCCTTCCATTAAATATGAAATATAAATGAAAGTAGCGTTCATGCGTACGTACGGCTTACCGTCTCCATGAACGGTGCATTTCATTTCTTACCTCTAAACGTTATGGAATATTATAAATTCATGTATGTAATGGATATATATGAGATATATGATATCAATATCATGAATATAATTCTGGATATAATGGATTTATCACCACATGAACAACATGTAATTATAAGAAGTTTATTTTTGACTCAAGTACCAAAGATCGACAAAACGACCGTTATTAACTTAAATAATTACATAATGTTCATAACATGGTAATAAGTGATATAAAAGGAATAATGAACTTCAAAAAGGTTCTTAAGAAGTTATATATTAATTCTAGTTTATTATTCAGGATATCAAAAAACGGTCGAGTGAATTCGGACACGAGGTAAGGGAATTTCTTAACCCAATTTCCATTCTTTGGGTTAATCTCCTACTTTCAAATTATGTCATGATATTATTATGTCCTATATTGTATTTGTACTTTATTTATGGGTACTTATAGTGAATATACATAATAGATCTACTTTATTTAAAAAATGATCTTTTTAAGGGTCTTCGTCTCAATCTCCTTTTATTGAGGCATATTTTGTTTCATACACAACTTTCTTTTATACGGTGTATAAACCCCTTTGACTTTGAAATTTATTCACAAGGAATATTTTTTATACGAAGCATTTTACTAAATGACAAAAAGGAAGTTTTTTTTCTTGTCGTACGTATGCAGAGACAACGACTTCTCCACCGCCATGTCCATTATTTGGGTTTCGACTTCCTCTACAAGCCATAACCTTTTTTAAATGAAGAATAAATACCAAGTTTTAATTTTCTTTTATTTTGGTATTGAAAATGGTTTTGATAAAGTTTTTATTATATCAATGTGTTTTATTGATATCTTTTGATTGAAGTGTGGAAGTCTTATGTTTCCTTTATGCATGTTTTATGTGATACAATTATGTTATGGTTTATTATATGTTTAAACCAGTTCATATGAGGAATGCATTGGACTTAATAAGTGACGGGTGGGGCCCGCTATAGCTCCTCGATGCATTGGCAGGTCTCATGAGACAAACTAGTGTATTAGCATGAGGCCTTGACAAAATATTATTTGTGGTCTTGGCACGAGGCCTTGACTACGTGATTATGATAGTCTGGCATTATGCATTCCATCATTATGAAAGTGGTTATTGATATTTCATGTGATTATTTGACCAGTAGTATATCCATGTGAATAAGTAAATGGCATTATCTCATTTTACTTTTTCCATATTATGTTTAAGTTCAAGTTTAAAAGGCTTTTGTTTTAGTTATACATTGCGTTAAATGTTTATGATTATTTATGAAAGATTCCGCAATATTGTTATCCTTACTGAGCATCTGAGCTCACCCCTTTCAATGTTTTAATATTTTCCAGGATGTGAAGAATTATTTTATGAATGACCTACAGGGATAGTAAAAAGAGGATATGAGTGTGGACTATGGAGACTTTGTATTTTTAGATTTTCACTTTATGATGTAATGTAACATTTATGAATGTATCTAGTGTTTCCAAGGATACTAAACTAATCGGTCTTTTGAGACTTGATCTTTTGTGATCATGCCAATGTTACGAAGTAATGCACCGACTCTGGGTAGCTGGGGTCGAGGCATTACAATAACTATAGAATCTGAAAATTTGTAGATAGATGATTAATTGTTAGTGTATTCAGCCTTAACAAAACAATTCAGTCTATAGACTTCCCCTTATCAAAACATCCTAGTATATCTGGTAGCTTGTGGGTGTAGAAATTAGCTTCCCCCTCATATGGAATTCTTATAATGCTTGCAGAAAAGCTAAAAGAAAGGGAATAAGTATTCCCATAACTCTTAAAAGAAAACATATCTTTCTGATCTTCAAAAAAACTTACGATCTCATAAAATTATTCCAATAAATTCAAATAAACTAAATTATGTGCCTTTGGTTTTGATACACACTATAATGACACGAATTCAGAGCCCCTCCACTGGTGCCCTGTTACCGGATCACCACATGACCTCAAGCACATTTCCACAAATTCTAGAGGGTGCCGACTAGCAGTGATGGCCTTGGTGAGTTGGTGGGGAAACTATGCCATCATTCGCTAAAGTATACAGCGGAAGAACAACCAGACACAATAACAGAAACAGTAAACAGCATACAACAATTGAACTAAATAGCGGAAGAAATGTATAAAATAATGATGATGCAACATGGTACATATGTCTATGGAAATAAGTAAACAAACTAATGTACTGAAGTACAACTAAAAAACAAGGTGCAAAGAAACAAAGTAAACTCCTCAGCATCGCAAGCCAAATCTCGGTCCCTTACTCTCCAGCTCCAAGCAATCACATACTGGAAGTCGAAGGGCGCTTTCCCTTATCTATTACTTCAACAAAAAAGTCTTCTTGGGCCTAAAAGCATGGACCAAATAGGGTGTGAGATACAATCCCAGTAGGCAATCACCCGAAGATCTGTGCCTAATAGTCAATGAATACAAGGCAAGTAAAAGTGTAGGAAGTAGTTAACCGAAAACCACCCAGCAGCTACAATCCACAATTCTAGCATATAAGGTACACAACTAACAACTGCAGCAATAAGAAAACAGGTAACCCTCTGGGTATCTCTCACAGCCTAACCCCTATGGTTCAACCTACAAGTACTAGGAACCCTCTAGGAGGCACACACAGTCTTACCCCTCTGGTTCAGCTAAGAAATAGACTCTCGGAGAAAGAACTCACCATCAATTCCCCCTATAGTCTCGTATCATGATAAAGGCTCTATGGGGAAGCACTCAACATCTCATTCCCCATGTGGCCCACGTAGAGGAACTACAGACTCTCTGAGAAAGCACTCATCCTCAATTCCCCATTTGGTCTCGCATCGTATTAAAAGACACTCTGGAGAAGCCCTTACGTTTATTCTCCTTGTGGTCTACTACACTAGGTTCTCACAGTCCTGTGTGAAATAAACATGCTCTGCATGTATGCAACGTCCAAAAGAACCTCAAGAACTACATGGCTATTCAAACTAAGGCTCAACAGCATAACATAGCAATAGTTCCACTATCCTACAACTAGTCATGGGAACTGGGAAATGCCAAAAAGTAAAACAAGCATGGAAAAAAAACCTGAGTACAAAACAATTTACTCTAATCACAAGAATAAACCTCTAGTACAGCAATCAAGAAAAGCAGGAAAGCATCCGGGGAAAAACAAGAAAACCCACAATTCCCCACCCAAGGGAATTTGTGGAAAATTTCACAAAATAGTTGAATACTTTATACAGAAAGGCACAAACCACCCACCTAGATTCTAGGGGATCGATATATTAGAATCACGACGACCGATTCTCCCTAGAACGCCATAGATCACTGTGCTTCCAACACAATCGACAGAGCTCAGATCGGGGAACGGACGGAGAGGTGGAAGATCGGAGAATTTTCGGTTGTACGGGTCACCCTCGGATGAAGAACCTGGAGAAGGGGTGTGTTCTGTCCATCAGGCGTGACCCCTGTGCGTTTAGTGAAAAAACAAAGAAAAGTACACGGCATGTATTTTTAAAATACACGGCGTGTAGTGGTTTTTTCCGTACTCCATCAAAATCGGTCTCCACGTCACCTCTACACCGCATGTGTGTGGCCCGAGCGTGGCCAGCACACAGCTTCGAGCCTGAGAAGAGTATACGACGTGTACTTCAAAATTTTCCAGAAACTCCATTTTTTTCTTAAAAACTCCAAAAAAAGTAAAAGCGTACCTAAAACAAAGATCCAGGTTCTTACAAACTTCCCCCCATAAAGAAATTTGTCCCAGAATTTCCCTAGAGAGGAGTAGAAGAAGAAACCCCGAACAGCTCTAGCCACTGTGATTGTACATCGGCCTCCCTCTCCCAGGTCTCATCATGTACTCGCCCATGTTGCCATAGCACCTATACCAGAGGGACAGACCGCCCATAGAGAACCTTCATACAACGATCGACAATCCGGATGGGATGCTCTTCAAACAATGAATCTGCTTTGAGCTCAACCTCCTCAGGCTGAAAGACATGAGACGGGTCTGAAAAGTAACGTCAAAGCTGAGAGACGTGGAAGACGTCATGCATGGCCTGGTACCTCTAGGGTAGCTGCAACCGATATGCGACTGGACCAACTCTTTCCAAAACCCCAAACGGCCCGACGTACCGCGGTGAAAGATTACCCTATCTCCAAATCCTCTTGTGTCCCAACCTCGGTGTGACACGCAGGAAAACCTGATCCCCGACCTCGAACTCCAGAGGTCGTCTCCGCTAATCAGCATAAGACATCTTCCGAGACTGTGCCGTAGCCATCCTCTTCCAAATCATCTCTATCTTATCTTAAGTCTCCTGAACAAGATGAGGTCCCAGCAAAGCTTCCTCTCCCACCTCCATCCAGCATAAGGATGATCTGCATGGCCTACCGTACAAAGCCTCATATGGTGCCATCTGAATGGTTTCCTAGAAACTATTGTTGTAGGTGAACTCCGAAAGAGGAATATGCTTCTCCCAAAAACCGCCACGGTCTAGGATGCAAGCTCAGAGCATATCCTCAAGAACCTGGATCGTGCACTCGGACTGACCATCTGTCTGGGGATGGTATGTTGTACTCAAAAGTACCTGTGTACCCAAGGCCTTCTGAAGTCCCTCCCAGAACTAAGTGGTAAATCATGCCTCCCTATCTGAAAAAATAGAGCATGGAAATACATACAGACGAATGATCTCCCTGATGTAAAGTCGTCCTAGATCATCGACACTAAAGGTCTCCTTGATCGGTAAGAAGTGGGCAGCTTTCATGAGCCTGTTGACAACAACCCAAATAGCATCGTTCCCTCGGGGTGACCTCGGCTACCTGGTCACGAATTCCATCACAACATCGTTCCACTTCCACTCCGGAATGGGTAACTACTGTAAAAGGCTTGTTGGTCGTTGATTCTCCGCCTTCACCTACTGACAAGTAGAACACTGCAAGACGAAACGAGCAACATCTTTTTTCATACCTATCCACCAGTACTGGTGATGAAGATCCCGGTACATCTTGGTGACACCAGGATGAACTGCCTATACTGGGAATGAAAATCCCGCATTAGCTCCTCATGTATGTCTGATGGCACCCATATGCGTCCCTAGAAACACAAGATCTCATCCTCTCCCACTGTCCATCCAAGAAAATGGTCCTCTCCTGACACACTCTCCCATAGGACTATGCCTTCTGAGTCTGATAGCTTCCTCATCTGTACCTGATCAAGTAGTGTAGATTTAATAGCTACAGAAGATAGGAAAGTCTGTCCCTGTCTGTCGTGCACCTCCAGATGCATCTCAGAGAAAAAATCCATAAGCTTCCACTCACTGGTGGCCTCCTGGACTGCCTGAACCTGATTTCTCCTTCTCAATGTATCTGCCATTGCATTGCCCTTTCCCGGCATATAGGCAAGCTCGAAATCAAAATACTGAAGATACTCGACCCACCTGCACTATCTCAGATTCAGATCTCAATGATTGAAGATATAATTGAGACTCTTGTGGTTAGTAAAGACCACAAAGTACTCCCCCAGAAGATAGTTTCTCCAATATCATAAGGCATAAACGACAGCTGCCAACTCCAGATCGTGTGTAGGGTAGTTCCTCTCATACAGCCTCAACTGCCGAGACCTGTATGCAATGACTCCATCTACCTACATAATCACAGCTCCTAGCTCGATACTTGAAGCATCAAAATAAATAGTGTAGCTCTTTCCTGGCTTTGGAAAGACTAGTATCGGTGCTGACGTCAATCTTCCCTTCATCTCCTGAAAGGTTGACTCACAAAAATCTGACCATAAGAACTTCTCCCCCTTCATGGTTAGACCTGTCAAAGGTGCTTCTAGGTGGGAGAAGTCCTGAATGAAGCATCTGTAATATCCAGCCAGCCCTAGAAAACTCTATACCTCAAAATTGTTCTTCGGATTCTCCCAGGAAACTACAGATCTCACTTTCTCTAGGTCCATAGATACTCCTGCCTCTGAGATGACGTGACCCAAGAAGTGAATCTGATCCATATAGAAGTGTCACTTAGAGAGTTTATCATAAAGATTATGCTCTCTCAGTGTACTCAGAATGATCTCAAGATGTGTGGCTTGGTTGTGTCGAGTGTGAGAGTACACCAAGATATCATCCACGAAGAACACGACAAAGGAGTCCAAGTAAGGATGGAACAGTCATTTCATCAGTGCCATGAAAACTGCAGGCGTGTTCATGAGACCGAACAGCATAACTATCTACTCGTATAGACCATACCTACTCCTAAAGGTTGTCATAGGTATATCTGACGGTATAACGTGCAACTGATGATAACCGGACCTCAATTCGATCTTTGAGAACACCCGGGCTCCTCGAAGATGGTCAAAGAGGTCATCGATCCTCGGAAAGGGATATCGGTTCTTGACCGTCAACTGGTTCAGGATCCAATAATCCACGTAAATCCAAAGGGTACCGTCTTACTTCATTACAAATAGGACAGGTGAACCCCAAGGAGAAGTACTGGGTTGGATGAATCCCTTTTCCTACAGCTCCTCCAACTGCTTCTTGAGCTCCTGCAACTCAAGTGTAACCATCCTATAAGGAGGAATGGACACTGGTGCTGCTCCTAGCACAAGCTCAATAAAACATTCTACCTCACACTCCGGAGGAAAACACGAGAAGTCCTCTAGAAAGACGTCCCTGAAATGATCCACCACTGGAGGAAATTCTAGGTGCGAAGTCCCCTGATCATCTAGATAAAGACTAGAAATCTGGGTTGTCACCCTTCCTAGCCCATGATGCTCGAGTCCTGCTCGACTTGCCTGAACATCCCATTCACCTCTATGAAGAAAAGATTCACCATCTGGTGAGATAAAACTCACCCTGCAGCGATAATAGTCGACAACTGCCTGGAAGGGAACCAACCACTCCATCCTGAGTATGACATCATAGCCTGTCATCTCTAGGACATAGAGATCCCATAAGAAATGATACTATGCAACCTCGAGAGGGAACTCTCTACACTGTCGTACACTAAATGTCCTCTTCCCCAAAGGTGTTTCTAGTGTCAACAAGTCAGAAGAAGAAAAGACACAGAGCCCAACGCTCTCCATAGAAACAATAGAGATAAAACTATGTGTAGCACAAGTATCGAAAAGAGCTGAAGATAAAACTAAGGCTACTAAAATCGTACCTCGAATTGTAGAAGGTTCGGGATCCTACTCTAGATAGGTCTGATCCATGGCGAAAGACTGGCATGCACCATGGCCTTGTGCCCCTGGCTGACCACTCTGAGTTGAACCTCCCTACTGGTGCTAAGGGACTAGTGGCTGACTGCCACGGCCTCGACCTCCACCTCGGACCGAACATCCGGAAGAACTCCAGTTCCCCGAATGGTGAGAAACTGGTGGAGATGCTTCTGAACGAGGAGTCATGGAAGAACCCCAGTCACCAGCTGCTAGTGAGAAAACCTGGCAGAAACGTAGAAGGTGACCCATCTTGCCGCAATATCGGCACTCCACGGGGTCTCTCTGGCACTGAGGCCTCATGTTCCATGATTGGCCACACTGATAGCATACCACACAGCTGCCTGATGATGAATCTCGCTTCCTCAGATCACCACGTGTAGCCTCTCTACGGTGCTTCTTACTGCCATTTGGAGGAAAAATAGCTCTATAAGCAGAACCTCCCTGGCTCACAGCTCTGAAGTCTTTCAGATTGCGCTCCACAATCAGTGCCTGGTTGACGATGGAAGTGATGGAAGTCAACTGGAAGATATTCACCTGCGAGCAGATCTCCTGCCTGAGACCATCCTCAAACTTCCTTGCTAGGAACACCCCACTTTCATCCCGAAGGGGTGTGAAACGCTGCAGCTTGGTGAAACGAGAGGAATACTCCATGAAAGAAAGAGTACCCTGCTCTAAGCTCATGAACTCCTGGGATCGATCGTCCCTTAGGGTCTCCGGGTAGAAGTAGTCATAGAACATGCACTGAAACTCCTCCCAAGACATGACCTACTGATGAACCACCTTTGAGATCACGTCCCACCACCTCTTGGTGGAGTCTCGAAGCATGTAGGTAGCAATCTTGACCTGCCTCCCTGGAGGTATCTCGAGATGCTCAAAGATGGTAAACATGGCTTCTAGCCATGACTCTGCAGCCTGTGGTCCTCCTTCTCCTGAGAACGTGGGAGGATGCTGCTTCTGGAAAAACCGTGTCAAATCTGCCATCGTCGAGGCAGGAGGCGGTGCTCCCTGAAAGGTCTGCATCAACCTCATAAAACCTTCCCTGAACTGCGCATCAGTGCCTGCAACTGGTATGACAGTCGGTGCTAAGGCTGACCTGACTGGAGGTTCGTTGGGAAGTCCCTGATCAGCCATATCTGGTGTCTGATCACTGCCTGATGACAGATGTACAACCGGAGGACGTCTAGGAGGCATAGCTCTTAAATATCAAAGGCACACCTTAGATTATAAAAACAAGAACAGAAAACACAAGAGTACAAAATGGGAACAGGGAAAGGAAAACACACAAGTTTACAAAACATGACTACACGGAGTGTATAAAAAACTACATGGTGTGTCTTCTTAAGCCACTGACATGGGTGTGTACCCCTTCCCTACAGGTCATGCAACACCACAAACTACATGGCATGTTGACCCAACACATGGTGTGTGCTTGAAAATTATTTCCATGCCCGAGTCTCTTTACACGACTAACACACACAGTCCGACTTAGCTTGAGACTACACGGCATGTTCTAAAAAAACACGGCGTGTAATAGACAAGGCTTCGATGGCCCGTGTTGTTAAATACACGGTCGTCTAAATGGCTGGACCATACACGGCGTGCTCCGAACAAACAAGGCATGTATAGGTGAAGGTGACATTGTCCCGTGTTGTTTGTGACACGGTCGGGTACCTGAACAAGACTACACAGCGTGGTCTGAAAACAACACGACGTGTCTAAGAGAAGGTAACGTCCACCCGTGCTTCTCTTGACATGGTCGGGTACCTGGACAAGACTACATGGTGTGTTACTTTACAACACGGTGTGTTCTACTCGAGCTTCCCCGACCTGTGTTTTTCATGACACGGCCGGGTACACGGCTCCAAACTACACAGCGTGTACCAACCGTACACGGCGTGTTCCTGAAGTTACTCTCATGACACCATGCTTTTGCTCACACGATCAGTGACACGGCCTGAATCTTACACAGTGTGTATCCAAAAATTACACGCCGTGAATTCTGTGTTTTTCTAGGTAGTAGCTCAGAAACTACATAGAAGCCCACAAACACTGAAATCATGGCAAGGAGGTGCCAAATTCTGATCCGTGAGGGCCCATACTCCCTGTGAATCAAAGCTTGGCATCTCCTCCAGTCATAGACAAGAGAAAACAGGATCATGATCCACCAATTTCCGATTCAAGAGGGCCCATAACACCTCAAAAATCAAAATTTGGCATTCATTTAAGCAAATTGGAAAACAATAATCCTCTAACAAGGCAGCAGAGATTCTATCAAGCATCTATCACAATAGCATGGATAATCTACACAAGTCTATCACAACAGTATGCAATCGCTAATGCACCCTAGATGGTATGGCAAGAATGCATGGAATGTGATTTCTAAAAGTTCCTATATGATGCATGAGATGGAATACCCTCATCTCATCATCTTGCGATAGAAATAGAACAGCAATCGTCATGAAAATAACAACACAAAGCATGTGAATCAGTCCAGGTGAAATCATATCAACCGTAAAATCTCAAAACCAGAAAACTGAAATTAACGAGGCAGTATAGATTTTACTTATACACGGGTTAGCTACTCCCGAGTACTGATTAATACCAAGTACCGAATCCATCTTATCTCTGTCTAAAGTCTCCAAATAGTAAGGCAAGAGAAAAGAACTCCTCTGATACCACTTTGTAACGACCCGAATTCAGAGCCCCTCCACTGGTGCCCCGTAACCGGTTCGCCACATGACCTCAAGCACATTTTCCCAAACACCAGAGGCTGAAAACTAGCAGCGAGGGCCTTGGTGAGTCAGTGGGGAAACTATGACCTCATTAGGTAAAGTATACAGTGGAAGAACAACTAGACACAATAACGGAAATCGTAAACAGCATACAACAGCTGAACTAAACAGCAGAAGCAAAGTATAAAATAATGATGATGTAACATGGTACTTATGTCTATGGATAGTAGAAAACAAACCAATATGTTGAAGCACAACTAAAAAACAAGGTGCAAAGAAACAAAGTAAACTCCTCAACATCGCAAGCCTAAGCTCGATCCCTTGCTCTCCAGCTCCAAGCAATCACGTACCGGAAGTCGAAGGGAACTTTCCCTTATCTATTCCTACAACAAAAAGTTTGCTTGGGCCCAAAAGCATGTCCCAAACAGGGTGTGAGATATAATCCCAGTAAGCAATCACCCAAAGATCTGTGCCTAACAGTCAATGAATACAAGGAAAGTAAAAGTGTAGGAAGTAGTAAATAAAAAAGCACCCAGTAGCTACAATCAAGAATTCTAGCATATAAGGTACATAAGTAACAACAGCAGCAAGAAGAAAATAGATAACCCTATTGGTAGCTCTCACAGCCTAACCCCTATGGTTCAACTTACAAGTACTAGCAACCCTCTATGAGGCACACACAGTCTCACCCCTATAGTTTAGCTAAGAAATAGACTCTATGAGGAAGCACTCACCGTCAATTCCCCCTATAGTATCGTATCATGTAGAGGCTCTCTAGGGAAGCATTCAACGTCTCATTCCCCCTATGGGCCGCGTCGAGGAACTATAGACTCTCTAAGGAAGAACTCATCGTCAATTCCCCCTTTGGTCTCGCATCGTATTAAAAGACACTCTGGAGAATCCCTTACGTCTATTCTCCTTGTAGTCTACTACACTAGGTTCTCACTGTCCTGTGTGAAATAAACATGCTCTACGTGCATGAAACGTCCAAGAGAACCTCAAGAACTACTTGGCTATTCAAACTAAGGCTCAACAGCATAACATAGCAACAATTCCACTATCCTACAACTAGGCATGGCAACTGTCAAACGCTAAAAAGTAAAACAAGCATGGAAAAGAAACCAGAGAACAAAACAACTTACTCTACTCACAAGCATAAACCTCTACTATAGGAATCAAGAAATGCAGGAAAACAGCAGGGCAAAAACCGGAAACCCACAATTCCCCGCCCAACGGAATTTGTGGAAAATTGCACAAAATACTCAAATACTTTCTACAGAAAGGCACAAACCCCCCACCTGGATGTTTGGGGATCGATATACTAAAATCACGACGACTGATTCTCCCTAGAATGTCGTAGATCATTGTGCTTCCAACGTAATCGACAGAGCTCGAATCGTGGAACGGACGGAGAGGGGGAAGCTCGGAGAAGTTTCGGTCGTACGGGTGGCCCTCAGACGAAGAAACTAGAGAAGGGGTGTGTTTTGTCTGTCAGGCATGACCCCAGTGCATTTAGTGAAAAAAAAATAAAAGTACACAGTGTGTATTTTTAAAGTACACGGCATGTAGTGGGTTTTTTCATACTCCGCCAAAATCAGCCTCCACGTCACCCCTACACCCTATGTGTGTGGCCCGGGCACAGCCAGCACACGGCTTCGAGCCTGAAAAGTGTACATGGAGTGTACTCAGAAAGTACACGGCGTGTACTTCAAAATTTTCCAAAAACACCATTTTTTCATAAAAACTCAAGAAAAAGGCAAAGTTTACCTGAAACAAAGATCTGGGTTCTTACACACACAAACTCTCCCTGCCATTCAACTTGATATTTTTTGAAATAATAGAATCATACTTATAAAAAACATCAGATCTACTAACCTCTCTATGTAGATCATCCATTCAAAAATTTTATTAACTGATGACATTTACGTTCATGGGGATTCTTCCAAATACATTTGGATTTTATCAAACAAGAAAATTCTGAATGACCTTTAAGTATAGTGGTAGAGATTTGGCATGAAAGATCTTGAAAATATATATAGGACAACCATTGGGGGGCCTTTATATAGGCATTGAAGTGACGGTTCATATTCCCATATTGATCCAACAGTTGAAACAAAAGCAATTTGATTTGATAGTTGAGATGAAATCAGAAGAATGATTTTTTATAGGTTCTAATATTTTATGGTTATAAAGTACAAAATTTGGATTTAAAGAAAATTGAAACCGAAAAAAGTTCATAAAACAAGATGAAAATACCAATAAGAAAAAAATTGATTACAAATATTTAAGTAAGGAAACATACCTTTCTAATTGCTAGGGAAAATTTTAGTAATGAGGTAAATTCATATGGATGAACTATTATATTCTGGAAAATTTTAGCAATTAAACATATATTAGGTTTTGGAATTTTTACTTCCGAAGAACAATTAGATTTACCAAAGAAAATTTGACTATCAAAAATTTGATAAAAAAAATTCATGAAAAATGGTTATTATGAAAAAAATTTGACTATGAAAAAATTTTGACTACGAAAAAATTTGATTATGAAAAAAAATTATTATGAAAAAAAAATTGACTACGAAAAATTTGATTACAAAAAAATTTACTACCAAAAATTTTGATTACGAAAAAATTATGATTATTAAAACCTGATTATAAAAAATTTTGAATAAAAAAATTTTGATTACTAAAATTTTGATTTGGAAAAAAAATTATTAAGAAATAAAATTTACTCCCCCTATAAAAATGAGTTTCTTAATGTAAAGAGATAGGTTTCAGAAAAAAGTTAATATGGAAGATTACCTTATGGTTATCATTCCTAAATTTTGTTTAATGTATTCAAATCTATCAACATGTAAAGATTTTTTGAAAATATTCGCAAGTTTATCTTATATTACAATATACTAAAGAATGATATCTCTTTTAAGTTATAAATACCTTTAACAAATAAAACATTTGAAGTTAATGTTTTTCCAAGAAGGAAAATGTTACATATGCCAAAAAATTCTCCATGAGGATTATCTCCGAAAGTTACTTTTCCTCATTTCATCTTGATAATCTTTTCAAAGAGGTTTTTGTTAAAATTCATATTCTAGTAACATCCACTATCAATGTACCATATATTGTTTCTGGTACTATCTTTATTTTCCTAGAAATAAAAGTGTTAGACTTTCAGAATCCAAACATTCTTGGATCCAAAAAATTTAGAAATCAAAATTTTAAGAATCCACATTTTCTTATAAAAATAAGATTTATGAAAACCTAAATATTGGGTTCTATTTAAAGAAAAAAATTTCTTCTGATTTCCACCACATTGACATTTAGTAGAAAATGGAGAACTTTGGGGATCAAAATAGTTATTATTAAAAAATCGTTTTGAATGGGTATAACTAATTCTAGAATGATTCCTTAAAAAATGAATTTGGGAATACATCATGTTAAAATTTTCTTTAACAGAGGTAAAGTTTCATAGACACTTCCTTAAAGAAATTATTTTTGACTTTATTTTAATAACCATGTTTTTATCCTCAAGGTTATTATTTTTAGAACTAGAGTTAGCCTCTAAAAAAATTTAATAGAATTTACATTTTCAAGATCCTGAGAGTGATTATCATTCTCAGAATTAACTTCCTCAAGGTTTTTAGAAAGACTTTCAAAATTAAAAGTTTTCTTATCAAGATATTTAGAAAGATCTGATACTTCTTTAGTTAAAATAGATATTCTAAAATTTTCTTTTTCTAACTTCTTCTTTATTTTTCAATGTTCATTCTCAATAAGTTTAGAAAACCTAGATACTTATTTAAATGAAGTTAAGGTATTATCTTAAGATGATGAAGATGTATCATCTGAAGATTCATAATAATATTCATTAGAAAAACATTTATTTAAAGACATATAGGTTAGAGATTCAGCATTTTGTACCTTATACATAAGATAGTGATTTTAATTTGGTATTCTAGATATAAGACCAATATTTTTCTGACCAAAAGATACATAATTTTAAGATTCATCTGAAGAGTCACCAGCACTGGAACTCTAGGTGTCACTATCCTTTAATACTTTCTTAGCCTTAGACTTGTAATACTTTTCTTATTTCTTTGAGAATTGTATTCCTTTCTATATTTCCTTTTTATCATGGAACAATTTGTCCTTATATGCCCTCCTCTTTTGCATTTCTATAAAGTGACTTCAGAGCCTTTCTTGTCTTTTATTTCATTCTTCTTATATCTATAATAAAATTCCTTTAAAACTATCTTGTTTATCCTTCGAGAAATATTAGCTATCTCATTTTCAGAATGTTCACTTTCACTAGATTCAAATAGAAAAGTGACTTTTTTATACTTAGATCTTGTAAACCTTTCAGGATTTTTGACTTTAGTAGTAGTAAAGACTACAATTCCATTTCCATTATTCTTCTTATTCATATCATCATCACTTTTTATTCATGTCTCAGGTTGAATAAAAGTTCCAAAAATCTCATCAAGTGTTATTTGAGACACTTTTCAATTCTCATCAATAGATGTTCTCTTAGATTCCCACTCATTGGACATAATATCTATAATCTTATACATATGAGCTTCACCATATAAACTTTTTTCTCCCATAGATTTAAGTCTATTTTCTATTTTCTTAAATATTTGTTGCACTTTGCAAATAGGTTCTCCATAGGTAAATAGAAATCCATGATATTCTTATCTTAGCATTTCTCTTCGGGTTTGTATCACTTTGGATGTACCAAAATGTGTAACTTCAAGTTTTTTCCAAATGGAGTTAGCAGCTTCACACGAATAAATTTGACTATATATATTCATGGTCATTAAACATAAAAAAGTATTTTGTACCTTTTAATTTATTTGATTTTATGATTTGTCTTGGTTTAGTAAGGTTTTGACTTCCTTTTCAGGAATTTTTTAATCTAAAGTAAGCATAAAAAAGTTATCTACTCCAATGTTAATGAAAAAATTATTCATTATATCACTTCAGTACTCATAATCATTCCCATAAAATATAGGAGGTCTGGTAGATTTTATATTTTCAATTGAACCAACATTAATTTCTATCATTCTATAATAAAATATCTATCCATAAAACTTTTTAATAGAAAAAGTTTGTAAACGAAGATAAAAATATCAAACAAAACTTATGAAATAAAAGTTAAGTTAGTAAAATTTAGAACAATGAAAACTTTAGCAAGAAAACTTATATTTGAATATAAGTATTTTAGAGACCTTCTCTGATACCAATTGTAGGATCTAAATAGTGTATGTTTATGCTCAATTACAAGAGGGGGTGAATTCTATGTTTAAAAACATTCGTTCTTAACATTAAGGAAAAATTTGTTTAACAAAGTTAAACAAGGTAAATTTACGAAGCCTCTTTGAGTTCTTCTAAATAATCTTGCTTAAGTTCTAGAAATATGGTTCCAGAAATTAAACATAATAAAAGTTTACATTGAAAAGTTTATACCTTAAATCATATAGAATATTATTTATCTGAGTAAAAAAAGTATAAGAAATTATAATAAGTTTATACATTCCTCCTTTATCAAAATATAGCAGAAATAAACATAAAACCAAACAAGTAACAAGTATGAAATCTTTTAACCCAAAGAGTAGGGTATCTAAAAAGATTGGATAAATGTCCCTTCATTTTTACTTTCAAGAAAGTTTATCTTGCCCACACTATGGTAAGACCTCAATAGGAATATTATAATCTGTATTGTTATCCCTGGAGGACCTCAATCTTTAAGGTAGTCAGCACCTCTATCTTCGTATCCCTCGAATTCCTCAGACTTTAAGGTAGTCGGCACCTCTGTCTTCCTATCCCCAGAATCCCTCGATTGTACTCAGAAACAATCAGAGTCTCATGAAGCAAGATGAACATGATGTCTAGTATGCACAAGACATGAGAGTCTCTCTCTCTAGAAATCACTTCAACAACATGTAATCTCTTGATTGATTAAATATTTATATTGATCTTGTTCGAAAGAGCTCTTATTTATAGAAACTTCTACAATGTTTGGCTCCCTCCTACAATGGTCATATATTACCTTGAATCTGAAAGGGACCTATACACATTTCACTCAAACAATGGTTAGTTAGAAATAGATTGTACACCATCATTTCATAACAAGTGTAAGAGAAATTAAGTCACTTAATCAAATCTATTTTTAGGAGTCTAAGGAAAAAATTAGAATTCAAAATATAATCAAATAAACATTTGGTGCCTATAAGATATAGAAATTCAGAATCTATTTTAGAAAAAATCAAGATCAGAATTCTATAGGTTCTGGAGTCTGAATTCTAATAAATTCATAATCTGAATTCTGAAAAATTTGTAGTATGAATTTTGAGGAATTTGGTATCTGAATTCTATGGAATTTAGAGTCTGATTTCTAAGGAATTCATAGTATGAATTTTAATGAATTTAGAGTCTGAATCTTGAGGAATTCAGGGTATGAATACTAAGAAATTCATGTTCTGAATTCTATGTAATTAGGAGTCATAATTCTGAGGAATTTGGAGTCATAATTCTGAAGAATTTAGAACCTAAATTTTAGACAATTTAGAGTCTGAATTTCATAGAATTCAGAGACTGAATTTCATAGAATTCGGAGTCTGAATTTCAAAGGATTCGGAGTCTGAAAATAGAACACTCTATATCCAAAAAATTATAATATTTTTATATTTTTCATAAGAATCCAAATTTTAGACTTTTGAATAAAATGAGTTATATTTATAGTGTTTGTAAAATGAATCAATGAAAACAATGGTAAGGATTAAAATTTCTTTAAAGAAGGAAAATTTTCCTTATGAAAATAATCATTAGAGAAAAAAATTACCTTAAGATAAAGTGATTGTGATTTTAAAAACATAGAGGAATGGAAAAGTCATCAGGAAACATTATTGACTCAATAAGATATCAATTATCATATAATCTTAACATGTGAATAAGTGTATAATAATATGATCATAACTCCTAAAAAACATACCCTACATATCAAATATCATAATCTTAATTCATGGAAAAAATATTGGTAGTTCATAAGACATGAATCATTAGGGAGTTAGAGAAAATGATTCATGATAGCATAACATTGAAATAAGACATGGAATTATGACATAAAAATCATTTCATTAGTAGTCAATGATCTTTTCCAATAATATCATAATAGAATGGGTTCACTACCCAAACCATAATAGTTGTCAAGGTTCACTCTAAAGACTATCATAATGCCAAATTTCCTTTATTGAACTGGTTTCACTCCCCATTAAATACTTTTTATCTAATAAGATATCAATAATTACCCAATTAATTAGAGGGAGATATTGTTCCCACCAATAACATAATGAAAATCATATATATGTGGTCCACAATATCATAAAACATTAATTATATCATAACTCATTAAATTAAATGGGTTCTAATAACATTTAAACAAAACATAACACATGTAAAAGAAATGGGTTTTTTAAAATTATTTTCATCATAAACATAAACCATCCAGAGAAAGAATAAGGATGTTATCATTTTATCATATCCTTGATAAATCATTAGTGATATCAATGATTTTTATATTTGAAAAATAGAAATACCATTCAAAAATTATTAGTAAGTTCTTGAGAAAAATATATTTTCCATTTTGAAATTAATTTTTTTAAATATGCAATTATATAGTAATCCATTTTCATTGAAAAGAACCATGTATGATTGTAGATTAATCTTTATTGAAAAAACAATTATGAAGGAAGTAAAATCCATTCTAGATAGATATGTTAAAAAAATTATTTCAGTACTCTTTTTGTAAAATTCACTGAGTAATTTATGTTTTATGATACTAGGGTTCTTAGAAGATTCCAATAGGCTAATGATTTAAAATTTTCATCACAAAAGTGATGAAACGTCATTTTCTCTGGTGATCTGAACCTCAGTATAGTCCTATGATCTCACATGAATTATATAAGAACATAAATTAAAATAAAATTATTAACTCATTTCAATAGATGAATAATCTTCTATCACAAATCACTATTGATCATTTCTTAAGGGAATTGAGGATAAACCCCTCTATATCATCTACAAAAATATGAAGAATCTATAGATTTTCCATTCAACAAATTCTTGGTTCAATCATGGGGTACTGATTATTTTTAAATGTCCCAATGATCACCTTGATATCATGCCTTAGATCTAGGAATGAGTTCTTGTATCGTTTTCTCAGTTGTAGTATTTCTCTCTTTATGATTTGGGAGGAGATAGAATCTCTCAATTTTAACTGATGCATAGCACATGGAATGTGCCTCTCAAATTATTATATATTGGATGTCCAAAATAACTCATTAGGGATCCTTATCCCTTATATATTTAACATCCACATATTCAATGTCATGGTTTTTTTCTTTAATCCAACTACATGATCAAATGAGACACATTTATAATGATCTCAAGTTATGAGTACAATAAAAATTTCCATAGATAAGAATAAATAATGACACCTGAAAATGTGTGGTTTGTATTTGTAGGTTTGTCTTCTTGATCTCATCTACTTGAGATCACGAAGTGACAAATTCTTGAGAAGAAGTCTCAATTCTTATGATCCCCAAACACCTGATTGTTTTAGAGAATCTATGTCCTTCTAGTATGATATATATGGACCATAAAGAATAACTTTGGAGATTATGTTCATAGTATATCTAGGTTCTCATTATTTCATAGTAACTACTATTAACCTTCGATACAATAGTTATAAATATAGTGGATTTAAAAGTAGCATCACCATTCTGGTAAGATAAACACATGTATATATCAATATGTATACATGTAATGGTATTTAAATTACATACATAATTTGGTTCTTAGGATCCTACTTTCAACATTCCCGCATTGACTAGAGCCATCTACTTATAATTATCAATCTTCTTCATCTCACATGAGAATCATAATTCTTCAGATATATGGATTTATTCTTGGGGTCTTCCACATTATCCTCTATGGATACTCTTCAAACTTTTACTTCACTTTTCTTAGTAAAATCCATCAAAATATGAAGATTCCAAAGTATATTCTTTTTTCCTTTTGTGTGACCTAGGCTCCTTGTTGATAACCATTGATGTGACATTATCATAATAAACTAGAACATTTCTTTCACTACTAGGCACTACAATGATGTCCTAGACAAATATTCATATCCAAAATGCCTCCTTAACTTCATTAAAAGACACTGTATACTTCATCTATACCATAGAATCAGATACCACAAGTTGATTTAAACTTCCCAATCTTATTGCACCACCTTTTACGAAAAAGGTATAACATGACTGTGATTTTATATCATTATGATCATTATATAAACTAGAATCTATTTAACATCTCACTACTATTTCCACATCTCCTCCGTGTACCTGAAACATATCCTTTTTATATCTGAAGTACTTTAGGATTGTTTTCACTACTACCTAATTTAGCTCTTCTAGATTGGCATGATATATTCCCATCATTATTAAAGAAAATTAAACATCAATCATGTAATACTTTATGGAATACAAGTAAAACCCCACAGACAAGGCATAAGGTATTCTACTCATTAATTCAATTTCCTACTGTGTTTGTGGACACATTTTCATAGAGATATTAATACAATATGAAATTAGAAAAAACCATATATTGGATTTTTTCAAATTTTTCATTTAAATTAACTTTTAAATATATGTATTTTTACTTATCCCAATTATCCTATGAGATCTATCTCGATAGATAATTATCCTCAGAATGTAACCTGATTCACCTAAGTCATTTATAGAGAAACATTCATTTATAAATGTCTTAACTAACTGTAAGAATTACATTTAATTTCCCATAATTAATATTTTATCAACATATAATACTAGTAAAACAACATAATTACCATTATTCATATTATATAAACATGGATCATTTTCATTATTGATGCAATAAAATTCTATTATGGGCTCATAAAAAATTCCATGATCATGATTCCCACTTAAACCCCTAAATGGAACTTTGTTACTTTCACACATTATATAAATTATTTAACTTAATAAACCCTTAATGTTGATTAATATATAAATATTCAACTAAATTACAATTAAAAAAGTTATTATTCACATCCATTTTCTAAATTTCATAATCATGGAAGGTTACTATCATAACTAATATTTGGATGGATTTAAGTATCGCAACTAGTTAGAAGGTTTCATTTTAGCATATGTCTTGACATTACCTAAAACCTTTCTCCAGTATTATTTCACTATAAGTATTGACCTTACCATCCATCTCAAATATTTTATTGAATATCCATTTTCACCCAATGGGTTTTACATTAGCTATAGGGGAAATCAAAATCCAATCATGAATTTGGAACATGGAATCCATCTTAAAAAGTATGGAATCTTTTATTTTAGAAACATCATGGTATTTTACTAATTAATTATATGTTAGAGGTTGATCATACTAAAGGAGTAATTTTTGATCTAACTTGGTGAAAAATAATCCAAAACACTCTGGTTCTATGAAATCTCTAGTTGACCTATGTAGTACTTGTGTCTTAGTAACTTCTTCAATTCCACCATCTCTTATAGATATTGTTCCCGTACCAAATCTTGTGAATCTGGAGTATCAATTTAATTGAATTAAATATTTATCTGAATATTTCCATTGGAAATGTGTTCCATTTCTAGAAATATGTCTTTTCTTACCACAATAATTTTTTGTCTAAAGGTTTATATAAGTATTCTTCTTTAGTTTCTTTAGGATAGCCCAGAATGATGCACTTTATGATTTGACATGCTAATTTCTCACTATGTATAGTCTTGAATAAGCCCTCACATCCAAATAAACATATTTTTGATAGAATGGGATTCTTTCCATTCCAAAACTCATATGGAATCCCACATTAGATTTATTTTGTACTCAGCTATTGGAATATGCCACCATCTTCCAGGAATATCTCTAAAATTATAATGTAAGAGTTTTATGTCTCATAATTGATATAATCATGTCTAGAAAAATATTATTCCTCCTTTAACTAACACCATTTCACTATACTGTATAAGGAGGAGTGATTAGGGATACAATCCCACACTTCTTTAAGTGATCATAAAATCTTGGTTAATATACTCTCCACCTCACTTAGAGTGGAGTGCCTTACTCTTCTCACCAAGATGGTTTTATACTTCATGCTGATATTCCTTAAACTTATAAAAGGAATTTGACTTATTACACATTATGTAGATATATACATACCTACTATATTCATTGGTAAAATTAACTATATATATAAACTCACTTATTTTCTCTATAAGAAATGTACCACATATGGTTGAATGAAGTAGTTCAAGTGATTCAGTGCCACTTAATCCCTTTATAAAAAAATATTCATTGGTCATTTTCCATTGTAATCAAGCATGACATATATCTAGGGGTTTTAAATCAGCTGATTCTAAATAACCTTCTTGATATAATTTCTATAATCGCTTCTCATTGACATGACCAAGACTAATGATCTATATGTAGGTGATGTAAGAGTCATGTTCTCTAGTTTTTTCATTGATTTCCATTAGTGGGTTTTCAAGATCAAGTATATACCATCCATTATTAAGATTCACCATACCATAACTCATGATATCCTTATAAAAGAGAAAAAATTTATCCCCAAACATGAAATAAAATCCCACGGTTTCTTCAATTTACAATGATATTATGTTTTTTATTATTGAAGGTATATAATAACAATTATCTAATAAAAGTACACAACCACTATGTACTGATAGGAGATAATATTCCACTACCAAGGCTAGTACTCTCCCATGATTTTTATCCCAAATATCCAATTTTACTTTTTCAATATTGTTTGATATAATATGTTCTTATATTTGAATTCAAATGTATCATCCACAAGACATATCCAATACCCACCTTGTAGATATAAAAATATTACATTCATTGAAAAAATTATATGAAGAAAAACCATCTCCTTTATTCTTTGTCCTAACTGAGTAATTATTTTCCCAGTGGCCTTTCTTGCAACATGAAATGAAAATAGACTCCTTCTCATTCCCCTCCCTATTTATCGTTGGATTTTTGGAAGGATATGGCATTAGTTTCTTTGGCTTGGGAATATCCTTAGACCCCTTAGACTTAACCTTTATTCTCTTATTCACCATAAGTATTGGCTAATTGGTATTCTTCATATCCTTATCATCTTGGATAATTAAATCCAAAAGATTTTGGAGTAAATTTTTCATTTTATTTATATTTTAGTTAAAATGAAACTCAAGAATCACGATGGTAAAGTGGATAAAATGAAATATTTTTCTAGTTCTTGGTTCATTTTTAACCCAAGGGCTTCAAGTCTCTCAATATACCAAATCATCTAGAGTATATGAGGTCCTTCTTGATTCTTTTCTACTAGAATTCACCTATATAGTGAATTAGATATCTCATTCTTTTGTTTCCTTTCTCTCTCCTAAAATAATTCTGGGAGATGAGTTAGAGTCTTGTAGGCATCTTCATCCTCTTTCATTTTTTTCAACTAAATGGATGTAGATAAAAACATGATACACTATATATGTAGTGAATCATCTAAATTATTTTTCTATTTATATTTATCCACCTATATTTTTTCTTTGAGGAGGTTCAGAAGGAAGTGATGATTCCATCACATAATTCTCACCATCTAGGGATAGTACAAGGCCCAAGCCTCGGTACCACTCCAGAAAGTTATGAACTGTCATGATGTTTTATTTATCCAGTATTGATCATACTGATAATTTTTTAATGGTATTGGTGATTTCCATTTTATCTACTGTAAATAAATTTAGCAGTTAGTACATTACCATGATTGCCTTTTAGATATTTTTGAAAATTTTATTTTTAAATAATTAAATTTATTACACTATTTTATAGAACTATAATATCCCTCACTACTAGATTAAAAATACAATATATATTGATTATCCTTGTTGTATGTTTCCTTAAAACCTCACTTATTAGTCTAAAAACTATGGTTATGACAGTACTCAATGAGTTCCAAGGTAGGCATTGGGACATCCAACTATATTAACTCATGGTTCCTTGACATGTTGAGTAATGTCCCAGCTTATCAGAATTGTAACTTTGATTACATCAATTATTTTCCTCTAAATTTTTAGAAAGATAAATATATATACTTACTTTCTAAAAGTTTTAGTTTAGTCAACCCATCACTCTCATAATAACTCAATAGTAGTATTAAGAACCCTCAATTATTGCTAAAGGGCCCCCCATACACCAAATTTTATTCAAATTTGTGTGGTGGAGGGTTGTAGCCTAGCTAATATATTATTGAGGTTTTCTCATATTTCTTGATGAATTTAACCATTAAATATGTTCAAACTATATTTCCACGCTCAAAACTGAACATGCATTCATAGAAAAAAATCACCACATATTTATGAATTTTTCATGATAATTATTTTATGTGTTCTCAAATAAAATATGCACATGCATAAAATAATTATCAATGCATAGAGGAAATAATTATACGACTTTTCTTGAGTATTTAATTTATGTTGATCTATTCTAAACATAACAGATCAATTGTGAACTTGGGGTATCAAGCCTGAATCCATCTCTGACTCATATTACATCTCTCCCCCGACCTATTGCATGCACTTCTCCCCTGAGATATCACCTCATCATTATAGGTTACATTTCTTAAAGTGTCATCATGAAATGTAAAATTATACTCATACACAGGAAATAGGTTCTAGGGAAGAAAAATTTATATACATATAATTGGACTCACAAACCCTTATGCATTTTAAATGAAAATAAGATGATGCAAATACTTTAATAAAATAAAATTCTTATTAGAAACATCACATACATTTGTAAAAATTAATTAAATAAATTAACCTAGACATAATAAAGTTCAATACGTTCTCAAGACCTATCAATGGTGAAAATAAAAGTGTGATAAAATTAATTTTAAAAAACATCCAAGTATAAGGGAAATTTATATAATTTAAATGAATTAAAAAATAATTTTCTATCATTCAGTATCAACATTTATATAATTTTTTAATAAAATTAAATTTTTTTATTTTAATAATATTAAACTATATTTATTTTTAAACAAAAAGTTAATTAAATAAATTTTTTATTATATAAAAGAATTTAGGTCCCTAAAACCCTACCTCTGCCCAAAGCGGGTGAGACCATAAACTCACATGCCTATTTTGGGAAAACCCCTCTTTGATATTTTTTAGGATAATAGAATCCACCAATACCTATTCCATTTTATGGAAACCCATCCATGCCCATTTTAGGCCATATCGAGTCAAAATAGACTTTAGGGAGGTTATGGAATTGGGGCAGGGGTGTTACATCCTGATTGGGCCATCACCGCGACACCTGGTTCTGTATAACTAGTTCAATGAAAGATGAAAATGGGGTGTGCCATTTTAGTCAGTCATCATGGTTTGAGGGGTATTTTGAACAATTCGGTGTGATATGGGATGCATGTAAGCTGGTTGTGAGGTGGGATGATGACCTCGTGGTGGGTGGTACCTTCAAACAGGTGATGTGGAAGTTTTGTGGCTGGTGTGTCTTGATCACAACATGTGATACGTCTAACTATCCATATAATTAGGTGATGAAGTGATGGGTTCTAGTCCTTGGCATGGTGGTGTTCAACCCTATCGAGGAAATGGGGCACCATGAAGAGGAGGAGGCCACACAATGACTAGGTGGCGGTGAACTCATGTTGTTTTGGACAAGGGAGATTCCATCAGTATAGAGGGTGAAACATTGGAACTGAGACATCGAGGAGGGAGTTGTGGTTTTACAAGGGTGGAGGTCCTCCTACACTGTATAAAAAAATCTATACATCATTTTCTATTTCTTTAAAATTAATTTCAAAAAAGTTTTTTTTAATTTCATTTGAAAAAATCAGAGAGCTTTGTTAGTTTTTTTCACCAAGAATGTATACCCACCAATTGTTTTTTTATAAAATTTAAAAAGTATATGTTTTAGGATATTAAAATTTTTGTTTTAATATTCAACATCTGTTGTACGTTTTGGGTCACTGGATGGAGGAGTTCTAGTGTTTAGATTCTAGCTATTTTGTGGCAATAAAAAACATGGTCGTTATAATAAATTTTTATGGTGATTATTGTAAATTTTAATATTCAATAAATATAAATTCTTCATATTATCAATACCATAAAATATTAAAATTATTTGTATCAAAAAAATTAAATGTCCATAACATGTTCATCTAATATTGGATTGGCACAAAGTTTTCTATGGACCAAAATAATATTCTATACTTAAAGTGATAACAACTTTACTTTTCAAGGATCAAAAAATTCACATTATCACTCTGAAATAAATTGATGGTACTAGAATGAAAAAAAATATTCTAGAGGGTCAGGGATTTAAATTTTTCATCACTAAAGAGATGAAAATTTGTCATCTTCGATGATTTGAGCCCCAGTATGGTCTCAGGATCTCATGTGAATTATCAAAAAACATAAACTAAAACAAAATGTGTACCTCATTTGAATTGAAACTTTTTCATAAATTGCCAATATTCAAGGACCATTGCATGAAGGATCTAATTTCATGACCATCTAGATCTTCCACACACAATTCATGAATATGTGTATATTTCATTCTTCTCATTTCAGGTGATCGTGTCGTACTACATTGATTTCTTCTATGTCACAACAATCGATTAGACCTCATGCCCTCGATTCGCGAATGCATTCTTGGATTGATCACTCTATTAGAGAATTTATTTCTCTACTATTTGAGAGGAGATAGAATCTATTAATTTACATTGATCAATAGTACATGGAATTAGATTCTCCACTATTTATATAGTGGATTTCCCAAATAACCGATTATGGTTCCCCAACCCCTATATATTTAACATCAACTAAATAATAAATAATATAAATGGTTATAATGAAATTAATGTGTCATAAATATTATTTACATTTTATTAAATACATGAAATATAAATTAAATATATTATATAATAAACATGATTCATTAATGATAATATTAAATAAACCATGAATGTAACAATAAAATGCATTCATATAATATTATTCAATGTATTTACTTAAACACTTTTAAAAAATATTAATAAATAAATTCAGCTGAATTATTCAACCTAAGACTAAAGTTTAGAAAACTAAAGAGGTTCCTAAATAAACAAGGTATATTCATAGTGATTATTACCTTGCTATGAACACACATTGTGCAATATTATCTCTTTATCATATGATATCTCATAAAGCCGGATGCACACATGTGTTATTTTCATTGCTTTATTATTTTTTGACATAACTAGATGAACTTAACTTTGACTACCATGTCCATGTATTTATGAAGATACTAGCATCCTGATTAATCAGGAACGAGATATCACTTCCTCAACTTAGAAGTGAAAAATTCTATCTTAAATGATGTGTCTTTCAAACAATAATTTTTGACCTTGGTAGTTCAGATGTTGTTGTAGTAGTTTCTAATGAATTCTCAGGGGTGAAGCGTTTTTAAGGTGGGTATATTATAAAGTCCCTTGTTTTTTAGCCATGTTTAAATTACCAAGGTTTTCAAACTTTTTCCATTTATCAACGGGTCGGTTTTTAAACCGTGCTCTGAAACATTATTCCGGGTGTTGGAAAACTTAATGGTATTATTTTTGGATCTAGGTGAATACCCAATAAATTTCACAAGAATCCCAATAAGTCTTGTGAGCACAAAATCTTGAAAAGTCCACTTTAATGGATCTACACGGGCTACGCACGGTTGCAGTCCATCCTGTGCAGATTACCCAATTATTATTTTATTGATATTATTTAAATAATATTAAATGGTAGATTTGTGTTTAAATAGAATAATGGGTTAACAATAGTAATTGTATTATTATTATTATTAAGTTTTCATAAATTATTTGGATGTTAAAATATTTTAATTTCATGATTAATGGGGTATAACATTTATGTTAAATGATTTTAATTATATGATTTTTGGGGTGTAACATTTGTGTAAAATTAATTTTTCTTTTGGGTATCTCAAAGAAAAATTTAATTAAATGAGAAGGTTCATATTTAATAATGATGTGTTTAATTAAATAAGGAATTTCAGAATTAATAAAGACGTATTTTTATATAAGAGCTGTTTGGTTTTATCTAAGTTTGAATAATAATAATAATTTGTTTATTATTATTATGATTTTATAAGTATAATAATTATTATTAATTGTGGTTGTCATTATTATTATGAATAATAATAATATGGTATTTTGGGTTTTTTTAATTAAATCCAAGGAAAAAAGGGATTTAATTAATCGTAGTGAAATAGTGGTTTCATTTAATTAAATTAAGTTAAATGTGATTTAATTAAATGATGTGTAGTGGGGATTTTTTGGGTTTTATCAAAGAAGTGTTTTATTAGATGATAATAATAATAATTTTTCTTATTATAGCAGTTTCATCTATTAAATTTTAGGTTAAAATGTATTTAATTTGATTAGTTGTTTCAGGTTTCATTTAATTAAATTCAAGATCAATAGGAATTTAATTAACCACTATCAATTGGAGGATTTATTTAATTAATTTGAGTTTAGATAATTAATTAAATAACAATGAGTTGGAGTTTTTAATTAAATTAAATTGTGTTGAGATAATTTAATTAAATAACATGATGTGGGGAATTTATTTAGTTAAATATTATGAGTGAATTTAATTAAATAATGTTTTAATTAGGAGTTGGTAGTTATCAATGAAGGGTAATATTAAAAGACATGTAAATGCTGAGTTGGGTGTTATAGAATAAGGGTAATATTAAATGGCAATATTAAATGAGGAATAAATGTGGAGTTGGGTTTAATTAAATTAATTTCAAGGTAGTGAGGAATTGTAAAGGTTTTATTTAATTAAATTCATGGTTAATTTGAATTTGAAATCACTTTCTAGCCCATTTTAAATGTTGATATCAGGTTGTACACGGTTAGTCAAATCATTCGGGTCAGCAGCGTGGTTACCTGGTTTTTAAAATATGTTTTTATTTAATGTAAATAAAAGAAAGATTTAATAATAATAATAAAAAGGATTTTATTATTATTATTTTATTTATTTAATTAAATAAATGTTATAAGAATTTAATTGGATGATTAATGGGGGATTTTAGACTTAATTATGAAAAATTTATTTAAAGGTTAATTAATAATGAAGTGTTATATTAAATGACAATATTAAATGTTATTATTATTATATTATATATATTAGTTTATTAGGTTATTAACTTGTTAATTGGGAGAGAATGAAGAAAGAGGTGCACTACAGGAGTAGTGACATGCACAAGTCCCCCACCCTCCTATGAGGTGTGCTACACCCCCCTTGACGGCTCCTCTTTGTACGCTTGGATCCTTCTTGTGTCTTCACGAGTCTTGTCAACCTCATCAAGGTGAGTCTATCCATGTATGTTTCATGATTCAGATCGACTGTTTGGCTTCTCCCTCTCCCTTTTTACTCAGCCAAAACCCTAATGCTAGTGATTAATTGGGTGTCCTCAAATATTCGGTTCAAGGTTTGTGCAATGGGATCTTTTAGACCCATTGGTCTGTTTTATAACTACCACCGCCAAGGGCAAAGCATTTTGGATCAGTTTCGATTCATCACCACCATATTTGGGTAACGGTTTAAACCTGTTATTTGGTTTTTCACCCCATGATTTGGATTCTTAGGGTGTTTTTGTATTGTGGTTATTTTTTTGGGTGTGCATTGGTCCCTGCCACACTATTTATGGGTGTTGGATAATGGTTGTTAGGTACAATGATAAATTCAAGATACATGTGCATTTTTGTTTAGGTGTGTGTACAAGAGCGAATCACAGTTGAGTTATGAAGATTTGGATTAGCCAAAAAAATTTAGGTAGGGTCCCTTTTCAAGTCCTCAACTTTAATAAATGCATTAATAAAATGGTTTCTTCACTTTTTTTGTATCTAAATTATACATTGAATTATTTATATTGAATGTCATTCAAATGTGAATTTAGTAAGTTTGAATAAATTGATAAATGTTATATGTGATATGTTGATGCATGGATTTTGATGTTATTAAATGATGCTTCCCATGTGAGATAAATGAGTACATGGCCATGTGTTGGTTTTAAGAATATATTGCTGAATTGGTTAAAGTGATTCGATTAAATAATTAAATGATGTGATAAATTAATTTTTTTTAAAAATAATTAAGGTGATAATTCATTTTTTCTTAATTGATGTAATTAATGGTTAATTAATTATGTTCTTTTATAGTGCTCGAATAAAATAATTAATTGTGGAAATTAATTATGGAGAGTTGAGATTTAGAATGAGATAAATAATTTTTGGATAATTAATTATGGGATGCAATTTGTTTGGTAGATTATTAATTGAAGGATTAATTAATGGTAATGTGTAATTAGTTAATTGTTGAGTTAATTAATAGATTTAGTACGTATAAATAATTGATTGGTGAATTAATTATCATGTTTTCAGTTAAGGAATTGGGATAATTAAATGTTTAGTTAATTATTTTGTTGACTTTCTAGTGATAAATGATAATTATTTTCTAATTAATTATTAACTATTTAGATGTTGAATGGTTAATTAATTATATAATTAATTTATCTGAATTTTATGTTGTTAATTAGTTGTTGAGTTAATTAATGTATTTGATTAATTAATTTATGAATTAATTGATGGATGATTTTGGAGTGTTAGACATGGTGGTCTACACCAATGATATATATATATATATATATATGTATGCATGTATGTATGTATATATGATTTATTGATAAATAGGTTATGAGACAGAGGAGAATACTCTAAATACTCACAAGGTGCTATACATGGCATTCTACACCCATTTTTCATGAAAATATTCTTTTATGGGACATGGATTGATGCTCCAAATAGCCGAGGTTTTGAGATAAGAACTGATGCTCCAAATACCCATGAGGTTTATAGACATGATGTTCTACACCCATTAATTGACATTGGACTATGGGTCTAATTGGTTATAAGTGAACTAGATTAAATAGTTAATGAAATCCAGTGTGATGTGATTATATGCAATTGAATATGGAAAATGGTTCAGATCCCAACATGAATGAGGTAGGTATTTAGATACAGGTGTCTAGGGGAACCCAAGGATTTGTGTGGCTAAATAAAGAATAAAAATTAATGAGGATTATATAATTTAACAAGGCATATATAATTTAACAAGGTTTTATAATTTAATAAGGCTTGAATATTTGATAATTGAAAATGAATATGTGGTGACTATTGTGTATGCATGTCAAATGTATAATGTCAGTTCAGAAACCAGCTGAGGAATGAAGTAGGTACTTGGGTATATTGTTACATTGTATCGCATACTTTATTTATGCATGCCTTCACACTATTTAATTTTTTTATTGATTGTCTAGATTTGGGGTAAAAAATCGGTGGTCCAGGCCTAGTGAGATTTATATCCCACACCATACTCAGGTCGTCCTAACACTGCGGTACCCAAATAGATTTTTTTGGTTTTAGGATTTTATTTTTCATATACTTGGGAGATAAGAGTCGAGGACCGAGAAGAAGCACGAGATGCTCGAGGAGATCGCCCTCAGGGAATGAGTCAAAATTTATTTATTTCTTTATTGATATGTAAATCATGTTGTATTGTTTATATATTTCATATTTGTAATATCATAACTTGAATTCATTGTATAACATTGGCGTTGGACTTTTTTTATACAAGATTTATAAAATTATATCTTCCACTATTTTATCGTTATTCACACTGTTTCTGTTTTTTCTGATATTTTCCACTATTTTTACTCTAATAAGAGGTTATAGTCTCCCCACTGACTATCCTTGGACCCTTGCTACTTTTTGGAAGCCTCTGGCATATGGGGACATGCACTTGAGGTCATGTGGCAACCGGTCCAACCACCGGTATGGGGGTGAGCTGGGTCGGGAGGTTACACTACCTCTCCATGAAATCAATTTCATGTTTTTTCCTCGCAACAATGTATGTGATCAAATAGAATAAATTTATAATAATATCCTATCAAGATACCAATAAACATGTATGTAGATAGGAATAACCAGTGACACCTGAAATATATAGTCTTCCTATTGGTGGGTCATTCCTCATGATTTTGTATACTAGAGATCACCATGTGAGAACTTTCTGAGAATAATTCTCAATTCATATTATCCCCCAACACCTAATTGTCAGACATCATTTGTGTCTTGTCATTATGGTGTATCTAGACTATAGGATATATCATTAATATTAGAATCATAGTATCTCTATTTTATCATTATTATTGGGGGACTGTAATGACACTTCAATATGGCACATAATATAAGGAAATTACCATCAAAATAGTGGAATAAAAAGTCTCATAAATATTTTAGTAAGATAAAAAAATTTATATCAAACTGTATACATATAATAGTAATCAAAGTATATATATGTGTGTTGTTTCTAGTGCACCCGCTTTCAACAGTTTATAAAATTAAAAACAATATTCATTTCAATATTTTTTATTAAAAGTAAAACATGGGTAAAAATGGATAAAAATAGTCATTTCATATTTCTATAAACCTTCTTTAAAAAAAAGATAACATGGATATAGAAAAAAATGGATTTTCAACTGAAGATAAAAATGAAGTTTATTTTCCTTAAAACATATTTTTAGTCTCTCATGTACATAAGGTGAGGAAAATGAAATCAAAACATGTAAATTTAAGAAATAACTTGAGGATAATTAAATTAATGACTATCTTTAGTGGTTAATCATATGATTTTATCATCACAACTTAATCATAATTAATACTAAAAAATGAGATTGTAACATAAAACCCCTTACCATGAGTTTTCCTTTTTTCTAAGGCACTCTAACCTATTGTATAATAAATTTAAATTTACTATACTTATATAATAGATTCATTTTAATTTTTATAATATCATATATCATCCCTTTATAACATTTCAAAACCCCATTTAATAAATAATTCTTTATTTAAATTTTCATTTCTTAGTGTTAAGTGTTTTGTTTATCATAAGTATTTCAATTCATTAGACAAGTTTTGGAATTTATAAAAATATTATATTATAATAAATTCATTCTCAAGTTAAATAGCATAAAATTTGTTGTTATTTAAATCTAACGCTAGATAGGGTTTTAATACCGTCAACCAATAAAATTTATACTAGTTTTGTGGTTATTTTTATTCTTATCATTTTTATTAATCCTTTGTTAAAAAAATTAATTTTAACTATGGTAACAACTTTTTCAATATTAATGGTTGTATTTTTTAACTATAAGGTAAAAATTGGCCCCTAAATGGCCAATTTATTAAAATTTTGACCAAATCATAACCAAATTGTATTATTTCATTATTTTTATGATTTTTAAATAATTTAATAAATTATTATTTTGATAAATTATAATTTTTATTAATTTAAAGTATATTAAACTAATTTAGCATAATATATATATATATATAGTTTGGATTCAAAAATAATATTTTAACACATCACTAATATGTCATTTAAACCTATAAAATTAATGTAACATCATAACTTACTCAACTTATATCACATTTAATATTTTCAAAATCATTTATTTTATTTTTCATTTAATTGAATAAATATGGTTTTGGCATTCTATAAGATTTTAATGAAATTATATAATCTATAAAAATTATAAATAAATTACCATAAAGAATATAATTTCATTATGAAAAAAATTCATATTTATATTCGTTTATAAATTTTTTTTCCTAATGTGAACTCAAAAAGTGTGTTTAAATCTAAGAGAGTAACATTTTGTAACTTTGTTTTATTTTAATAATATATAAGTCATTATCTTGGAAAAGTGTCCACCAATATAGAAACTATGACCCTGGTAACCCAGAACCACTTTCTACTTTATTACATTAGTTGTACATACAAGGTATTACATCATAAAGGACTAAATAGATTATAAGTCTTGGTAAACTAGATACATAATTGAAATTAACATTAAATTTTAAAACATAATAATACCCAAATAATTTTCTTGGAGAATTCCATTATCCACCTTATTGTATCGCTGTATATCAATAAAAAACAATTACTCATATTCAGAGAAAATAGCACATAAGAAAGGGGTGAGCTCATATTCTCAGTAAGGATAAGCATACAATAGAAACAATTAGAAAATAAATAAAAATAAATATAGAAAGGAAAATTACTAAAACACATTCCACTTAACCAATAACATGATAATAGTATGGAAGTAATAAATGATGACCGAATAATTCTATATAATTAATCACAAGATCTTGAAAACGTGACTATGGATATTCTAACTAATCAAATAATCCCATGGAATTAAAATAATTAAATTCATAATGATAGAACACGTAATGTTAAATATTAGAAGCATACCATCAAGGCCTTATGCCTTGAAATCTAAATAAATGGGTAAGGCCTTATCCAAAACCAAATATAGTTTGTCTCATGAAAGTTACTGATGCATCGAGGGGCCATAGCGGGCCATTCCCATTCCTTACTAAGTCTAATGCATTTTCTATGAACCATATCAATGGGGAAAGTGACATGACTACCCCCATCCCCCCTAAAATAGACTAGGGGTTGGTTAATAGCAACATGATGGAATATAACTAACATGGGAGGCCTTATCCTAATGTACATGTACACACACACACACACATCTCCAATCCCATAAAAAGATACAATGTAAAAAAACTAATAATCCATGAATGGATACATCTAAATCCCACCATCAGAGTTTGAAACAAATACTAGAAAGATAAAGTTAAAAATACCATCCCACAATAAAGAGTCTGAAATAAAATTAAACATATAAGTATAAAAGGGGAAAACATTCAAAGTAACTGCTGAAAAGAACCTCGGTAATTCTGGCTCATTAACAGTCAGCTAAGAACCAGTATGTGTATATTGTATATATTACAATAATTTATAGTTATACTAAAAAATGACCCATAGTATCAAGGTAAAGTCACATACTTAATATAATCCTAGGAATCATAATCAAAGGTTCCACATAGCACTCATCTGGGAGAACATGCTCTAAGAATTAGATAGCACTAATGGCATCCATTAGAGTTGTACTACTCATTAGGTATGTCCATTAGAAGTATATATTTTATGTTTTAAGAGAATTATGTAATGATGAGGATCACACCAAAATATATTGGGGTATACAAATAACTCAATCGGGAATAACCCTTTATGTAGAGGATCAATTCCCACATAGTGTTGGTCATGATGATAAAAAGAACTCCACCTATGGAAAATTGATGATAGAGGATATCAATTTGGGGCTCATGGATGATTTACAACTACTCTATCCAGGAATTTAAACTAGAGGGATCACCATATTATATATAGGATATGATTCAATACTAACCCTCACAAAATGAATCAAGGTAACACTCTATAATAAAACTTTTCAAAGATAAAGGGGACAAGAGCTCCAAGAAAAGTTTTAAGGATTACATTGCATGTCCCTTTGGTATCGGGTCCTACCAGTGTATCATGGCCCATGATCATGTTCGTTTTAGTTACCATGTCTATTTCAATACCTGAGTACATAGTATGTCAGTGGTAATGTACTCCTGGATGTGTCTGTGTTTGGATAATCATGTTCATTTAAGGATAGATGTTTCTATGGCCTTGGTCATTTACCATAACAGTTACATGTTAATTTTCCAAGGAAGGGTCGCATTCCATGTGATTGGTGTGACACTCCATGTGATACTTATCTTCTCCATAAATACCTAGTGCTACACTAGGGGGTCCCACAATTCATGTAACACCCCAATGCATGCCGTGTATTAGATAATTTTTAAGAATTCCATATCCGGTTCACACATCTCCATACACTCCTCTAGATATCGATATGAAAACTCATCTTGCAGGAAAATAAGGAATACCCCATGCTAGTCCATTTTTCCACTACTTATTAGAATCTAGTCACCAAAAACACTATAAAACCATCGCATAATCTCATGGTAGTCAAGCTTTAGATCTGTATGAAGAAAATTCATTCGAGTTTTTATTTTTCGTTATAGCTGAACCTCATCACTGATTTGAACTTGGATTAGCAATATCAATCTATTGTTCCTAAAAATGGGTGCACAACAATTGATTTGTGCATATTGTTCAACTATGGTCTAGAGGAATTTTCCATGATGAATGAATAATGGTGGGATAATTCCAAGAAACACACAAAAAGGAATAAACCTCACTGAGGTTTGTATTGGAATTAGTCCATTTCTATTAGAAATAAGAAAGAATATCCATAATTAAATAAATAATTTCTCCCAATAATCCCCATAGATAATCCTTTACAACAATATGATAGATCCACAAATCAATTTATTGGTCGATTGATTCATGTTCATCACAAAAATAAAAAAAGGGGAAAGAATATAAATAGAAAATCAAACGACCTTGAATTAGAATAATCACTGGAGAAGAAAAGTTTCATTTTATTATTGTTGGCAAGATCCTTGAGCTCTGTCTCCCACTGATCAATGATCTATGATTTGGTCATTGTTCGCCAATGGAATATCCTCTAATTCTCTCCAATTAATGCTCTTAATTTTCAAGGTTATGAGGATAACCATAGAAATATGTTATAGAAGTTTTTATCTAGAAAATTTACTAGGTTAGGGTAATAAGTTAAATTAATTAATTTATTGAAACATCTTACTATGGTCATTCCTAACCTGAATGTATGGATTCTCCAAGTTTATCATGTGCCTAGGGTAAATCCCATTCTATAAACTAAATGGAGGCATCAGATTTCTGATCTGAGCTTCTGTTTAGATGTTACTCTGGTTTTTTAAGAAACCTACATGTGCATGAATTTAATACATTTAATATATTTTAAAAATTAATTCTGGATATACTGGGCCTCTAAATCTCACAAAAACTATATGCCTAGATCTGAAAATAATTCCTATAATATTCATAGGTAATAATTAGAAAAATAGGAGTTGTTACATTCTCCCCACATTATGAATTTATGTACCATAAATCCCAAACAAAAGGATACACAAAAACATCTGGGTAATGAGCATGCATTTGAGTCTCCCGCTAAAAGTTTCTCATCTATAGATTCTAAAGATACTTCTAGAAACGCACTAGGGGAATCAATTTCTAATGAAGAATCATTGCATGTTGATCATTGGTCTCCATAAGGAATTTGGTAAAGGTTGATTCATCCTTGATATCCAACTCACCACAATCGATAACATGGAATAGATAATGCATGTACCTCCACAACTGCAACATGTGGAAAATGATGTGTGCATGGTATAACTATGATGGTAGAGTTAAGTGTCATTCCACCTTGAAAACATTATGTAATATCTAAAAAGTTCTAATGAATCTCAGTGATATCATTCCTCCTTTTCCAAATCACTGCAATCCACATTGAGTTAAAACCCATAGGAACACATAGTATCCCTCCTCGAACTCCAAAGGCCTCCATCATTAATCCACATAGGACTTCTCATAGTTCTTCATAGTCCTCATCTGCTCTTATATGATATAAACCTTATCTATAGTGGCTCAAACCAACTCAGGGATAATAAGTGATTACTCTCTTGGTTTATTCCAACATAGTGGATACCTACATGGTCATCCATAAAAGGCCTCAAATTCTTCCACACATATGGTGGAATGGTACCTTTTGTTTTATGAAAACTCCACCAGTGTTAGGCGATCCTCCCATCTATAGATAATGTACAATAAGAAAGCTTTAAACATTCCCTACAAAACCTGAAATGTCCGCTCTATATTTCCATTAGTATGGGGGTGAAAATACATTATAAAATGCAGCTGAATCCTAGTATATTCCAATAATCTCTTCCACAACCAATAAATGAAGCAAGAATAATGGTTAGAATCGATTATTGGTGGATCCCTATGGAGTCAAGCTATATCCTACACAAATAGGAATATAAAGCCATTAATTTTCTTTTCAAGTGTAAATGTTATCTAGGTGGATTAAAAGGTTTTTCTTTCTAATATATATTTTCTAATACATGTAATTTATATTGAAAATGTTTTCAACTATTTACAATCAAATGTGTGTTAAAAATTAAGTGGATACAATTTGATTGAAGGTGGATAGAATGAGAAAACACATGAATTTTAGATTATAATTATATTTATTAAATTATATCAGATCGATATCATCCAATAAACACAAAACCGATCTTAAATGTACTATTCAATTATAGCGAAATATTATTAGCAAATGTGACTATTATTAGATAATTGTTTGATTGGTTCATATGAATAGGAAAAGATTAATTTATGTAAAATATTCATTAGTGTTTTATTTAATGTATTTATTAATTCTTAATAAACAAGTTCTCAATTACTAATGATAAAAATGAAACCATATAAGTAAATGAGTAATTAAAGTTTTAAAAAAAATGTTTCTATAAAAATAGTGTTATTGTGTTTTCAATTAAAAAATTATAAATTTTATAATTTTAATTTGATAAAAATGATTCAATTTTTTATTGCATCATATAAAAATTATCTTAGAGATAATTTTTAATTATTATTTTTTAAAATTTATATTGCTGGTTGAATATTTAAAAATAAAATTTTACAACACTTTTATTTATTTTCTTTAAATCACGTAATTTAAAATTCCCAATATATTATACATTTAGTTTTGAATTAAAATTAATCTATTTTTATTAAACATCCTTCAAAAAAGGTTAGTGTAATTAAAATTATATTTTATTTTTTATAAAATCATTTTTATTTTAAAATGAATATTTTTTGGAAAACTATTTTCATTTCATTTTATGAAATTATATTAAATTTAAATTCAGAATATTTTAGAAATTAAATCTTGAAAATGGATCCTATAATTGGGATTATTATTTTTAAATTAGGTAATAAAGACCATTTCATTTTTAATCATATTGAATAGAAACCATGATAAAATTTTATCACTCGTGTAAAGAGTAAAATTAGTTAACCGGGGTTTAGACTATGGTATAAAGATTAAAAAATCTCTTAAAAAATTTAATTCATTTAATTGGATGATTTAATTTCTATCATAATCAACCCAAATTCAAAATTATGAAGATATTGTTCCATTTTCTTCAGATAATGACTATTATATTATTTTAAGTAATGGATAATTACAAAATGTCACTCTATTTTTATTAATATTTATAATATTTTTAAATAAGAATAAAAATAATTTATGTTTGATTTTAACTGGGAATTATTAATATTGATTTATTAATTTTATGGTAATAATTTATTTTTAATTTTTTTTGGATGGTATAATTACCCTTAATTCTTATGCAATATAGGCACAATGGTTATCAATGTTATAAAATAATAAAATAAATATTTATAAAAACTAAAAAATATTATTTTTTGGATGAATTGTGGTGTTAAACAAATTAATGTATATTTATAAAGTATTAGTTATTATTAATTTTTTTACAATATTATTAAATTATTTTATTTATATGTTTAAATCCAAATTTTGGGAATAGTCTTGAAAATGAACTTAAATTGTATTTAATGTTTAAAAATTTATTTTAAATAATTCTAAAATAATTAAAAACATATATTGAATAATTTAGATGAAAAATTTTATATCTTATCTTTCATGTTTCATATATTTTCCACTTCACATTTTTAATATTATTCTCATAAACCTTAAACAATGAAAAATGGTGAAAATTCCATTGATTTTTTCTTATAAAAAAGACTCAATATATACTTTCGAGAGGAACACATGAGTTTATATTTATCTTAATAATATAAAAAATATATTCTCTAAATTTCACTTACCATTCCCCCAATACCCTTTTGTGACCATAAATCTATCCTTCAAAGTCATTAAGCTCATTCAAAAGGAGGATATCAAAAATGAGGCTTATGCCTTTACTGATTTCTTTTTTGTTTGTTTGTTATTTTAACTCAATAAGATATGTTATATAAATAATAAAATAATTAATTTAGTGTAACAAATAAACTTAAATTCTACTATTTTTAGGCAAAAACTATTATATACCTCATTTCCATCTAATGGAAAATGAAATCAGCACTCATGCAAACGTATTAAGTATTGTCTCTATAAAGTGATGTATTTTTATTTCCATCACCACCTTCCATGGGTGGTTATTGTGATGGATTCCATGAATATATAATATTTATGACATAATTATTTTTCTTGAAATATAATATATTCTATACTTTCTTATCCTCTTATGTATTGTAAAATGACAATGTTGCTTATGCATATGTGTGGACTACCACCTCCAGGAAGCGATGCGATTCGATTTTCACTTTTTATTAACATGGATGGTAATAAGGGTATATTTAATGAAAATATATTATATTTATTATATTTGTATTATCATTAAAATATATATTATTATTTACCTTTCTTTTTTTCCATTTATTGAAAAATGAAGAAATTAATATTGTTTATGTACAGACAATTATCTGTACATTGTTATGTAATTCATCTTTCATCATCATATTTTGTGAAAAGTTAAAGAAAGGTATATAATTAATAAATATGCTATTTATATCTTGATAATAATTATGAATATTATTAAAATATGATCATGGATCAAGGACTGGAGTAGCCAATACAAAATATACATAAAAATGGAACAACAAACATTCGAAATAATGATTTTAATGTAGAACTATTAAAAATTGGGTGATAATATTTTTTTAATTGAATAATATATGGTATGATATGTATGAATAGTGTACTAGTATGTATTTACAATTAATATAAATTTATTATATGGTACTTTAAGATAAATAATGAAGCAAGATTGGGCTTGGGAAAGGGTTATTCATCTCAGTATTGATTTATTAGGATATGTTTCAGGTTATTCACCTATTTGTGTTTATATAGTGTATGTAATTAAATTTTATATTTTATATCATGAATAAATTTATATTTATTGAATTTTTGGATTCATTTAAAATTCATTAATTCATTATGGATATGATTCAAAAGTATCCAAATTTATAAGGTTTTACATTACAATCACATTTCTTTTTAGGATTGTCAATTTTAAATTTACATTGAGGAAAATTATATTATACTTATATTTTAAAAACCCATTTATTTTATTCAATTATATTTTTTTATATTTTTTTTTATTTCCCTTCAATTTTCATCTCATTGGTTTTTAAAATTATCAAGATTCTTTTTAAGAAATGTACACCTCATTTCTTATTTTTAGTTCAAAAATCATTATCTTACATGTACATGATCTTAGTAATGTTTTATTGAATATTTTAACTATACTTAAATTTTTGGTAAATTTAATTTTTACCATAATATAATTTATTTACATATTATTACAATTAAACTTTTCAAATTTTTGCATAAAATTTAATTTTTTTCCTTTTTATAATAGTGTGAAAATATTGTCATATTTTAATATATATGACATTAATATATTTCCCTTCCATCATGTCATTTGTTTCACCATGAAGATTCCATTTTAAGTTTCAATATTTTTACAAAGAAAATAAAATTTGAATTTTACTAAAAAAATATAATTTAAGAAGTTATCAAAAGAAAATGTTGTGTTATCATTCTTTCCAAGAATATTTTAATACCTTTATAAAGTACATTTTTTATCAATGTCAACAAATTTTAAGGAATATTTTGGTTAACTATGGATATGATCTTATGATAACTTCAAATTTATTCCTATTTATTTACTATTATTATTATAATGATTTAAGTATTATTCTATGGAACTCAATACTTTCCCAAGAGTTAATTAAATTATTATTCAATATTTATGAAACCCTTTTTTTCCTTCTGTTTCCTATAATGAATATTTTTATGATATTATTGAACACTATTGTATGGTTTCCATTATGTAAAGGGTGGGCCTAAAATTATATATCTCTCCAATTAATTAGGTAAATAATGATACTCATGATATAATATTAACCATAATAGGGAGTAAACCTAGTTCAGTAAGGTAAGTTGTCCACTATGATAGTCTTGGAAGTGAAACTTGACTAAGGAAATGATTTTATATTAATATAGTTTTCCAAAAACATATTTATTGTTCTTATGATTTTTTCTCATGGACCATGATTTATTATTGGTGATTCCACACTTTTATGACTTATGGATTTTAATACCAAAAATCCATATTTCATTAATCATGATCAATTATTATTGACTTTTGTAAACTATTATCATGTTTTCATACCCTTATACTTATCTTATGATAGATATTTATATCTCCCATGTTTACCCTTGTTGAGAATCTAAGGTCACCCATTCTTATTTACATAGGTATTGAAGAATGGTTTTATATAATACATGTCTATAAGGGTATCATGTGTAGATAATGTTTTGGGATAAGTTGATGTATTCTTATGGAAGAAGAATTTCTTGGTATAATGGGAAACATTCCCATTTGATGAGAAATAATTTATTTTTTTACATAATGTTTTCCCTAATTACCTAAACCTATAATCCTAAAATTTATTAGGTATGTAAGTGAATAAATGTTTGCTATTTATATGGTATTTACAGGTGGATAAAATTTGGTTGTTTCTTTTGCTATCAAATATTTTATGTAAATAATATGTTATTAGCACTAGATCTGGGTGTATAGGTATCATACTATCTTAGAAACCAAATTGAAAAATTATTTTGAATATTTCTAAAATAATTTTGGAAATCTATCACCATTTTCACTATGTATCACATAATATTAAATATTTTGTGAATAACCATCCAAAAATCCCTTTGCATAAACTCTAAAACACTTATAGAGAATCTCATAGAGTTATATCAAACATAATCCCCATTCACACAACCAAAAAATGTGACCAAATTGGAATTTTTAGCATTGAATGTAGTTTTGAATTCTTGAATCCACAAATGTAGGAAAAGAGAGTCCTCAAGTGGGTAATTAGTTTTATAATAGCTATAAGGGATATTGACTTATATAATTTAAAAAATTGTATCCTTATTCATATGTAAACTAAAAATATCCTATATAGAAAATGTATAATCATATAATCCCATAGTAAAAATCACTATTTTAATATGAGACAAAGAGTATGTAAGTCCTATATAAAAAATCATATGTTCCCTATTATTCATGTATAGAAAGTCCATATGGACAAGCACATCACGTCTCTTTTACCCTAAAAGACAAGAATAACACATTCCCCTCACCTAATAAATAATAATATCACATATTAGTTATCTAGGTATAATCCAACACTCTATAAATCTATCTCAATAAAGGGCCTAGATTTGATACTCATCATATTATATGAAAAACCTCACATTGATTAAAATCAAATAATGACATGGGCAACAACATAACAAACTATAATTGATTAGTTTAACTTTAAGTCTAGTGTAAGTAAGTAATCAAAGTATAAAGGCTATCATGCTATGTATACATTATAACATTATATAATGAGGAACTATAAATATGAAACAAACACCCTTATTATATGGAATACATAGTTTATAACACTCCATGTGGTATACTCTATGGGTTATCCAGCAAACAAAATTACTTTATCATCTCAAAATTATACTCCATACCTTGATACAAAATAATACACTGGATGAACATTAATTTTTTTGAAATATATATTAATCCATGATGTACATTGGTTAGGGATAATTAAAGGTCATACTTTGAGAGGTTAACTATAATTTCAGATTATGTAATATATGAAACTAAATTGAGAGAAATATAAATCAAGGACAACCTTTGTATAAAATTATTCATTTTTTATTATTAGTTTTGTTAATAATACTAACAAAAACATAGATTAGATACCATACAATAATAATATACTTGATAAAACACTTGAGAAACCTTATGTTTAATATATTTTTTGGGTATTGTAAAACATAATAAATATCATTCTAATTATAGAGAAATATCTATTTGGAAATCTATTAAAACCTCCCACTAAACTCATATACTAAGTAACATCATTGAAGAAACATTTTTTGAATAATAGTGAGACTAGGAATCATATTAATAATATTAAAGGCATTGAACTTGTATTCAAACTTAATTACAAGAAATACTCATATGTTACGATGTCCATAATATATATATATATACTTTTTAATTTCATCATCATCATCTTTATGATGATACATACCCATGATACTAGAATCTAATGTGAATAAACACATTCTTAATATACTTACTTTGAAATGATTTAAAGAAACTCAATTTTAACCATTAATAACTACAATATCACTATCAAATACTGAGTCACTTATATTAAAAGGAACTTTTAAGATTAGAGTTTTATAGTGTTTGGTAAAAAACATTTAACTGAAAAATACCGTGTATTTATCATCAAATTAACATTTTTTATAGTATATAACAAACTTATTAATCAGTAATATATCTTCAGCATCTCACAAAAAATTCTCCAGACATGATACTCTTCTATACATATCATGTATAAAATTTTTTCCCTAACTAGTCGAAATGGAAACATAAGTAGTGTGAGAAAAAAAACCTAAAATGATAAAGAAAATATTATAATCTATTAAGAAATAAACATTGAAGGAATAATATGGTTAGAAACAAATGATAATGAAATATTTCCATATAATCTATCTCATAATCTTGAAATAAATACATGGATGTTATAATATTATAAATAATCACATAGAAAACTAAAACTGAATTCATGATGCTGAAATAGATAATGATGAACATATTTTACAATCATGGACTCAACCAAGACATTATTATTTCCATCATGGATGTAGACTTTACATTATTCATTCCATTAAAGTCACAACCATGATATCATTCTTGAATTGGGTATGAATACATAAAATACACAAATCATTTGTCTCCCAATACTAATTCATGCATCAAGGGTCTATATAATATCGAGTTCCAGGAATCACATTGTTATATCCAATGCATTTTCCATGTGAATTATATGAATATAAATTCAATGCATAATCAAATTTCCTTATAAATAAATAAAAATAATTATTAAGAAACTAACATATGAAATATAAATATTATTCTAGTGATTATATGAACATAATTATTATATGGAAAGAAGGTGGATGGTGAAATAATACATAATCAAATCATCTGAGTAATAAACAAACATTTATATCAGAATAATAATTGTACTGATTATAAATATCTACCCAACCAATATGTAGAATAGTTCTCAACGTAAGTAACCTAAAAATAATACTATATAGAGTAATGTTATATGTTTAAGTAAATAATTTACCCAATCAATAAATTTATAACTATCTAGGAGAACTAACTTCAATAAATGTAACTAAAAATAGTTTATTCAAATTGTAAAATAATTTAAAGAAAAAATCATTCATATAATATAAAATGATTAGCCATAACAAATGAAATAATGAATAATGTATCTTATAGATATTTGATTCAAATATCTATAAAGGAGGCCAATTTAGTAGGAAATTAACTCAATTAGCATATTTATGTTATAGAAAAGGACATTTTTAAAATCATAGAATCACTATAGACATGAAATAGAAGGATTACTGAATGAAATGAAGAGGTATAGTTGGTTTCCTTACAATATGTAAATAATGAGTCATGGTGGGAAATAAAATAGTTAGAAGTCATGCAAAACAAAAAAAGAACTCTAGGGGTAAAAAATAGATGGAATTTTAGAAATAAAGGGCATTTAAATTAGCCTACTGGTTTATCAATAAAGGAAATCTTTATTTGGAAATAGATATTTGAGAAGAAATAATTATTTTTTTGTAAACATCTCAATCAAAAAACCTATAAGAGAAAGATAATGAAATTGATCATCAAATATCATGAATGATATAAAAGTCATGAAATAATATAAAAAATATGAATTATACATGTAACACCCTAAGTATTTATGAAATATTTGCTTCAAATATAATTAATTTCTTTGATAGCATGCTTTACAAGAAACACTAAGTTTTAATGAATGTGGATATAAAATTATTATTATTATTTAAAAAGGAATGATATAACCAAGATGTTAAATTTTGTGGTATAAAAATGAATAAATAAATTTTTAAAATTAATTATGAATTTTTTCATATGAATAAAAAGTATTTATAAATAAAAACTTAACTTTTAGTGAAGCCTTTATATAATTCAAATATACATTCTCTCAAATAATGTTATTATTACATTTTGTGAACAAATAGTAAAAGTAATTTTTTTCTACTTTTAGAAACATAAATTTATGAAATATAATTAATTTCTTAAATCCACATGTCAAAATTATCATTCTGCAAATTTTTGTGAATTTTTTTAAAGCTTAATTTATAGATGAATAGTAAAAACATATAATTTTTATCAAAATTTCCATTTTCGTTTAAATTATTTAAAATTTTTATTTAATTTTAAGAAATATTTAGTTTAAAAAATATTAAAACTATATATTTATTAAATATATTTATTTTATTTAATCAATTTCATATTGAATTTTGATATTAAAACTTTTTATTTTGTTAAATGTTTTTCTTTATAAAATAATTTTTCCATCGCATATGTGAGTTTAATTTTAAATTAAATTATTATAATTCTATGAATTTAAAATTGAAAAATTTATTCCATAATTGGAATTAGAATAATTTATATTTTATAATAAGTTTAAATAAATCTTTGGTAAAAATGAATAGTAAAACAATAAACATTATGCACCACATTTAAGGTTATCAAAGTTTTAACGTGGGATAAACTAAATAAATAAGAGGTAAAATAAACATAAAAACTTGGTCAATTAACATTTTATAGAAATATTTAGAACTTTTTGTTGGCGCCAAAAATGTGGCCCGAAAGGAAGGAACGAAAAAGACAGCTGGCGCGCTGCCTCGCGAAGCACAGCCGCGAAGCGCAGCCGCGAAGCCCCGCCGCGAAGCGCCCCTACCATGGCGGCGCCACGAAGCCCCACATGCGGTAATGCTCCGCGAACCCGTTTGACGTTCGCGAGCCACCGCGAAGCCCCACAGGCGGAAATCCTCCGCGAACCCGTTTGACGTTTGCGAGCGCGCCGCGAAGCACCACAGGCGGTAATCCTCCGTGAACCCGTTTGACGTTCGCGAGCGCGCCGCGAAGCACCGGAGGAGGCGCGCGAGCCCTGCTTCGCGGCGCCCCTTCCCTATAAATACTGGACTCCCCCTGAGTCCAAAGGACGGACAATCCGACCTTTCGGCTTCTCCTCTCCCGAATCGCGAAGCACGCTTTGCCCCCGGGAATCATGACCTCCGCGAGGTATTTTTACTTCGCGAGACGACTCTGCTTTGTTTCGTTTTGAGCCCCTCTTCCGAGAGGGATGCCCTTCGCGAAGCTCAAGGGCGTTCGCGAAGGAAGGGGATTCCCAAGGGAACCCGGGCAGCCGTGGAGCACTTGTGCTTCGTGAAACACCCAACCCATATGAGTGATCCCTATGCTAAGGCAGGACCGCTCCACTTCGCGAAGCACACTGCTTCGCAGGACCCTGCTTCGCGAGGCACCCTTTCTTCGCGAGGTAGTGCTACGTAAACACTGTTCCACTTCGCGAAGCACCTCCCACTCACACCAATGCCCCATGCTAAGGCCAAGGCACCCCACTTCGCAAAGCACACTCCTCTGCTTAGCGATTCCTCTTCCCGTGCGGCCCTCCCAGTTTGCACGATGTGATTTCAAAGTCCCATGGACAATATCACCCGTAGCGTTGCTTTGCCTAATGCTTCTTCGCATAGGCACGCTAATGGCTATTTCTTCTTCGCATAGCCACGCTAACGTGGACCCCTCGATGGTTCGTCCCACGACCCCCCTTTACCATGGCCTTACCGGCACCTTCCCTTCCCCAAGGACCAGAGGGTACCGGTTATGCAAGTCCTAGGGGTGTGGAGTGAACCCACCTCGTCCGAGCTGCAGGATGTTAAACTGCCAAGCACCACGTCCTTAACACATGACGTTAAACTGTGACCCAACCTCATCTCCCTCACGAAGGGTTCCCCCAACTCGAACATTTTTTACACCACTCGTCTCCACGGGAATGGAACTCTTCCGTACATGGAATGAGATCCTCCTTGTCGGAGTGGTGTATGTTCGCAGGGGAAGGGCCGCCTCAGAGCGTAATCCCCTAACCTTTCGTACGGATGATTGCACCCGTGCATCTCTGTACTTCCCCACTACCAAGGTCAGTGGAGGAAGTGATAGGGAACGAGGCACCTCCCTATGGGCCTCCATCCTGGAGTAAGTCCCAACACCATGGGCCGCCCAACACGTAAGCCCCTCTTCGCTTCTCACGGACGCACCCTTCGTGACGTGATCGTCAGGTCCTTGCAACCTCTTGTTTCTCACACCGAGCATGACTCACGTGGGCTTAGAGTGAGCACCGACCCTGACCGCCCCATCCGAACTACGAGTTCTTTGATCCATGTCAAGGCATGGTACGTAGGAAGCCTACATGAGGTTCAAGCCCACCCGTCGTTTATTCACGTCAGGTTTCACTATCGTCCCGCATGACGTTAAACTATATTCTCCGAACTACGAGGCCTTTGATCCGTGTCAAGGCATGGTACGTAGGAAGCCTTTATGAGGTTCAAGCCCACCACCCATTGGACCAAGGTCCATTTTCACGTCGGTTCACCGACAAACCCCTCTGAACTACGAGGTCTTTGATCCATGTCAAGGCATGGTACGTAGGAAGCCTTTATGAGGTTCAATCCCACCAATAGTGGACCAAGGTCTACTTTCACGTCGGTTCACCGAAAATCCCATTTGAACTACGGGGACTTTGATCCGTGTTAAGGCATGGTACGTAGGAAGCCTCCACGAGGTTCAAGCCCACCCATCACTCGTCTTTCACGTCGGGTTCCACCCCGTCCAATGGCCTTACCGGCACCTTCCCTTCCCCAAGGACCAGAGGGTACCGGTTATGTAAGTCCTAGGGGTGTGGAGTGAACCCCCCTCGTCCGAGCTGCAGGACGTTAAACTGCCAAGCACCACGTCCTTAACACATGACGTTAAACTGTGACCCAACCTCGTCTCCCTCACGAAGGGTTCCCCCAACTCGAACATTTTTTACACCACTCGTCTCCATGGGAAAGGAACTCTTCCGCACATGGAATGAGATCCTCCTTGTCGGAGTGGTGTATGTTCGCAGGGGAAGGGCCGCCTCAGAGCGTAAGCCCCTAACCTTTCGTACGGATGATTGCACCCGTGCATCTCTGTACTTCCCCACTACCAAGGTCAGTGGAGGGAGTGATAGGGAATGAGGCACCTCCCTATGGGCCTCCATCCTGGAGTAAGTCCCAACACCATGGGCCGCCCAACGCGTAAGCCCCTCTTCGCTTCTCACGGACGCACCCTTCGCGACGTGATCGTCAGGTCCTTGCAACCTCTTGTTTCTCACACCGAGAATGACTCACGTGGGCTTAGAGTGAGCACCGACCCTGACCGCCCCATCCGAACTACGTGGTCTTTGATCCATGTCAAGGCATGGTACGTAGGAAGCCTCCATGAGGTTCAAGCCCACCCGTCGTTTATTCACGTCAGGGTTCACTATCGTCCCGCATGACGTTAAACTGTATTCTCCGAACTACGAGGCCTTTGATCCGTGTCAAGGCATGGTACGTAGGAAGCCTTTATGAGGTTCAAGCCCACCACCCATTGGACCAAGGTCCATTTTCACGTCGGTTCACCGACAAACCCCTTTGAACTACGAGGTCTTTGATCCATGTCAAGGCATGGTACGTAGGAAGCCTCCATGAGGTTCAAGCCCACTAATAGTGGACCAAGGTCTACTTTCACATCGGTTCACCGACACACCCACCCGTCGTTCATTCACGTCGGGTCCCACCTTCGTCCGGCATGACGTTAAACTACATTTTGGTCCAGTGGTAAGCCATTGCGACCCAACCCCATTTGAACTACGAGGTCTTTGATCCATGTCAAGGCATGGTACGTAGGAAGCCTTTATGAGGTTCAAGCCCACCAATAGTGGACCAAGGTCTACTTTCACGTCGGTTCACCGACAAAGCCCCATTTGAACTACGAGGTCTTTGATCCATGTCAAGGCATGGTACGTAGGAATCCTCCCAGAGGTTCAAGCCCAACTCCCATCGGACCAAGGTCCATCATTCACGTCGGTACGCTGACGATGCCCATCGGACCAAGGTCCACCTTCACGTCGGTACGCTGACGACATTCATCGGGCCAAGGTCCAGCTTCACGTCGGTTTACCGGCACCATCCCGAACTACGCGGACTTCGATTCCCTGCCACGGGGATACGTAGGAGGCCTCGTCAAGGCTCAAGACCAACATCACTGTCGCCCCCCCCCCCCCCCTGTGATGGTTCCACTTCACTCTCCTTCTACTCCATTCACTGTCTCCCACAGGCTAGCCCCGGTGTCGATATCCCTTCAAGGAGTATCCCTCAATCCGATTTATCCCAGCTAATGCTCCGGTTGGGTTGATCCGTCTCCGCTGGACGTTAAACTCGCGGCATACCCTGTGTTGAGCACGGGAAGCTGAGGGAAACCTCATATATGTGTCTACGACATGTAATTCCCCACGCCCGATGTGGGATGCCTCAGGATTCCACGCCCTCGAGAAGCCTTGTGATCAAGGATAACAGACAGACATGCCAGGTACCCCAGCATCCAGACACGCTACTGATGCCTCAACGGGACTACTCCCCTGACCGAAGGTTGCTGCCCTGATTGGACCCTTTGGAATGTCCCGATAGAAGAAGTGTAATTAACCGGTGTCCATGGAAACATGGCACTGGGAAGAGTTTCACGAACTACGTATTAAATCTATAAGGGAGACCCGGACTAGATGACGAGTTCTGAGGAGGAATCCACAGGAGGAAGAACCGACATCCCATCATCATGTTTCGATCAAGGAGCAGACGTCCCTGAATAAGGAGCGAATGTCGCCCGCCTTTGGAAAGCGGGAATGCGGGGCAACAAAGCCGCGCGTCCTCCGCGAACGGATGCGCGCGCCCCGGCGAAAGCGTCGGAAACAGAAATGGTGAACCCGACGTGAAATTCTTCTCCTCAATATGGAGATTAGTAGCGTTCGAGACACAAGTAGATTGACGTGTCACCGGATCCAGATATCCGGTGCCTGGTCCCGCCAAGCAAATAGCGGGCCTGTCGTGAAACTCACCGGAAGTCGGGGTAGTAGAACGTGGGGCACTCCGCTCTGCAGCGTGTTGGCGTGGATCCTTCTCACAGACATGGAGGATGGAAGAACGCTGGGGAAATGACTGTCAATCCTTTTCCTCTCAGTACTGATGAGTTGATCCCTTTGCTTTCCAGGAACCAGGTTGCTATTTCGGAGATGCGGTCACCATCCGCTCCTCGCCCGCGCAGGGGCAGGGGCAACACCATGACGGCCACTCCACATGGCGCCACTACCGCCACGATGGCTGCCACGTCACGTAATACGGGATGCCCACGTCCCCTTTCCCCATCAGAGATCATCCAACGAAGGGTGATCAACAGCCTCATGCGCAGGTATGAGGAAGAAGGGGTCATCCCAACCCGGGATATGGCCCGCCTGGACCTGGAGGCCTCCAGGCCCCGCCATCAACGCCGCCCTAACAGGCCGCACAGGGAGCCCCTGCTCCCCACCCCGACATTCAACCGTTTCGGAAGCCTATCCCCGGAACGCCTTGACGACTCTTCGCCTTATGCTGAAGAGGCAGGCGTTGTCCGGCTCAGTCCGCTCAGGGCCCCGACCCGGGGCCCCCAGGCGAGAGCTCCCGTCCGGCCGCGTCAGCGCCGCCGTCCGGCCCCGCAGGAAGAGCAGGCAGACTACGTCCCTGCACCACCTGCACCGGCTCGCCTAACCCGACGTCAGCGCCGGGCCCGGGCTGAGGACGCTCGCTCAGGCGCATCCACGTCGACAGCTATAGTGGCCCGAGCCACCGCCGACGTACATTATGAAGCCCCCACGTACATTGAGCAGGGGAACCCCTTCGCCCAACCAAGATTGAGACCCCAACCGCCCCATGGGCAGGCTGGGTTGACTCTCCGGGTTGCAGGCCCCAGTGGTGATCGCTGCGAGCTAGCCCGCGGTGATGCCACCCCGTACGGAGGTCCTCCCCGTACCACTACTCCACAGAGCGTGGGCCTTCCCCGCTCCGAGGTTCGTCATGGAGGCATGCATCGTGCTGCCCCCATCCTGCAGGAAGACCTGCCCCGCGGCTGTGGCGCTCAGCGCGGAAACATTTCCCGCGCCCGCTATACAGGGTATGAAGTTCATCCTGCTGAAGGCACCATCCATCCGGTCCTCCCCCAACGTGGGGGGCCTCCCTACGTCCTCTCTGCAACCGGCGAAGGTCCTCCTCGCCCCAGAAACTCGAGGAGTGAAGGTCCTCCTCGCTCCACTCGCATCGACCATGGAGGTCTTCCCCATGCTCCTGCCAGTTCCAACAGAGGCCCTGCCCACATGGGTACTGTTCATGGAGGTCCTCCCCATGTACCCTTTGACATTTGCCCTGGTACCCCTCGCACCCCGGCTATCTCGAGTGGGGGCCCTCTCCGCCACGGCGCCAGCGCCGCCCCAAGGCTGCCTGATAGGGGTCAACCCTGTCCCGAAGAGCCACCCAAGGGAAGAAGAGCGGGTCGTCACCGCCACAGTAAGAATCATGGGAAGGCCCAGGTGGAGATCAAACCTGCCCGCTTCTCCGATTCGGATGCGGAATGCGATTCAGCGATGGAACCTTCTCCCAGCTCCTCTGTATCAAGGACTGGGGCAGGAACCAGACGCATCAGCCTCATTCTCCCAGAATTTGAGGTCCATCGGATTCCCGTCTCTCTCCGCAGGTACATTCAGGAGGAAGAAATCCTGGGAATTCCGCAGGTCTCGGCCACGCAATCATCGCCCCCGTCACCAGAAGATCCCTCTACCTCTACCAGGGATCACGTAGAGTTATTTTGGGGGCCCACGACGGTAGGGCGACGACACGACCCGTCGCCGGTAGCCGCGGCTCCTGTTCCGGAAGCTGTGATTATCAGCCCATCGTATCGTGACATCGTGGCCAGGTCACCTCACTCTTCAGAGGATGGCCCGGAATTCGGCGGCTAGTCAGCTCGTTTGCCGTATTCTCCACCGCCGAGCTTATTATCCCAAAGGTCCACCTCGGTACCGCTTCCGGTTCCTCAGCCGCCCCCGGTTGACGAGTGGGGAAACATAGGGCCAGACCCTGAGTCCGAGCCTAGGAGCTTCTGGAGTATCCTTGCAGCGGATTACTTCCCGGAGAAGTTCTGGCCGACGGCGGCACTGAATTTCCGCGTACCAGAGTCTCTTACCCCTGAAAACGTGGGGTGCCTTTGTCGAACCTTGTGGGCGACACACTTCCGCCTCCGTTTTGAACGGGTGGTGTACCCCAGAAGTCGTGAGCACTTCGAAGAAATCGGCGAGCAATGCCGCCTGATCGATGCAGCCGCACTTCTTGCAGCCCAGCACCCTGAGTCGCCAGGCCACCAGAGCGCCCTTCAACAAAAATGCGTTCAGAGTCTTAAAGCACTCCGCAGAATCGTCAGGGAAGCCACCCCCCATGTGCAAGTCCGTGGTTTGGGACGCTATGCCGCTCTCCTCTTCGACCCTATCTGACGACAGCCTGATTCGCTATGCGACATTGAGGATATGCCCTCAAGAGGGGTCACAGTCCACATGGCCGACGTTGTGGATAAGGAAGATGAGCTTGAGTTCCTTGATGGAGACTTACCATCCGAGGGCGTACCGCCGCTTCTCGACCCGTCAGGGACAGTTACCCGTCATCAGAGGAACCTTCTAGGCCTCCTCGTACCCACCGAGTCGCTGGCACTCGGTCGAAGCACTGGGAAGGGTAAGGAGCATGTCGGAATAGTCAAGAACTCCGACCCGTCCGCCTCTGTGCAGAAAACGGATGAAGATCCTGAGAAGGCCATGTTGCGCCAGCAGCTTGCTGAGCAGAAGAGGCTGGTTGATGAACTCTTGGCTGAACGTGCCGCAGAGCAACGACCCGACTATGGTAATCTCAGGCCGGGGCAGCAGGGGCAGGAACAACTTCCCCCCGGCGAGATGCCTCCGGGAAACCCTGATCATGCTACTGCCGCAGACAGGGCGGAAGCCGGGACATACGGCAAGAGGGCGCGATACGTCTCGCCAAACCCCCCTGAGCGACGGGGCAATCTGAAGAATCCAACCTGGGTTCCCCCAGTCGCCCAGCAGGTCGTCCAGCCAGTCGACCCGCGAGCAGCCGAAGCCGTCTACCGTGTTGAAGAACCTGGCAATGCTCTTGTGGTTAGGGATCCCCGTCAAGACAGGGACCCCCACCCGGAGGACCTTATTGCGGCACTCACAGCCCGCCTCGAGGCGTTGGAAACACGGTAGGTGGCGGTCCCACCGGATGGCAAGCCTTATCTCGCGTGGGTGGATGATATGCCCGCGCCTCCGGTTTTTGGGAACCCCACTTTCTCGCCTTTTAACGGGACAGGGGACCCACCCCAGCACTTGGCTCATTTCTCTTCCAGGTGTGGCCCCATGCTGGGGACCCCGGCTCAGCAAGAAGCCGCCAAGCTCCGATGTTTCGTACAGACATTGGAAGGTCCGACATTCGTCTGGTACAGCCAGCTCCCTATCGGATCGGTGACCGGTTGGGAGGATCTTCGCCAGCAGTTCTTATACCAGTTCAGCTCCACCACGCGAAAGACCAGCATTGCGGACCTCTTCAAGTGCAAACAGAGGCCTGATGAGCGGGTTGTAGACTTCATCGCCCGGTGGAAAGGACTTACGTATTCCCTCGATATGCCACTGACTCAGGAGAAATTACTGAAGATGTGTGTGGGGAATGTCAAGACAGATCTGGTACCCTCCTTGATTACCCAGAACTATCCTGGAGGGTTCAGAGATTTCTCGGATAAGGCCCAGCGCCTCGAGGAGGCCCTGCAACAGGCTAGTCAGGCACGTTTGCTGCCCCCTATGATCCCAGCCAGGAGGGCCGCCAAGGCTGAACCCGCCGCAGTGGCTCAAATAGAAGCCCCGAGGCGGCTGGAATTGCTGTCGGCGGCACCACCCCCACAACCCCGCAGAGGTCCTCCACCTCAAGCACAGGCTCCTGCCCAGCAGCGACCGCCTCAGAACCGATAGGTTCCCCCGCGCAATGCGCCACCGCCACCTAGGCGAGACAACCAGGCGTCGTCTCCTCAGCAGGCCCCTCCGGTCCCTCGACAGGACCGGGCCCCCAGGGCCCCCTATCCGGAAAGAAGGTACCAGACCTATTCGTTCAACGAAAATCAGGTCCCTGGATACTTCCAAAGTTCTCTAGAGCAAGGGATTGTGCATCTGCCTGAATGCAGAAGGCCGGCAGAGGCGCATCTCACCGATCACCCCAACTACTGCCCTTATCACCGGATCCTGGGGCACACCCTCAAGCAATGCTATGTGTTTAAAGACTGGCTTCAGGACCAGGTCAACAACAACATAGTCAAGTTGGGCCCAGCGCCAGCGCAAGTGGCAGGCATCTTTGCGGGATCAGAAATCGGCAGCGACGGTGAAGGTGAGTGGCAGTAGGTCCCTAGCCGCGGGTCCCAGAAATACGACAACTGGATGGCTCGAAAAACCGTCGTCCGTGCCCAGGGTATCATCCGGGCACGCCTGAAGCAGTCGGAACCTTCAGAAGAAGTAGTCGGTGCCTCAGCATCGTCTTCACAGTCGACCTCTGCCCAAAAGGGCAAGCAGCGGCGACGCAAGAAGAAGCAACGTGCACCGCCAGTGTCGTCATCATCCCGCACTCTTGGCGACTTTATGCCTCCCGAAATGGGCATTCCTCCCAGAATCCACCCAGCGGTGGATGACTCTTCAAGCAACAGTCAAGGGTACGCTTCGGTTAACATCGTGGAGCTGGTAAAGCCCTATATGACCCCCGACGAGGGGGAACCCCAGGTAGGCCTCCCCAACGTTTCCAGCCGACGTCAACGTCGGCGGAATCGCAATCGCGCCGGTCATCGAGGTACGTCAGCGGGAACTTGTGACCAAGCCGTGCACGCTACCGAGACCAGGCAGCAGGCTCAGCGTAGATCTCAGCACACGCAGACCCATCCGGCACCCTCGGCTCTACCTCCACCGTCGTTCGTGCTGCTGGATCGGGGGAAGCCACCTCGTTCGTATCACAGCCAGTCTTGCCCGGCGACAGGCCAGCCTCCGCTGTCCGATCCTAGTCTGGAGACTACTCTTCAGGCTTCTACTGGTAGGCAGCAAGATGTATCCAGTACTAGGTACTCGCCGGTTCAGCCAGCCGGACCCGTTGTGCATCCAAATGCCGAACGACCTCCTGTAAGCAGAGGTTCGCGTTTGGCATGAAAGTACGATGTTCTGAAGCATCTGGCCGGCATCCCGGCGAGGCTTTCCATCCTCGAGGCCCTTCTCCTATCATCTGAAATGCGCGAGGCACTTGCCGAGGCCCTAATGAGCCCCCTCCAGTTCGAGACGGAAGTAGCATCTGCGGAAGCCTTCCATACCGAGACGATTGAAAACGCTGAATGTCAGGCGGTTATCTCGTTCTCCGGTGAAGATGAGGACCCCCCCTATACAGGGGCACATTCTCCCACTGTATATCACTGGCCACTTCAACAGTGTGGAAGTCCGCTGATGCCTCGTTGACACGGGTTCTGGAATCAACTTAATTCCGACCCGGACACTGCGAAAGCTGGGTCTGTCCGAAGGTGATTTAACTCCCTCTGACCTCAGGATCCAGGGGTACGACAGGACAGAGCAAACCCCAGTCGGCAAGATCCGCCTGAAGACTCAGTTTGGTGGCTTAATTGCCAGCACCGAGTTCATGGTTGTTTCTCAGGACACCGCCTACAACGCATTGATGGGTAGGCCATGGCTCCATCTGCATGCAGCGGTCCCCTCGTCGTATCACCAGTGCCTTAAGTACTCACTCAACGGTCGAGTAGGCGTGATCCAAGGAGACGCGTCCCCTTTCGCTTCTTGTGAGGCCCGCTATCTGGATGCGGGTTATTACAAAAGTAAGGACAAGCAAATCCTGGTAAGCGAGGATGAGCCTGCCCCGATCACAAGTGATCCCTGGGCAAGCATGGACCACGCCTAAATCCTCCCGATCCACCGGTTGGAGGCCACGACCCCCGACATGGGACAATGTTTTGTTGTTTCGGGTACGCAAGGAAGTCATGTTCCCGTGTCCAAGAGACGGCAGAAAATCACCTCGTACTCCTACATCAACCAGGCTCGGGTCATCCCGGAACCTCCTACCCCTGTACGGTACCAGGACATCAAGCTGATGACAACGGCGGTGCGCCATACGTGTCTTTTTCGCCGGGCTGGAATTAACCGACTCAGGCCGACGCGTCACCACTGCTTTGATATCATCAAACGTGGCCCCTTAGGCCGAAGGCCAGATGGGATCGGATCAAATGAATTCATTGCTATGGTCTCAACGACAAGTGAGTCTCCTGATGTGATGACCGCTGCTGCCCAAGCCGGCACCAGTTTCCCCTCGGGTTTTGAGAGCCCAGAAGTATCTTCTGTCGCGGGAAGTCCCCCCACGGCTGGGGATGAAGACTTGGAGGATGCTCCCCCAGCCTTTGAAGAAGGCCCCTCTACCACGGTTGATGAACTGGTACAGGTGAACCTTGGTAGCGAGGCAGATCCAAGACCCACATTGATCAGTGTGGCCATGTCTCTCGAGGAGCAGCAGCAGTACGTAGACTTCCTCAAACAGCACCGCGATGTGTTTGCCTGGAGTTACGATGAGATGCCAGGGATGGATCCCCAAGTGGTCGTCCACCGTCTGGGCCTCCCAGCAAAACATCGTGGGTTCAAGCAGCCCCCCAGGAAGATGCACCCTTCCCATGGCGCTATGGTTGAGGCCGAAGTTGATAAGATAATCAAAGCCAACTTCGTCAAGGAGGTCCAGTACCCCAAGTGGCTTGCCAACATTGTGCCAGTCAGGAAGAAGAATGGGCAGATCAGAGTCTGTATCGACTTCCGCGATCTTAATCGCCACTGCCCAAAGGATGACTTTCCACTCCCGGTGACGGAGCTGTTGATTGACGCCACGGCCGGATTCCAAGCCCTCTCTTTCATGGATGGGTATTCCGGGTATAACCAGATCCGGATGGCCCCCGAAGACGAGGATTCCACTGCCTTCAGGGCTCCCTAGGGTATCTTTTGCTACCAGGTAATGCCATTCGGTTTGAAGAATGCAGGTGCCACTTATCAGAGGGCCATGCATCGCATATTCAAACCGATCCTCGGGACATTGGTGGAATGCTACGTGGATGACCTTGTAGTCAAATCATGCCAGCACCAAGACCATCTCAAAGACCTTGAGAAAGTGTTCGGTTTCCTCCGTTCCCGTCACCTGAAGATGAACCCGCTGAAGTGTGCCTTTGGAGTCACCTCCAGGAAGTTTCTAGGCTTTGTTGTCAGATACCGAGGTATCGAGATCGACCCGGAGAAGATCAAGGTCATCATCCAAATGCCTCCCCCGAGCAACATTCAGGAGCTCCGAGGCCTTCAAGGCCACTTAGCCTATATATGCCGATTCATTGAAAATTTGGCTGGCAAGTGTAATCCCTTTTCCCAGCTCATGAAGAAAGGTGCTGCCTACGAATAGGATGAGGAGTGTCGGGCCGCCTTCGAGGAAATCAAGCAGTATCTGCTCCAACCTCCGGTCTTGATGCCACCCGTCTCCAGAAAGCCGATGGTCCTTTACGTGACCGCCCTGGAGAGATCCCTCGGTGCGCTGCTCGCCCAGAAGAATAACGAGGGCACTGAGAACAGTCTCTACTATCTCAGCCGCATGCTTCTCGATATGGAGGTCAGATACTCCCCTATCGAAAAGAGCTGCCTTGCGCTCATCTTCGCTGTGCAGAAGTTGTGGAACTACCTGCAACACCACGAGGTACAATTGATCTCTCAGGTAGATCCGCTGAAGTACATCCTGAACCGCCCCATGCTGACTGGCCGACTAGCACGGTGGGTGGTGATTCTCCAGCAGTTTGATATCAGGTTTATACCTCAGAAGGCCATTAAGGGACAGGCATTTGAAGAATTTTTAGCTGCTCATCCAACCTCCGCGGATCAATCCCTGGACCTGGATTTCCCCGACGAGACGATCCTCTCAGTCGATCATGTTGTCCCGTGTTGGCAAATGCATTTCGACGGCGCCTCCCGGAGCCCCACCGGTAGAAGGCTCAACGACCCCAAGCTCAACAGAGTGGGTCTGGGTATTGTTTTCATTACCCCGGCGCAAGCCGTCCTGCCATACTCGTTCCTGTTGTCAGAAGGTTGTACAAACAACAAGGAAGAGTACCAGGCTCTCATCACCGGCCTCGAGTTGGCCCTTGAAATCCATGTTCCCCATCTACATGTGAAGGGAGATTCCGAGCTAGTAATCAGACAGGTTAATGGCGACTATGTCGTCAGGAAGCCAGAGCTTGCACCATTACTGGAGTACACCCTCCTCCTAATGGCCCAGTTCTCTCCTCGGCCAGAGGTTACCCATGTCCCACGATCGCAGAACGGCCAAGCGGACGCCCTGGATGGCTTAGCCGCGTCGCTCGCAGAACCTGAGCAAGATGATTTGGTCATACACGTGGCCCACCGGAGAGTCATTGCTCCCGTCACCCAAGAGGACCATGATAGCCTGCGGGTAAGTCATCTCACCGCCGGACCCTCCATATCGGGAGTCCCGGGTTCGTCAGACGCAGTGGTTGAAACCACCCCCGACTGGAGAGCACCTTTTGTCGAGTATCTCCAAAATGGTCAGCTCTTAGACGACCGGGCCAAACGCGAGCGAATACGACGCCGCGCACTGCAATTTACCCTCCAGAGCGACCCCAGTCTTGAGAAGACCCTCTATAAACGGAGTTTCGATGGTGTCCTCCTCCGTTGCATCCAAGGAGTAGAGATACCTCAAGTTATGCAAGAGGTTCACACCGGTTCCTGTGGTGCCCATCAAGCTGGGCCGAAGCTGTCCCAGCAAATCCGGAGGTTAGGGTACTTCTGGCCCTCCATGATCGACGATTGTATTGGATACGCCAAGAGATGCCACGCGTGCCAAGTACATGCCAACTTCTTTCATTGGCCGCCAGAACCCCTCCACCCCACCAAGTACTCTTGGCCATTTGCGGTATGGGGACTTGATATAGTGGGACCGTATCCGCCGACAACAGCCCGCCAGTGCAGGTTCATCCTGACTGCTACAGATTTCTTCTCCAAGTGGGCAGAAGCAGTTCCGCTCAAAGAGGTCAAGGCCCATTCCATCGTTGACTTTGTGAGCTCCAACATTATCCACCGGTTTGGAGTCCCTCACGCTGTCCTCACCGATAACGGCACCAACTTCCGAGCAGCTGAATTGAAGAAATTGTACGCTAAGTACGACATCCGGTCGAACCATACCTCCCGCTACCACGCACAGGCGAATGGACTGATCGAGGCGTTCAACAAGACCCTCTCTAACATTCAGCAGAATATGGTTGGTTAGAACAAGAATAGTTGGCCGGACAAGCTCCCCAATGCCCTCTGGGCTTACCGGACGACGACTCGCAACTCTACCCAGGTGACCCCATATTCCCTGGTGTATGGAGCTGAGGTCGTCCTACCCATTGAGATCCAGCTGCCATCGCTGTGCACTGCAGTTTATGATCACCAGACATCAGATGAGGTAGCCGAGATCCGTCTAGCTGAGTTGGAAGCACTAGACGAGAACCGGTTCCGTGCCCTGCATAATCTGGAAAGTCATCAGGACAAGATAGCGAGAGCCTTTGACAAGAAGGTTCGTCTCCGCTCTTTTCTACAGGGTGACCTGGTATTGGCCCTTCGAGCGCCAATGATTCCCGGTAGGAAACCGACCAAGTTAGAACCCAAATGGGAAGGGCCTTATATCATCCATAAGGTTTACCCCAATGGAGCATACTCTTTGGTGACCACGGATGGAGAGCGTATAACCCCTCCTACCAATGCCAAATTCCTCAAGCGATACTTTGCCTAGGGAAAAAGTGGTCCTGCACGACCCTAAACTGCGAGAGGGTCCTGCACGACCCTAAACTACGAAAGGTCCTGCACGACCCTAAAACTGCATCCCCGTCCTTACTGCAAGACGTTAAAACTACAAGCTAGTCAGGCCTTCTTGACTGATACCTGACTTTAGGCCCCCTGGCCTTCTCGGACCTCTCCGCCCAATCTCTTACCAGGGGCGTACGGTGTGGTGTAGGACTACATACTCATTCACGGCGGGATCATGTACCATGTCGTACGCCCCCCCTCTACGAGGCTCGGCCTCAGACCCCTTGGCCTCCTCGGGCCCCCGGCCCCGTCCTTACTGCAAGACGTTAAACTGCAAGCCAGTCAGATCTCCTTGACCGCGGTTTGGCCCCTAGGCCCCCCCTTCTTTTTTCTTCCCGACCTACCCTCTTGCGGGGTTGTACGGTATGGTGTAGGACTACGTCCTCATTCATGTCGGATTACTTGTCGTACCGTACATATCCCCAAATGAGGTGCTTCCCATCGTCCTGCATGACGTTAAACTACACTTCAAGAACTACGTATGGCTTGATTCTCATCCTTATGAGATACGTAGGAACGCCCGGACATTTCGTCCGTTGGCCCAGCCCAAAAGCCAAAATCTTCCCCTCAGGTCAAGACATGGCAGGGTGCACACTTTTTCCCCGACCCACGTCGATCAAGCCTCGACCCGGCTGCACATTCCCCCTTGAGGTGTTTGCCCCTTTCGTGGATGGATGCAACTAAGCTTCACCCACTCCATGACTGGGATTCTGTCACCTTTCACACCCAGAGGGACCCCCGATAATAGCCTGGATACAATGCCCAAGGGCTCTCCTACCGATACGGGCTGACGCCCCCGAGGGTTTTCAAGAAACAAATCGATACAAGTCCCGCGTTACGAATTTGGTCAGCGGTCGACGGTCATTTGTTGCCCCCATGCGGGTCACCATAGGAACGCTGTGTTTCGAATATGGTCAATAGTGTACTGGATTTTCGGGTCCATCCCGAGATGTCCCAGGCATCAAGAACAGTGATTCATTCTGCCCCATCCCGAGGCGACGAACTTCCCCCAGGTGGTGCTAGCGATCGGGCCCACGGCCCCGATTCCTCATAGGAATGTACGGTGTGGTGTAGGACTACGTCCTCATTCACGTCGGGATCATGTTCCATGTCGTACGACCCCCCTTGCGGGGCCTAGCCTCAGGCCCCTTGGCCTTTTCGGGTCCCCGACCCTCGTCCTCATGTAAGACGTTAAACTACAAACCAGTCAGGCCTTCCTGACTGATGCCTGATCTTAGGCCCCCTGGGCCTTCTCCCCAATTTCTCACCTGGAATGTACGGTGTGGTGTAGGACTACATCCTCGTTCACGTCGGGATCATGTACCATGTCGTACGACTCCCCTTACGAGGCCCAGCCTCAGGCCCCTTGGCCTTCTCGGGTCCCCGACCCTCGTCCTCATGTAAGACGTTAAACTGCAAACCAGTCAGGCCTTTCTGACTGATAACTTCCCCTTCTCTCCGGGCAATGGCCCAGGATTCCTCGTAAGGGTGTACAGGTGTGATGTGGTACCTTGTCCTCGTTCACGTCAGGATCATGCACCATTTCGTACGACTCCCCTTACGAGGCCCAGCCTCAGGCCCCTTGGCCTTCTCGGGTCCCCGACCCTCGTCCTCATGTAAGACGTTAAACTACAAACCAGTCATGCCTCCCTGACTGATGCCTGACCTTAGGCCTATTGGCCTTTCTGGGCCACGGCCCATGCCCCCTCTTACCCAGGGTGTATGGTGTGGTGTAGGACCATGTCTTCATTCACGTCGGCTTCTTCGCCATACCGCACACCACCCTTGTTTCAGAGTATATTACTCCCCCCCCCCCTCGTCCTGCATGACGTTAAACTGCACTTCAAGAACTACGTGTGGCTTGATTCCCATCCTAATGGGATACGTAGGACCACCTGGATGTCCAAGATTCGGGTCCAGCCCCATCTCTCGGGAATCCTCATCCCATCTTGGCCCCTTGGCCCAATCCTTCCTCCATGAGGGGATCATATGGTGCGGTGTGGGATTATGTCCTCATTCACGACGGTCTCGTGATGACCACGCCATGCTCCCACCCCCTACTGAGTTGTTTCGTCGATCCCTCTTTTTCGGCGGTTTACCAATGTGCTTAAGAGTACTCTGGTTTATTACCTGGAATGCCAAGCTTTACTCGGACACGTCTGCACCCGCTTTCCAGGCTTTGCGTATCCTCGCATCAGGGCTTTCATCATCCTTCACACCCAGAGGGACCCCCAAGAACGGCCTGGATACAATGGCCAAGGGCTCTCCTACCGATACGGGCCAACGCCCCCCAGGGTTTGGACAACAAATCGATAAAATCCCGCGTTGCGAATATGGTCAGCGGTCGATGCTCGTTTGTTGTTCCCACCTCAGGCTAACGCGATATGGATGCTGTGTTTCCACCATGGTTAACAGTTTTCCACTATCTCCATTCTAACCCATTAAGCCCCAATGTCGGGTACACAATTCACACCCTTCATCACTTCACCATGTCCAAGTAGAGTCTCGGGACTCTTGGTACTTTTCCCCCGTGCACGTCTGCACGTTGGGAGAACAAGCTGCATCAAAGGTGTCCTTCGAAACTCTCCACCAATTCCCCTTTGATGGATGCCCCAAGTATTGCGATGAGGATACCCCCCTTGTTTCCCACACCGAGTTTATCTCACGCGGTCTTAGGGATTGGGTTGACATCTGTGCTTACTTGGGAGTTGTCACCACCCACGGTCCGAGCTCTAAGACCATAAACTAAGACTCTCATCTGGAACTACGTTCAAGACCCCTTGTCTCCGGACCCAGCTTGAGTTCAGCAAATTTACCTCTCTAATCCTACCTTTGGGACCCTGATCACAGGGCTGCGTGGCACAGTGTAGGACTACGTCCTCATTCACGTCGGGTTTGCAATAGCTGCACCACGCACGCCCCATTCTGAGGTTCAGTCCTCCTATTCCCTGTCCTGCATGACGTTAAAAGGCACCCTTCAGAACTACGTGTGGCTTGATTCCCATCCTAATGGGATACGTAGGACCACCTGAATGTCTAAGATTCGGGTCCAGCCCCACCTCCTGGTGATCTTCTGATCTCCCAGCCACCTAGGCCACTTGGTTTATCCCTCTCCAGAAGGGGGATGTGTAGGTATGATACAAGGTTTTGGTCACCGTTCCCCCTTCCCCCGGGGACCTGCCATCTCTCGGTCACCCTCAAAGTTGAGTCCCTTGACTCCTTGTAGTGGTTCACCCATGTATTAAGAGCACTCTAGTCTAGGACCAAGAGTGTCAGATTCAACTTGATCAAGTTCCTTCCACTTGTCAAGCTTCGTGTTCCCCTCTATTCGGACTTCCATCATCTTTCACACCCGAAGGGACCCCCAAGAATGGCCTGGATACTACGCCTAAGGGATCTCCTACCGATACGGGCCAACGCCCCCCAGGGTTTCAGACAACAAATCGATAAAATCCCGCGTTGCGAATATGGTCAGCGGTCGATGCTCGTTTTGTTAGTCCTCATTTCAGGCTAACGCGACAAGATGCTGTGTTGCGAACATGGTCAGCAGTAATCCTCTGTCGTCACACCATCCCCTTCAGTCCTTGAATGTTGGTTTCATGATTCACATCATTTCCACCCCATCATGTCCAGGTGGAATCTCGACACTTTTGGCGCTATCCCTCAGTGCACCTTTGCATGCCAGGGGGACAAAGCTGCAATCTGGCGCCCTTTGGGGCTCCCATGGTCCGAGCTCTAAGACCATAAACTAAGACCCATTCGGGACTACGTTAAAATTCCCATCCTCATGGGATACGTAGGACAGCCCAGACGCCCTGTATCCGGGTACAACCCATTCAGGAAGCCAGTCTCTCTCCCTGTTTCACCTCTGTGCAGGCCCCTCGGCCTAAGGTTTCCCTCTCCGAATGGCGTACAATCTGATGTGGGATCATGTCTCCGTCAATTGTGTTTTATAACACTGCGCACATTTCCCGCCTAGCATCTTCTCTGCTACGTCTGCGCTGCATGACGATAAAATGCATGCTTGGTCCTATCATACGACCCTAAACTGTGACATTATCATCCTGGCCGCACGACGAAAAACGGCACCGCATTGTGGTGACCTCGCTGTAGAGGACATCACGTTGGGTATTGGTCACGTGCCATGCCATTTGTCAACGCCCATCACGGCTTGATTCTTGTGGCGACATCACGACCTACTGTTCTGGGCCTGTCGCTTCACAAAAAAAACCATTCACCTTAAAGAACAAACAAGATACATCAAATTCCGCTTCTTTAGTGCAAGGGCCACGTCCGCACTCCCCTTTTCCCCTGGCACTGGTATTCTACCATGTCACTTCCAAAACTACGTATGGCTTGATTCTCATCCTTATGAGATACGTAGGAGCGCCCGGGTACTTCCCCGCGGGCCCAGCCTAACCCTGGTGTTCGGTCCCTCGACTCGAGCATTTCCCCAGAGAACGCATGGTAAGTAGGACTATGTCCTCATTCATGTCAGATTTTGATGTCATGCGTCCCCTGATCCCTTTTCCCATCCATGGTCCGAATCCTATGACCCTAAACTAAGATCACCCCAAGGGAAAGGAATCTGCTCCCTCTCTCTAATACGTTTCGTTGCCGTATTCAGATGTGTTTTGACAAAGATCCCGAAGCGTGGGATTTTCACAGGAACATTCCCCTCATCCCATGACCAAGCTTCATGAGCTCGCTATTTGGATCCTCATCCTCTTCCACATCCAAAAGGACCCTCGGATGACGTGGATACTAAGCTTAAGGGCTCTCCATGATTGCTGGACCTAAGGGTCCTTCAATCGTTTCGGGCCAACGTCCCTACGGATATCTGACAACATTTGTGACATGGTCTCGTGTTTCGAACATGGTCAACTGTCGACCCCCATTTGTTCGTCCCCATTTTAGGCTAACGCGACAGGATGCTGTGTTGCGAACATGGTCAACAGTAATCCTCTATCATCACGCCACCATCATTGTGATCTGAATCTCGAGCACCATGATTCACACATTTCCACTTCCTCATGTTCAAGTGGAATTCCGTCATACCCGGCTCTTTCTCTTCGCGCATCTAGGTGTGCTAAATGATCGTGTTAGTGTCATTGGGCCGGTAGTCACTGAGTGTCCCTTTTCCCTAACCTGCCCCATTTGTGTCGGGAAATTCCCACCACTACTGCTTGTTTCCCACACCGAGCACGACTCACGTGGGCTTAGTAGTTTTGGCAGGATGTGTACCAACACGGTTAGGCTGCTCCCCGTCCCACATGACGTTAAACTGCGCTTCCAGAACTACATGTGGCTTGATTCCCATCATCATGTGGGATACGTAGAGACACCCAGGCATTTCGCCTAGGGTTCAGCCCCTGGAATCACGAAACCTTATTCCTCCCCATTTCCAGCCCTCACCAGAGAGGCCCTATCTGGAAGAAAGAATGATTCGTGATCAGGCCGATGCGCCCATCTGGCGTACTCCCACCACGGTGGTGCAACTACCGAAGTGTTGGATTCTGTTTTAACAAACCACCACTCCATGTTCCACGCTTTGCGTACCCCTTATTCGGACCCTCTTCCTCTTTCATGTCTGAAGGAACCCCCTAACGTTCTGGTCTCATGCCGCATCGGCTCACCTACCGTCCTGGGCCAACGTTCCGGAATACTGGTCATGTTTGGAGGGACCCCCAATAACGGCCTGGATGCTATGCCCAAGGGCTCTCCTACCGTTACGGGTCAATGTCCCGAAGGATTGATCGACAACAAATTGATAAAATCCCGCGTTGCGAATATGGTCAGCGGTCGATGCTCATTTGTTGCCCCCATTTCACGCTAACGCAGTAAGGATACCGTTTGTCCGCCACGATTAACGGTTCTCCATTATTGTCACGCCATCCCCACAGTGTTCTGAATTTGGGTATTGTGATTCAAACTTCCCATTTTCATCTGTTTGAACCGATTTCAGCGCCCCTGGCGTTGCCCCGTTCATGCATAAGAGCACTTTGAATAAACGGTAATTCGGCTATCCTGGAAGTTCCTCCTCCGATCAAGCCTTCCCCATCTTTCTGGAATCTGGACTGGCTTGAGGAATTGTCTTCAAACGTCCCACAAACATTGTAGGGATGTAACAAGGCAATTCAACAGTGGAAATCGTGCGTTCCACGACACTCAAAACAAGAAAAAAAAAGAGTTGAAGCACAAAAGTGTTAATAAAAGTTTCTTTCGGGCTTTTTACAATACTCGGGGGTTGATTTCCCCCATGGACGGGTTGACCCCGTCAAAGGAGCGTTGCAGCTCCGCCACCCGTTGACTTGCGGCGTCCAAAGCCTATTGCCGCTGATTCAACTCCCGCTCCTCTTCAGCAGCGGCGGGGCGTAATTCGTCAACTCTGGCCCTAGCCATTTCTACCTCGGCCCGGACGGTAGCCATCCTTCCAGAGGTCTGCCCCATATGCTCCTCAGCCTCTGCCAGCTGGGCCTTCAATCATGAGACCAGCTCAGACTGCACATCAAGAGTGGCTGAAAGCTCATTGGCCCGGATCTGCATCTGTTGGACCTCGCCTTCAGCCTCTTGGAACTTCCTGATGCTGGTCTCCTTCCTCCGCTGCCATCCCACGCTCAGCCCACGATCATGCTCCCGGATCTTCTCAGCCATGAGGTCTCGGATGAGCGCGTGAGGGCGTTGGGCATCCACTCCCCCGGCACACAGTTCGCGTAACCGCGAGCGGAGCCTATCCATTTAGGCCATCCATTGCGCTTGGGGAGTGTCCCTGATAAAGCGTGTGATCAGCTTCCACGACCGGCGATGGACTATGCTGTTGTCTTCCTCATCGGAGGCCGTTTCGTCCCAATCCGCGCGGTTGGCAGGCTCATACGCAGGATATGCCTGCAGGAATTCCTCAGCAGAATCTGCGTCTGGTGTTGAGTCTGGTACGACACCTGACACCGACGCAGGCACGACAGGACTGGGACCGACCGGTTGATCCTCTTCTTCAGAGTCCACCTCGATGACTTCAGGTACGACCCTGCTGGTGGACCCGCCAGTGATGATGTGTATCGCAGCTTGAGGAGATGGAGGGACTATTGCCACCATCACCGGCATGCCCCTAGGAGGGACGCCACCAGACATCCCGACCAGCCTCGCCGCAGAGGCCCACGCCAGTCGAAGAACTGTACGATAGAGGGACATAAACGTTAGTTGGCATGGCCTACATTTGACAACGAGGAGACCGGTGGGAGAGACTTACGAAGATCGACCTCCGAGCGCTTCTCCTGAGCCGGTACTGACGGGACCCCGAGACGAGGCCCCCCGTATACTGTTGGAAGGTCTGGAGATTCCATAGGAGCCGCCTCAGACCCCCTGGTCCCACCAGACGCAGAACTGGACACAGCCATATGCACGGGTTCCGAAGGTCCTGCAACATCACCCGCCAAGGAGCGAGAATGAGGCCTAAGAACAAGTTCCTCATGCATGGATCAAACATTGGTGAGAATTCCATAGGGATTCAAGAAGAGATCGTAAGAAGAGAAGTTCGGAATGCTACCTCGAGAGCCTCCGCGAAATCGTCGGATTCTGAGCCTCGGTCTCCGACCTCGCCCTCCTCCAGCGGGCTCCCTCCTCCAGCCTCATCCTCCCGAGAGGAGCCCTCTGATCCCTCCGGCAAGGGGAAGCGCTCCCTCCGATCGGTAGCCGATAACTGTGGGGGGACCGTCTGATTCAACAGTACTCTCACCCGGTCTGTCATTGGGAGAGGGACACCACTGGAGTGGACGTAATCCTCCAGCTCGTCCAGGTATTGCCCCGCCTCCGCCGGAGACACCATGAATCCAGCCCGAACTGGGCCTATGTCCGGCAATTCCATCCCGAGGCGATTCAGGTGGGCCCACATCTCAGGTGGGCTGAGGAATTGCCGGTTGACATCCCAAATGTCCCAAGCTTCCGGAAAGACGGCATATTCTTCCATGTCGATGTGACGCAGCCGCTTCCCCAGAGCCTGAGTGGATATCCGACGGAATCCCCTCGGTGGCCGCCCCTCTAAATGACCCTGCTTTCCCAGAATCACCGGATCCACCGCTGCTGTCGAACCCTCGGTCGGTGCGGGTCTCGCCGCCATGGAAGCCCCGCTGCCGCGAGCGGCCCTAGCTGCCCTCCGACCCCGACCTCGAGATAAAGGAGGCCCACCGTCACCAACCCGGATCGTTGGCTGCTTCAGTATCTCCCCGGGATAAGAGGCCTCCCAGCTAATGGCGTACTCCTTCACTAAGCCGAAGGCGGCGGTGGACGGAGGCAATGCGATCTGCATCTTTCCATCCTCACGTGTGAACATGAGCCACAACTGCCTCATCACACACGGGTGCTCCTCGTGACGCACCACCCACTATACATGTGGGGTCAGCCGCTGGAGGCACCGGAACTGCCTCGCAAAACGATGCGGGGTGTACGGTTCACAGATTGGCTCACGATCTATCCGAGCCACCAAAACTCCACCTCAGAGGGCCAAGAGGTAAGCCCGATGTTCTTCCGTTCCCCGTCCATCATCAGTAAGCCTCCCCGTCGGCAGTGGGAATGGATGAAAGTTGAACTCGTCCGCCCTCCACACCCTATTCAGCACCATCGGAACGGCCAGTTTGAATGGGAAGCTCCCAACTGCGTTCAGAATGGAGGGGCGAAAGTCTAATCCCGGCGGCGAGATGGGGTTTGGATACTCGTAAATCCCCCTGATATGCGCCGCGATCCACCCATACAGAAGATGGAAGGGCCCGCATATTCTTGGCGGCTTCTTTCCCTCGCTAATATGCCGCAACATTCTGTACAGTTTGGTGAGCATCGGGATCCCCAGGTTGACCCGCTACCCCATGTCCAACATCGACACCATGATGAATGAGCTGGGCCATACCCCCATGCTTGTATCTCTCACTGGTAGGATCCACCCACAGATGAGAGCCGCGATGAACGCCGCCAACCTGAGTATTGGCTGTTGTTCGGTGCTGACGCTGAAACCCCAAGTCTTCCATTGGTTGTCCTCCAAAACCCGCCAATACGAGTGCCCCTTGCCCCGTTGGGCTTCCCTTGGACAAGTTCGAGGCCTTGGAGGGAACTCTCGATTCTCTGGGAAGTTCAGGAAGCATTTGAACCACCTCTTGAAGTGGATGTCCCTCACTGCCTCCTTGTCCTCTCCAGGGACAAGCGCCATCAACGGTGATGCCAGTCGCGGCATTTGCTCCGGATCCCCCCACGCGCTGGCAACGGGGAGGAACTCGTCATACATGGCCCCCAAGATCGGGACCCCGGAAATCTGGTGGACATCCCACAGGCTGATGCCCACCTCCCCGTGATGCAGGTGAAAAGTGTTGGTCCTGGACGACCATCTACTCAGCAGTTCCGGCATCAGCTGCTTTGGCTGGTAAATGTGGAACTGGGAGGCCCATGCCGCCTCATACAATCCCAATCTCCTCAGCTCGGCCCCAAACTCCTCGCATGAGGCGCCTACCCAGTAGGCCCAGGCCCAGTCATCGGTAAAGTTGCCGCCCTGGTGCAGGTCCCACTCATCGGACCATCCCTTCTTCGGATCCTGCAAATCCGCCTTCAGCATGGTGCGGTAGAGAGGAGGGGACGTCTTCGGTTGCAATGGCTTCCCATCGATATCATTCACATGATTGTAGAGACAGTCAGCGGTGATGGGTGTGAAATCCTCCCGCGCAGGACCATCGGCCGCCCTGAACCATTGGTGCTGGCACGGTGTGCTCCTGAACCAGCAAGCTGGTTCATCCCTTCTCGCCTCAGGGATGAAGACGTCGTCCCTCAGCCCGAAGCCGTACAACGGCAGTTTCTTGCACTGTGGATAATTCTTCTGACCCTCCGAGAGCAGATCCGTCAAGGAAGTGTGGTCCGAGTGGCTCCGAATCATCTCCCCTAAGCCCTGACAGTTGGCCATCTCATCCCGACGAGCAGCATCTGCAAGCACTCCCAGCACAGCCTCTTGATGGGCCATTTTGATGCCGACCCTCAGAAAAGTTTTTTCCCCTTGGATCGCGAAGCTCAGCCGTGAAGTTGGATCGCGAAGTCCGGCCGCGAAGTGGAAACGCGAAGATCGGCCGCGAGACCAAGTCGCGAAGTCTGGCCAAGGCCGACAAGAAGTTCGCCTAGCGCGGACGCTGAGTCGGAGACTCGCGGTTCGCCGCGAAGCTCGATTCGCGGAGTGCTGTCGCGGAGTACGCGGAGCTTCGCGAAGTCGAGAGCGCACAAAAAGACAAGGCACGTGAAGACAAAAGAGGGCGGACCCCCTATTTATAGGAGGCAACCCCAGAGCATCGCGGCGCGCCTCAACCGCGCGAAGCATCGCGGCGCGTCCGGCCCCGGCGAGCATCGCGGGGCCCCTTCGCGATGCCGCATCGCGAACCACCAACAATTTTGGCGATTTTCCCTCAGACTTCGACCCTTCACCCTCCGCGGCTCCAAGTCTGAGGGGGGCATTTTTTGGCGCCAAAAATGTGTCCCGAAAGGAAGGAATGAAAAAGACATCCGGCGCGCTGCCTCGCGAAGCACAGCCGCGAAGCACAGCCGCAAAGCCCCGCTGCGAAGTGCCCCTACCATGGCGGCGCCGCGAAGCCCCACAGGCGGTAATGCTCCGCGAACCCGTTTGACGTTCGTGAGCCGCCGCGAAGCCCCACAGGCGGTAATCCTCCGCGAACCCGTTTGACTTTCGTGAGCGCGCCGCGAAGCACCACAGGCGGTAATCCTCCGCGAACCCGTTTGACATTCGCGAGCGCGCCGCGAAGCACCGGAGGCGGCGCGCGAGCCCTGCTTCGCGGCGCCCCTTCCCTATAAATACTGGACTCCCCCTGAGTCCAAAGGACGGACAATCCTACCTTTCGGCTTCTCCTCTCCCGAATCGCGAAGCACGCTTTGCCCCCGGGAATCATGAGCTCCGCGAGGTATTTTTACTTCGCGAGACGACTCTGCTTTGTTTCGTTTTGAGCCCCTCTTCCGAGAGGGATGCCCTTCGCGAAGCTCAAGGGCGTTCACGAAGGAAGGGGATTCCCAAGGGAACTCGGGCAGCCGCGGTGCACTTGTGCTTCGCGAAACACCCAACCCATAGGAGTGATCCCTATGCTAAGGCAGGACCGCTCCACTTCGCGAAGCACACTGCTTCGCAGGACCCTGCTTCGCGATGCACCCTTTCTTCGCGAGGTAGTGCTCCGTAAACACTGTTCCACTTCACGAAGCACCTCCCACTCACACCAATTCCCCATGCTAAGGCCAAGGCACCCCACTTCGCAAAGCACACTCTTCTGCTTAGCGATTCCTCTTCCCGTGCGGCCCTCCCTGTTTGCACGATGTGATTTCAAAGTCCCATGGACAATATCACCCATAGCGTTGCTTCGCCTAATGCTTCTTCGCATAGGCACGCTAATGGCTATTGCTTCTTCACATAGCCACGCTAACGTGGACCCCTCGATGGTTCGTCCCACGAGCCCCCTTTACCATGGCCTTACCGGTACCTTCCCTTCCCCAAGGACCAGAGGGTACGGGTTATGTACGTCCTAGGGGTGTGGAGTGAACCCACCTCATCCGAGCTGCAGGACGTTAAACTGCCAAGCACCACGTCCTTAACACATGACGTTAAACTGTGACCCAACCTCGTCTCCCTCACGAAGGGTTCCCCCAACTCGAACATTTTTTACACCACTCGTCTCCACGGGAATGGAACTCTTTCGCACATGGAATGAGATCCTCCTTGTCGGAGTGGTGTATGTTCGCAGGGGAAGGGCCGCCTCAGAGCGTAAGCCCCTAACCTTTCGTACGGATGATTGCACCCGTGCATCTCTGTACTTCCCCACTACCAAGGTCAGTGGAGGGAGTGATAGGGAATGAGGCACCTCCCTATGGGCCTCCATCCTGGAGTAAGTCCCAACACCATGGGCCGCCCAACGCGTAAGCCCCTCTTCGCTTCTCACGGACGCACCCTTCGTGACGTGATCGTCAGGTCCTTGCAACCTCTTGTTTCTCACACTGAGCATGACTCACGTGGGCTTAGAGTGAGCACCGACCCTGACCGCCCCATCCGAACTACGAGGTCTTTGATCCATGTCAAGGCATGGTACGTAGGAAGCCTCCATGAGGTTCAAGCCCACCCGTCGTTTATTCACGTCAGGGTTCACTATCGTCCCGCATAACGTTAAACTGTATTCTCCGAACTACGAGGCCTTTGATCCGTGTCAAGGCATGGTACATAGGAAGCCTTTATGAGGTTCAAGCCCACCACCCATTGGACCAAGGTCCATTTTCACGTCGGTTCACCAACAAACCCCTCTGAACTACGAGGTCTTTGATCCATGTCAAGGCATGGTACGTAGGAATCCTTTATGAGGTTCAAGCCCACCAATAGTGGACCAAGGTCTACTTTCACGTCGGTTCACCGACAAACCCATTTGAACTACGGGGACTTTGATCCGTGCTAAGGCATGGTACGTAGGAAGCCTCCACGAGGTTCAAGCCCACCCATCACCCGTCTTTCACGTCGGGTTCCACCCCGTCCAATGGCCTTACCGGCACCTTCCCTTCCCCAAGGACCAGAGGGTACCAGTTATGTAAGTCATAGGGGTGTGGAGTGAACCCACCTCGTCCGAGCTGCAGGACGTTAAACTGCTAAGCACCACGTCCTTAACACATGACGTTAAACTGTGACCCAACCTCGTCTCCCTCACGAAGGGTTCCCCCAACTCGAACATTTTTTACACCACTCGTCTCCACGGGAATGGAACTCTTCCGCACATGGAATGAGATCCTCCTTGTCGGAGTGGTGTATGTTCGCAGGGGAAGGGACGCCTCAGAGCGTAAGCCCCTAACCTTTCGTACGGATGATTGCACCCGTGCATCTCTGTACTTCCCCACTACCAAGGTCAGTGGAGGGAGTGATAGGGAACGAGGAACCTCCCTATGGGCCTCCATCCTGGAGTAAGTCCCAACACCATGGGCCGCCCAACGCGTAAGCCCCTCTTCGCTTCTCACGGACGCACCCTTCACGACGTGATCGTCAGGTCCTTGAAACCTCTTGTTTCTCACACCGAGCATGACTCACGTGGTCTTAGAGTGAGCACCGACCCTGACCGCCCCATCCGAACTATGAGGTCTTTGATCCATGTCAAGGCATGGTACGTAGGAAGCCTCCATGAGGTTCAAACCCACCCGTCGTTTATTCACGTCAGGGTTCACTATCGTCCCGCATGACGTTAAACTGTATTCTCCGAACTATGAGGCCTTTGATCCGTGTCAAGGCATGGTACGTAGGAAGCCTTTATGAGGTTCAAGCCCACCACCCATTGGACCAAGGTCCATTTTCACGTCGGTTCACCGACAAACCCCTTTGAACTACGAGGTATTTGATCCATGTCAAGGCATGGTACGTAGGAAGCCTCCATGAGGTTCAAGCCCACCAATAGTGGACCAAGGTCTACTTTCACGTCGGTTCACCGACACACCCACCCGTCGTTCATTCACGTCGGGTCCCACCTTCGTCCGGCATGACGTTAAACTACATTTTGGTTCAGTGGTAAGCCATTGCGACCCAAACCCATTTGAACTACGCGGTCTTTGATCCATGTCAAGGCATGGTACATAGGAAGCCTTTATGAGGTTCAAGCCCACCAATAGTGGACCAAGGTCTACTTTCACGTCGGTTCACCGACAAAGCCCCATTTGAACTATGAGGTCTTTGATCCATGTCAAGGCATGGTACGTAGGAATCCTCCCAGAGGTTCAAGCCCAACTCCCATCGGACCAAGGTCCATCATTCACGTCGGTACGCTGACGATGCCCATCGGACCAAGGTCCACCTTCACGTCGGTACACTGACGACATTCATCGGGCCAAGGTCCAGCTTCACGTCGGTTTACCGGCACCATCCCGAACTACGCGGACTTTGATTCCCTGCCACGGGGATACGTAGGAGGCCTCGTCAAGGATCAAGCCCAACTTCACTGTCGCCCCCCCCCCCCCCCTGCGATGGTTCCACTTCACTCTCCTTCTACTACATTCATTGTCGCCCACGGGCTAGCCCCGGTGTCGATATCCCTTCAAGGAGGATCCCTCAATCCGATTTATCCCAGCTAATGCTCTGGTTGGGTTGATCTGTCTCCGCTGGACGTTAAACTTGCGGCATACCCTGTGTTGAGCACGGGAAGCTGAGGAAAACCTCAGATATGTTTCTACGACATGTAATTCCCCGCGCCCGATGTGGGATGCCTCGGGCTTCCACGCCCTCGAGAAGCCTTGTGATCAAGGATAACAGACAGACATGCAAGGTACCCCAGCATCCAGACATGCTACTGATGCCTCAACGTGACTACTCCCCTGACTGAAGGTTGCTGCCCTAATTGGACCCTTTGGAATGTCCCGACAGAAGCAGTGTAATTAACCGGTGTCCATGGAAACATGGCACTGGGAAGAGTTTCACGAACTACGTATTAAATCTATAAGGGAGACCCGGACTAGGTGACGAGTTCTGAGGAGGAATCCACAGGAGGAAGAACCGACATCCCATCATCCCGTTTCGATCAAGGAGTAGACTTCCCTGAATAAGGAGTGAATGTCGCCCGCCTTTGGAAAGCGGGAATGCGGGGCAACAAAGCCGCGCGTCCTCCGCGGACGGATGCGCGCGCCCCGGCGAAAGCGTCGGAAACACTTATATCATATATGTATCTATAATAACCCATTTCAGATCATTTTTCATGTTTAATATGTGTGTACACCTTTTTATTTTCAAATATTCCATGTGTGTTCTCTCCCCTCACTTCTAAAAGGGAACCCCCTATTATCTCAACTTCACATTTAAAAAATCACGGGGATAGGCCATAGACTACCAATATAACTTAATTAATTCCATACCAACATCCAATAAGCATTAATTTTATTATTATTCCATCTTATGAACACTTTGGGGTATAAACCTAAAGTGATTCTCCGATGAAGATGTAAAATTATAAAACTTGTCTTCTTATTTTATTTATTTATCCACCTCCTTAAAATATACTTGAAAATTTACGATATATTAACATAATAATATCCCATATACAGATATTATATTTTATTAATGGAATAACCAATATTCATCTCCCCTTATATAAAATAGGAATTGAAATTATTGATCGTGTGTATGATGGACTACCGCCACGTGAACTAATGTAATTCATTTTCCATCACTACCACTAAATTATGGATATAATGATATATTTAACAAATTTATATTATATATATGTAATAATTATACTTCTCTAATTATAATATCACATATTCTATCTCCAATTCTATTCTGTGGGAATACGATAACATTGCTCTTGTGTACGACGGACTACGACCATGGAAAGCGATGTGATTCTTTTTTCACTTAAAATTAACATATAAGTTAATAAGGATATATTTAATGGATATATGAAATATATATATAATAATAATTAATAATTAAACTATATGTATTATTTACCTTCCTTTTTTATCTGTAAAGAAAATGGAAACAATGTTCATGTATATGTATGACTTACAGTCTCCATGAACAGTGTAATCAACTTTTCTATATCTTACTTTTATGGATTAATATAAATATTTATATAGTAACTATGTATGATAAATTTATCTTATTTAATATTATTTAGATAATGGAACCATAATCAATGTACAAGTACCAAAACCACCAAACCAAAATATACATAAAATGAGAAGCTGATATCACCCGAAACAGAGATTTTACCAAAGAGTTGTTAATAAACAAGTGATAAAAGGTTATAAGTAAATAGTATATGGTATGTTAATTATTTACATGGTTATAAAAATAGATTTATAATAAACATTTATTTTTTGTACATTAGGTTTTAATGTGTATGAAGTAAAGCGAGACTGAATGTATGGTATTTTCATCACGCTTTTATTTCTATGGGACGCGTAATATTCACCACATGATTGTTTTGTGTGGTGTGTATAATAACTATGAATTATTATTATTATAATTATTATTATTATTATTTAAATTATAAGATATATATATCCATAAAAGTTTATTTCTTTCATTGGGATTATTTTTCAATCATTACGAAAGTGTTAAAAGTTTAATGTTGTAACCAGATTGTTTGTTAGGATTGCTTATGATTATACTTATGATGACAAAATCCTATGATATATCTCTCAATAAACATATGAATATTTTTATACTATATTTATTTATATAGAACTAATATATTACTTTAATTTCCCTCTCTTTATGTGTTAAAAATACCAAAATTAATTTTTTAAGAAAAATTGACATTATTTGTAATTTTTGATTAAAAGAATTTTTCTTCCATTTCCATGTTTTCTAAAAATGTTTTAAAGAAAGTATTTTTATCCAATGATTATTTAATAAAACATTTATCCTTGTTTGTCTATTTAAAAAATTATTTAAAATGAATCTTTATATGATTTTCTAAATGAGGTACTTTTTATTTTTAATAAACATATGAAAGGAATATTTGTTTTAATTTGTATGAAATGAATGGTATTTTTCACTGTCATGACTACTAAATAGTTTAGAGATTCCATTACATGATTCAAAGGATATTTTCAAAAAAAATTATCATTAGTATTTAAATAAAATTCAAATATTAAATAATTGTTTTTAAATTTGAAAGGTTATTTTCCTCAAGAAATGTTCCAAGTGATATTTAAAAATTATTTTCGATATAAGATAACATCTTTTAATGTTATTTAAGTTTTACTAGGTATGTAATCCTATGATTCAATCCTTATTCATTCTCTAGAATATTTATTATTATGATTAAGAGTTTTTGTGAAACCCATTTTTTTATAAATGTTATTTTATGATGAATTGATTGGATGATTATAAAACCCATTTTATTTCTATGGGTTATGATATGATGAAATGTTTATAAAACCCATTTTATTTTATGGATTATGATATGAATAATGTTTTATGATCTTATCGTATCGAAATATATAGATTATGTGATAGGTGTAAATTTTATCTCCTTATAATGTATTTGTTAATGATTAATGTTTTATGAGATCAATGGTTATATGTGAGGCTATCCCAAGACTGAATGTGGGTACATGGGAGGTTAAAAAAACCCGAAATAGGGTATGTATAAGGTTATAACAATCCTGAAAGAGTTTCCATTAGTAGTTAATCCTGTGCTTGATGTTTTTTATTCCATTTTTATGAACTCATGGCTCGTGTATTTGATTCTATTATGATTCATGTATTATGAACTACCAATATTTATTCCGTGAATAATTTTTTAATCTATTTTATATAGGGTAATGTTATTCTTGTGTTATAGTACCCTTATTCCCATGTTATGTTGATGTCTTCCTTGTTCGTCCTTACTAAGCATGTATGCTCACCTTTTCTTATATTTCTTTTTCATAGGTTATTAATAATGTTATTGTGTAGTATATGTCAAAGAATCGATAAAGTTATGAAGAACTTAGTATGTGATGATATAGCTCACTTAAGGACTAATTTTTTATGTTTCCATGATTCCAAAAAAAACTATACAAAATGAATATAAAATGAATAATTATTTTGTAAAATTAATAATAATCTATTAAGATATAATATTTATGTACGTTAGGTTTGGGAATTTATAAATAGAAATTTTTAGTTAACCTTTGGAAATTAGGATGATAAAACTTTAGTGTGATCCCTAAGGATATGTCTAAGGATGTGCCTCTAGAAATGTCATTGTTTAGGAAAATATCCTATACTTTCGGTGAAGATAAGAGAGAGTGTTTTATAAAGAATTATATCCCTATATGGATACTAAAATTTGATGTGGATCTAAAATATATGTACCTAGGGGTAATAACTATGAAAATGGAACATTAGGATGTCACTCAATCATTCCTCATGCATGAAAATAGTCTTTTCTATACACCTAGTTTGACACTCCCAGGGGATATGGTTTGGAATTTTATAAACTCCCTATGAAACATCATAAAATATTTGAATATATGATGACCATGTATGACCTAGGTTAATCCTAAGGTTTTATAGATTCAAAACACAGTTTCACGATTGAGAACCCTATGATTGACTTTTCATGAATCATCACTTTTACCAATGATGTCTGATGGTAATTCTAGCCATTTTGGTTTTAGTAATTGATTGAAGATAGAATAATAATGTTGAGGTGGTTACATGTATGACCAAATATTTATTTCCACTATTTGAGCTTAATGTTATAAATTATTGTATATCAAGAAAGGTATATAAGAATGGTTATTCCTGACAATAATGATTAGATAATGAATTAGCATAAAAAAATCCCTAATGGTATGATTATCGCATCTCAAGTCTATGATTATTCTCTAGGTAATGTTTTTTGCAATGTGATTCCTAAAAATGACATTATTTTTCCTCTGTATGAATTTGATTTTATCTTATGAATGGATTGTATTTCTCTACATAAATCCCACATGAATTTTATAGGAAGTTAAGTTATATTTGATATTCTGAACCGACTTATGATCATTTATCAGTGCAATGATAAGTATGAAATTAAAATGGATATACCATCCATTATATTGTCTATGATTCCCATTAAAAAGGAGTATTTGTCTCAGATGTTTAGGGAGAAAATCATCGTTGATGATATGGATATTGTGAAAGATTGTGTAAGTGTCTTTCTAGAAGGTTTTACTAGTCTTCCACAAAATCATGAAGGTAATTTATTAATATAACTCAAACATGGGGACACACCTATTTCAAAAACATTATATAGATAATCCCTAATTTATTTATAAGAATTGAATAACTAAACCTAGGAGAATCTTGACAGGGGATTCATTTGTCCAAGTGTGTCACCTTAAGGTGCACCTGTTCTTTTTTTCATGAAGAAGGATGAATCGATGAGACTTTGCATTGATAATTTGGAATTTAACATTATTAAATTAAGAATTATTATACCCTAAACCATATTGATTACTAGTTTTATAAAAATAACATATCTCAAAAAAAATTATAAGATTGACCTCCCTTTTGGATATCCTAAATTGAAAGTTAAGAATGAGGATATACCCAAGACAACATTCCATATAAGTTATAGATGATGTGAGTATATAGTGATGCCATTTGGTTTTATTAATCCCCCCCCATTATCTTTATGGGTTTAATGAATTGGGTCATCAGGGATTACCTATATATTTTTACAGTAGTCTTTATAGATGATATTCTTTAATTTTAAAGTTTAATGGAAGTGAGTGAAGATCATTTGATAATTGTATAGAAGACCCTAACGAAAGAGAAACTGAATGAAAAAATTAAAAATTGTGAATTTTGGATACAAAATATTTCATTTTTTTGTCACATAATGTCAAGAAATAGTACATTAGTGTATCCATCAAAGATGAAGGCTACTGAATATTGGCATTGACCAACCATAGTAACTAAGATATAATGTTTTCTTGGTTTGGAATTAAATTGTTGACGGATTGAAGAGAATTTATCATGACCAGATAATCCAATGACCATATTAACTCAAAAGGGGGCCAAGTACCTCTGTATGGATGAATGTGGGGAAAATTTCAAGGAACTGATGTGAAGGTTAGTTAGAACACCTATGATTACTTTACCCTATAGTGGATACAGTTTATAATCTATAGTTATCCATACCAGAAGGGATAGTGGTGTGTAATAATGTGGAATGACATGTTGATATCATACTCCTCATGATAATTTATGGTCCGTTACAAAAAACACCTGACTCATGATTTCGAGTAACCGGTGGTAATTTTTTCATTAACGATGTGAATGCATCATATTAATGGATAAAAGTATGAAATATATTCTAATAAAAAATTCTAATGTGTATATTCACACATAATGACTTTAACATGAACTATAGAGGATTGTTAGAGAGGATTAGATATTATTATTCCTCAATAAATTACCACCCTGGGGAAGAGAACAATGTGTCTAATGATTTGAGTAGGAATGATCATGCTTTCTAATCCATGATGAGGATCACAAAAGATATAATATTTATAGATTTTCAAAGGATATATCTATACATTTGAATGTTAGGGGAGAAATATTACCTTTCTCAAATGATTTTTCAATTATATATCCATGTGAATATTAAAGAGACACAAAAGGATGGTGTAGAGATACAGAAGATAGTTAGAAATTTTCTTAAGTTTAACCTTTATTTTGATGGAATGATAATGTTCAAAAACCCTTTTTTATCCTAAATACATGTTCAGATAAATTATCTATAATATATTGATCATAGTTTTGAATTCTTTATTCATCACAAAATTTTGGAGATGTATAAATATTTGATGGATTATTTCTAGAGGGATGGAATGAAGAGGGATAGTGTATAGTTTCTATCTCTGTATATGGTATGTCCTGATGTTAAGGCTAAAAACAGAATTATATGAGGATGTTACAACTGTTACCCATAACAGAATGGAAATGTGACAAAATCACCATGGATATTCTTAATAAACTCCACAAAACATCAAAATGGCATCACGATATATGGGTTGTAGTCAATCACTTTAAAAATTCAACACACTTTATCACTATTAAATAAAATTACTCTCTAGATCATCTCTCGGAAATATACATTAATGAAGTGGTAAGTTTTCAGGGATTGAAACATTATATTGTATATAATCAGGATATGATGTTTACCTAAATGTTCTGGCAATGTCATCAGTAGGATTTGGACAAAGAGTTATGTTTTAGTACTAGATATCATCGTTATAAAGATGATCAGTTTGAGATAATAATAAAAACCTTGGGGATATTTGTAGATATTATTATATTGATTTTAATTGTGGTTTGGATCAACCAATTCTTATAGTTTAGTTTTATTACAATAATATATTTCACTCAAGCATTGAGAGGTCTCCTTTGGAAGGATTATATGGAAATATGTATAGAACTCCAATATGATGAGATGATGTAGGAGAAATAAATCTATTAGTAACATATCTAGTATAAAAAATGTTATATAAGGTTTTATCCATTCAATAATACATCAAGGAAGTACAAATTTGATAAATAAGTTATGCTAATAATCATTTATATGATGTAGAATTTAATTTTGGTGAGATGTTTTTCTATGAATTTGTATAAGAGGTTTGTTATATTTGGAAAGAAGGGTAAAATAATCCCTATATATAATGGTCCCTTTGATATTATCAATCATATCTAGACCACATCATATTTCTTGGCACTTCCACCAATCCTCTTTGAGGTATATGATGTGTTCCATATATCTCTCTAGAAGAAGTACATACCTGAACCATCATAAGTAATAAAATCAGAGTTTGTATTAATAGAGCATGATATGTCATATTAGAAACAAACTATGGAGATTCTTGAATATAGAGATAAAGTTCTATGAAACAAGACCAACCAACTGGTCAATGTTTTGTGGAAAACCCACTAATTTGAAGAAGCTACAAGCTAACCTGAGCATATGATGAGTTAGAAGTATCCATATTTTTTTATTTAATAGTGAAACATTTCAAAAGAAAAATTCATTTTAAGGGTGGTAGAATTTAAAACCATCAGTTTTTATGAAATATCTTCTTCCAATTAAATTTTATTCCTTAGATAGCTTGCTTTACATACAACACTAAGATTTAATAAACCACATTATATGATTAATATTTTTGTTTAAATATGACTATTATAAACTATTAGTTAAATTTTATGTTATTAATTGTAATAATATATTTTTAAATCTAATTTTATTATTTTAAGATAAATTTTATATATTATAAATAATTACTTAACTTTTATTGAAGTATTTATATACTCTAAAAATATATTCTTCTCAAAATAACGATTTTTATTGATTTTTTTGAAAAAAAATAGTAAAATAATTTTCTTTTAGTTTTACAAAATATATTTAAAAAAAACTAAATTCAATCTTTAGAAAAACATGTAAAAATTATCTTTGAGTGAATTTAAGTAAATTTTATATAATTGTTAACTTTTTTATGAATAGGAAAAAAATATTGAATTTTTTTGGAAATTTAATTTTTGTTCAAATCATTTTCAATATACTTTTTATTTTAATATGGTTCTAAATATAAAATTAGTCTAATAATATATTTTTTAATAAAATTTATTTCATTTTAATAAATTTAATATTAAATTTTGATATTAAATTTTTTTATACTTTTGAAGGTTTTCTTTTGGAAAATCATTTTTTATCACATTTGTGAGTTTAATTTGAAATTAAATAATGAAACATAAATGAATTGAATATGGGAAAATAAATTCCATATTTATAATTAAAATATTATATATTATATAATAATTTTAAGTTATTTTTTTCAAAATTAATAGTATAAATAGCAAGAATCAATTATTACGGTTAAGGTTATCAAGGTGTTAACTAAGAAAATAAGGGGAAAATGACCTAAAACTTGTAAACCTCTCATTAGATAAGAATATTAAGACCATATATCATATATTTATTTATGAATTATCCATTTTTTAGCCTTATGGTCTGTTTAATATGTAGGTACGCCTTATTATTTTCAAAAATTCAATGTGTTCTATCTCCCCTATTTATAAAAGGGCACCCCCTCTCCTCTCCCCTTCACATAAAACCCCATTTGGGTCTACCATTAACCAATAAAAAAATTTAATTAAATAAATATACAAATCCTATAGGCCTTATTTTTATTAGGAAACCCTCATATGAAGGCTTAAGGTGTAAATCTAAAGAGGTTCTCTAAAGAAGAGGTAATATTATAAAACTTTTGTTTTTCATTTATTTATTCTTCCATATACAAAAAATATTAGTCATATATAAATATATTATAACATAAATATCTCCCATATACTTTTATTTTATTATATCAATTGAATAAACTATATCCATCCCCTCTTAAATCAAATGGGAAATGAAATTTTCGATTGTGTGTACAACAAACTACACCATCACAAACCGGTTTTACTCATTTTCTATCACCACCAATCAAAAATGGATATGAATATGTATTTAACATATTTATATTATATTTATTATATAATAATAATTCTGTAATTATAATTTCACAAATAATTTCTTACATTTAATTATGTGTGAATACGATAATGTCGTTCTTGTATAGGACAGGTGATCGCCTCATGAAGCGATATGATTCATTTTTCACTTACGCTTCACATGAAAGGTAATAAGTATATATTTAATGAATATATGTGATATATAAGATATCATAATCAATCTGTATTGGTTATATATTATTTACCTTCCTTTTATTCCATCTGATGATAAAATGGTAACAACGTTCTTGAGTACGTACGACCTACCATCTCCATGAACGGTGTAATCTATTTATATATATATATATATTTTGTATAAATAAATCTATTTTTATAATGAATATATTTTATTATTATTCAAGGTTAAAATTATTGAGATAATGGAACCATGTTCCAATTATAATTATCAAAACTACCAAACCAAAACATACATAAAATATTAAGTTGTGATCATCTGAAAAAGTGATTTTAACAATGAATTGTTAATAAATGAGTGATAAAATGTTATAAGTAAATAATATATGGTATGATAAATATTAATTTGTTAAATTAATATTTTTATAATAAACTTTTATTTATTATATAGTATTTTCTAATGTGTATTATGGAATTTTAGACTTAACGTAAGATATTTTGGTCTCACATATATTTTTGTGGGATATATGTAATCTTCACCAATATTTCCTTTTAGTGTGGTGTTTAGAATATCCATGAATTTATATTATGATTATTATAATCACAATTATGTTATATAAATATCCATCTAATGTTCTTCCATTCATGGGAATTATAATTCAAACATTAACCAAGTGGTGTGGTTTTTAAGTTACAGTCTAATTGTTTATTGGGATTGTTTATGATTATGCTTATAATGATGAAATATTGTGATATATCTCTCAATAATCACATGAATATAAATATATTCTACTTATTTCTATATAATAAATTTTTTATCTTTATTTACCACTCTATAAGTATTATAGATACCAAAATTATGTTTTTATGAAAGAATTGACTTTATTTCCCTCTTCGGTCGAAAATCATTTTTCTTCAATGTCCATGTTTTATAATTTTTTTAAATAAACTAACTTTATATAATGTATATTCAAAGTAATTTTTATCCATTATTTTTTAACAAAATTTTACTAGGAATATTATTGTCAATTTCTAAATGAGATACTTTTAAATTTTACTATAAATATTGAAGGAATATTTGTTTTAACATCAACAGCAAGAATGGTATTTTATGACTTCATAACCAGTCAATGGATTAATGTTTCCATTACAATATTCAATGGTTATTTTCCAAGAAAATTTTTTATTTAATATTTGAGGAATTTTTTGTATTTAAAATAATTGTTTACAAAGTGGAAAGGTTATTTTTTTAATACATTTTCCAAGTGATCTTTAAAAATCATTTTCCATCTAAGTTAAAATCTTTTGATGTTACTTAATTTTTACCATGGATATTATCCAATTATATCATACCTATTATTTCTTTTGATGATTTATGATTATGATGAATATATTCTTATGAAACCCATTCCTTTTCCAAAGGTTATGCTTTGATTAATTGATGAGATTATTATGAAACCTATTTCCTTTCTATGGGTTATGTTATGATGACATGTTTATAAAACCAATTTAATTTTTATTAGATATGATATGATGAGATTTTTATGATATTTTGAAACAATAATTCATGGATTATGTTATGCGTGGGAACTATGTATCCCTATGATTAATTTAGTATTGATTATTGTTCTATGATCTCATCGGGTACATAAGAGGTTATCCTAATCTCGAAATAAGGTAAACGTATGTTATCGAAATCCTGAAATAGGGTACACAAGAGGTTATCCCATGTTTGAAAACGTTTACCTGATAGGTTATGCCAATACGTAAGTAGGTACATGGGTGGATTGGCAAAGCCTCGGATTTTATGAATGTCTTGGTGGGTAGCCATGACATATGATTTTATATGCTTTTGTGTATGACACAAATCTTTGTCTTATACCAATGTTATGATATCACAGATTCTATATTTGATTATATTTTGATTCATGGATTATGAACTACCACGGTTTATTATAATACTCATGTTTATGGTCCATGATATAAAGGGTATAATTTTAAAATGTTATTTTCATGTTCTTATACCCTTATACCCGTATTATACTGATATCTCCCTCATTTACCATTAATAGGAATATGATATCACCCTCTCTCATGTTTAAATTACACATTTCATGAATATTTGTATTATGTAGGATATTTATAATAATGGTTATAGTTACAATGAACTAAGTGGGATATGACATAACTTACTTAAGGACTAGTTTTTTATGTGTCTAAGTTTCCAAATACACACGATCAAAAATATTCTAGTGTGGATTATTTTTTAATGTAAGGAATATTAATTTATTAAGATGAAATATATTTGTATTAGAATATTGGGTCTATACATTATACAACATTAAATAAAATTAAGTTCATAGGGAAAAACATGACTCAAAGAATGGAATTTGAGATGAAAAACTATAATGGAAATAGTAATGTAAGACTTATTAAAACAAGAGAGGGTTACCATGAACTACTATAAAATATTAAAAAATGAAATACATTAATTATAATATATGGAAATTATTAAAGTGAATAAACCATATAATGGAAATTTGGGTGCATAATGTCAACATTTTTATGGAATTGAAAATAGAGACAAATAAAACTTACAACTTTATAAAATTTTGGATCAAAACCCCTTTATAGTAAGAAATTCAAATAGAACATTAAACATAGTTAATAATGATATAATTTTGATATAATATATAGGAGTGGAATTAAGAATAATATATAATGTAAAACATGGTGTATAACATAAACATGTCTCAAGGAATTGTCATTTGAGATAGAGGATCGCTATGACATTAGATACTTTCAAATCTAAACTCCTTGAAGGATATAATATGAAATTAAACATTAAATAAAAGGAATAATGATGGTATCGTGATAAGAATTATTAAATGGTGAGGTAGATATGCTATAAAAAAGATAAAATGATTTATAATGAGAAATATGTCTCAAGGTGTAAGAATTGAGACAAGAACCCCTTACTTTGCATTCTTGCTTACTCAAATGTGATCTAAAATCCTATCTAATGAAAATTACTATCATGATAGAATATATAATTAAATTATTCATATATATTTATATTTATACTATATATTTATAACTATTTAATATAAATATATGAGTCGGTTATGTTTTATTTTCATCCTAAGCCTCTAGAAACTCTGATTATTTGTTTCATACAACTTTTATAATTGTGTTATCAATTCCATTTTATTAAAAAATGATAATCATTATAATATTATTCAAGATAATAGAATAATATTCCTTTAATGATTCATTATATATCATTTTCATTTAGTGAATGATAATTGTACAGTTTGAGAAAATAGAAATTATAAAGCACTAGTTTTAGTGTTTCCAATGATCAAAAGAATATATATTAAAAAATACATGAAATATTAATAAAAAATTAAAATCTATTAAAACAAATAAAATAAATTATTATTAAATTATATTACAATTATTAAACATTTTTTAATCATTAATTAAATAAAAATTATGAAATCTATCACTTGGGTGGTAAAGAGGATCCAAACAAGAGCGTGTTGAAATGGTATTACATGTAAGGATGTGATTCAATATAATGTTAATATAAATTTCACAAAAGATAAAAAAATTAATTTATATAATTTTACTTTATTAAATTCATACTTATTCCCATAAATGAATTGAGGTGTGGATGAATAAAATTTTTCATTCGTGGTGGGAGTAGCCTAGAAGTAAACATGATAAACCATTCTATTTCTTAACAAATAGGATGGAATTAAGCTATATGAATAATTATAATTTAAGAATTATAATTGTGACATAGTTAAAATATTAATTCTTAAAATAAATTTTTTTAACCTTCCATTAGTGGTGGTGATGAAAAATGAACCACATCATTTGATGGAGAATGAATTCTGCCCAAACACATGATTAATGTTTCTTTTTTGTTTTCTTATGTTGATGGGAAGGAATAAATAAGGGTCATTACTTTAATATAACAACACTTAAGTATAATAATAATACATATTTCATTATATTACTAGGTTTTGGGTTGTTTTTTAAGATAAATATTAAGATGAAAATGATAAGGATTAATTAATATTCTGGTAGGGAATTTGAACTTTCACTTGAAAGTGTGATTGTAAATGAAGGGCCTAGGAAATATTATAGTGACTAGTGTATTATGGAAATTAAATAGGATTCTGTTATGTGAAAAAATTTATAGTCTAAATAATAAATTATAATTAATAGTTATGGAATGAATTGGTGGATGTGTTCCCCTTTTAAAAGTGAATAGAAGGTTAATTTTGGGAATACCAATTTTTTTCAATAATGGAATGTTACTATTCATCGATAAAAGGTTTTAAAAGTCACAAATAATGGATTTTGGGGGTAATATATAGTTTATAAATCCTATAACAATAATTTTCACTCATTTTTGAAACATTTAACAAGCCTATTAGAGTAATATTTTTCACTTTTTCGATTTTTGGTTTTTACTGGGGTAATTAATTCTTACTTAAGAAACATACTTTTGATGCCTAAAAATGATCCATATTAAATAATATAGAAATAAGGATTATAAAAATTAGAATTATTTTATAAAAAAATTCACTGAATATTAAAAAGCAATTTAAAGATTAGGTGAATTTCAAACATAATAACCCTTTTTATAAAAAGTGTTTTTTAAGATTAAAATTTATGTGTATAATAAAAGTATGAATGTTATAGATTTTTATTATATAAAATTTTTCACTATAAAATAAATAATATTTATGATTTTTTAAATAAACAAAAAACCTAATTTTACAAAAAATTATATTTTATTAAAAGAAAAGTTCAAATCAGATTCTTTTATTGGGAAATATTACTTATGTTCATAAAATATTAAACGAAGAAATTATAAATCCATTAATTATTTTTTAAAATTTATATATTTACTCTATAAATAAATATTTTCTCATGTAAATTTTTCTGAAAAAATTTATGTTATAATTTCTTCTCTATATATTCATAAATAAATCCATTTTGGTAAAAACTAAATTTTTAACTATTAATTGAAAAATCAATTATTTTGGAAAACCCCCAATAAATAAAAATATGATAATGTTGTTATATTGAATATAAAAATGATGTTAAATTTTTCAGAATAAAATTCTAAAAAAAATTCAAATGAAAATAAAAATATAGAAAAACTATATTTATAGAAATAAAATCACTTTTTAAACTCTCTATTTTCTTAATATTTATTTATATTAATTAATGATTAAATAACTATTATATATATCCTAATTTTTTTATTCTTTTAATATATTTATATAAAAATATTTTTTTATTCTTATTATATCATTCTTTATCAATATCATTTAGTGTATAAAAAATGTTGAAATAAAACAATTTCACAAAATATTATTTATATTTTTTTGTTATTAATTACTTTTAAAATTTCTTATTTAAATTTATTATTAGCAAAAAAACTTCATTATACCTATTTTACTCATGTATATTCAATAACCATATTTACAATAACAATATTTCTAGCAACTATATTTATAATGATCAGGATTATGTCTAATATATAGTCTTACTAAATCATTTATTCATTTCATTATCACTTCACATGGAATTATTATTATTATGTATCTTAAATATTATATAATTATTTCTAATTTATAATTTATATTCCACATTATACGGTTTTTAAGGCTATTGGTGATCCTCAAGGTTGAATATGATCTAAGGGATTTCCTTTTTATGAAGATTTTATTTTTTACTATTCATTGTGACTTGTTAATTTATGCACTTTTAATAGATGTATTTTTCCATGATGATTAATAATATATGATGTGTAATACATAATTTTGTGTTAGTTTATTTTAAATTTTAATCACAATAAAATATATCATGGTTTTTAATAGTTTGGAATTGCATGTAAGACAAAAAACCATAATATTAAAGTAGTGTTACTTATGGGTTATTAAATTACCTCCCCCCAAATAAATTGCTTCTTTGATATTTTAATTAATTATCACTTATGAGAATTTCTAATGGTAACCCTAAAATAATCTTGGATATAGATATAATATCAACCTCACTATCTTATGTTACACTATAGAACTCATCTATACATTGATTATTGGAATATATTGAGATTTTCAACCATTTATACCAAATATGTCTCCTTAAATTGTTACATGTCTTAGAAATTTCTAAATACATAACATTCATAACTTTATTTTCATGTTACTTTTTAAAATACTAAAACAAAAATTGTTAATATAGTATCAGATAAGATAATAGTAAATTGTCACATGAATACAAAATCTCAATCCTAATATGTCTTCTCAAACGAAACTGTTAATTCATCCTATGATACATTCAATTCATTGTAGTTTTATTAAATTTATTTTATCCTAAAAATAACTCTCACAAAATTATTTGAAACATTATTCTAAAATTATAAACATGAAAATCATTGAAATATATGCTCTTAAAATCCAACTTAACCTTTAATAAATAAATCACATATCAATTAGATTGTAGCTTAACTTATGAATCACTATGTTTTACTCTAATGTATCCATTGTGATTTTCCTATTAGTTTTTCTTACCTTAATACATTCAAATCCCATATAATTTTTCATAAATAGTATATAACCAACCAAATCATTTCCCACAAGAGTGTATATCTAGGTGTCTAGTCCTAAGACCAATAAATACTGAATAATACATTTTACACATATTATTAAATTAATTTGGAGAATGAATATCCAACAAGAACAACCCTAAAGTTAATGAGGCCTAGTTTCTTGGGGATAATAGGTTCATATTAGATTAAAAAGAACTTAAAAGTGGTCATACTTATTTTATTATTCATAATGATATCCTAAAATCTATTTTAGCTCCTAAAACGACATGTGATAAAATGGAGAATACATAAAGAATATAGTGAGATAAAAATCCCCATAAGGGAATAAACATGATAAAGAAACATAACATGTAATTCAAAGGTATAAAATTGTATAATAAAATTGGTGGATCATGAGTAATCACATTTAATTATAACATAATGAACATGGAATCATAAGATCATGGTATTATATGAAATTTGGTAGTAATAAAAAAACATGACATAAACATGATTCAAGGATAAATGTGTAGACAATACCACATGTTGTAAAAGATACCATACTTGATTAGGTTTAATACCTAATCTCATAAATTATGTCTCATGAGACTAAAGCATTACCTAATGCATTGGAGCACTATCTAGGTGCACCCATCATAACATGGTCATGATTTATGTGTAAAATAAATGAATTTAATAATAATTCATAACATAAGATAAACTAATATAAAGATAATTATTATCATAATATGTAACATCCCGATCTAGTTGTCACAAACTGGTGCCCTGAAACGGTTCACCACATGACCTCAAACGTGCCTCCTCGTATGCCTGGGGCTGCCGACTAGCAATGAGGTTCTAATGGAAGTCATGGGGAGACTATAACTTATTTATCAGAGTATAACATAATCATGATATAAATAGAAAATAACCAATTATGACTACCATAATAAGAAAAATATCATTACCACAAGATTAATAAATTTGGAAACAAAATATCAAAACTCAACAATAGATATGCAATGATGAAGTAGGTTCCATGTGTAAAAATGAAACTCAAAAGTAAAGACACTGAATACTCCCAAGATTTCCCTAAACATGTCTGGGCCCATTATCCCGGATCCATCCCAATATAGACATCTAATATGGGGCCTTTTCCCTTATCCTATCATACAACGATGAAATCTATTTGGGTACAGATCTGATAACCCAGGTAGGGTGTTCGTAAAACTCAGTAGGCTACCACCAATGATTTCTAAAATAATATCTAGTAAAATAACAGTGTTTGTAGTTGTAAATAAAATAAATCACAATTCATAAATTAACATTTATCACATTATCAACTATTATTTATTTAAGCAAATAAATCCCCTGAGTTCCCATGGACACCCGTATTTCAATACCTACTTCAGCCCGTTCATTACACTAAACTATTCCCAAAGGATATCACATATCATAATTCCATTGTTAATTTTTTTAGTTAACACAATTTAATGACCATGTTATTATTCTTTAATTCATACTTGGAAGCCCATGTTACCATTCATACCTCATATAATTGAATAATCATGTTCTCATTATTTAATACATACTTTAATACCCATGTTATCATTCATACCTCAAAAAAGATAATTACCATTTTCCCATTATTAAATTCAAACCTGAATTCCCACATTACCATTCATCAACACAAAATTAATTAAAAATTTATTTTCCACATCAATTTAAATACTAATTCAATAATTATTTAATTATAAAAATCACATTAATTAATTCACCAATTAATTAATCATCCCAATATCATTAATAATTAAACAATTATTTAATCACTTCAAACTAAATAATTAATTCAACAATTAATTAATCACAACTATTCCATTAATTAATTAAATAATTAATTAATCACATCAATATCATTAATTAATTCAATAATTAATTAATCGCATTGATCTCATTAATTAATCAAACAATTAATTAATCATGTTAATCTCACTAATTAATTCCAAGATTAATTACTCACAATAAATCCATTAAATAATTCAAAAATTAGTTAATCTTATCAATCTCATTAAGTAATACTACAATTAATTAATAATGTTGATATCATTAATTAAACAAACAATTATTTAATCACTCCAAACTCATTAATTAATTTAAAATTTAATTAATCACCATAATTATATTAATTAGTTAAATAATTAATTATTCACATCAATTTTTTATTATAATAATTAATTCAACAATTAACAATCTATGTTCTATAATTACCCTCTCTCAATAATTAATTTTCCCTATTCTAAAATCATAATATCTCAATAATTAATTCAACAATTAATTATCCCACTTCTACAATCACAATATCCCTATAATTAACTCAATAATTATTTATTCTAAATCCATAATCATAAAATCTCAATAATTAATTCAACAATTAATTAATCCAATTTTATATCCCTAATATCTCAATTAATTAATTCTCTAATTAATAAATCACATTTATTCCATTAAATTAATTATACATTTAATTTCTCACATCAAATTCATTAATTAATTAACCAATTAGTTAATAACATTCAATTCATTTAATTAATTCACTAATTAATTATTCATGTTAGTTGTATTAATTTATTCCTTAATTAATTAATCTCACTCAATCCCTTCAATTAATTTATCAATTAATTGTTCACGTCACCTCCATTTATCAATTCCACAATAAATTAATCACATTCAATCAGTTCAATAAATTCACCAATTAATTGTTCACATCATTTTCATTAATTAATTCCAAAATTAATTAATCTCATTCAATATCTTCAATTATTTCATCAATTAATTTTTCCAACTCAATCTTATTATTAATCTAATAATTAATTTGTCACATCAATCACCTTAATTAATTCAACAATTATTTAATAATATCAATCCAATTAATTAATTATCCAATTGATTAATAAATATATAATAACTCAATATCGTATAATTAATTCTATAATTAATTATTAAATTCACCATTCAATATTTTGATAATTAATTCAAAAATTAATTATCCACAAATCACAATTCAATATTCAGTTAAATAATCCAACAATTAATTATTAAAAATGAACATCCTCAAGATATAATAATTAATTCAAAAATTAATTATTCAATTCACAATTCAAATTCCCTCATAATTAATTCGATAATTAATTATTCAAAATCAATAATCCCAATATCCCCAATGAGAAAATTTCCCTCAATTAATTAATTATCTTAATTAATTGATTGGATCAATAATGAAATTGATAAATATCTAATATAAATTCTAAAACTACATGCACATTTTTTGAATTCAGACTTTTAGATTTGAATTATACACCACCTGCATCAATATTGACAAAGAAGACTCGTCAATGGAAAACCCCAATTTGAAATGGATCAATCAAGAATGCGATGAAGAACAAGATCTGTATCTCAAAACTCTAATTCAGGATAAAACCATAAATATTCTACAATTATATATTTTGATCCCACAAGACATATGATATATTCCCTTATAAAATAGATAAGAATGGAAAAAGAGAAATAAACCAACTAGGATGAGATTCACTTACTGAGAGAGGTACAGATCATTAATACACCCTTTTATTGACCATGAATAGAGTTACGGATGGCTTGGAATACGTACAGAGGGATAAAAAATCAAGATAATTTTATTTTGGGTGATTTGGGGATGAATAGGGTTTAAAATATGGTGCTCGAGAATTTAAAATCAAATTTTCATGCTAAATTAAAATATGCACATGGTTTCATGTATGAGGCACATGGTTTCCCATAACCCTGAGCCTTAACCATGTGCCCCTACCAAGGGTGTTTAATGGTTACTATTAAGAGGGAACACCATTTTTGAAATCGTGCTCTAGGCATGTGAATCCCCCCTTCCTGGATTGACATGGTTATCTAGGCTGGGTGAACAGTTTGGGAAAGCAATGCACCAATCATACATTGCACCTTTTTCATCCAAAATATATAACATTCACCCAAATGAACCCCACGGTAAATTAGAAATTAAGTATTCTCAATAAAATAAATAATAATACCTAAAACCAAGTCTTATTGATCCATATAAAGGTCAGGATCTTACATAATCCTTCCTCATATCATAATCAAAGGATATTTCATATTTAGTACATTTCATAAATGAACTTAAGGAGTATATTACCCCATAAAAAGAAGGTAGAATAAACTAGGTATCTATGTGAGTGGAATATATATAGAATTAATAATCATTTCATAACATTAATGAGGGAGAGATAAAGTGAGTTAGAGGGAGATTTTTTGTAATCTGAAGAAAAGGGTTGTTTAGAGAGATCAATTACCGTGAGCCTAATTCAACACATATCTTCTTTATCACCCTCAATAATAAATGTATGTTAATTATTTAATTTATTAATAATTTTTGATTTATTTTTTTTTATATTATTTATTATCATGTTTTAATCAATAACATAGTTTAGGTTCAAGTTGGATGTGTTGATGATATTCTAATCATATGTACAAAATCACTATAAAAGTTCAGTAAGGTAAAAGATATTATTAATTAATCATATCTAGAATAATAATAATTTCATAATTTTAATTTTTAAACGCTAATTATAATTTTAAAACCAATCATCAAAAAATTTTATGAAAAACAAAATACATTACGATGATGGAGATGGTAAGTCATATGTATGTATGAGTAACATTTCCATTATTCAATGATCTTGATGGAAATAAGGTAAGTGTACCATTTTCTTTAAAAAATGATAACTATATCATAAATATCATATTATTTCATTAAATATACTTATTGATACCATCAATTTTATTCAGTAATAAAAAAATGTATCACATATCTTCATGAGGTGGTAGTCAACCGTACACATGAACAACGATATCATTTTCAATGGATGGTAAGGTCTCAAAGTATATGATATACTAATTTTATATAATTATTAATATTTCATGAACATAATATATAAATATTAAATATATAATCATAAATTTTCATGATAGGTGAAGATTTAAATTGAATTATATTGATTTTTGAGGTGGTAGTTCCCCATACACACGAATGATGGGTTTGATTCCTATTCAATTGAAGTGGAGATGGATTTTGGTTATGAAGTTAACATAATATAATCTTATATTATTTTAGATATTTAATTAATTATATCCTCATGATTGAGAAATATTTAATGTATGTGGATGCAGAAATAAAATAAGGATTCTCAGTTAGAAATAATACTGCTTTTTTGGACCACATATTTAGGATTATACCTAAAGCCTCCCAATATTGGCTTTATGATCAAACCAAATACTATATAATGTGTTAAGGTAAGTAAGGAAGGTATTTTAGAAGGTATTTTTCTAAATAATGTATTTTATAATTGTGGAAATTGGAGGAGAGGGGGCTGCCTTTCATAAGGGAGGTGGAGTGGCATTCTTGAAAATTCCTAAAAGTATTCAATAATAGAAATTCACTGTCAATCCATGTCCCTAAAATTAAAAAATTAAGTATTATAGGAGAGATAAGTCAAATAAAAACCTATACCATTCAAAATAAAAAAAATTAAACATTTTATTTCATTTACCTCTTTAGTTTAACATCTCGATAAATATGTTTTAACATTAACCATGGTAACATATTTTTGTATTATTTTCACAATTAATTTTTTCCAAAAATTAAGTTAAACTTATTATATAATATTAATTAATATTAATGAAAATATGGAATAAGTTTTATCAAATTCAATTCACATAAGTGTCAAAATTCAATATAAAATTAAACCCACAAATGTGTCTAAAAATGGTTTTTCAAGAAATGCATTTTTTCAGCATAAGAAAATTTTATAATAACTATATAAAAACTAATTATAATTAAATTAATTAAAATTAATATATATATATATATATAATATATAAATTTAATTTAAATAATTCCCCATTGGGGGTTGTTTTTATTACATAAAATGGAGAAACGTTATGCACTTTAAAATAGTTTTCAAGAAATATGTGTTTTAATGGAAAAAAATAAAGATATATTACAATCCACTTTAAATATGATTTAAATGTAATTAATTTTTTTTAATGTAAATAAATAATAATTATGTTACTTTAAAAAAATCTTACTTTAAAATTACTTAATTTATTAAAAATAAATGATAGTGTTACGAAAATTAATTATTTTTCCCTATTAACTGAAAATTCAATATTTTTCAAAAAATCCAAAATTTTCACCCTAAGTTAATATTTATATTATAATTTACAAAATTATACTAATTTTTTGTAATAAAATGTTTGAAAGTTTCATAAATAAATTATAGTTTTTTATCAAGAAAATATATGAAAATTTATTTTTATGAAAATTTATTTTTTGATGAATAAATGTCATTATAAATAATTGAGTGTTGATTTTCAAATAATATAAAAATAGTATAGAAAATTTATATCTATTTAATAAATTATTTTACCATATTCATACCCTATAATTTAATGGATATGTTTTAATGGTCGTGTTTTAATAATCATGGTTCATTTGGGTTTAGTCTTGTGGGTCGCCTAGGCTATCAAACATAGTTTTCCTTTTTTTAAACTAGGTTTGTTAAATTTTTACCCCATTAATTCATTTTTTTTCTTGAAATTTTATATTACATACTATGGTGAAAATTGTTTAGTGTACATATTCTTCATCACATCTTCTTTTTCACATGATTGTTCCTCAATCTTTTGGTTTTTCCACAACACTTTGAGCATATTAGTTCTCTTGTTTTGTAGACTTTTATCTCTACAATATAATATATTCACCTACTACTCTTTATATGAATTGTTTTTTCTCAATGGTACCACATCTAGATTTACCACATGTGAGGTTTTTGTTATGTTCCTCATTCAAAGGGATATATGAAACAAATCATGTACTTGAGAAAGGTTAGGATAGAGTGAAACTAAATAGGCCACCACTCCAATACGATTAAGGATCTCAAAGTGTCTAATGTATATAAGACTAATATTTCCCTACTTTCCAAAACCCATGAATTTATTCCAAGGTATTATATAATGTAACACCTTATCTCTAACCTAAAACACTATGTCTCATTGACTATAGTCTGCATAGATTTTCTAACAAATTTTTATAGACATTATATGAAAAAGAATGTTTTGAACCTTCTTTTTAATCTCTTGTAAAATTTTAGGTCCCATTATCTTCCACTATCCAAATTCATCCCAGTATGTATAATTTTGACACCACTTCCCTTATAGATCCTCAAAAGTTGTAATTTCAATACATGAATGGAATCTATTGTTATATGAGAACTCTAATAGTGGAAGGTGTTGATACCACCATCCTTTTCAATCCATTGAAAAACATCATAGTATATCCTATAGAGTATATATGGTTCCCTCAATATGACTAACCATTTGAGGGTGATATGAACTATTGAAATTGAGTTCTATATCAAATTCTTACTAAAGGCCTCTCCAGAACCTTGAGGTAAACCATGTACCTCAATCAAATATAATAGAGAGTGGCTATTCATGAAATCTTACCACTTCCCTTATACATATCTAAGTGAGTTGGTGAATATATAAATAGTCCTTGATAAAATTACCAGATCCTTTGTACATAGGTAATCTACCTATATTTTATTTCTAATGATGGTAATGGATTGAGCAGTCATAGTTCATGATCCGATGTAACCATATTCACTAGAATATGTTAATCTCATTTTATGTGAATATATTTTTAGGTTCTTTTGATCCATATATACTTCAAAGTTTTACCCATAGAGATAGTGTCACCAGAACATCAACAAAAGGATCACTAAAACCACCTCTACATTATGCATGGATAGTGATCTCCCTACCTAAGAAATCGATGTTAGGTTTATATAAGAATATCTAATTCATTAAAAAAAATAAAACCCCCCAAAATGAAGTAAGTATTGATTTCCTAGAAGATTATGTAGAAAATCATTGACTGAGGAGGATTTATATACTTGGGATGAAACTATAATTTCAATTTATGTTCTAACATATTTATCAACCCCAATGTTCTGAGGTGGTTCTTGAATAGTTCTTCTAAACTTTTACAATATTGAATAATTTGTAGATGTAGAATAAAAAATTAATCTCTATGTTATTGAATGAATAATAAGAATACATATCACCAAATCATTTTTAGGATCCACCTCAGTAGAAGTGATATCATATTCTCCTCATTTCTATCTTTCCCTTGGTGGTTTTGTCATTGATTCACTCTTACAACCCTTTTATCTGGGAATTAAATTGCATCATGGTCATGTTCCATACAGTTGAAACAATGCACCATAAGTTAACTGTCAATTTGATACTTTTATCATCTTCCACATTATTGGGTTTTTTCATATCCCTTCAGCACTACATAGCCTAATTCCCATCAATTCCATATTTAAATTATCTCCCAATTCCATTAGATAGTTTCAGGGATGTTTTTTCCCGCACTTTTGACAACTAGGATTTTGTGTTTTCTTTCCACCATGGGATTTATCAATTTATACTATTAAAGTAAAATCCATTTTATGTTTTTCTCCCTAGTCCGATGAGACTACTAGGAGTCATCTATTTCCATCTCAACATTGCGGTCAGAATGAAAAATCTCTTTACAGCTATCAAAGTTTCAATTGGAAAATTATTTTTGTAGGCTTATATTTAACCCACTAAATAAGCTATCCACCTTACTTTCAGTGTTGATAAAAAATATGGAAGCACCCCATCAAATACTTGTGATGTTTTCTTCATACACCCTGATAGACTTGTCTTAATTTTGATTAAAACTATGGAACAATCTCTCTATTTTAACATGGATAGTTTAGGGAAAATATTTATTGAAATATATTTTCTTCAGGTCTTTTCATTCTATATAATCAATACTCTCTTTATACTCAGGGTTTTTATCAATGTCCATCGTAGATCAGCTTCTCCCTTAATGAAATAAATTACTATAATAACATTCTCATGATCTATGCATTGGAGGATAGATAATATTGTTTCAATTTAAAAAATCAATTTTTCAGTGGTATGGGGATCATATAATCCGCCAAAGTTTGGGTACCATTTTCACATAAAATACCCAATTTCATCTCTAACATTCTCAAGAGGAGGAGTGTATATTTTATTATTCATGTTATTATTCATAACTTGTTTTAGTTGTTATAGTACTACCATGATGTTATTATATCCTGATCCTATAAGATTATGCATATCATTGGGACAATTGTCATATTTCATTTTTTTTGAACAATTTCTCCAATTTCCCACCATTAATAAGAAGAAAAACAATATGTTAATATATTATCTAATAAACATACCCAAGGTAAGCTTATAACATTAGTAGGAATAAGTTATGAATAATAATTACATCCTAACTTAGTCTCTATGTTTAAATATAGGATATCTATAGTAATATCCTTAATAAATTTTCTAACATAATAATTTTTTCATGTCCTTAATAATGGTTTATAAAGATTTTTTGAATTTCCAAAACATGTCCTCAAGGAGTTTGAAACCAGGTGTGCAGCAAAGCTGATTTTTTTAACCTGGGTGATGATCAAGTCTAACTGAATGTGCTCTTTTCAGGGTTGTTACCCCTTGGTAAAATTAGGTAAAATCCTCATCCACTTGTATTATTGAGATAGGGAAGTAACTTCTCATAAACCATTAACTATATCTTTCATGAAAATTTGGTAATATTTTCCAATTCATAAAATTATCCATGTACTTATCACTAGGGTTCTCGTTAATGTTTTCTTATACTTGGTTACAGAGGAGAACTAAAATTGTTCTATGTTTCCAATTATACTGAACCATGTTATTTATATATATTATTACAAAGTTTTTATGAATAAATATCCATCAAGTACCACCCTAAAAGATTGTGAGACCTAGTGTCTTTAGAATATTGGGTTTATAATATGTCTAAAGGTACTTAAAACATTAAATCCTTATCTTTTTCTCAATAATTTACTTCTAAAATACATATGAGATTCTAAAACTTCATGGGATAACTTGTAGAATACATAATTAATTTGGTGAGATAAAAATATTAGTAAGGGAATAAATATGATAAGGAAACATAACATGTGATTCAATTGTATAATAAGATATCATAACAGAAAAGGATCTTGAGTAATCTCATGGAATCATAACATAAATAACATGTAATCATATGATAATGGAAATATAATAAATTTAGAAGCAAAAAAAACATGACATAAATATGTGTGAAGGATAACTGCCTAGAAAATATCACATGGAGAACAAAGTCCCATAATGGGCTAGGTTTACTGCATAATCCAAAATATTGCATCTCATGAGATTGAACATTACCCAGTGAATTAGAGTGATATATGGAATCAACCATAGTAAAATTTTCAGGATATATGTGTTCCATATAAATAATTTTAATCATAATGTATAACATAATAATTACCCATGGAAAGGAAATGAGTTGCATAATATTGCCTCACAATTTAATCAAATGAAATTTCTTAATTAATGCATTTGAGAAATGAACATATGGAATGTATTACCCCATAAAAATAAGGGATAATAATCTAGGTATATATGTGGTAGAAATATATATATATACATGAATCATTCCATAACTATACATAGAGAGATAAATTAATCTATAAAGATATTGGTGATAACTCAAAGAAAAGGGTTTTTTAGAGAGATATCTTACTTCAAGATTGATCAATAATGTGTTTTAATTATATTCCTAAATTGTATAAATATGTAATTTCTTTAAATTTTTAAGAACATTTTCCAAGTTTATTATTCCATATATTTTATTTATTATTATGTTATATTCCATTACTTAATCATTTAGGTTCAAGACATATTTTTTGATGATGATCGACTTATATGTCCAAAATCACTATAGAAAGCTGAATAAAATCAAATATAATGTAAATTGATAATCCCAAAGATAATATTAATGACATAATTATTATCTTTATAAGTCAATTATATTTTTAAAACGAATCATATAGTATGTCTGTGAAAAACTAACTACATTACAATCATAGAGATGGTAATCCATACATATGCATGACAAATGTTTCCATTTTTCATTGATAATGATGGAAGGAAGGTAAGTGTTAATTAATCTATAAATAATTTTAATTATATCATATATACCTTATTATTTCTTTAAATACACTTACATATATAATCCATTTTAGGCAGCTAAAAAAATGTATCACATCACTTCATGAGCTGATAGACTTCTATAAATAAGAATGATGTAATAATTTTAAATGGATGTTAAGGTAAGAAATTATATGATATATTAAATTTATTTAATGATTAAAATTTCATTAATTTTGTATATATAAATTAAATCCATAATTATATATAGTTTTGTTAGTGTATTATCGAAAATGAATTACATCAGTTCGTGAGGCGGTAATACGCCTTACACACAAATGATGGTTTTGTTTACCATTTGATGGAAGTGGATATTGAGTTAGATTATGATATAAAAATTATTAAATAATACTATATGATTGAAAATTATTCTATTATATCATCATCATTGCCAACGAGCCCATACACGAGTGGTAAGGGCTCCTGCTTGGTATCCAAGAGACGCAGGTTCAAAACCGGGTGGAGGCGAATTTTCGGGGTACTATAGTAGTACTATAGTTTTCACTATAGCAAGCATTGTTTTGTACTATAGCAGCCGGAATATTCACCTGATTTGGGATTTTGGGCCACCGGTTTGGGCCTACGGGTCTCAGGGATTTTAGGCCATCAAAGGCCTTCGGGCCACAGGGCCTTTGGGCCATTGAAGACCATGAAGTAGCCCATTTCACACAGAGCAGGGACCATATGAGGATCAGAGCACCAGTAGCAGTCACCAAAAGCAGAGCTAACTAGATTGGAAGAATGAGAGGGTATGGCAATAGCCATCGGGACCAGGAACTGTCCATATTTGTATGGGGCAGTGCTAGCCGATCAGCAATGCAGGTGGGGAGCTAAAGGAAATTAATGATTCAGAAGCTGTGGAGAGGTAGTTCTAGTGGGTTGGGCCTACAGGTCATGTATTGGGCATGGTATGCCTCTCGGCCTTCGGGTCATGTATTACGGGTCATGTCGGGCCTTGTTCCTTGGGCATACAGGTCATGTACGGGTTCCCCTTCAACCCTGAAAAGGGGTATTATCTATAATAAAATAAAAATAAGGCCTTTGTGCCATTGGGGGGGGGGGATATCATCATCATTGAGAAGTATTTTAAGGAGTTTAAATAAGAAATAAAACATAGACTCTTAGTTAAAAACAATATCTCATCATTGGACCACCTCATTAAGATTATACCTAAAACCTCTCTATAGTTTCCTTAAGGAATCTAAGATCTGGTATGGGAATATAAGAATGGATTTTTTCAATTATTCTCTAAAATAATTAATTTTTAATGTTTTAAAATTAGATAGAGTGGGTTCCCTTTTATAAGAGAGAAGAAGTGGCGTTCTAGTAAATACACAAATCTATTATATAATGGGAATTCACTCTCAATATTGGTGCCTAAAGATATGAAAAATTAAGGAGTTTATGAGAGATAAGCCTAAGACACACCTATATCATTCAATAGAAACATGTTTTAAAATTTTCATTATATTTAACTCTTTTCTTTAACCCCCGGTAAACCTGTTTTAAAATTAACTATGGTAAAAAATTACTATATTTATTATTCAATATTACCAAAAATGAAGTTAAAATTGTTACATAATATTAAGTATTATAATTTAAAATATGGAATCATTTTTATAAAATTTAATTCATATAAGTGGTGTAATTTCTTTTAAAATTAACCCTATAGAGGTTTCAAAAAAATGGGTTTTCATAAATGAAATTTTCAAGCGTAACATGATCTTATAATGAATATATGATAAGTAATAATAATTAAATTAATATAAATTAATATTTTTAGATATATAATATATAAATTTAATTTAAATCACTTCCCATTATTTTTTATTTAAAATAGTAAAAATGGAAAAACATTGGGCACTTTAAAATAGTATTCATAAAAATGTATTTTAAAGGCTAAAAATAAACCTATATTAAAACACAACATTAAGATGATTTAAATGTAATTAAATTGATTACAAATAACTAAATAATACTTATGTTACATAAAATTAATAATGGGACCTTTAAATTACTTATATTGTTAAAAATAAACCACAATTTTTTAAAAGAGCAAAACGATATTTTCACTATTCATTGGAAAATCAATATTTTTCAAAAAAATCCCAAAATTTCACCCTAATTTAATATTTATATTCTTATTTAAAAAATTATGTCCATTTTAATAATTTTATTTTCTAAAATTTTAAAAAATTAATAATAATATTTTCACAAAAAAATAAATAAATTGTTTTTGAAGAAAATATATTTTTTGAAGAATAAATGTCTATATTATAAATTGAGAGCTTATTTCCTAATAATTTATAAATTTTTTATAATATTTTTATCTATCTTATAATTATTTAAACATATTTATACCTACTAAATTAATTAATATGTTATAATAGTCCTGTTTAAATAACTGTGTGTCATTTGGGTTTAGTGGTATGTATCAAATATGATATCGAACATTGATTTCCCTTATAAAAACCCGGGGTATTACATTATTACCCCATAAATAATTTTAACTATAAAATTTTATATTACATGATTCATTAAAAATAGGTTTGTTACTTCTGCTTCATCACATCTTCTGGTTCCCATTCTTCTTCATCAAGTATCTGTTTTTTTCCAAAACACTTTGACCTGGTGAGTTTTCTTGTTTCATATAACTTTATCTCTATGATTTATGATCTTCAATAACTACTCCTTGTATGAAAGATATTTCCCCAATAGTTCCACCTATTTATTTGTTACATTTTATTTTTATAGTATGTGCATCCTCAATATTTATATATGATAAATGTCTTGTACTTGAGATAGGTTATGTGGGAGTGCTAGTCAATAGGCCACTAGTCTAATGTGATGAATGATCTAAAAGGTGTTGATGTATCTATAACTAAGATTTCCTTTATTCTCAAACCTCATAAATTTCTTTCATGGTGATGTATGAACACATTATCACTATCCTAAAACTCTAGGTCTCATCGATGATTGTATGCCTAGATTTTTTATCGACTTTGTGATGATTTTATATGATGGGGAATGGTTTGAACCTTCCCTATCATCTCTTGAACATGTTCAGGTCCTATTATTTTCCTCTCAACAAATTCATCCCGAAATATAAGAGTTTGAAATAGATTAACATAAAAATCCTCATAAGGTTTAATTTTAATGTTTTAATGGAATTTTTTGTTATATAAAACCTCTACTAGGGGAAGGTGTTTATCCCAACATCCTTGAAAATCCATTGAATAAGATCTTAGTGTATCTTCAAGATATTATATGGTTTTGTATGACTAGCCATCCATTATAGGGTGATAATATATACTTAAACTGAGTTCTATATCTAATTATTACTAAAGGATTCTCTATAACCTTGATCAAAACATTGGAGCTTGATTATATATGAAATATTACCACTTCCCTTGTGCGTATCTTAGTGATTCGTTCAAGGTATAAATCTACCTTGATAGTAATGAAATTTTTTGACTTTGTAAGGTGATCGACTACCACCTAGATAAAGTTATTTCCTTTAGGTTTCTTGGGGAGTCCTACAATTAAATCCATGGTAATGTTTTCCAACTTCTATATTGGTATGAGAAATGGTTGCATCATACACTTATACTTCTTGTATTCATCCGTGACTTTTTGGAATATAATTCATAGAGAAAAAAATTACACAATATCTCTCTTTATGTTATCCTACAAGAAGTTTTTTTCTAATCATTAATCATATTAGTTATTCCTAGATAAATAGAGAATCATGATCAACGCACATCATCCAGAATCTCCCTATTTATCTCTAGTTTTGATTGGACTCATATCTAGGTGCCTAACCTTATAGCTCCATCTTCCTCAAACTTGAACTCTAGAATATTATCTATAGTTTTTGGTAGTATATCATCATTTTTATCTAACTCTTTGATCCTCTCAAGAACTTATGGTTGATATTTTATATGAGAATGTTAATATGAAGACCCTTGTACTATTCTCATATCCATCCATTACAAGTATAAGAAGTTTATATCCTTATCAATTCTCATCATTGATAAAATTTCATGATCATTTACACCTAGATATTATTATACTTCGTTTAATTTCCAAGTATGGTAATAGATTGAGTTGTAATGGTACTTGATCCGCTATAACAATCTTCACTAGAACATGTAAATCGTCTTCTATGTTAATATATATTTTAGGCTCTTATAATTCATATATATTTCACACTTCTACCTAGAGGGACATTACTACTAAATCATCAACACGATGATCCCTAAAGCCAACTTTGGGTAATGGGTGGGATAGTTCTACCGAGTAAACATCAACTTTCTTGAAGATAGAATATCACTTTTTCATTCTGTATTAGTACACATCCCAAACACTTCCTTAAAGCATCATTGTAAACCAAAAAATCTCCCTTCTTGAGGGCAGCATGAAGACTGGTGGAGTGATAATCCTCCTTTTAAACTACTTAAAGATATATTAACATTTACCGGTCTAGAAAAACATTACCTTTTTACATGTTATCGTGGTTAGTGTTTTTGGTAGTTGGAAAATGTTTTTTCAGAAATCATTAATAATACCCATATAATATACGGAAACTATATATCTTTGGTATAGATGTTATTCTAAGCCAATCCATGATTGATTTTTTTCTTATAATGATCTACAAATATCCCTTTTCAAGTGAAAATATTCCCCAAGAGTGATAATTCCATCTTTAAAAACTCACATTTAGTGTATTTTTCATATAGATTATCTTCTCATAATGCTTTTATCGTAGTATTCAAATTCCCCTCATGCTCACCCTTTATTTTGGAATAAATCAGAATATAGTCTATAAATAATGCATAAAGTTTCTAGGTAATCACTAAAGACTCTATTAATTAAGTCCAAAAAGACTTCTAGAGAATTATTGTGTTCGAAAGTCATCTCTATGAACTCGCTATGTCCATATTTTTTTTAAAAGGTTGTGGAAAAATCTTCCTTCTTCACCCTAAATTGGTTGTATCCCGACTGAAGGTACACCTTACAGAAATACTAGGCTATGATTAGTTTATCATAAAATTATTCTATCTATGGTAGGGGATACTTTTTCTTTATGATGATTTTTTTGAGTTCACATTAATTAATAAAAAGGCTCATTGACCTATCATTATTCTTAAATAAGACTACCTACACACCCTATGGTAAAGCACTAGGGTGTATAAAACCATTTTGAAGATTCTTCTGTATCTTTTTCATCATATCATCTAAATAAATGGTGGCCATAATATAAGGATTCTTGGATATTTGTATATATCCACATATAAGTTTTATTGATAACTCAACATCTCATTCCGGGAGATAGGCAAGAAAATATTTAGGTAATACATCAGTATAATCTTTCATAATAGGAATTCCATCAAGAATGATTCTCTCATTGGGATAAATAATTTTTTCTTGATATGATTTCTCATAATTAAATAATATCCTTTCTTGAATAGAAATTTCCAAGGGTGATCCATCCTCATCCTTATAATTGTATAGAATCAGAGGGTGATTAGATATGTAGATATTGATATTCCTCTCTTGATAGTTTATGTTGTCGTTAAATAAAGAGAGTCAATCCATGACCAAAAAATAATCAAACCCCCCTGAATGAAGTAAGATGACTTTTTTGTAAATATTAATTCCACAAATTATAATTAGGGAGGAGTTATAAACATGGTATGGAACAATTGTTATGTTTTCTATTTTAAGATATATCTCAGTCCCCATGTTTTGAGGTGGGTATTGAATGGTTATACTAAATGAGAAATATACTAAAGAATCCATTAAACTATAATGAAAAATTATGCTTTCTATTGTTAAATGAATAATTAGCATATTTTTTCACCACATCATTTTCAGGATCCAACTCATTAGTATTAATATCACATGATATTTTATTCCCTCTAGGCCATGGAATTTTCTTAACATTGATTGTATTCAATGACCCCTGGATTGGGGAATTAGCTAGAATAATTCCCATGTTACTTGTAGTTGAAACACTACATTGTAGGAAGAGTGTTTATTTAAATATTTTTTTCCTCTAATATATAATTGGTTTTATTCATTTCCCTTTATCATTTTTTAGCCAGATTCACCCCTTTTCAACATTTCAATTTTCACCCATTTTCTATCAGAGAGTTTATAGGATTCTTCTTCCCACACACTTGAAATGTTTTATTTGGGGTATTCTTCTTTATATTGTATTTATATGTTGATACTCCCAAATAAAACTCCATTTTTTTATTTTTATCACCATCCCCATGAGACTAATGAGAGTCACTAATCTCCATATCTACTTTGTGGGAGAAACAGACAATCTCTTTATAGTTATAAATGTACAAAATGGAAAATTATGTTCATAGAATCATATTTAACCTAATAAATAAATTACCAACTTACGTTGTTTATTAATGAAAAATATGAATTCATACCAAGGAATCCTTCTGGACTTTACCTCATATGCCCCAATAGACTCATCTTCCTCTTACATCAGACTGAAGAACTCCCTACCCATTTTTATATGGACAGTTCATGGAAAATAATTAATAAAAAATATTTTTCTAAAGTATTTCCATTCCATGGAATCAATATCATCTTTTTATTTTGTGTTCTTTCTCAGTTTCTACCATCAATTAGCTTATCCCTCAACATGAAAAATGTAAAGTACAACTTTTTCTTGCTCTAATAATTAGAGGATATAGAATATCTTGTCAATAGTGTTAAACCATTATTCATTGATAAGGGTATTAGATGATCCACCATTGGAAGGGGACATTTTTATATTAAATATTAAACTACATCTTACTCCTACTTAAGAGGAGTAATTTACACATGATTCAATGTTATTGATCATAACTTGATATAGTTGTTCTAGTATATCCACGAAGTTCTAAACTCTTGTTCTTATAAGATTCTATATATCATTATAGAAATAATCACATTTCCTATTATGTTGGTTGTGGGAATGATTCTCATATTTCCCACCATTAAGTAGAATAAAAAAATATGAGAATACCTTTTCTAATAAACATACACAAGTGAAACTTATAATCATGGGACGAATAAATCATAAATTATAAGTACATTGTAAATTATGTGTCTATGGGTTTCAATATAAGTTATCAATAGTAACTTTCATATTACTGTTTCTAACCTAGTAATTTTTTCATGTCCTTTATAATAATTTATAAAGGGATTTTTTATTTAAAAAACATATCCACATGGAGTGTCAAAATAGGTGTGTAGTAAGGCTTGTTGTCATGCAGTAGGTGATGATTGAGTCCAAATAAATGCACCCTTTTCGGGGTTATTAATCTTAGGTAAAACTATGCCATGGGAACATCCACATTTATTATCTAGACAAGGATGTAATTTCTCATAAACCAATCACTATATCCTTTATTGAAATTAGAGGATATATTCTTATACATAAAATTATCCTTAGACATATCCCTGTGGTTATCACTAAATTTTTCTCATCATTGTATTGAAAGGATAGTAGAACCTTTTCTATGATACAAACTTTAGTGACCCATACCATTTACACATATTATTACTATATTTTACACATAAATATCCCAAAAGAACAATCCCAAATATCATGATTCCTAGTGTCTTTGGAAGACTAGGTTCAAATTACATTTAAAAAAACGTAAAACACTATATCTTAATTATATTATCTATAATGAGTTCATAGAATCCATTTTAACTCTTAAAACTACATGAGATAACTTATGGAATACATAAAGAAATGGGTGGGCTAAAAATCATATTAAGTGAATAAACATGACAAGGAAACATAACATGTGTGTAATGGTTGTAACAAGGTATTATAAAAGTTAAGGCTCATGAGTAATCACGTAGAATCATAACATAAATAAACTTTTGTTATAAGTTTATGGTAACATATAAAATGTGTCGTAACCCAAAACATGAAATTAACATGAGTTAAGGATAACTTACTAGGAAATACCACATGGTTTATAATGTCCCATAATGGATTATATTTACTCCATAATCCCATAAATGATATCACATGAGGCTAAAACATTACCCAATGCATTGGAGCACTATATTGAATCACCCATAATGGAATGATCAAGACCTATGTCTTCTATATAAAATTATTCAATAATAAGTTATAATAAAATAATTACCCATGAAAATAAAATGGGTTTCATAACCATTCCTTATATCATAATCAATGGAAATTTTATAATGAATACTTTATATAAATGAACATAAGGAAAATATTATAGCATTAAAGGGATAATAATATTGGTATATATTTTAGATGAATATATACATATTTAATAATAATTACATAAATTTAAATAGAGATATTATTTGAGTTAGAGAGATATTGGTCATAATCTAAAGAAAAATCGGGTTTCAAGAGATCCCATACTTCAAGTCGATTCATCATGTGTGTTCATTACCCTCCAGTATAATAAATATATGTTAATTATTTACTTACTTAATAACTATTTTCATAATTATTATTATTTATTTTTTATTTTTTATCTTGTTATATTAAATTATATAATCATTTATGTCCATATCATAAGTTTTGATGATGTTCGACTCTTATGTCCAAAATCACTATAGAAATTGATTATCGTTAAAGAGATTATTTACTAGTAATCTAAATAATAATAATAATAATAATAAAATAATTATCATTTTTAAACATCCATTATACTTTTAAAACTAATTATTAATGATGATTATGAAAAATGAACTACATTACAATCATGGAGTCGGAAAATCATATGTACTCATGGGAAACGTTTCCAAATTCAAAAAATCACGATGAAAAGAAGGAAAGTGATTTTTTATCCTTCCATAATGATAATTTTATAATAAATATCATATTATTTATTTAAATACACTTATATATAACATCCATGTGATGCAATAATGAAAAATAAATTATATCTATTCATGAGGTTGTACTCTACCGTACACAAAAACAACGTTATCATTTTCAGTGGATGGTAAGTTAAGAAGGTATATTAAAAATTAATTTTACATAATTATTAATATTTAATTGTTATCATTTATAAAAATTAAATCCACCATCATAAATATTCATTTGTGGAAATTTTGGAAATTGAATTAAATCGGTTCGTGAGGAGGTAGTCTTCCATGCACACAAACGATGGTTTTGTTTCCCATTTGATGAAAGTGGAAGTAATTATATGTTGTGAATTACAAAGATAAAATATTATTAAATGACATATAATTATTTTATTATATCATCATGATGGAGAAATATTTTAAGGATGTGGTATAATAAATATAAAAAATATTATTGGTCAGAAATGATATGTATTCTTCACACCACCTCTTTAAGATTATTCCTAAATCCACCTTATATTGGATTAATGATCAAACAAAGTAATCTAAGAACTAGTAATGTATGTAAGGAATGAAATTTTGTAGGTATTGGATTATTCAATGAGTTTTTTAAGTGTGTAAAGGATAAAATATGGTGTTCCCTTTTATAAGTAAGGAGGAGTGGCATTCTTATAAATAACCAAAACTATTTAATAATCGGATGTCACTCCAAATCCATGTGCTTAAAAAATTGAAAAATAAGGTATACTAGAATAGATAAGGAAAATAAAATCCTTCAACATTAAAAAGAAACTTTTTTTGGACATGTTATTCAATTTATATCTTTAGATTAACCCTTGGTAAACAGATTTTAACATTAATTGTGGTAATAGATTTTTTACTGTTTTTACAATTCTTTATAACCAAAATGTTAGTTGAACTTATTGTATAATATTAAATATTATTATTAGAAATTTTTAATATATTTTATCAAATTCAATTAATTGAGGTGGAAATTTTTAATTTAAAATTAAACCTAGGGATGTGTCAAAAAAATGTTTCCTCAAGGAATGCATTTCTCAAGCATATGATAATATTATTATAACAACATGAAAAGTAATAATAATTAAATTAATTTAAATTTAAATTTATTGAAATATAATATTAAAATTTATTTTAAACTATTCTCTATTATAGGATATTTTAAGTATTTTAAATTGTGAAACATCATTCACATTAAAATAGTTATTGGAAAAATGAGTTTTAAATTCAAAACATAATCTTATATTAAATTATAGTATATAAATAATTTAATTTTAAATAAATAAATTAAATATGACTAAATAATATTATTTTACTTTTAAATAATAATTTATCTTTTATGTTACATAATTTATTTAAAATAAAGGATAGTTCTACAAAAAAATTGTAGTTTTCATTATTCACTAAAAATCAGTATTTTCCAAAAAAAACCCAAACTTCACCATACGTTACTATAAATATTAATATTTAAAAAATTATGTTGATTTAATAAAATAAAATTTATAAAATTTCCAAAAATTAATATTTATAGTTTCTCGCAAATTGGAATAAAATCATTTTTGAAAAAAACACTTTTTTAGAATAAATTACATTATTAAAAATTGAGTGCTTATCTATTATGAATTAATAAATTGAGTATAATATTTATGTATATTTTATAAACTATTTAACCATATTTATACCCACTAATTTAATTTATAGGTTATAATGGTCATATTTAAATAGTCATGGTTCATATGGGTTCAGTGTTGTATGTCGCATACACTATTGAACATAGTGTTCTCTTTTAAAAAGGTAGAGTGTTACACACTCATATTTAAATATATTTAAGATTGATATGATAGTTATGTATAATTTTTATAGGTGATTATGCCTAGGTGAATTGATGTTATAGTTATATCCACTTTCCGTTATCTTGATAGGGATCTAATTGATTAGAAACCACGCAATCTCTAATTTAACAAACATCTGGATGTTATCCTATACATATACTTATCACTAATACTTATCCCAATGGTTTTCACAAATTTTATATTATCCTGAAAAATAAACAACATAAAATATTCAATAATACCATAACCACTCTAATGGGTTATCTATACCTTGGAAATTATGATAAACCACAACTTGTTAACCATTTATAAAATTTATAATTCTAATATTATATTAAAATGAAAATTTACTAATATATAAAGTTTTCTAAACCCACAATTGATACCAAATGTAATACCCCATACCCAATTTTCCATAATCTAGTGAGAATATAGATAGTATTTACATATCAACTTCAAAATGAACTGAATAAATTCAATTTTATCCATCAATAATTACAATATCACTAGAAGATATAAAGTCACATAAATTTGAAGGACCTTTTATGTTAATATTTTTAGTGAGATTACAAAAAAATTAACTAAAAAACTCCCATGTCTTTATCATCAAATGGAAAATTATTCCACTATATATGAAAAAAATTGATTCATAATGAGTCTTTCACATCAAAAAAAAATTATCCACACATGATAATAATTCATATATATATTGTATAGTATTTTCATCATATCCTAATGAAAATAAAATATAATGAGGGTGAGGTAAAATGTTTATTAATAAAAAATATAGACATAAACATATCAAGGAATAAACATTGTAGGAATAATATGGAAGGAGAAAATGATAAAAAAAATAATTACAAATAACTGATCAGAAGATCCTGAAATAAATCCAAGGATGTTAGAATAATATATATAATCACAAGGATTATAATAACTAAATTCATGGTGGTGGAATTCATAATGATGGGAATCTTTTACTATCATGCCTTCTTCCAAGAAATTATTCTCTCTTTCAGGTACATAACCAATACATCGTTTTTTCTATCACGGTCTCACCCAAGACATCATGATTACATTTGGTAGATAGAAACCAAATACCCAAATTTTTTACATCATGGTAACAGCCAATAACTTTAGGTGATAAATAATATTGGGCCCCACCCTTCACTGCTTTATTTCTAATGAATTAAACATTTGAATGATATAAATATTAACCCAATATATAATAAAAATTCCATTTTAATAATTAAACATATAATTGGATATAAAAACATAAAGTATTTCAACAATTTTTGAGTGAATAAATGAACATAAGATATTTTTAGAAATATGGTTAGCCAATAAATAATCAAATTTTCTTATTAATTAACAAACATATGAATCAGAATTAAAAGTATACCCCTTGTAAATATTTCCCAAATCAAATTGTGAAATATAATTCCATGTAAGAAACTTCAAACAAACACCATAGAGGGTAATGGTATATGGTTAAGTGAATACATAAGTAAGTATCAAAAAGGATGCACATACACACACAAAAATATAAAACATGGAGTCTAATATAAATATGTCTCTAGGAATTAATATTTTACACAAAAAACACTTAGAACATTAAAATAATTATAATTAAACTCATTAAAGGATATAATTTGAAATGAAACATTAAATAAAAATAACAATGAGAGGATCATGATAAAAATACTATATATTTAGTAGATAAAAAATAATAATTAGAAAATGGTATATAAAAATAAATACATCTCAAGGGGTGAAAATTTAGACAACAAACTCATATTTTTATTCATGATTAATAAATTTTTACTTAACCTATGAATAATAAAAATAAATCTATTAATAATTTATTCTATAACCTTATTCTTATATATTATCATTTATAATAATAATTTAAAAACATTTATTAAAAGTATATTATTAAATTATGGATTATTTTCATCATCAAACACTAGAAACATTGATTGTTTATTTCTCTCTAGTTTTGTAAAGGAATTGTAGAATATTTTTTATTAACAATAAGTTCATAATTAAATTTTTTTAATGATACAATAATCATTGTTTTAACATGATTCATTATTTCTCATTTTCATTTATTGAAAGATAAAGGTACAGATTATGAAAATGGAAATTGTGAAGAACTAGTTTCAACTTGTTTAATAATCAAAAGGTGATATATTAATAAATATATTAAATATCAATAAAATAATTATAGAATAAATAAATAAATAACTTTAAATAAATTATCATTAAATTATATTACCATTATATATGATTTCATAATTATTCATGGTATAAACATTATAACTTTGTTCACTTAGGAGGTAAAACGAATCCACATGAGAACTAATTGTAATGATTTACTAGTGAGGTCATGTTTTTAAATAATGTTAATATAAAATTTATAGAATCTTAAACATTTCATTAATATAATTTACCTTCATTAAATTAATTCTTAGAACCATCAATGAAGGGGGTTATGGAAAATGAAATTCGTTGTTCGTAGAGGCAGTAGTATGGATGTATACATGATTAACGGTTACATTTCTCAAAAATGATATTGAATGAATGTGTGTGATATATTATCATATAAGAATTATACATGAGATAGATGGAATATATTAATTCAATTCATTCATCCTTTTCACTATACATTGGATGCTCTGATGAAAAACAAACCACATTCTTTCATGCAAATGGTATTCTGAACAAATATATGATTAGAATACTTTTATTTTTCTAAGTGGATGGGTAGTAATAAATAATGGTTATTCCATTAATATAATAACACTTTGATAAAATAATGATACCAATTTAAATAAATTAATCTATTTTTTATTTTTATTTTTTAGAGAAAGAATGTGAGGAAACATTTAAGGATTAAGTAATAATCATATTGGGACCTTGAACATTCTCTAGAATGTATCCAAACAAATTAAGGGATTAGGATGAGTTATAGCGATCAAGAGATTATTAAAATAATAAATAATTATATTTGGATAAAAATTGAATATTTTAATAAATAAATTAAATTTAATAGGTGTTTCATGATGTGGTGTAAGTGTTCCCTTTTTATAAGTTAAAATAAAGGTAATTTTTAGAGTACCCATTACTTTTTCTCAATAGAATGTAACTTTTCATGGGTTTAAAGGTTCAAAAAGAGATAAATAATAGATTTTGGGGATATGTAAGGTCTATAAATACTCTACCATTAATTTCCATGCATGTTTTAGACATGTATCATGCATTTTATATTTAGATTTTCTCTTTTAAATTTTTTTGTTTTAACCTAATAATTAATTTTTAACTAGGTATATTAATTTTAAAGCCTAAAAATAAAATAAAACATATTACATAATTTATAAATACTGATTAAAAATATGATATTACCTTTATCAATTTATATGTTTACATCTAATGAAAATTAATTTTAATATCATCACAATTCATGTGTAAAAACATGTTTCTTGAAAAAGTGAATTTTTATGATTAAAGTTTATGTGTATGATAAAATTATCAAGGATTTAGATTTTTATATTATTAATTGGTTTATTATAAAATAATTAAAATTTATTTGGAATTTAATGAAATCCAAAATTAAATTTCTCCAAAATAAAATTTAATTAAAAATGACCAAAAATAATTTCTTTAATTGGGAAATATTACTTATATTGATAAAATGTTAAACTTAGGTTTTATAAATCTATAATACTATTTGGAAAGTTATAGTTTTACTTAATAAAATCATATTTGAACAAATAAATTTTTATATGTTTTTAGCTTATACTTTCTTCCTAATATATTAATAAACACTACTGTTTTTTAAAAACTGTATTTTCCACTACTCATTTAAAAATCATTTAGTTTGATAGATTCACTGAGTTAATAAAAAGTTAATATTTTTATTCAAAATAATAAAATTAATTTAAATGTATCATATCAAATTCTTAAAATTTATTGATTTAACTTATAAATGAAAATGTAAAATATATAAGAAAAATATTTTTATTGAAAAAATAGATTTTTAAATATTTTATATTTATAATCTAATATCTCATTAATTATTGACTAAATAATTAATGTATATATCAAAATATTTTAATTTTTTCAGTCTATTTATATTAAAAAAATTCTTATCTTATCATTCTTTGATGATTACATTTAGAAAATAAAAATATTTTTATAATAAAAAATTTTAATTAAATGTTATATTTTGTTTATTATTTATAATTTCTAAAATATATTATATAAATTTTTTTATTTGAAATAAAAAAATTTGGTATACCTATTGGATACATGTATATAAAATGATCATATTTCCAATGACCGTATTTCCAATGACCATATTTTTAACAATCATTTTTAGTTCTTATATATTATCGTACTAAATCATTTGTTCATTCCATTCTCAATTAATAAGATGTGGCTTTTATTTTATAATGTAGATTTTTCAATATTCTTAATCCTTTCATGGTTTTTCTAATCATTATAAGTGTTTTTTCTATTGTAGATCCTCAAGGTCGAAGTAGATCTAGGGGATTTCATAGTTGTAAAGATTCTATTCTTTTCAATTGATTTTTTTCTAATAATTTAAACACTTTTAATGGATGTATTCATCCATGGTGACTAATAATATATAAGTTTTAGTACTTATTTTCATATTTTTTTGTTTAATGTTTAATAATAATAAAATTTATATAGGGTTTTTATAGCTAGGTGTTGTATTTAAGAAAATATTCTATAATATTAAATAATTTTTAATTATTGGGTGCAACAATTATTGTTCATGGAACCATTCATATTAAAATATTTCTGTAGGATAATTAAATTTGAATCTTTACATTAGTATTTTAAAAAAAATATCCGAATTTTTTTTATTATATACAATGAATTTCAGTATAATACTATCATGTTTAATATTTTAGTTTTTATAATATAAATTTTGAAATCTTCAATAATAATCCAACTAGCCATTAGAAGATATAGTTTAATTAAAATATCATGCTAAGATACACAGAATAGTTTTTGTTTGTAAATAACATGTATTTTATTTAAGGAAAATTTAATGATTGTGACTCAATTACCATAATATTTTTAGGCTATTTTTCCATAATACATCAGGTACATCAATTTATTACTAAAGGATTACATACAATTCGGGGGTTTAATAATGTATCAGTTTAAGATGGTTTCCAATTTTTTTAAAATTATGTTTCTTTTTTTTAATTTTAAAAATGATATTTTTAAGGTTCTAGTGTGACCAACTCTAATAAAAAAGGATAATAACCAAACATATGGTGGGATCAGCTAGAAACTCTAGCCTTAGACCCAAGATTTCTTGAGACTTACCCCAAACCACCATAGGTAGTGAAACAGATGCCACACTAGACACATAACCTCATCATTATTTTATCACTAAAACAAAGGATAAATCTCTATCGAGGACCATAAAGTTGTTGTAACTATTTTATAATCAAAAGTAACACCAAAAAGAATAAAACTTTTTTAGTTGGGAACACACAATAGGGGAACCACCTATACTGAAATCATGGGGAATTAAGGATAAAATAATTTAAAAAAGTGTCACCCCAAGATTTCAGCACATCCCTTAGAGATAAAAGATATACAACCAATAAACACTAATTTCCCCCATGGGTACCTGTTTGAAATATTACACTAGAAAGAAAAGATATATCAATAATGTAAACTTTAATACATACTAAACCCTAGTCAAAAACATCCTAAATGATCATCAAAAAGTGTAACTAAAAAAAGTAAATTTACATATAAATATTAAACAAACATGGAGTAGTGATCATGATAAGAGGATCCAAAAGTGAAATAATACATGGTAAACATCCAATAATTCTCTACACTCTATTGATTTACCTTATTCTTGATCACATATATTGAGGTCTGCACAAGTCCCATAGGGGAATATACATGATGTGATTATAAAAACATTGTATGTGATCTCCAAGCCACCCTGTCATAAACTAAAGTGGACTAAAGAAAAAATGTATGGATGTTTTAAAGTAATAAAAAGTAAAAAAAAATATTTACATAATATAGAGAAACAATTTATATAAAAATGTTTTTATGTTTATTGGAAAGGCCCCAAGATTCACTTTCCATTATTGGGAATGGAATAATAACTAAATTTTGGGTTGGGACTGGGAAATCATAGAGCCCATACCTTATTGGTAGATGCATATAGAGTTTATTCCCATGAACAAACCATGGGATTAGGGAGTGAGTATACAAAATTAGGTCCCATGACTATCTTAAACCAACGTAGATCACCCCAGAACCAGGAACTCAAACTAGTCTACAATAAGGACCGAAGGGCATTCCTGATCCTGATGGTTTTGAAAGTAGTGCATAAGAATCAAAAAATAACTAGATAGAATGATTTTACCTAATAGAAAAGATTAAACAGGAAGCATAATTATATAAGAAGTCCAAAATGACCCATCCTTAACTCAAGTATCCATACAAATAAATATTTAGATTCAAAATTAAATACATGCAAAAAAACATGCATTAAGCATTCATAACATAAAATAAGTGTGAAGAGTTTTAAATAAATCCTAAAACTATAAAAAATACGAGATTCCAAATAAATTTAGGATATATGATATATAAAATTCAACTAATACATATGATAGAAACAACATCCTAATGACACATGGTCAACTACCAATGCAACCGTTCCAAGAGAAACTAAAACTAAGAATTCCACACAATCAATTTGCAAATGATCCCAAACATGAACCTGAAATATTTATATATGCATGAGAAAATATCCCAGTAGGTATGAAAAATCCTCATATTTTTCATTATATTTTAAAATAAAATCATTTCAATATGGTTTGAAAATACAACTCAAAAGTATGTTTTCTATTTTGAAAAAAAAATATTACATAAAGCTAACCAAAAAATTCATTCCATTTTAAAAACACTATTTTATATTTTAACCCAAAATAAATCTTTAAACCCAATTTATAAGAATAAAAAACAAAAGTAAAAGGAACCATTTCAAGATCAAAATCATTTTTCACTAACCACATAATTGGAAAATTAAGGGAAATTGATCACTTTTAAATACATTCATATAATAAGGTAGGAAATAAATAATAGTAGATGTGGAATAAGAAGTAAGCATAAGTGTAAATACATAAAAAATAAATTAATCCTACAATAATATAATTAACCAAAATTAAACAACAACATAATCAATAATAGAAATGAAATTGAAAGTAAAAAATTATCATATGAGTTGCTTAAGAAAAATAAGGTTGATGTATTCTAGGATCCTCATAATATCAATGATTTAATCAACCCATATCCAATTTCACACATGAGACTATAAGGAGTACATGACTTGGCCTAATATCATGGTGATGCTCTTAATGGTGACTCAAAACTAAATCCAGATCTATTATCAAGTGTATTCCCTTTTATTAGTGATGTGGAGAAACTCTGATTGGTGACCCAGTATGTATCATAATGTAGATAGTATTTTATTATAGTTCAAGGATATGAAAGAAATTTTATTCCTAGTGGTAATTATCTTAGTGTCTATAACCTAATCCCTTAAGTTCTCATGATAAATATAATGATATGGTAATTTATAATTTGATTCAACAATATAAAACACCACTGACATATACAACATACCTAACCACCATTCCAATCATACCAAAACAACCACCTATTTAATCAACACCCATCAGGGTCAAAATAGTAAAATACATGGTCTAAAAACATATGATGTTCATAAAATATTATATAGGCCTTGATAAATCTTTACAACACCAAAATATAAAATTCCATTAGAAATTTAAAAATGGTCCATTCATAATTTTTTAGAATTTAAAACACCAATAATGGATTATGAGATAATTAAAATATCTACTTGGTAATTTAATCAAACAAATGACATTAATAGACCAATAAAAAATTTGATCACCAATTTAAAAAGGAACGAGAATCCAATGTAGACCTACATATTTTGTTAAAATAAATTGAAACCATGTTCTAAGGGTCATAAGACTTTAAAAAAATTATAAATTCCAAGACATCAAGTTTTATAAGTTCAAATAATTACATTTGGATACTCCTACCAAAAACCTGATGTTGATGGTACAAAACATTTGAATATGGGAAGGGGGATCCTAAGATTGAATGTACACCCATACATCATGGAAAATAATGTATTAGGTAAAATATCATCCTTAGGTTTTGACCAATATAAAACCAATGGAAATAATAAAGGAAAAAATATAAGATAAGGGAAATAGAGGAGTATTAAACCTCCAATTTCATGAAATCCACATGGAACTAAAGAAGATTAATTGTAAAAAAATAAAGGATAGAAAAAGGTGGAATGCCTAGGGAACCCTATGGATGTGTCATGTGAGTAAGGGAGTAGAAGGGTGTAAGAGGGTAAAAATAGAGGAGGGGTAGAATATTTAATTCGAAAATTATAAAATTTGGTTTAGGTATATGGTTTGGACACATGTTTTACCAAACTATGCACCAACTATAGACCCTTCACTAGGCTCACATGGGGAGATACATAGTTTGTCCGTATAGTTTTGTAAATATTTTATAAATAATATGTTAACAAATGTGATCATTCACATGATTGTTTCATGATTTATCTAAATTAAGTGAAATTCATGTTCCAAACAGTTCTAATGTAATGGTCACTTGCACAGTTTCCATTGAGACCAATATCGTTTGTGGCAAACTCTGTGCTACCCATGCACATTTACCGTGCATATAAAAAATGAAATGGAAACTATAATTTGTATTGGTAATTTCACATTTCATAATAAATCATGTGCATTGAACATTTCTCCACAAGGCACCCACATAAGTCTCATCCACATGATTCACCAAATGAAAATGATATAATTTATAAATTTTGATTCGATTCAGCCAAAAATAAAATAACATGGAATATAATTAGTAGATATATAAAATAAACAGAAATTAGAGGCCATGTTGTGATAATTATATCAAGCATAACACTATATATTATCATAAATTCCTTGATTTAGAATAATATAGGATCATATAGATGAACACAAGAGGGGACAAGATCATGACTAGGACCAAACTAGTAATAAATCAAACCTAAATAAGACACATTTCTAAAACATGGGGTATAAACATGTATCAATTCATTAAATGAACCAATAAAAGGCCATCATAATTGTAAAAAAAGTCTGAATCCATGAACATCCATAATTTCGAGATCATAAAATCAATTCAAAACATGGAAATGTGAATTACAAAGGATGATAAAAAGGTGAAATGAGAGTTATATCCAATATATTTACAAAAATGATTCCACTTACAAGGAAGGTTGATAGAACTAGTGAATAATATAAGGGAAATAACACATCCCTAATGACCCTCCTAGTCAAATAATCTCAAAAAAACATTTAATCAATAGAACATCAAAAGTCTCATAAAACCAATAATATAGGTCTCTAAGAAAACTCGTGGTTAAGAATATACCATACAATGACACTCCAATACAAAAGGCTTCAAATACAACCCATTCATCCGCTACAATGATGAGATAATATGGAAGGAGAGAACATAAAACGCCCAAGCCACTCACAATTGAGAATATAGGGGATTTTCTCCCCATGATATAGATGACCTTCACTAATTAAAAAAAGTAAGGTAAAAATCCATCCTAGGTTGGAACATTGAAATCGAGCTCATTTCCATGGATCTATAGAACAAATCATAAAATAAATCTCGGATAGATGAAAATACTCCAAAATGGATCTAGATAAAGGCCTCCACCAAACAAAGAACATTTATTGAGTCCTCACCCACTAACTCAATAAAATATAATTCCTCTCACTCATAAAAAATATACAAAATAATTATTAGTTAAGGATAAAACACTAAGAATAATTAAACTTCACTAATCCACCTAGATTCTCAGCTAGGTTGCCAATTAAAAGTATCACACTTCCATAATACATAAAAACATAACTCATTAATATCTTGATGCATGAACTCTACAAATCCCATCAAGAATCACATAAGAGGAATACTAGATAATAAATGTGACATGAGAAAAAATAAAAAAAATCACCAAATATTAACTCATAAAAAATATATTAACCCAAAGTAAACGAAGATAAGGTAAAATAAAAAATTCATAACCACCACTCAAGGGATTAAAATGCCAAAAAACCAAGGAATTATATTTAAATTATTCTAAACCATGATATTCCACTTGAACTTTTTAAACACCCAATTATCATCATTAAAATTATTTATACATTCTAAAAATAAAATTCATCTGAATTAAAAAAACAAAATCCCTATATAAATTTCAAACATAAAAATTCATTACTTAAAATGGTATTTTTTTCAGAAAAATAAATCAACAAACTTTTTAAATTTAAATATATTTAAATTTTGACCTTTACAGTTACACACACTAATGTCAAACTATAAGGATTTTATTTTCAAAATAAAAATTAAACTTTCTCAATTATTTATTGAAAATAATTTTCAAAATCCATATAATAATTTTTTTATTATTTATCTTGGAAATAATCTTTATTAATTTCAAATCTACCAAAAATCACTTTTCATTTCATTAATCCCATATTTAAACCTTTTAGATATCCAAAACATCTAATTCATTTAAAAAAAATTAAAAAAAATACTCATTTATTACTTTGATAACATTACTTATATCTATAAAAACAAAGTTTTTCAACACAATTCACTAACTAAATTCATACAAATAACAATTAAGCATCATAAAACCTACCTCTATTCATCCTGAAAAAATAAAAAACAAATCATTACCAAAGTAAAACCAAAATAAAAGTGGTCCGATTTTTTTAAATAAATGGTTTAGTGGTTGTTCATGTTTTGGTTATATGATTTAATAGATCTTTCACTAACCATGAAACATTCACTATTATCTTAATAAAACCATGAAAATGAACTCTACATAGTTTACCAAACCATGTGAGTTGACCAAAAACCTCTAGTTCTACACCCATATTCACCCCAATACTTGAATATTTCCAAAATGAAACACATCATCACAATACCATTCAAAATACCATCCATCCAAATCAAAATACGTCAAAAACATGAAGAAAATTCTCAAAATTCACGTCTTTAACCCAAAAACACATAGTAACTCAAGGATCCATATGATTAAGGGATAAATAGAATATTTTTTATCATACCTATTTTCATATAGTAGTCCTAGATACAATCCACTAATCTCACAAAAATAACAAATGATTCTCAAAAAACCTAGTCCCTTTGGATAACCCAGGTTGTGATATTTTTTATTTATGAACTAACCCAGGTCTCACCTAAACTAGGCACTTAAGCCAGACTCTAAAAATGCCTAAATGGTGTTCGTGATCCATCTGGGTTGGAAACTAGTGTATAAGAATAAATAAATTACTCAAGGAAATACTCAAATTCAATATAATAGGACAATAAAAATATTGAATAATAAAAAATAAACAAACCTTAAACATTCATAAAAAATAAGAGTAGTGAAGATAAAAAAATCCTAATATCACAAATAAATCCTAGATTACCAATAAATCTAGGTTACAAGATAAAAAATGAAAACTAAAACATAAGAGATAAGAAACATCCCCATGATCAGTGGTCTTCTGCTAATTTCACCACTAGAAGAGTGACTTGAACTAAGAAGACTGTACATGGAGTTTCCCAATAATACCAAACACAAAAATAAAATTTTTATATTCATGTGTTCAAAGTGACCAATAGGTATTCCAAAACCACACACCATGAATTATATTTGAAAATAAAATACTTTCATTCTTGTTTGAAAATATAACTCAAAATTTTGTTTTCCATTTTGAATTAAATGCAATAATATCTGGAATACATCGAAATTTTTTTCATTATTAGGAAGACAGTTTCTTATTTAAACCCAAAATAAAGATTCAAAACATTTTTAGATTAGTGTAACAGTCAAGGAAAGGTAAATGTTTCAAAACCAAACTCTATTTTGACTAACCACATCATTATAAAATTAAGAGAAAATGACTCACATTAAAATACATACATATAAGAAGGTAGAAAATAAAAAACAACTGAAATGACATAATGAAAAAAATGTGTGGAAATATATATGAAATAAAAGAATCTAATAAAAAGAGAATGAACCAAGTGTATACAATATTATAATCAATAAATGAAAAATTATTAAAAGTAATACATTATCATTAGATTGGGCTTAGGGAAGTATAGTTGAGGCAACATAGGATATCATTATACCCTCAATGATCAAGTCAAACAATATCCAATTCCATAGGTGTGCCACTAAGGAGTACGTGACTTAGTCTAATAGAGTAGTGAAACCCTAAATAGTGACTCCCAAATAAATTTGAAGCCATTAATAAGTACATTCCATCTTCTTACTAATGTAGAAACACTTTAAATGGTTACCCACCTTATATCATATTTAATTTAGTATTGTTTTTAGTCCATGACTGGTGAGGACATACCATTTCTAATGATACTTATACTAGTATGATTTTCCTAAGCCCTTGGGTTCCCATATTCAATAAAAATATATATGATTTAATACACCAAATATAACCACATAAAGGACCAATAAGATATAAAATATCCCTCACATAATTTCCAAGTATACTAAAAAACCACATTTCCAATAAATATCCATCATACTCAAAACCATAAAATACAATGGTTAATAAAAATTTGTATTCATGAAGTTAGAACCTAGACTTGATACCTCATTAAGAAACAAAACTATAAAATTCCATTAGAACATTCCAAATGTTATTTTTTATATTCATTTCAAAATTAAAACTCTGATCAAGGGTTAAGATATAATTTAAAGAGTCACATAGGTATTTAATCAAACATAATATATGTATATAAGTTTAAAACAAATTTTAACCTCAAATTGAAAATAAATTCATTTATCATTCCATGGAATCCAACATTGAGAAACCTATTTTGTAAAAAAACTATTAATAATATAAGATAAAAATAATAAAACATTAAAAACTCATCTTATATATCCCAATTAATCTAGTTTCATATATTTACAGAATTACTCATTGATCAGCCTACCTTAAATTGGGTGTGGATTGTATGAAATGTAGATTACAAGAAGAGTAGGATGAAAATAAGGATCTACACACTATGACATTAAAAAACATGGGATAAGTTCAAATCCATTCTCGAGGTTTAGACCAATACTGAACCAAGAATAGGAAAAAGGTAAATAGGATATGGGAATAGAATGAGAGGAGGAATGAATATTTAACCGCACAAAATCTTTAGAGAATTAAAAATATGATTTCTAGTTCATGTGGGAAGGAAAGAGGTGACATGCCTTGGACCCCCTAGTCTATTTCATGTGAGTGAGGTATGAGAGGGGATCAAGAGGGGAAAATTTTGGGAGGGATTAAAAAAGTGAATCAAAAATTTTAAAATCTTTTTTAGTTTTATGTTTTACCAATCCATGTACAAACCACATGTACTATACTAAACTCATCTAGATAACTGCATGGTTTGTAATGAAGGATTGGTAAACCGAAACATACCTTAAAGAACTAATGCATTTGTAAATTCAGTACTTCACATTGTTTATGAGTAGTTTCTTCTAATTCTGTTAAATCTATGCACCTATCTATTTTTATGAAGGCTCAATCCCATGGTTTCCATTGAGTCCTATGTAGTTTTCCACAAACTATGCACTACCCATTCACATTAACCATGTATATAAAAAATAAATTGAAAAATATTTTTTAAAATGATAATTTAACAGTTTATACTAAACCATGTACCATAAATTGTGCACAAAAATGGATCTATGTAAGGGTAATCTACATGATTTGGTAAACTGAGTAGTGACCATGAAATTAAATAAACTATATAAATAATCTTCCAAATTTTAAATTTTTTTATCATATTTGGCCCAAAATATAGGAACAATTTCATAAATCAATAAATAGGTAAAATAATAGAGGAAGTGGTGTTCAGGTTGTGATAGGAATCATATTGAGTACAGTTTGTAAGGGGTATACAATGTTAGAGTGTTGTGAGCCAATCCTTTCATTATATCCCAAAATAAATAATTCATTATAAATAAACATATAGTGGTTCCTAATAACCCTTATAATACACTTAATAGTCACCAAAAAGACATTAAAATATATAAACTCAAAGAAATAATACATGAAAGAATAATTTTAGGTATTTTATGTGAATCGTATATGACATGATAAAAAACTTTTTTTAATAATTAATGGCCAAATTCAAACAATTGCCTTTTTAAATAAATACAATAATAGTATAATTAATAAAAAAACATAAAAATCAATTAAGGTGTGCTTGAAACATTTGCAATATCAAAGAAAAATAGAATGACCATTTTTAGTTTTGAATATTTAATTAAGATTTATTTATCATCAAAATAGTAATTAGTAATTGAATTCCCTTGATCATATATCTATGATAATAAAGACCTTGTGGAACATAAGATAAAATTGGGGCACTCTAACTAGAAATATGAATATCATCTTCTAATGGGGTATGAGTTTCCACTAATTAGACCCAAATGACCAAGTTTATATAGAGGAAACAATTTAAACTATTTATATATGAGAATGGTGAATTTAAAGATAATAAATAGGGTATTACCAAAGATTAACATATGTATATTTCCCAAAAAAATTACCCTTATAAAAAATATTATAAATATGAAATATTATAAAATAAACATATATGTAGATATGGGAATTATTGATTTTACCACAAAAATCAAGGAAGGAAGAATTTACCGGAGATCCATGGGCTTACCTTGCCTATGATTACCTATTATGATTGAATCATAGGAATACAAATAATTAATGAATGGTGTATTTATTTAGAGATTTAAAGTGATCAATGGATATGATAAAGAGGGTTATTAATTCTCATAATAATGATTATAGAGGATAAATGAGGGATAGATACCGAGTTGTTGAAAATAAAGGGTGTTAATTTTATTTTTTGAAAGATAATTTTTCACTTTATTAATGATTTTTTCCTATGAGCCTACTTTATACCTCTTACTAATCCAATTGGTAGTTGATGGACATGAAAAATCCACTAGTTTCACTATACTCCCTCCAGGTACTTGGTACTATGGCACAGGATACCTGGTTTTTTCTTCACAGGTATCACTTCTCACTTTCACTCTAAATCCTTTGTCGAACCCCATAAACTCCCTTTACAAGTTTATATAATATCCAAAATTGAAATTATAGATCTAAATTAAGGTAGATTTAAAATATATATATATATATATATATATGTGTGTGTTTAAAACCCTCACAATATCTAACTTTTATCCATGACAATCTTTAAGAATCTTTCAGAGGAAACTTGAATGGTTATTGACTCATAATTTAAGCTCCATACCCCTAAGTTTCATCTTGTATGATTCTGTATTTCTACCTAACTTATACTATAAGAATAACATTACATCATAACACATAATTACTTAATTCCCTGATATAAATATGATAATAAATATTAAAAACATCAATTTCTCACTCAATATCATAATTTCAAATCATGTGTGAATGGTTGATCAAGCACTTCCTCGATTAAGAGATATAAAATGTGTTATGAATGGTGATAAATATTATAGGTAAGCAAAAATTATAGACTAATTCTTCAACCCTATTCAAAATATTTAAAGGAATGGTATACTTTTTGGTTTACTTCCCTTTATTTATCAATATTTGGTGACCCAGCCACACTAAAGCATAAAGGAAGATATGGTCACCCACTTTGAATTCTAAGGTACTCCTTCCCTGAATGGAATGGGGTTTTTTCTTACTCTTCTCCACCTATAGATATTTTTTAATTATCTTCACATAATCAATCATATCCTATATAATAATGTGTTAGATCATAGTATAGTAACCTATCTCTATCCAGTAATGAGGATAATCAAAAATTCTCTCAGAAAGGGATCTGAATAGTTCCATCTAAATATAATATTGGTAGTTATTTTAGTAATAAAATTACATAAAGTAGATTTGATCCTACTTTGATTCACCTAAATTAAGATTATAAGATCATAACATGTCCTATTGAATATGTATCATTCACTTATAATGGTCATTAATATGTTCATGTAAAGGAATACTTAGTTTCACTTGACTCTACAATGATCTATAATTCCCATTCCATAACTAATTTTTATCCTTAGGTATCTATAATATATAATACAAGTCGGTAACATTATTAATCTTTAATATTTCTATCATATATAGTTTCTTAATATCCTCAATTGAAAAATCCTATTTGGTAGAAAAATGTGAACTATGTTGGTTAGATGGTCTACAATCACCCACACTGCATCATTTCCCTTTGAGGATCTAGGTAAATGGGTTATGAAATATATGGTGGTTTCATCCAATTTTAAAACTTCAAAATGTAGTGAAAAATTGTACAAGTGTGATTTTTATTCCTTTTCAGTATCTACGTAAGAAACCTAGATACAAATCTTATAACATCTTTCTTAAGTCCAGGCCCCCCGAAATGGAGAAAAATATTCCATATATTTTAATGATCCCAGGATAAAATTCTCATCAAGATGAATGGTAATCCATAAATTTCTCTCAAATTCTCATAGAAATTATAAGTCTTAAATGATTACATAGAAGTGACTAAGGATTCAGGAACTAAATATTAATTATATCTCTGCCATCAGGTTTCTATTAAATAATATTTCAATTAGGATCCAATATGTTGGAGTCCTTAAAACATTATATAATATATGATTTGAGATTTATATAGTGTAATAATGATCTACTATTATCTTCAATCACATATATGTAGTGTTTATCCATATGTTCTATCAATATCAAAACATCACGTATACCACCTTTTGAGGATGAATATTCCATATGAGGGAATTTACTTCTATGTTTCCCTTAATAGAAAAGTATTGAATGTTAAAATGAAATCGGTATAGGTACTCCACCTAGTAACTCTACCTTAGGTTAAAGTACCTTTTAGACATGATATATATATATATATATCTATTTTATGATTGTAAAATACTATAAATATTTAATTAAAAAATAATGTGTTTAACACATTAAATATTGCACAATAGAATACAATTTCAAGTCATGGGTAGGATAAATACATTTATGTGGAAAGATTTTCCTAGAACCATATGTCACTACTTGATGTTCTTACATAATATTATAACTAAATCCAATTGATAAGTAATCACAACACACCAAATCCCCACTCATGGATACTTTGAAATAAGAACATGAGTAGTGATTAACTTTATAATGGGCTCCTATAAGGATTCCTCACATCATTCAAAAAAATGAAATTATTTCCCTTGTTATTTATAGTGTTAATTAGAGATTTGACCATATAAAAATATTAAATGAACCAATGGTAGTAACCTGCAATCCCAAGGAATCTCTTGATTCAAAACACATTTGAAAGAACATTATTTGATATCATTGGCTCAACCTTTTTAAGAAAAAATTACTTCATTAAAAGTCTCATTTCCAAGGAACTTCACTTCTCAGATCCAGAATTATAAATTAGATATATAATCATATAATTGATGTTCAATTAAGGTATCTAAAATAATTTGTCATTTTCGATCTTTCAAATATTGGTATTTAAAATTGACCATATTAGCATCCATAAATAAAATGATTAATGGGTCATATAAAGATTAAATTACTTATTTTTTATCCCCATGAATATTAGTATTTAATTATTCAAGCTAAATTAAATCACTAGGTATTTTAATTTCTTATTATTAATTATGAATACATTCTTTAGAAATTCTTCTAATGTGACCAAAAACAGATGATAACTTGAATATAGGTCAATTTTTTAAAACCAAATTTCTCCAATTAAACTATCAAACATATCATTGATCCTAAGAAAAAAAATGGTTTGAAATTGATAAATGATTCAATTTTATTTAGTTCACATATAGAAATAAGATTAAGTATTCCTTTTGGCCAAAAAAATAAGAGAACACAAAACTGTAAAACCCTGAGATTTTTTGAAATATTTTTTTCATATAAATTTTATATATTTGATATTTTTTATTAAATGAAATATAGAGTTTATCATGAGTTACAAACAACACTGATTTTATCTTTCATTACAAAAATACAGAATTTAAACTAAATGTGACACTCTATAAAAATATTATTATATAAATGATAATTATTGCTTAGACATTGCAAATAGGGGTATGAATAGGTTAACTAAATTATGAAAATATATGATTCAAACATTTCTATAAAATTAATTTTTTTTCCCAATTAAATTTTTGAGAAAATAATATCTATTAGAAAATAATGGAAATCATTTTCTGAAAAATAAAATAAAATTTATGCACACAAACACATTTTACATCAGTAAATTAAAAAAATCAATTTTGGAGAATAATTTTAATAAAAATTTTATATTATATATTCAATATAAGTTTTAACCTTAATATTATGTGTTTTATAGAGAATAGATAAGAATAAATCTGTTTTACGGTTAAATACTTTATCTTTCTAAAAAATAGTTTTGTAGCCTTTTACAAAAAATCTTTAAAAATTATTTTTTCCTAATTTTAGAAAATTTATATGTAAAAATAAACATTATTTTTAATTTCAAAATATAAAAAAATATTATATGGTTAATTTTTGGGATTTTTATGAAAACATTAATTTTTTAATGAATAGTGAAAATACTGTATTTTATTGATAATTATATTTTTATTTAATGAATTTATAAGGTTAATTATTATTTAAAAATGATTTTATAAGTAAAATAAACTTGATTATCTTTAAATTAATCTAATTTAGTTCTTTTTAATCATATTCATATCTAATATTGATATAAACACATTTTAAATTTTTGATCATTTTTCTCTATGAAAACCCTCTTTCTCATTGTGTATGTGGGATTAATTCTAAATTAAAATTTTATAGTTCTGTAAGTGGAATTATGAAAAACGGGATCCATACTTTTAATCTTCCTCATTTATATTATCTAATAATGACAACTTAAGTTTTTTACCATAATGAATAATAAAAACAATAAAAATTATTTATCAAAATAAATATAAAAGGTGGGTTTACCAGGGGTTAAATTAAAAATATAAGTTCTAAAAATGACTCAAAACATGTAAACACCCATTTTATGTATATTTTTATACCATATATGTATTAATATCGATAATGGTCCATTTAAAAGACTTTTGGCATGTGAAAAACACAGGTACACCTTTTTCTTTTCAAAAACTATAAGTGTGCCACTCACCACACTTATAAAAGGCCACCTGTATCAACTCATATTCACTTTGCATTGGTTCAAACGATATGTACCCAAATAACTTCTCTAATTCCATAATCGCATCCTAGAATCCATGGTTTTTTTTAAATTCCATTCTACCAATACTTTAGGTATAATCTTTAAGAGGTGGTCCAAGAAGAGGTAAAACTTCTAATAATGCATTTTTTATTATTTATTCTCATGCCTCTGTTAAAATCTTCATAATTTTATATTATAAAATAAAAAATTATCTCCCATATACATATATATCATTATTTTTAGTAAATTACTTATATACATCACCTCTTTTCTCAAATGGAAAATGAAAACATTGCATGTGGGTACGGTGGACGGCCTCATGAATCGATGTGACTGGTTTTCCATCAACACCTCTCACAGTTTGGTATGATTATAGATAATATATATATATATATATATTAATAAAATAATTATACCTTTGAAGTATTTATATCATATATACCTTTTTTACTTCCCATTATGTAGGGAATGTGATAATGTCACTCATGTGTACGGCAGACTACCACCTTGTGAAACAATGTGATTTATTTTTCACTAACACATTACATGAAAAGAAAATAAGTAGACATATAATTATTATATGTGATTTACATGAAACTTTTATTATATTAATGAAATATTTTTCATTATTAAAATAAAATATATCATTTTATTTCATTCCTTTTTACTCAATGAAAAATGATAACATTGTTCGTGTATGTGTGGACTAACACCTTCACAAAGTGATGTGAATCTATTTTAATCACCACACCATATGGATGATATATATAAGTATAATTAAAGAAATTAATATTTTATATAATATATTATTATAATTATATAAAGATAAAATACTTCAGACCTTCTTACTCTAATGATCCTTAGAAATTGGAAACGTTACTCATGTGCTTGTATAGCCTACTATATCTATGATCATAACATAATTCATTTATCAAAAAACATATCTTGTTATTGGTATTAAAATTATAATTTATGTATAAATATGATAATTATTTCATGATTATTATTCATAATATGTTTAAATAATGAACTCTTTTACCATAGTCAAAATTCCAAGATCATTTGTTGACACAAAAGCTAAATATGGTCAAAACATCTGATGTAAACCTAATTAATTGAGTAATAAAATTTTACATGGTAATAATTGAAATAAAATAAATATAACCATGAAAATGTTACATAATAAATTAAATAATTAACATAATTTTAGTATTCAGTAATATAAATAACATATGTGATGATTCATACTCAACGTAAGGGATTTCTATCTCTCTTTTATTTCTGGGAGACATATGAAAATACACCACTCTTTTCTATTATGTAGTGTATATAATTACTATTTGACATAGTATATCATTAATATCCTTATTTTCATGGTATTAAAAGTTTCTTTTGATGTTATAATTTTTTTTCTCTTACAATTGAAAATTTTACTACTATGGTAAGGGATTTCTATCTCACCATTTTACTAGTGTGAGACACATTCCATGTTCACCACCTATTTATTTTAGATAATTAATATATTTCCCATTAATATATATTATAATTATTTAGATAAAAATTATTTTTTCATATCTATTTTAGGATCTCTCTTTCATGGGGCTTATGATTTAAAGTTACCAAATTGAAATTGTTTTTAAAATGTAATCTCATCACTTATCAATATTATTTATATTTATGCTTCTGATGATGAAATCCTATAAACTATCTCTCAATAAACACATATATTCTCATCTCCATTGGTTATTTATATAGAATAATTTTTTCATTCATTTATCTCTCTTTATGCACTCAATATTCCAAAAACGATCTTTTAAGAAAAATATTCTTAATTTCCCTCTAGAATTGAGAAACTTTTTCCTCCTAAAACTATTTTTTATAAAAATGTTTTTAAAATTCTTAAAATTATTTATGGAAACCATTTTTACCAGTTTTTTTACATAATTATTTGAAAGTAATTTTCATTCCATTTCTCAAAGAATGATCATTTGGCTTTTATAAAAAATATTATTTAAATAGTTAATTTAAATTTTCTAAAATTAATGGTATTTTCTAGAGCATGAAAACTCATTATTTTAGAGAATCATTCATAATTTTATAATTTTATTTTTAGATAAAAATATTTTGAAATTTTTTTATGTTTTTAAATTTTTTTTAAGTGAAAAGGTTTTTTTCCTCAAAAAATTTTTTAAATGATTTTTAAATCTTCCTTTATAAGTTGAAAAAAAAAATTAATTAAATGTATTTAAAAAATGTTTTACAAAATTTTATTTATAAATTTCTTTTTCAAATAAATTTTTTTTCCCTCAAAAAATGTTCAAAGTGTATTTTCAATTTCATTGACCATCAATGATGACATACTTAGAAGATACATATGTATTACTTGGGATTTTATCCAAGGATACAATTCTTGTTATAACTCTTAATTGTTTATGTTTATTAATTCATGGTGTTTATGAAACCTATTTATATTGCAGAAGTTATACCATGATAAAATTTTTATGAACCCCACTTCTTTTCATAGGGAAAGCTATAATGAAATGATTATGAAACCTATCTCTTTTTCACTAGTTATGATATGATCGAATTTTTATGAAACCCATTTAAATTCATGGGTTATGATATGATGAATAATTTATGATATTATGTCACACATGCATATGATTTTCATTATGTGATGGGTGTGACCTATATATCCACCTAATGAATTGAGTAATTATTTATACCTAATGAGAAAGACAGTACAAGAATGGGGAGTTATCCTGATTTAGTAAGGAACTTTGTCTACTATGAAGCTATTGATATTGAACCTTGGATAATATTACGGTTTGTTGAGTGAAATCATTCCACTATGATAGCCTCTAAAGTGATAATGTAATTCTATGGAATGTATTTTCTATTCATATGTACATGAAAAAAATTCATATCTTATTCTAATGTTATGCTGTGATGGCACATGTTCTTTATTTTCTTTATGAACCATGTCTTATGAACTACTAATCTTTATTCTTTGTATCAATATTATGATATTTTATATATAAGTTTCGATTTTCAAATGTTAAAATCATGTTCTTGTACACTTTTTCTCATTTCAAGATTATTTGATCATTAATATCTCACTTTATCACCCTTATTGAGAATCTAGGATCATCCTTTATTATGTTTCATTTTCCCTATGTTATCATGAAAGGATTTAATTAGGGTATTTTTCTAAATAGTACTAAAGGGGAAGATATTTTTTAGAGATGATGAAGATCTTTCAAAAAATAAAAATACTTTTTTCTAGTCTCAAAATGCATTGAACAATATGGTCCTTATGAGTGTGTTTGTGTAATGTAATGAACATTATTCTAAAAATATATAATATATATGTATAATAAGTATGGTTCTATATATAAAATTAAGTGTTCATTATAATGATTATTTATCCTTCAGATCCTCCATCTAAATCATCAGTTCTTTCAGTTTAGTTAGAGCCAATGTTATATATGTATTGATATAGGTTTTCTTGTTATAATAATATCAATTAATAACTCTACCACATGCTCTATATGAAGTCCTAAAATATAATATGGTAACAATTTTGGCTAATGATCGACCATAATAGGTAAATATTTTTTCCCTTTAGCTTAAATTTCACAAAGGAAAAGGCAAGTCATTTTAGTAGTGACACCCCACTTATCCCTAATTATTCCCTCCTCAACTAGCATGTAATTCCCATTATCTATAGATTTTATACTAAAAACTATCTTAAGATTTAAGAAATTCCCTAAAACACAAAAATCAACACAAACTCAGAATTGATTTAAGAATTCCATTCCTAAAAATATGTCAACTGATTCCATATTTAGGACCCAATAATCTTAGATTTATTAAAATAATCAACGAAAAAAGGGAATGGTGGAAATTTCTTAGATTTATCCACTATCTTCCCTATAGTGGTATTAAGGATTATATATGAATATCAGGTATCCATTTTAATCACTAAAAGAAATACCAATTTTTTTAGAAGTAAAATTTTTTGATGTTCCTGTATCAAATAAAGATGAAGTCAGTTTAGAGGATACCATAATATTACCTCTAGATATAGATATCCCTACACTAGTTACGAGAGTAGATTGTTTTTTCACTTAAACCCTACCTACAATATCATATTAAACCATCTCTATAAAATCTTATGTTTATGAATTCACATTACCAATGTTTAACATATCATCCTACTAGAATACTGAAAGGCACTGTCGTGGGTGTCCTCAAATTATTAGTGGTTTTTGGGTACTAAGGTGCAGCAGAGTGGCTGAACAAGGTTGTCTCTCAAAGGAAGAAGTAAATTAAAACAAATACTTAAAGTTATTCTAAAAATAAAATAGAATATAATTAAAACACTAATTGAAATGATGGGGGTTGTTTATCGTTTATAAAACATGAAGAAATTTTCTAGAAGAAGATTTCATTTTTTTTCTCTGTTTTTAATTTTGAAATGAATTTTGATTAAAAAGACGCAACAAGAAGTTGTTTTTTAGAAAATATTTTAAATGGAAGAATCGATCTAACTCTACCACTTAATTGAATTATTAATCGTTATAATTTAAATAAATATCAACTTAATTATGATCCCCTAATTTTTTAACCCTCTAACCCTACGATAGTTAACTTAACCACAAAGATAAAATTACTTAAACCCTAGGCTAGCTTCGGAACACCCAATCGCAGCACCCTGCTTTGATTATTGTTATTAGGTTAGATTATGGTCAGTGGTTAATTATAGCACATATCCATTCTTGAAATTATGATGAATTTTTTTTAGGTATTATATTTTAACGTAACAAATTTATCTGGGGTGTTCTTGTATTACTAATTAAGATCGCGCTCTCACAATTTACACAAAATCTCAACCTCGCATGTTTTTGTATTAATTGTTCAATTGTTTGATTAGTTTATTATAATTTAAAAACACAATTCATGGATCTTATTAAGTGAATTTCATTATCTCAATAATTCAAAATAATTAAATGAAGAGGGTATAAGATAAATCGATCACTAAGAAAGCTACTCTTCCATGGGTGGTGTGGACATCGTGGAGACGTTTTTCATGAGCAAAGATTGAAAGGGTAGAACCCAATATCGTCTCTACTATTGATTCCAAACCAATTTTTAAGATTAATAGAAGAAGAAAATTTAAGAACACAAAAGATTAATTGATGAAAAATTCAAGATACAAACATGAAAGAAAAGAAATACAAAGAGGAGGTGGGAGAGGAGAGCCTTTTTGGAAGAGATGTTTGCACAAATTCTTACTTCTTCCAAGAGTTTTAAGGGGATACCAAGAGACACCATTTCATAAAAACCTTACCAAATCCTTTACCAGCCCTCCCAAATATTGAAAACCTCCTTTAAATAGATTTTGTGAGGGTTAGGGTTACATAACGTTTTTAAGTGTGAAATGAAAACTCGGACAAATATTTTATTCCAGGTTTCACTGGATAGTTTACCTAAAAACCATGTGAATTGGCCGGCCTTATATATTTATTATTTGTTTATAATTATTTCCCCGAGAATCCCTCCAAATTTGGGCTCAATCCATGTTCTTATGAAGAATATATGGCCCAAATATTGATGTGGTGTCCAATCTGGATGGTTCTGTCCAACTTTGTCTTAATGGCCCATTTACTCCACTCAAATGCACAATCCAGCTCCCATATCCTCAATAGAATTTGTATCCCATTAAGTCATGAATACAGTTACAAAATTTTAAGTCAAAATATTTTACATAACAATATTTATTCTTGAAATACTGCATTGAATTTTAAAAAGTTAAAACTGGATTTTTCATCAAATTTGTAAATGAATGATCTAATCCCAAATATTTCATAATTGATCATATTTATCATAATGTGAGAAAATTATATAATTTATTATTAGTAAAATATTTAATAAAATTTTTTTTATCAAATCCACCACACTTACACTTTTTCACACCTAGGAAAAACCTCATATCAAGTAAGTATCAATATCAAATCAAAACAAATTTTAAAACACATATCCTTGGGATCCAACAATTCTACACCAAGAAACAAATAATATCATGCCTCATAAAAACCATTATTTCAAGTTCTCTATTTATATCATTCAATATATTTCCACTTTATTTATCCTCCCATGCACAAAACACTTACCTCAATTTAATTTTCTCTTATCACACAAATGTCAATTTTTAGCAATGTCTTTATCATACAAACTCATACAAGTGTCACCATAGGCTCAATAAATTTCTACATCACCACCCAATGTGAGTCAAGGAAATATTTTTATCATGAGGAATTTTCAAGGTTGTTCTGTGGCTTTCGGTTGGTAGGATTAAGATGTGAAAAATTCTGAGGCTGAATAAGGAGGGATTGACTCTTTTCGAAGAAAAATTGCATTAATCTAATTTTCACTTTAATATGGTCTCCTAATCAATCCTCATAGAATTTATTCATGCTCATAATCATGATAAATAAAGGGATGTTCACACCATTCAAAATTTCAGTAGTAAAAATTTCAATCTTCTCAAACATAATTTTTTGGAAGCTCCAGATAGGCACAACATTCACGGTCTATTAGAATCTTTATAAAGGCACGACTTCACTTATCATGAAAGCTCCAAAAAAGGCACAACTTTTAATATGATGATTTTCTTTAGCAGAAAATACATATCTTCATAATTTAATTTTCTTACCAAATTATCACCGAATGTGGTAGCACAATACAAGATAGCTTCCCCTATACATAAGTTCAACTAGACTATGCGATTTCACTTCAAGAGTTGGTTGATAGGGAAAATTGGATTATAATGTGGTGAACCTAAAAGGATGTTCATGTATTATAAGGTATACAAGGATTAAATGTTCAAGTTAATACATTATAAAAAATATGATTCTTTGAAATAGGGTCTTTATTACCAAACAAATTTTTCAATCATTTAAACATAAATACCTAAAACCCTCAAGTTTTGATGGGAATAAATCAAATTATAGTTAAATCAAGCATGGTTTGGTTCTCTCAAGAAGTGAGGTAAATGTAAAGAATATGAAATGAATGGTTCAGAATCCTCACAGAAAAGTGATTTCAAATATAAAGATAGTGAGATGTGTCATGGGATTCAAAATTCAGTTTACTTTTCATGAAATTACTAAATATTTGAACTTGAAAAAAAGTCATTTTTAGCATTCAATTAAGCTCAGTTTCAAGGGATAAATTGTTTCACTTACTGATATGGATTTCAAAAATGGTGAGGAGAATCATTTCATCTCAAAAGATTCAAAATCACACAAAAAATTGAAAAATAAACGCACAAAATTTGAAAAACACACAAATTTTTTTGTTTTGTTTTTTTAAACTAGAAAACAATTGAAATTACTAAACTAAAAGGTTGCCTCCCCCACACTTAAAATATTTTATTATCCTCAATGTGTACCCATGAGATGATATGTTCACATAAAATGTATAATTTTAAATAGGAAAAATAATAAAATAGTTAAAGGGTTAGGAACATCTTGATATGCTCAAGTGATGATGGGGTCATGCAGTGTGATAAAATTCACTACATCAATAGGAAGTCCCTCAATGTATCTCTTCAAACGTTTCCCATTGACTGTAATGCTCCTTCATGTGTCCTCTTGTGTGATCTACACTATACCATAAGGAAAATAATTAGTCACGACATAAGGGCCTAACCACCTAGAATGCAACTTACCAAGCATCAGCTTCAGTCGTGAACTGTAGAGAAGGACTTTCTCTCCGACATGAAAGTCCCTTTGTTGGATCATTTTATCATGAGCTACTTTGGATCATTCCATATAGAACCTTTAGTTCTCATATTATGGAAATCCAATCTCTTCAAGCTCTTTAATTTGCAGCTTCCCTTGGATTCCATCTTGGGCTAAATCCATGTTGTATTTCTTTATAACCTAATAAGCTCTATTCTCAACTTCCACAGGGAGATGGAACGCTTTCCCAAAAATAATCTGAAATGGGTACATAACGATGGTAGTTTTGTATGTTGTATTATATTCCCATAGCACATCATCCAAGTGCTTGCTCTAATCCTTCCTATTTGGCTTCACGATGTTCTCCAAAATCTGTTTCAACTCACGATTTGAAACCTCATCCTGGCCATTTTTTTGGGGTGGTAAGGTGTTGTTATTTTGTGTGTCACCCCATATTTCTGAAAGAGGAAGTCCAAATTCTGATTGCAGAAGTGTGTCCCTTGGTCACTCATGATGTCCTTTGGTACTCCAAACCTGTAAACAATTTGCGCTTTGAAAAATTCCACAACAATATGAGAATCATCAGTCCTGGTAGCCTTAGCCTCCACCCATTTACTCACATAATCAACTGAAACCAAAATATATAGGAAACCAAATGAACTAGGAAAAGGACCCATAAAATCAATGCCCCATATATCAAAAATTTCACAGAATATTATGGGTTATTGGGGAATCCCGTGTCTTCTATAAATGTTTCCTGTGTATTGGCAACATGAGCACAACTTATAATACACATGAGCATCATGGAATAAAATAGGCCAATATAATCCAGAGTCTAAAACTTTCCTAGATGTCCATTGAGGTCCAAAGTGTCCACCACAAGAATGTGTATGATAGAATTTTATAATAGACTCAAACTCATGATCAGGAACACACCTCCTAATAACTTGGTCACTACACATGCGCCATAAGTATGAATCATCCGAAAAATAAAATCGTGACTCACTCTTTAATTTTTGAACATGTTGTTTCATTAAATTTTCAAGTATTTATGAGGAAATAAGGTAGGTAACTAAATCTACATACCAAGGATGCGTACCTGAGATGGAATAAATATGCTCATTCGGGAAAGTGTCCCGAAGTTGTAACTGGTCCAAGGTGTCATCCTCTAGTGTGTGAGTAATCCTACTCATGTGGTCTACCACCAAGTTTTCTGACCCCTTTCTTTCCTTTATCTCAATTTCAAATTCCTGAAGAAGGAGCATCCATCGAATTAACATGGGCTTTGCATCTGGCTTCTTCAAGAGGTACCTCAGAGCTGCATGGTTAGAAAAAACAACTACTTTAGAGCCCAATAAATATGAATGTAATTTATATAAAGAAAATATAACAACAAGAAACTCTTTTTCTGTGGTTCTGTAGTTTGATTGGGAAGAATCCAATGTCTTTGATTCATAGGAAATCACATGTGAATGTCCCTCCACCCTTTGAGATAAGACAGCTCCCACCGAAAAGTTGGAGGTGTCACACATAAGCTCAAAAGGAATCTCCCACTGTGGGGGATGTATGATCAGTGGAGTGGTCAGACACTTCTTTATCTCGTCAAAGGAAGTCCTTCAAGAATCATCAAACATAAAATCAGAATCCTTTTGAAGTAATCCTGACATAGGAAGAGCAATCTTAATAAAATCTTTGATGAAGAGCCAATAAAATCCCTCATTCCCTAGGAAATATCTAACATCATTCACACATAAAGGATACGGTATGGATAAAATAATATCTACCTTAGATCTATCAACCTCTATCCCATGTTTTTACACTACATGCCCTAAGACAATTCCATGATCTACCATGAAATGACACTTTTCAAAGTTCAGGACCAGATTCTTTTCAATACAATGATTCAACACCTTTCCCAAACTACTTAGACATTAATGAAATAAAGACCCATACAATGTAAAATCATTAATGAATACCTCCATAAAGGTCTCAATAAAATCTGAAAAAATACTCACCATGCATCTCTGGAAGGTATCTGGGGAATTGTAAAGTCCAAATGGTATCCTTCGGTAGGAAAACGTCCCAAAGGGACAGGTGAATCTATTATTCACCTAATCCTCCAGAGCTATAGGAACCTGAAAATATCCAGAAACTCTATCCATGGAACAATATTGTATCTTCCTATCTAGTCTCTCAAGCATATGATCAATAAATGGGAGGGGGAAATGTTCTTTGCGAGTGGACTGGTTTAGTTTCCTGTAATTAATACACACACACCAACTGTTTTGTACCCTCATTGGAACTAACTCCTTTTTATCATTTTTTACAACTATAACACCACTTTTCTTAGTCACAACTTGAATAGGAATCACCCACTGGGAATATGTAATGGGATTGATTATACCTACCTCGAGCAATTTTTCAACCTCTTTTTTAACAACCTCTAAAAGTGTGGGATTGAGTCTCCTTTTTTGATGCCTAACCGATTTAGCCCCATCCTCCAAATAAATCTGATGCATGCAAATGGAAGGGCTAATACCTGATATGTCAGCCAAGGTCCACCCAATTTCCCTGATGTTCTCCCTCAAAAGATTCAAAAAAAATTCTTCATGTTCAAAAAGGATATTGTTAGCAACGATAACAGGTAATTTCTCACCACTTAACAAGTATGAGTATTTGAGATTTGGTGGCAATGGTTTGAGTTCTAGTATAGGGGTGGTGGTGTATGGATGTAGGCATAGAAGGAACTGAAATATGTGCACAAAGAGCATCAGTATCAGAATATATATCATCAAAATCAAAGAATAAAGCATCAAATCCATCATCATACTCAACAGCCATGTCATAATTAGAGTTCACATGATCAAAATCAAAATTCGATTCCATTTCAAAATATAATCTAAGAGAGTCTTGTGCATTAGAAATAGGTGTGTAAGTACTCTTAGACATTAAACTATAACCAATACTCATAATCTCCCTAAGAATAGGAAAATAAAATTCCATGGGGTTTTTATTTGTTGGTTCAAAATGAGACATAACAAATGCATAATGGTCCTATTAGGGTACTTAATGGAATCCATGGAATTAAATATCACAACTTCATCCCCAAATTCCTTGGAAAGTGTACCCATATTGACATTTATGATAGTTTTTTCAGTTTTAAGGAAGGTTCTACCTAAGATAATGGGAGCATGATAACATACCTAATCATCCTCCATGTTAAGAACTTGGAAATCTGTTGGAAAGATCATGTCTCTTTCCCAGACAAGTACATGCTCAAGGACTCCTACTGGATATGATGTAGCTCTACTTACCAACTTCACCACTACTATTGTTGGTTTCATCTCACCAACCTGAAAAGAATAGAATACAGATTGATGCATTACATTTATGGAAGATCCCAAATCACAATGTGCATCAGAAAATTGAAACTCCCCTATGGTGCATGGTATGGTGAATGTTCATGGATCCTTGCACTTTGTCGGCATTTCTAGAGTTTGTGTAATGAGTGCTGACACATTCCTTCCAAGATTTATCCTATCATTTCCCTTGATCCCTCTTCGATTGGTACAATGTTCTTTTAATAATTTCTCATATCTTGGGATTTTCTTGATGGCTTCAAGTAAAGGGATGTTGATCTCCAAAAGATTGAATGTATTCAAAACATCTTTTTGAATTGCCTCTTCATCCATCTTCTTATTTTGTACAACTCTATTTAGAAATGGAAGGGGGTTAGGAGGAACATCATCAATCTTTTTCTTACCTTTATCTTTATCCTTGGATTTCTCATCACTTGGTATGGAATTCGGATTCTCTAGATTTGAGATGAATCCAAGTGGAATGGTAGGTACATATGTATCATTCATTTTCTTCCCACTTCTCAATTAGATGGCACTAACATTCCCCTTGGGATTTGTAGTAGGTTGGGAAGGTAGATTTCTATAATTTTTACATACTAGTTCATGGAGGGCAGTGTCAATCTGGCTCATTTGAGTCTTTAACTCCCATAGCTCCAAACCATGACTCTTCAGCTCATTCTTTTGATTAAGAACAATTTTCATCAAAAGGTCATCAGTTTTAGAATCTATCTTGGGTGGGGGATTCCCTTTTTGCTGGATTGATGATGCTTGAGCTTCAATTCTCCTTTGGGGTTGTTGGAAACCTTGCTGGTAAGGCAGAGGCTGCTGGAAGTTTTATTGAAAAGGGGGCCTTTGTTGTTGTCCAGAGTCATACCTCATGTCCTATTGATCCTTCCACTCTTGGTTGTATATTGGAGCAAATGAATCAAACTTATTTTGGGGGTATGTATGTTTTTGTTGCTGATATAGTCTCCCTAAGAATATTGTTGTGCAATCCTATGTCTCTTGTAGTTTTGGGAAATAGTCAGTTGGGTGGAAAGTCTCAGTGAAAATGCCATAAGGTCTTAAAAGAGGGGGTTGGGATGTATTTTTTTCCAAATCAACCTACCTCACCATAGTTTTCAATTCTCTTAACTTGGTATCAATCAAACGACTCTCAAGAGGATAAGGACTTACCTGATGTACTCACCTGACATGTGGTGTACCTCAATCGCCAAATTTTTGGGAGTTTTGGGCCATTTTTTCGATCAAAGTTCATGCAGATACTAGTTTCTTATCCACCAATTCTCCTCTAGCCACGGAATCCACCATGCCCCTCTCCATAGGTGTGATTCCTTCATAGAATTATTAGATGAGGAGTTGCTCATGGATTTGGTGATGTGGGCAGCTTGCACACAACTTCATGAATCGCTCCTAGTACTCATACATTGACTCGCCTTGGGTTTTCTTAATCCCTAATATCTCCTTACGAATGGAAGTGGTCCTTGATACTGGAAAATATATCTACAAGAAAAGATGTTTCAAATAGTTCAAACAAGTTACATATTCAAGTTGTAAATAATACATCCAGTCCTTCGCAGCTCCATCAAGTGAGGATGGGAATGCTCTTTGTTTGATTTGATCATCAGAAACATTTCTGGGTTTAAGGGTTGAGAAAAACACATTAAATTCTTTCAATTTTTTTTTGTATCCTCACCAGATAATCTATGAAACATTGGAAGAAGATGAATTAACCCATATTTTAGTTCAACGTCTGATTCGAGATTCGGGTATGCAGTACAATTTGGTTGATAGTTAATATCTGGTGTAGCCAATTCACAAATAGTTTAATTAAGTTAATTTCCATTATTTTCATCCATTAGTTCTTATTTTATGTTATAATTATAAGTTTTTACAATTTCAATGTTCTTGGAGTGTAGAAATTCTCTAACTGTTTGAATGTTGAAACTTCCCGTAGACTGAGAAAGTCTGATTCGAGCCATAAGGTTGCGTTCAATCTCAGGGTCAAGATTTAAGAGATCTTCGGGATTAGTTTATGTTATAAATAAAATTAAAATTAAAATAAGAAAAGTAGACCATAGTAAAATAAAAATTAGAAGTTTGAGTTGACAGTCCAAAAATAAGTGGAAGAAAATAAACGGAGAAAAAAATTCATATTGGGTAAAGAAGGAAGGAAGAAGAGAGGAAGAGAATAAAATGTAAAATAACAAAAATACCTCTAATTGCTTGAAATAATTACTTTCCTCCCCAAAAGCAGCACCAATTTTAAAGGTGTTGTCATGGGCGTCCTCAAATGATTAGTGGTTTTTTGGGTACTTAGGGGCAGTAGAGTGGCTGACAAAGGTCGTCTCTCAAAGGAGGAAGTAAATTAAAAAACTTATTAAAGTTATTCTAAAAATAAAATAGAATAGAATTAAAACACTACTTTAATGTATGTGGGTTTTTTTATCGTTTATAAAACATGAATAAGTTTGCTGGAAGAAGATTTCATTTTTTATTTGTTTTTTATTTTGAAATGATGTTTTATTAAAAAGACGCAATAAGAATATGTTTTTTTAGAAAATATTTTTAAAGGCGTAATCGATCTAACTCTAAATATTAATTCACATATTAATAATTATAATTTAAATAAATATTCACCTAATTATGATCCCCTAATTTGTTAACCCTTTAACCCTACGAGAGTTAACTTAACCACAAAGATGAAATCACTTAAACCCTAGGCTAGCTTCGGAACACGCAATCTCAGCACCCTGCTTTGATTATTTTTCTAAGGTTGGAATATGGTAAGTGGTTAATTAGAGCACATATCCATTCTTAAAATTAAGATTAATTTTGTTTAGGTATTATATTTTAACTCTACAAATTTATCCTGTGTGGTCTTGTATTACCGATTAAGATCGTGCTCTCACAATTTACACAAAATCTCGACCTCACTTGTTTTTGTGTTAATTGTTCAATTGATTTCTTAGTTTCATGTAATTTAAAAACACAATTAATGGATCATAATAAGTGAATTAAAGTATCTCAATTATTCAAACCAATTAAATTAATAGGGTAGAATATAGATCGATCACTAAGAAAACTACTCTTCCATGGGTGGTGTGGTAATCATGGAGACGTTTTCCATGAGCAAGGATTGAAAGGGTAGAACTCAATATCGTATCCACTATAGATTCCAACCCAATTAGTAAGATTAATATAAGATGAAAAGATAATAACACAAAATATTAATTGAATAAAAATTCAAGATACAAACATAAAAGAAAAGAAATACAAAGAGAAGGTGGGAGAGGAGAGCCTTTTTGGAAGAGATGTTTGCACAAATCCTTACATCTTATAAGAGTTTTTAGGGGATCCCAAGAGACACCCTTTAGTACACACCTTCCCAAATCCTCCACCAACCCTCCTAAAGAGTGAAAAACACCTTTAAAAAGAGTTTGTGAGGGTTAGGGTTACATAATTTTTTTAAGTGTGAAATGAAAACTAGGCCAAATATGTTATTCCACGTTACACCACATAGTTGACCTCAAAAACGCATGCATTGGCTGGACTTATATAATTATTATTTGTTTCTAATTATTTCCCCAAGCCTCCCTCCACATTTGGGCTCCATCCATGTCCGGATGAAGAAGATACAGCCCAAATAGTGAAGTGGTGTCCAATCTGGACGGTTCTATCCAACTTTGTCTTCATATCCCATTTACTCCACTCAAATGCACGATCCAGCTCCCATGTTCTAAATATAATTTGTATCACATTAAGTCAGGAACATAGTTACAAAATTTTAAGTCAAAATATTTTACATAACAATATTTATGCGCGAAATACTACAGTGAATTTTAAAAGGATAAAACTGTATTTTTCATCAAATTTGAAAATGAATGATCTAATCCCAAATATTTCATAATTGGTCATATTTATCATAATGTGAGGAAGTTATATCATTTATTATCAATAAAATATTCAATAAAATTTTGTTTTATCAAATACAACTCCTAAAAGGTTGTTAGTTTCCTCCGTTAGATTGATTTATTAATAGTTTCTATGATTCATGGGTAGGATGATGTCAGTACCTGATACTCTCAAATGATACATGCTAGTAAATTCATTATATATGTCCATATTAACCATATATGTGGAATTTCATATCATTATATGTACAATTTATCTTAATTTGGTTGAATCACTACTACTAGTATCACTACATTTAAGTCATTAAAAACTATGAGAAAATGTTACACCAATAACATAGTAAACCCTATGAGATACACCCTTATTTATCTTCTCCCATTATCATTTTTGACAGTTATAAGAACTACCAAATTTATTTTTTCCATATAGGAATCTACCAACTCATGATCCTCTATTTTATTCTAACTCATCTAGAACAAAATTCATAGATAATTAAAAGAATATGGGATAGTTTAAAAGATTAACATATGCCTATAATTTCTATTTCAAGACAATATCATATTTCCTCACTTTAGATTTCTCATTATCCATTGAATATAATGAATATATAAGTAGGTTTGTAAAATTGGTGGCATAATCCATGACCAATATATATCCCTATTGAATATTTATAAAATCCTTTAATTTAATCCAGGGTATCTTATCAGTATAAAGATGCTCAAAAAATAGATCCATGAAGTCTGGCTAAGTTAATCCTCATTTCTTCTTAGGTTCTAACATGAAATTTGTTTAGAGGGTTTATTATTGAAACAAGAAGGTATCTATTTGAACCTAGTGTCTCTCTAGGGTATCATTGATGTCAAAGATCCAATTACGGTGGTTTATCCATTCCTTAACATATTTGGGTGACATATCACCCCAAATATAGAAGCATGATGAAATTGTTAATATTTTATAATCTCATAAGTGATAGTCTCATTTTAGGGATCTCCCTATCCTGAAACTTGGATAAATTGTGCAATACCTTCAATTACCTGAGTATTTTTTGGGTTTATAAAGATCAAACAATACTATATTTTTTATTAGAAGATAATTGAGTGTTCCAACACAAGAAAACCATGCTAGGAAAAATTGAAACCATGTATAACATAAATAAAGAACATATACCTTACAACAATTATGAATATTTTTATTTTATTTGATCGGTTCTCGATGAATATTAATATGAATAACAAATTAAATATTCTCAACATGGTGTTTACATTGATTAATATGAATCTCCCAAGAGTTTTTGAAGAACCCTCCTTGCAACCATATTTTTTTAGTACCTTGGGAGAAAAATGGATGTATGAAGAAATAGAAACATAAAGAATCATCTATGAGAACTTAATAACAAAAGTAACACTCCCATATGACCTGAAATAAACATATCCTTTGAATTTTTGGATTTAGAAAATATCTCCATCAATATCCCACATTCACCATAACATCATAGACATAGAGTGCCATTTCACCTTATATTATATCATATAAAACAACCTATGAGATCATATACAAAACACCATTTACATATTTCCAAATAACTTTTACAATGTTATAAAAAACCTCACCTAGTATCACAAAATATGAAAAACCTTATGAATATTTATTCTAAAATCCTTTTAGATACACTCTAAAACACATTTATGGAAGATCTATAAGTTTTTTGAAAACCATTCTCCATTCATCCGACTAAAAATTTTGACCCATGTGAATTTTTATCATTAAACACAAATATAAATTTTCAAATTCATAAACTTAATAAAAGAGTGACATATATTGAGGAATCAATGCTACTAAAGGTTTTAAAGGGTCAAACATGGTCTATATCAGACACATGTATCTCTATACATTTTTCAATAATTTTTATCATACGAAAGAATGAGTTTTCATATGACACCTTAATCAAATAAATTGAGTAACCATGAGACACATTATGTTAATCCCATATAGATTCCTATACATTCTCGTTTCTCTGATTATAGGCATCACTGGTAAATGAATACATCACAAGTCATTCATCAATGAAGATGATGGAATACAATGAGCCACACCCAAATAGAAAAGTACATTTTATGTATTATTTTGGTATTGTTAAAAAATACTCCATTTTATCTCAATTAAGGACCCTATGTCATACACATCATACGAGAGGATAAATATTATATTTGATAATCCTCAACTGATGACATGATCAAAAAAATACCCAAACACCCTCATATTAGAAAATCATAATGTATTTTGTATGGAATGTATCAAATTATCCCATCCTAGGTATCTTTCTAACAATAGATGTTGGGGAATAGAAATATGAAACATACACCCCTAATAAACTAAATACATAGTGTATGACACTTAAAGTGTTATACATGGTAGAACATCTACCACAAAAACTCCTTTTAATCCTCATGATGATATTCCATATATCTAAATGAAATCCTACACATTCTAACGGTAACATTTCATCACAACCTATAATACTCTATAGAAGGCATCAATTAGGGATAACATAAATTGATACATTAGGAGGTTAATTACCAATATACATCACATAATATATACAACCAACATAAAATAATGAAAAGGTTGAGTTTTAATTTTTGTATTACATGATACATTTAATATTTTTAAAATTCTTTATAAACATTAATAAAATCATACATAAGTTCATATCTGGTCATATCTTATATGGTATACCTCTAGAGAGGCCTTTTGTTTTCTACACATTTAATATTTTTATATAATCATTTTAACTTGATTTAATTTTTTCAACATATTTATTTTAATATCTAATAAAACCCTCCCAATAAAAAAATTGAGTAATATCTATGAAGAGAGTGTTGGGGGAAAAAATGGGTCTCCTTAAAATAATTCTAGTAGAAGTGTACATGACATGTCCTGAAATAAAAATGTGGAACATACTTCTAGAAGCCTCCCCCCTTGAATTTGGATTCCTAAATAGATAAGGCTTATAAAACTAGCCATCATACTATGTTGAACAACTAAAAACGGTTTTTATCCTCCTATGGTTCTCCATTAATGGAAAAATGAATAATAATAGAATATATGTATAATCATTCATTTAAAAAAACTATAAAAAATGAAAATAGGTGTTGCGTTGGTTTTAAATTACATTCTACAAGCATATGAGAAACAAAAATGAAACATTTTTTAAATTAAAGAGATGTTTGGGTTGCAAGGAAAGTTTCACCTTCCTTACACCCTACTAAAACTACCAGAAGAAGTATCCAAAATGTTTACACCCGTATTTTTTATACCCCCCTTATAGTCTTAATCCTTATAGACTTCAACCACCACCTTTAGTTCTGGTGCCTTCTGCATATTGTGTGCACCTAGGATAGATTTTTTATAAGGCAAGCCATGTCAGCCTTTTTCAGGTCTATTTAACACTACTCAATCATTTTTACAGATGTAGTCCAATGAAGTAATTATATGGGATCTAGACATTCATCAAATTAGAACTACCTATGAAATATGTGGGAAACTATAATTTCTCTCTGGTGACATCCAATTACTAATAATAGTCACAACCTCAACTATTGAATTATTATTCCCTATATATGTCATCATCTGATTTGATAAGTGAGTATTCTCCATGACAAAAACTTACAAGAATCTACAAGTATTGCTTGAAATTATCCATCCTTAGTGTATTCTCATTAGAGTGATTTCCAAATAACATTTTACTGAGAAAAATCTAAAAACCCATTCAACATCTAGCACCCTCCCCTTCTATTTTCCTCACTATGTCTCTATAGAACATGACCCGTTTCCTTTTAGATCCTTCTAGAATATTCCCATTAAAATACATGGACTTTATTGTAATTACATAGGTCTACCTCTACCTAGCCTCATAAAATTGATCCCAACATCAATTTTCCTTTCAGAATGTTCTTTTAGAATACACTACATTTAGTAGAAATCGCCTAATTGTATTGAACTACCATTCACCCACATTTTCTCCATTTCACTTTATCCATTGTGATTCTTCAGATAATACTCTTTCTGATGGCCTCCTTATATAAATTTTTTTGAACAATTGAAATGTATCTATTTGGGTTCACAAGTGTTACATTCAATGATTATACTTTTAGAGCTTCCACACTTGACCCAGAAAACATTTTTAACACAAAACCCAAAATAAACCACTTCAGAATTATATTCATAGGGTTATCCCAATAATTACCCACTCAAATAGAATTCTAATACTCACAGCAAATTCTCTTCTAACATAGATTATATTCACCATTATTATGTTGTAGCATTTTCGATGTTCCCTTCTGGTCACCTAGGTTCGTGTGAAAAGAAAAATGTCATTAAACCTCCAAAAACATGATCTTCCATTCAACTACATCCAAGAAACTCATAAAAAGTATATATGGAATTAAAATAAATAAAATTGGAAAAAAATTCTATCTTTCGACATTCTTAATCTTATAGTCAATATTTTCCACCATGAACTTGTCATATGTCCTCATTGTATTAGATGTCTGATTTTGAAACACTCATTATCTAATATTTGGAAACCTGAATGTTCTATGGTATAAAGATATTTAGTTAAATCATATGAATTATCTATATATGTAACCTCTCCTTTTATAAATTTTTATGTTATATTTATGATAAAATTCCACTAAATTTTATTTTAATATAACCAATGCTTTCACAGCCCTCTTCTCCCACTACTCTTCTTAATCCCAACTCTCCCAAGGATCCCACATATATTTTATATGTTCTTAAATTACTCTATTAATCCTCCAAATTAAAATTTTCATATAGTCAAAACTATTCAATTTCTTCATCACTACTTTGTAAAGAAACAAGCACCCATAAATTGGTGTTGTCCTTTATCTAGTTTTAATGTGGTTTTGGTCATCCATTTCTGAATAATTTAATGATGAGAAAAACATCATTCATTTAATTTTCATAATTCCATATAATCCACACTCTCATATTATAAAATAACATATATTAAACCTAGATCATGGTTTATATGATTGAAGGTACATTTTAATTAAGAAAATTTCCAGGAGATAATTTATCAGAACATTAAACTTAATCCCTAACCAAAAAATATTTTACTCCCTACCAATGAGTTGTTACAATAAATTTCATGTCTTAGGAATATAATAATTTCTTCTATATCACTTATGTGTTCTCATGAATACATTACTTATATTCCTTTGTTATTCCATTAGATCCAAGGAATTCCAAAACTCCTTCAAGAGTGTTAAACCAATCCACACTTCATTCTAACCATGAAGATCCCAATAATGAGTCCCATGCCTCCAAAATTACTCTTTATTCTATTAAACATGTAAAATTGAACATGGGAACTATTTCAAAAAATACTTCTTTTGATATGGTGTCAAACAAACCTTTAGAAACATTTTAATCATATCCTTGTACTATAATTTGGTGGATCTTCCAGAATGTGTCATTACTAGAACCAATCTTCTAATAAAAAGTATTCTTAGTAAAATATCAATTTTTATCTCCAAAACCATAAATAATAGGTTCATCATCCAAAAATTCCATTTAATGATGACGGATGTCTAGTTTTCACACCTATTTCTAAGAAAATGTATTACCCTTTGATTACATAACTTGGAACAATCCTTGTGTTGTTGTCACAACCTCCAATTTGATCCCTTTCTTTAAGCGGACTTCTCCATCCAATAGTACATTAAAATACCCTAGGAGTAGAATCACCAAAATTATATAATAATAGAAACCTATACCATATAATTTTTGTCATATTCCTCAAAAACATTAGTATTCTTCAACTAGCTTCTGAAATTACACCTAGTAAATCGAACACACCGTGAGAGACTTGTTCCCAAGTGGACATTTGATATCCTTACATCAAAATTGGAACCACCTCCATATTCCTATTAACATCCTTATAAACGAGATACGACACTTGACTTGGTGAACCTCATATTATTCTATATAAGCTTGAACAGATGCCTTAACAATGGAAGACACCTCGTGATTCAATCTGATTATGTGGATTTTCATTATCTATAAAATATATGGTATTGAAGATACTTTATAATGAATTCTCCGTAACTCATTGATAAACTTATCACCAAGAAACTCTATCATCATAATCTGCCACTAAATACTATAATCAATTCTAAAATAAATTGGTGGGGGAAATAAAATGGGATTCTTTCAATTAATCTTTCAAAATCAGTCATGAAACCACATGAAACAAATATGTGGAAAATATCTCTTGAATTCTCCCCCATGAATTCATATTTTGGAACTAGGATGTCTAATAAACCAAACCAATAAACTATGTTGAACATCTAATCATGGTTTTGGTCATCCTTTGGTTCTCCTTCAAATAAAATAATTCAAAATAATTCAAAATCCATACAATAATGTAAGTAGAAACATAATAACAATGAAATATAATTATTAACATGATTTATACTAGGATCCAATAACCACTGGTGAAACATTAGAAAATATTTTTCTTTTAAGGAGAATTTTAGGTTATAAGTAATCTCATAATTTCATTATACCATAATAAAATTACTAGATAAATTATTACCAATATATGCACCCAATTAATCTCCCAATACACCCCTTCTATTTTCCATCCTTTTGAAGAAAAAAAACCTCTATCTTTGGTTCTCATTCCCTTGGAACTTTTTGTGGGACCTTTTTGTATTCCTTTGAAGGGAAACCATCCCATCCTTTTTTTGGAACATTTAGTACCACTCGGTCATTTTTTTATAGTTGTTCTAAAGAAATTATTATATAATACCCTAATCAGTGATCCAATAATTGACACCATCTAAAATGTGTGGGCCTCCATCTATTTTTTCTGGAGACTTTCAATTACCTTAAACAATAACCACCCCAAACACCAACATCTAGGTCACTATACATGTCACCTTATGATCTCTCGACTAATGATTCTATGTAACATACTCTTCTATTAATTAGCAATGATTTCCTTCAATGCTTCATCTTCAATGTTTTCTCATTAGAGTGACTTACATATACAACTTCACCAAGAAAAATTCAAAACACTATTCAAAATCTAGAATATTCTAATTCTATTAAATTCTTGGTGTCCCTCAAAAACATGAATGACTTCCACCAAGATACATTTTTAATCTGAAACTTGTAGTTCTCATACTCCCCTATGTTTCCTCTATAATTCCTCTAAGTAGACTCATAAAACTAATCCTAACTTTAAGTATCCTTCTAAAATTTTCTTTGGGAAGATATTACATTAGGATTAAATGAAATCCTTCTTATATACTCTATTTAACCCACACTTAATCTACTTAACATTATCCTTTTAGATTCATCTGATAAAAGTACTTCCACTATCCTCATTACAGACATTAAAGGGAATTTTTATAGTGTCTCCATTCGAGTTCCCAAGTGTTATATCTCGATATAATACTTCTAGAGTATCCAAATATTACCTAGAAAATATTTCTCACACCAACCCCAACAAAAAAAAATTTAAATTAAAATGAGACATATAAATAATATTCCCAAAGTTTAACTCTTTGAACATAGTATTCAAACTTCCTAGGGTTTCTCCTCCATTCTGTTTTCTCCCCTCCTCCAGCTTGGACTGGCCACGGCCGTAGCCTTCTCATCTTGGATCGATATCGATGGGTGGTGGATCCGTGTGGTCTGGTTTTGTTCCTAGATTGTCGGTGTCTTTGTTGCGCCTCTCATCTTCAGAATCTTGTTTTTCTTATGGTGTTCTCGGTGCCGATACCAGCTCGTTCAGTGATAGCTTCATCGCTTCTGGCTTCGGATCTTCTCAGCATAGGCATGCGTCGACTTTGAGTGGTCCGGCTTCAGGTGGTGGCGAAGATCTTTCCGGATCCTAGATCCCTTTGTGGCTAAAGGTGTTTGGTGTCAACTCCGGTATGCTCAGTTTTGGCCTGGTCATGCCTTTGTCTTCGGGTCCTTGTCGTAGAGGTGGTCTTCTCGTCGTCATCTCCCCTCTGTTAGTCGTCGTCTGCTCGGGATTCTGCCGCGGTTTTGAATCTGCTAGCTACCTGATGTTTAACCATTGTTGGAGGTGAAATGGATGTATATTGGGGAATCCATATTGGAAAGAACTCTCGATTATAGTGGTGATGTCTTGTTGAAGCTGGAAGCAGTGGTGATGTCTTGTTGAAAGCTGAAAGCAGTGGTGATTTTTTTGATGTTGTAGAAGAGCTGCTGGTTGAATGTGTTGACTCAACGGAATGGATTTTAGGTTTTGCGAGTGATGGCTCGGTATGAAATTGTCTGAATTTGGTGGGGACACTTGATTGGGTTTGGGCAAGATGTTCTCCCTCATCCATTTCCTTGTTTACTACACTTTTTATTTCTATTTAATAAATGGTCAGAGGTTTTTCCTCTGACTGAACATTACTGGTTATTTTGTTAATTTTGAAATCTTTTTAAATTCACTATCATCATATATTCTTGGACTACATCAATTAGAAAGTTTTATGGATATAATATTTGTTAAAATATCAAAAAATGTAAATTTTTCTTTTACTAACATATTCTAAATTCTCTTTAGGATATTAAGTGAAATTCACTTCATATAAGTAAATAAATGTTACTATTTACAATTCTATTTACTAACATACCCTGTAATATTTTAATATATTATATGTGATTCAATTTATATTTTAACTAGAATAATATTTTATTTTATATATTTTTAACTTTACTATGTCCAAACATAATTGCACCATCCCCTTAGATACAATATTATTTTTAGAATATTATGTTAATACACACGAACTATTTTTTGTTAATAGATAAGAGTTATTTTCTTTTAGTGGGAATATTTAATAAATAAACAATTAATTAATATATCTTATATAGTGTTTTATGTCTTTTGAGAAATATTATAAAAAGAAAAAATTATTATTTTTTAATATTCTACTAATGGGCGGTGGGATCATTGGACTCGTATTTTATAAAACATGTAGATAAGCTCTATTATCCTATGTATAAAATTTTTATCCACCTATTCCTTTTATGTATTTTATAGAATTTTATGAACCATATAACAAGATTATCAACAATATTATCTCATATTATTCATAAAAAACTTTTTTTTAAAAAAACAAAATTACTTATCATATAAGAGGAATAAAATGAGAATAAAAATTATTTATATAGATCCATTCAATGTGGATATTTTTTTGTATCCAAATCCATGATTTTGAAACCCATTACTCCATCACATAGATCAAAACTAAAAACATTATCAATTCATTCCATTATTTTAATCTATTGTATATTTACAACACTTCTCAAATATACATTTATTATCATATACCCTTCAAAATGGAAGAATTAATTTATGTAACATCAATACCTATCGTGGAATATCTAAGAGGATTTTCAAAACCCTTCATTAAAATTATAAAATTCCATCTCAAATGGAAATATTTCCTTTCCTTCCTAATACCTTCTTATGGTTTAAATGATCATGGATTATTATTGGAAAATATAACCATTTCCTTACGGAATTAAGTGTTACCCTTTAGTACTTTCTACAAAAAACAAGATCCATAATATTACATTTCATTCCCATCTATTCAAAAAAATTATATAAAACAGGGTAAATATTTATTGAACTCATTCAAATTTTCAAACTATTTCTACGAATTATTAAAGAATGAATTTAATTTCTAGACCATGCCTTATAAAATATCATCAGTCTCAAAGAGTAATCCATACACTCAATAAAATTGAGTATATGATTTGATACTAAAGATACATTGGTCATTTCACATCTAGTACTTTATAAACCTCATGTGATTCAATTATTTTTTTTAAGTGTCCATTAGATCAACTAGATGAACTAATTCAAAATTTGGTTACTCGATAAGGTTTTTCCTTAACACAAAATTTTTTTCATGCATAAGAACAAATTTTAAGTCTTTATACCAATATAATATGATTCTTACTTTATGTCCCACTATATTCTAGGATTTTTCTAAATATCAGGTTCAATAATGATGATGTTATTTATATATAATAGAATCTTTTATTATATGAGTACTATGTTTTACATTATGATAATAATGACCTTTATTATTGGACCACTCACTAAAATGATGGCCCCATTGATAATTTTACATAATATCCATTAGTGTGTAATGATCAATATTTTATTATACAATGAGTCCACATTAGATATCCTCTCACCATATATATATTTAGGTAGCTCATCATGCCAACTATATTATATATGACTCTGGGATGGTTGAGAAGAAAAGTATTTTCCTAATCAATCATATATATATAATCTGTAATATTCCTATGATACCATAACTCTTAGGGTTTCTTATATACATTTAAATTCTAAAAATGGGAACCTAATATTATTTGGGTCACCCATTTATTTCTTTAATTACACTATAATCTAGTGGAACCCGACATTGGCATGAAACTACCCTATTATATGATTGGAGACTTGAAAAATATTTAATGTGGAAGGAATCAAACACATTGTATTTTTAAAGGATATTAAATCTCACCATATTATATAATATATTCACTTTACATGTATTTAATATTCTATTGATTTATTATTGAATATATATTACTTTAATAAAATTAATTTGTTCAAAAAATATTTATTTATAAATATATAAACAATTCATATCTTGTATTATTATCCTAAATTCAAAGCCAACTATATTTATAAATATCCAAATACGTCACATGTAATACATATATTATACCATTTTATTAAGTAGATTAAAATAATAAAAAATAAAAAATACCCATATGAATAAACTTTTTATGATATATATCCAACTCACACTTTCTAGATAGAGAATACTACTTTGTACTAGAAAGTATTTTGACCTAAAACATCGAAATGTTATCTTATACTTAGAAAATTCCCTTATAATTCTACCGAGTGTTTTTACTATAGCTTTATAAAGTAATATCCAAAAATTAAAAAACCCTTCCATACTACCTATTAAAAAGACCCATGATACACATGAAATAAATAATACATTAATATCATGATTTAAATAATAAATATCACAAATAGTCACACCACTCAAGGGACTATAGGTTTGGTGTCTTGGATATTAGCTATAAAAACATCACATTTTACAACACAGGGGAAAATTTATCGATATCATGTTCCTATACACCCTTTATATAAATGTCACACGATATAATCTTAACAATATCATGGTGAATAGAAACAAAATAAGGGGTGAAAGAAGACACTCGGTAAGGGAAAACATATCATAATGTGAATGAGAACTTGAGGAAGAAAAAATATCTTAATAAAAGATCCAAAAACATTATATTATAATAATATATCCTATTAGAGTAATATTATATCATAAATATATCATTAAAAAAATATGACATGGATTAAAATAAATATCAAAAATCATAAAACTTTTTTGCATGATATAGAGGTACAAAATACTTTACAAATAAGGCATAATCGTGAAAAATGAAATTTAATGGAAATTAATTACATCTTTAAAATTTGGTACAATAAGATAAACAACTTAAAAATGTGAATAAATCATAATAATAGTAAAAAAATGAGAAAATACATAATTCCCATGAATATGTGAAAATATCACTATTTCCACACTAAAAAATGAGTGTAAACCCATCATGCCCACACTTGTGTGAAAAAACTCATAATTTCCACATATGACTATATAATGAGATATAAGATTAAAATAATGCAGTTGAGGAAGATATAGGTCCATAACCATTATTATCATACATAATTGTTCCACTTAAAATAAATCATAAACATATCTTAATTAACCCATTAAATAGAACAAGTTTCTTAAACTTTGAATAAAAAATCTAATTAAATTGACTTATAGGACTATAGGATTTCCAAAATATCATTTTCCAAAATAAAACACATAATAATAATAAAAATATTCTTATTAAAACATCACTTCATGATATATAAATCTTGTAGGGTAAGTATAAGTGAAAATAAAAATGTTTGTGAAAACCTTTCAAACATTTTTATAAAATTTTAAGAGAAAAATAAATTAAAAAATAAGAGGGAAATGTTATAATTATGAAGATATTTTTATAAATATTTAAAATCAAAATATAATTGAAAATTAATTGTGTTTTATAAAAAATATTAAGTAGAAGATAAAACATTTGATTTTGAAAGTATGGAAAACCCTTTTCTTTTGTATTTTGAAATACCTTTACCCACATCGTAACAAGTGTATTAAAAAATAAATTTTAAAATTGGGTAAATAGAATTCTGAAAATCAAAAAAAAAATCCATATCATATTTACCAAAATGATTTGGTAATATTTGAGGTAAAAAAATATGTACATTGAATAAAAATTCATTTTTAATAATGAGAGTTATTCTTACCATAAATATACATTTATATTAGAATACATTAAGTAAAAGAATTATTAATTGATGATGGGAAGTTATTTCATCCAAAATAATAATAATTACTAAATAAAATATGTTAATGGTATGATGAATTATAACTTTAGGGGTATATTCATGTATGAAAGTATATGAACTAATGAACCATAAATTGAGCTGATCAAACCCTTAACTTGAATTCACGCTTAGTTGGCCTCAATATAATTTCCTGTATAACAAAATTAACTATCTTATTAACCTATTTCAAAACCTTTTTCATGTACATAAATGTTATGAAATTAATTTTTATGGATATACTTGATTGGTATTAGAGTTGATTATTCTTAATACGATGAAGGAAAACTAATAAGTGATTTTCACAGCATGACAGCTATACAAAAGGCTCTATTAATTGGTTTTAATGGTAGATAAGGGAAAAATATCATCATTATAGAATCATTAAAATAATAAAATATTGATTATGAACATGTGGAAGAATAGTTATATTGAAATAAAAAAGGGAATATAAAAAATGTACTTGAATCAAAAGGAGGAAGTGAACCCTTACCTTCTAAGGTAGTTTATTAAAAATTGGGAGGATTACTTGTAAACATAGGAATTACACTGGGGTATTTAGAGAGGTATATTAAAGGTAACATCGTGACCAAGGAACTTGGATTGGAGAGGAATAAAATAATGAGTGGGAGTGATATCCTTCTATAAGTGAAAATGAAATATTTTTATATGGAAATAAACATTAAGTAATGCGTAAGAAAAAAATCATATGGACGTTAGGTAGTTTAAGAGAGTAAGGTGTTGAAATTGAATGTGAGACATGTGGATAGGAATTTAATACCTAACAAGGCTTTCTAGAATGTGTAATTGACCTTTTAAATATTAAAAAATTATATGCTTTACGTACCCATTTTTGACAATATTAATCATGATTAAAACTAATCGTGGTAATTATTTTATTACTAATAATATAAGATGACCCTTTATAACAAATTTTTATGTGATAAATACTAATTTAGGATCCATTTAACCTAATAAAATTTCTAAATAGGAGAAAATTTTCTTTGGAATCAAATAATATAATGTGTTGGAAAACATTTTTTGTATAAAAATTTCATTTAAATCATTAATTATTGTTAATATTATTAAAGATTTATCACTAATTAAATAGGTGTTAATTCATTTTTATATTTGTTTAAATACCATATAATATTTTGAATGTAAAATAAATTCATGTAATTTTAAAAATATATAGTATTTATACTAGTATCATTATTTTGAAAAAAATAACTATTTTTCCACAGTAACAAATATTTAACCTAGTAACATAATATTCTAGAAAAAAAAAGATTGACCACATTTCGTAATTTGATCATGTTGATTAGAAATATTCATATAATTTTATTCAATTTTGTTTCTAAAATTTTTAAAATTTAATTTTAATATAAAAATTCATAATCTATAAAATCAATTTTATGAAACACGTGTCTTATAAGAAAAAATGATTATTGTTTTATTATAACCTTTTTATGGTATTTATAATGTAGTTTGTAACATCCCAGAATTGTATCAATGAAAATTACCTTCTTATAATTATTTCACATAGTATAAATCACATAAAATTACATAGATAACACAATACAGACTTTATAAATGAAGAATGAATGAAATAAGATGTATTCCTAGAAATTAAGGAACATTTATCAATAGAATAGTTACTAGACCTTTGAATAGTAATGTGACCATTTTGAATAGTAAACCAGCCTCTAGAATAGTAAACTCACCTATGAAATTATAAATAAAATTTTGATATATTTTAAATGAAAATATGATATATTTAAATCTTGAAATAAGTAAATAATGTTTTTAAAAATGATAAATTAAGTGTTGATATTTTTATGAAACATAAATTTTTATTTACAATTTTTTAATTAATATAATTATTTAAAAGAAAATATATATTCCTAAAATAGATTTATAAATTAATATTTTTTTCTTATAATTTTAAGATTATTTTATGAGACCTTAAGTAATTTTTTTAAGTGTTATAAAATTAATTATAATTTTTAAATCGGCATTTTTCAAATAAATGACGATTTTAATTAAAAATAATATTTTCACATTTAAAAAAATATTTTCAACAAATTGAGTCTATTTTTGAATTCTAAATGATGAATGATGGTTTTGGTGTATTTTTTAGATTTTTCTAAAATAGTTAAATTTTTGGTGCATAGTGAAATATAATAATTTACAGTACAAGCTAAATACATGAATTATTAAGTCATGGATGATGTATGGATAAAATTATAACCCTTAGTTATAACTAACATGAACTATTTACTGAACATAGTAATAAGAATCTACACTATTCTTAGTCTTGATACAAAATAATAAAAATATGAATAAAATAATAAAAAATACCCTTATCCTCCCACTATAAATACTACCCCTTATACTCACACATCTGAAGACTCTAAGATTGTAAACATTTGTCAAAATACTCTTCCCTAGTCTCTCCCCCATGTCTATGAACCTTTGGTGTCAAAAAAATACCAAACTGAATTTCCCTAAGGAAGTTCCCAAGGAGATGAAGTTCAAGAGGTAAAATCCTCTTTCATCTTCATTTTAATTTCATTTTAATTTATTTTCTTTTATTATCATCTCCACACCACCCTTTACCAAAGTGGCCGCATAAATCTATTTTATTTTACATAGTGTAATTTTATTATGTTAATGGTATGTCCATCATTAATTCTCTTCTTTTCCCCTTTTGTTCTAAGAATGAAAACATCATCTGTGAGGTGTTGCTTCACCACCTTCATGAACAATGATTTTTTTGTTTTATAATACCACCTTCAAGGATGGTAACAAACCCATTATAATTGGTAATACCGATTTTAAAATTTATGTTACAATATTTTTAGTGTTCTAGAACCATTATATATACATAATATTTTATAATAGAACAAAACTAGTTTATGATGATTGAAAAACTACCAAAATAATCTAAAAAATTATCATTAACATTTTAGCTTATGAATCATCCTCATATCGGGGAAAATAATATATAAAATTATTTAATAATCTATAATTTAATTAATAAAATATAATTTCATTTCTATAAAACTATTCTCATTTTACATAATCTTTCATAGATGTATACAAGTAAACCAATTTTCAAAACCAAGGAAATGAACACTTTCGAAAGATGATATTGAATCTTATAACTTTTCAAAAATTCCATAAATGAACTAAATAAAAATATATTAAATCAAATAAATGTTAAATAGGTTAATAATAAAATTATTAATTAACCTATTTTTCATTATCTCGGACATTAAATATTTTTGCAGAACAGTTTCGGACATAAGGTAATAATTCATTCCAAATCTCCATTTTCCCTTTGGGTTACATTTTCTCTCTATTTACCCAAATTTAAGTATTATTTATTTTTACATACTTATTCCAAATTATATTTATATGTTCCAAAATCAGGTATCAAGATCATTTCATCCTTCTTTTATGGGTAAAACATGTTTTAATAAGGGTTTATTTACAATTCCTCCTTATTAGTAATCCCGATTAAAGGGAAATTCCCGATTTCTTATATATTTTCAAGTGAACTCCATAATTTATTTTAATACACAATAATTTTTTTAAATCAAATATTTTTTCTTGAAAAACTTTCTTGGTTCATTTATAATTTGACATAAACAATTATACTTATTTAATTTTAATGAATCATTTAATTTTTCCCTTAAACTGTACTAAAGTGGTTCATTTCTAAGGTTTCTAAAACACCCTTTTTACATTTTTTCACTTAAATTTGACATCACTTATACTTTTTTATGACTAATTTTCCATATTAATGTTCATTTATGATTTGAATCATTTATTTCATGGATAGTTCTATGGCATTCCCATTTATTATGTGTTTTGACATGTTTTTGATGCACACTTATTTCTATGGGTATCCCTTATGATTACTCATTTTTTATTATTCTTATTATGTCACACATATTCAAGATATTTTTATGTTGGGTGAACCAAGATAATACCCCAATTCTTTAGGTAATGTTTAATATTAAGAGGCATCATTTTAGGACAATAAGTAAACATGATTCCTTTATGGGACTTGGTTTGCAATGTGCAATGTTCTTGGAAGTAAGACATGACTCATGCTCCTCCATGTGAAATGGTATTAGTATTAAGACTTGTATAATGATCCTCCATGTTCAATGGTCATAGTAGTGAGTCTTGAATCAAGATTATGTCATGTTGTATATTGTTTCCACATTCCTATGATACTATGTTTACATGATCCCATGATCTACATGCTATGATTTCTTATGTTTATTCATATTCCATGATTTTTTATTTCATTATGTTATGCCTTGTAACCCTTATCCCATATTTTATTTCCATCCTTATTCCATTACAAGGTTATTTATCTAATCCCTTTATTCATGTATTCCACAAGAAATCCTATGCAGATGTAAGAGCTAAAAGGAAGTTAGGATCTATTTACAGAGATTAAATAAATGTTTTATTATTATTTCCAATTATGTATCTTATCCTCCAAAGATTCTAGAATTTATGATCTATGTATTTTAATTGATATTTAATTTGTTTTAAATCATGTAATAATATGTGTAAAATTATAGGGTCATTATAGTTGGTATTATACCATGGTCTAGTTGTTTTTGATATTAGTACTATAGCACTATAGTAAGAACCCTAGGGATAATTGTATCACCATTGATAACCTGGATTGAAACTTAATAAATCCCAGGTTAAATTTTTCATTTACAATTTTATCCTTCTATGTTTAAAGTTTAATTTTTATATTCTGATTAGCTAAGTATTCAATACCCCTTAATTGTATTTTATTTTTATTAGTTAATGAAAGTAAATAGAATAACTCATTCCAACAATAATTATAATAGGAAATGGGAAAATTTCCCTAATGATATTCCATATATGATGGGAATGGGCACTAAACAATTCATGTAAGTACTAGCTCAACTATATCAAGTAATGAATAATAAATTGAATCACATGTAACACCTATATTATCCTAAGAAATAGAAAGTTGTAGTCTAATACTTTATGTGACAAACACCTCCCATGTTTAGTGGATCTTCTAATCCCCTCATTTAGGAACAATGGATTAACTTCATCGAGAAGATATTATCTATCACCAATACTCAGAAGAAGAGAAAGTTGTGCTGGTGGTCTATAGTTCTTATGGGGAAGCTGATCAGTGGTGAAAACTATTCAAGAAAACAAAGTCCCAAGAGGAAATTTATTCCATGGAATTGGAAGATTTCAAAAAAAAATTCAATAAAAAATTTTGCCTAAATATTTTTTCATAATATGGAAATAATGTTCCTCAAACTGAAGCAATATGAAGATGATTCTATGGGGGAATATAAATCAAACTTCATAGGGATTTCATGATACACCTCCAGCATTGTCATAAACATTAAAATTAACGTGGATCACTTCTTTAGTTGACTAAATTTGAGTCTAAAAAAAGTGTGGTGATTAGAGACATCGATAGTTATGAAAAGATTTTCTGATGATCCCTGAAGGTTGAGATGGATATTAGAGACTCTCAATGGTCCCCTGGTCTCATAGATAAATAGAAAAAAAATGGATTTTAATATGTAAGCATCAATAGATAAATCCCAGGATGGAAATAAAACCCAACATCCCACATATTAAAATTGTGGTAAGAAGCATCATGGGAACGATTTAAAGGAAACTAGAAAATTAATAAAATGGGGAAGAGTGTGGAATCTTGGTAATAACTGGAAAATGGATATGAATAATCCCACTAATGTGGAAGAATAAATTAAGGATCAAATCAATACTCAGCCTGTAGTGTATTGTTTAAACTACAAGGAACTTGGAAATTATGAAAACCATTACCCTAATCCCAGGGTTGTTATAGGTAATCAAAAACAACCTATATGGAAGAAAGGAAGGGTATATGCTATCACTACCACTTTAGTGGAGCTCAATAATGATGTATTAATAGGTATGCTATTTATTAATTAATTAATAGGAAACATACTATTTTATTCTGATTCTATTCACTCGTTTATATCTTTCATGTTTAGAAGAACTATTAAAACACCACCTCAAAATATAGAGGTTTAGTTATCTGTGACAAAATAAAATAGGGAAATTCTTGTACAAAAAGTATATACGTCCTCTGTAATTAATTTCTATGGATTGAACATCCCTTCAAATATCATCTTACTTACTATTTATGGAGTTTGATTATATATTTGGAATGGATTGGATAACTTTATACAAATCCAATATCAACTATCGAGAAAGGGGTATCACTCTCCACATCCCGATGTATCCTCCAATTTTATACTAGTTTAAGTAGGAGGATGAATATCCTTCAGAATCATCAACTAAAGTGGGTATATTAATTCTTTATGAGAAATAATATCTAGAATGAATGATTGAGACAAAACAGAGGATCGTGCTAGGGGGCATTCCCATTGTGAGGGGCTACAATTATATATTCCATAAAGAATTGTTTGGCCTTCCATCTAATCTAGAAGTTGAGTTCTTAGTTGAAATTCATCCTGTATATATACCTATATAAAATACAACTTATATAATGAACACCATTGAGTTATAGGAACTGATGAAGCAATTACAAGAGAATCCCAACAAGGGTTTTATATACCCAAGTGCTTCACCATGGGGTGATCTAGTCCTCTTCATCAAGAAGAAGGGTGGATCAATGTGCCTCTTAGTTCATTATTGTGAGCACAATAAAATCATGAAAAAAATTTATTATCCTATACCATGGATAGGTTTCACGTTCAATCAACTATATAGGTCTTAGTATTTCTCTAAGGCAGACCTTCAGTCAGGATATCACCAACTAAAGGTGAAGAAGAAAGATATTCCCAAGACAACCTTTCGAACAAGGTGTGGAAACTATGAGTTCATAGTAATTCCCTTTAAACTGACTGATTCTCTAGAAATTTTCATGGAGTAATGAATATATTATTTAGATATTACCATGAAAAATTTGAGGTAATCGTTACTGATGATATTCTAATATACTCCAAGAGAAAAGAGGAACATGAGGACATTTGAATATTGTGTTAAATACTTTGTAAAGGGAGAAAAAATATTAAGAGTATAGTAAATGCGAGTTCATGATGGAGGAATTATCATTCTTGGGGAATGTTATCACTAGTAATGGAATATATGTAGACCCTTCTGAGACAAATTCAATTGTAGAGTGTCCCAGGCCAACATTTATAACGAAGATATATAGTTTCCTTGGTATATTAGGGTATTACTGATGATTTTTTAAGATCTTCTCATGATTTTCCATCCCCCTAAACAAGATTACTTATAAGGGAGTGAAGTTTATCCAAACTATTAAATGTGAATACTACATTAAAGAGATAAAAAAGAGGATTATAACTACACTGATACTCACACTACCGATGAGTGGGGAACTCCTTATGGTGAAGAAATAATCATCAATGAAGGGATTAGGTTGTGTATTGATGAAAAATGATAAAGTGATGTCTTAAGCCTCAAGGAAGTATAAAATTCATGAAAAAAATTATCCCATGCATGATTTGGAGTTGGAGGCTTTGATATTTTCATTAAAAATATATAAGAATAATCTATATGGGGAGAAGTGTGAGATATATAATAATCATAACAGCCTAAAATATACATTCAAATAGAAGGAGCTTAATTTGTTATATAAAATATTATTAGTGATCATCAAGTATTTTGACTTCTCAATCCACTATAATCCTGGTAAAGTAAATAAGGTGGTGGATTATCTAAGTAGAGAGGATCCTACATCATTATCAATGATGATAGTTAACAAGGATCTAATATTTATAAAAATAAAAAGTATGGACATGGGAATAATTAAGGAATGAATATCATTAATCCTTTCTCTAATGATTACTCAACCATCCCTCATAGAGAAAAAAATTATTCTCAAAGAAATGATGGGGAGATTCAGAAAAAGGAGGAAGCCATTAGAAATGGGAAAACCTAAAAGTTTAAAATTGATGAGAAATGAGTCTTAAAATTTGGGACATGATTATCTGTACAATCCAATTCAGATATAAGGAAAACCCATTTGAAAGATTCACATAGATAAAACTTATCTATTAAACTATGAATCATAGAGATGTAATGATATCGTCGAGAGAACTATTGGTGGAAAAATATGAAGAATGAGATCATTGAATATGCATCAAAGTGTATGGTATGTCAAGAAGTTAAGGCTGAAAGGAAAAAGTGTAAGGGGATGATGAAACCATTACCCATACAAATATGGAAGTGGGAAAACATCACCATGGAATTTTTTATTGGACTTCCAAATAAATATAGAAGAAATAATTCTATATTGGTTAATGTGGATCATCATACAAAGATGGATCACTTTATCATAATGAGAGAGGAATTCTCACTAGATTAAGTTGCGCAAATATATATTAGATAATTTTTAAGGATGCATGGAGTACCAAAATCAATTATATATGATCAGGATCTGAGATTTACCTCTATGTTTTGGAAAAGTCTCCCGCATGATCTAAATACTATATTGAACATAAGTATGGATTACCATCCGCAAACTGATGTCCAATCTAAGCAAACTATTCAAACACTAGAAGACATGTTGAGAGAATATTCTATATACTTCAATGGAGTATGGGACAAATAACTAACTCTTTTCAAGTTCTCTTACAACAATAGTTTCAACTTGAGGATCAAAATAGCTCCATATAAATCCCGTTATGGGAAAAGATGAAGAACACTGGAATTCTAGGATGAAGTTAGTGAACGTAAGATACCAGGACTTGAAATGCTAGAAGAAATAGTGGAATGGGTGAAAACCATTCAACAGCATATTCAAGATTTACAAAGTCGACATAAGATCTATACATAAAATCATCGATAGGTCCTTGATTGTAATGTTGGAGATATGGTATTCCTCTTCATATCCACATGGATTCAGATCATGATATTTGGGAAGAAAGGAAATCTAAGCCCTAGGTACATAGGCCCCTTCCAGATTCTGAATTATATTAGAGTTTTGGAATATATACTAGCACTTCCACCAAACATTTCTCAATTAAATGATGTATTCTACATTTCCCTATTGAATAATTACATACTATATCCACCAATTGTACTTAATTCAGAGGTGGTATAGTTGGAAATTGATCAATCTTATGAGGAGAAGGAGGTGAAGATATTTGACCATAGAGATAATGTTCTAGGAAACAAGACTACTCACCTAGTAAAAAAGTTATGGTGGAATTTTAAGTACATGGAGGCCACATATGAGCTTAAGGAAGAAACGAATGAAAATTACCCTCACCTATTTTCCCCATATTTTGTCAAACAAAATTTCAAGGATGAAATTTCATAAGGGGGAAGAATGTGATGACCCAAAATGTTATTAATGGAAATTATCTTCTTATAATTATGTAACATAGTATAAATCACTTAAAATAAATAGATAAAACAATATAAACTATAAAAATGAATAATGAATTAAAATACAGGTGTTAGTATAAATTAAAGAATCTTTTCCAATGGAATATTAACTTAACATTTGGAATAGTAACATGACCATTAGAAATAGTAAACTAGAAAATATAATAATAAAAAAACCTATGAATGTATAACGAAATTTTGGATATCATTTAAATGAAAATATGATATATTTATATATTGGAATATGTAAATAAATGTTTTAAAAATGATAAATTAAGTTTTGGTATTTTTGTGAAACCTAAATGTTTGTTTACAATTTTAAAATTAATATAATTATTTAAAATAAAGTTTCTTTTCATAAAATAGATTTATAAATTAATATTTTTTATTATGATTATAATAATATTTTATGATACCTTTATTAATTTATCAATCTCTTATAAAATCAATTATAATTTTAAAATCACTATTTTTCGAGTAAATGAGGTTTTTAATTAAAAATTAAATTTATCATATTTATAAAATTATTTTCAAAAAAAGGACTCCATTTTTTTAATTATAGGTTTTAAAAAAATAGGGTGAATTTTTCATATTTTTTTAAAATAGTTGAATTTTTAGTGAATAGTACAATATATTAATTTATGGTATATGCTAAATAGATGAATTATTGAGTCATAAATGATTTATGGATGATGTAAGAACCATTGGTAAGAACTCTCTTGCACTATTTACTATACGTATTCAAAATAATTGTCACTATTCTTAGTCTTGAGCCAAAATAATAATAATCAAATGAATAAAATAATAAAAAATACCCTTATCCCTCCACTATAAATGACACCCATCACCACCCCTTGTCCTGACACCACCAAAGCCTTAATTATTGTCCAAATTATATAAAATACTATTACCTAATATCTCATATATTTCTATGATCCTTTGGTATTAGAAAAAGACCAAACCCAATTTCCCTAAGGAGGTTCTCAATGAGAAGAGGTTCAAGAGGTAGCATCCTCTTTAGTTTTCTTATAATTTCCTTTAAATTTATTTTCTTTTATTATACTCTATTAACCTTTAAATAAAAAAGTGGAATGATAAATCTAGTATCTTTTATATACTAAAATTTTATTATGTTAATATTATATCCATCATCAATTCTCTACTCTTCCCCTTTTTTCTAAAAATGAAAAAATCGTCTGTGAGCTATCGATTCGCCACCTTTATGGATGATGATTTTTATTTTTCTAATAATACTTTCAAGTATGTTTATAAAACCATTATAATGGTTAAAAAAGTTCTTAAATTTTATATTAAAACCAATTTAGAGTTCTAAAACTGGTATATATACATAATATTAAATAATAGAACAAAACCAGTTTGTGGTGATCCAAAAACCTCTAAAATAATCTAAATGATTATCATTAATGTTTTATCTAATGAATAATAATTATATATCAAAAATTATATATAAGACCATTTAATAATTTTTAGTTTCATTAATAACATATAATTTCAATTCTGGAAAACTATTACCATTTTACATGATATTCCATACATGTATACAAGTGAACAAACTATGAAAACCAAGGAAACGAACACTCTCAAATAATGAAATTTAATCTTATAACTCCTATAAAAGTCTATAAAACAACTTAATAAAATTATACTAAATAAAATAAATGTTAATTTGGTTCTTAATTAAATTATTAATTAATATAATTTCATTTTCTAGGATATTATATATGAGTGCCTAATAGTTTCATACAAAAGGTGAGGGATTATTTCTAAACCTCCATTTTTTCTTAGGGTTAGGTTTTTCTATATTTACCCCAATGTAATTATTTCTTGATTTTATATAATTTATATAAAATATTTTTATATGTTCTAAAATCATGTATTGAAATCATTTAATCCTCATTTGATGGGGAAATACATGTTTTAATAAGGGTTCCTTCTTAATTCTTCCTGATAAGAAAGCCTAATTAAATGGAACTTTCTGATTTATTACTCATTTTAAAGTTCACTCTATTATCTATTTTAGGCCACAATTATTTTCGAAAATTAATATTTTAATCATGATAAACTATATTAGTTAATTTCAGGTTTTATACAAATGATTTTTCCTTTTCTACTTTAAATAATCATTAATTTTTCCCTTAAACCGCACTAAAGTGGCTCATTTCCAAAGTTTCATAAACACTTATTTTACATGTTTTCATGTTAGTTTGACATATATAATAATTGTTATTCATAATTTCCCTTATTAATTACCATGTATGATTTAAATCCATTCTTTTATGGACACTTTTATGATACTCCCATTTGTTATTCTTTATGACATGTTTATGATGCCCCCTTATTTTCATGGGTAAACATTATGTTTATTAAATATGTGTTATTATTATTGTGTAACACATATTAATGAACATTTTATGATGTGTGTGCCTATATAGTTCCCCAATTAATTGGGAAATGTTTAGTCTAATGAGATGTCATGTTTCTAGAGGGATTAAACCTGATTCCTTTATGGGAGTTGGTCCACCATATGTAATAGTCTTGGAATTAAGCATTTACTCATTTTCCTCCATGCGCAATGGTCATTGAATTTATCCTTGAATAATTCTTAATATATGTTTTATATTGTTTTTACATTGCTATTATTATATTTTTACATGATCCCATGATCAGAATGCTATAATTCCTTATATTTTTTCATGTTTTGGGCCTTTTTATGTCATCATGTTATGCCTTTTAACCCATGTGTTACACTTTATTTCTATGTTTATTCCATTTCTAGTATTGTTATCTCATCCCATTGTTTTTTTATTTTCAATGTTATCCTATGGATATTTAAGAGCTAAAATAAAGTTATGATCTCTTTATAGAGATAAAAGATATTTGTATGCTTTCTAATTATGTATATAATCTTCCAAAGACACTAGAATTTACAATCCTTTTCATTTAATTGAAATTTAATTATGCTATAATTAATTTAATAATATGTATAAAATTATTGAATCATCATATAGTTCCTTATGTTGATACCCACCAGTTTCATGGATTTAATTTAGCAATTATATTGAATATCTACATTAGGGAAACATGGTATTTCATTTTAGTTTAGTTTTTTGTTTAAGAAAAAATACTCACATGGTATTTAATTAAGTGACTACCAAAGTTTTAGTTCGTTAAAACTACCCCAATAAAAAATGTATCAAATAAAACTTAACTTTATCAATTATATTATGATAGTTCAATGTCTTACTCAAAGTCATCATAATATTTAGAGTTATATAATGAGTATCATTTTTGTCTAATAACCATCATCCTATAATTATATTGGTAATATCATTACCCACTAAAATTTTTGAGAGGAACCATTTGAAATGAATCATCATTAACTAGTGGGTTCTTTCAATTTTCTAGTGCATACTTTTATGGGATACCCCTTTGATCTGAGTTTTCATTCTCCATATCTTCTCAATTTCCATCTATATTATTATGAATCTTTTGATTTGGGATTTGATAAATAAAAATGGGATTCCACTATACTATAATATCATGATTAGATTTATTGAAAACTAACATCCCATGAGTTGTGACATTATTTATTCCCTACTCATGACTAGATCCATTCTCATTCTAGGTACTTACAAACCATAATGTCGAGCCTTATATGTATCACAATATACAACATGTACTTATACATAATGTACTTATTTTACATCATAAAAAACATTTAGACCCCTTGAAAGGTCTTACAAATCCATGGAATCTCATAAATACTGGAGGCCAAGTAAGATGAGTGGATTGTCCAGCTTTATTTCCAGCAAATCCTAGACCAAATTCAAATTTTCCATCTATATTTCCCTACATTACATGAACCAATTTACCTTTTTCTATAATATTAGAATGAAAAATATCAATACCACTATAAAAATATAAATCACATACCACAGACCTCCCTACCTCTTATAAGAACTAACCCCTATCAGTTACCACTGTAATTTTTTTCAAGTTATTTTATCCTCATAAGAAGAACCCCTATTTATATAAATCCTCTAATATAATTTTTAATTATAAGTGTTAATATAATACAAGTATAATACTTTATATTTTAAAAAAATAATTTAAAATATCTAATTTCTTAAGAGATAACATATAAAGGAGTTAGTTTTTTATATTGTATCTAAAGATTAATGGATTGTTGGTGGTTGAGATCAAAACCTATCCAAATCTGTATTGATATAAATCTCAAATACGATTCTAGTATAATACCCAAATCATGCCTTTTTCACATCAATGTGAATTTTATTGATAATTCATACAAAAAAATCTATATAAAAAAGGTTCCATTGATGACATAACAAATCCATGACTGAGCTTGTTGATTTATAATGGAAAATGGATTAATGTTGAAGTATTATCCTTGAATTATAATCATAACCAACTTTAAAGAGATAAAATCATATTCCAATTCCCATCACTTTAATTCCTTTAAAGGATATAATGTGTGAAAGGCACTTATTCCAATTGGAATACACTTCCAATCAAAAAAACTCTAAATAATAGAAAATCAATCCCTTAGATCCTAAAATTTTAATAGCTTTATAATAATATAAAAAATATTATTATAAATAATTAAAATTCATAATATCTAAAATCTATCATTGATATCTTCTTAGTCCTCTCTTACATAAGTTTTTATACCTTTACAGATAATCCACTCAAGAGGAACTTCCTTTAATGAGGATAAATAACTTATATTAAAATTTTCAAATGATGTGGTCACATCCCAAGAATGATCACTAACTACCTTGATAAATATTATAGCATCATTAGGTTAATCATTTTCCTAGTAAATCCCTTTAGAAAAAAATTTAACCCCATATAGTATAAGAAATCCATGATTCTGAACAATCTCTAATCATCATCTTTATCTCCATGGAGGATCTCCTGAGTCTTTAGACTGAACATAATTTAATTAATTAATTTTAAACACTTTATAATTAAATAATTTATAAAAATTTATAAATTAAATGAATATCCAAAAATATTTTTTAAAAAAAATTATAAAAAAATTGTATATTATATAATTTTATTCATTATTTAAAATTATAAGAATTAAATATTTTTTAAGCATCGTATTTTATTAAATAAAGAAAATATCCATCCATGATATAGTTATATCAGGTCGTGATTGGCATATTGTGGGTTGTGATGGATAATTTGGTCCATATCTATCATATTCTACTACATTATTATATATCATAAGTTGTGGTTTAATCATTCATATCCTGAGAATTATATTATATAATAAGAATTTATATCAATAAAGTCATGCGATAATCTATTTTCTATTATGTGTAATTAGTGATATTTTCATGTATGATTCCCATGTTGTGTGTTATCATAAGAAAAAATTAAATTATTTTAACTAGTATATCTTATATTATATATTTTGGCCATAATTTATCCTATAATGTCACACATCATAAAATAGGGTATATGTAAATTTATATATCATATTTAATGATATAAATAATTATATCCTATTTCAAGTTATAATTATATGTCATTGATTATGACATCCAATGTGATATCAATCCATTTCTTCTTCATTTAAACATTATTTTAGAATCAAGAAGAATGGAAAGGCTTTGATACCACTAAAGGGTTTATAAGTATCAAAAAATATTTGGATAATATAGTGTAAGACATTATAAACCTCATTACCAAGATCATCAGTCTATAAAAAAATGTAAACTATGTAAATATTTAATAATTAATGTATAATATTCATCATTATTAGTCATTTCTCTTATATTCATTCATAGTAATTTGATGAAAATTCTTTAGAAGAAACCATCAAGTTACTCCATCCATTGTGTATCCGTGGGTTGATATGGATCACCTAATAATTTGGGTAGGACCCTCCTAGTAACTGTGGGGACCACTTTGTGTATGAAGATTGTCTTTGTTGTCAACAGTTGTCAATGTCAGTCAAAATGAATAAGGATATGATGAAGGCCTCCAAAGTTAATAGAGATTGTATGAATTGAGGATGCTTGGAGAATTGTTATGAAATCATATCATTTAATGTTATACATGGGAAATTCTCTATGAAGCAGATTCAGACGATTGTTGAGCTGATCCTAAATTCAAAGCACATGTATCAAAGTTGATACATTGTCTATAACTATGAATAATGGTGATCAAACCAAACGATTCATGGGTGATATGTGTTTCACAAATATCATAAGTCAAGAGAACTTGTGATGCAAGCCTTATGATGTAACAGGGGAGAAATGATGATGTCGGTCATATACAATTTTGATTGAAAGGAATGATGTTGCTGGAAGATAGAGAAGTTTCAGTACTTTCCATTGTAACTATGATGATGCTTTTCTTATTTTTATTTCACAAATATCATAAGTTTGTAGAACTTGTGATGCAATCCTTATGAAGGATATGAGAGTAAAAGAAGTCTTTTTGGAAAAGTAAATAAAGTGGCGTGCAAGTCAAAAGTGGCGCGCAAGTCAAAAGCAGGGCACAAGTGTGGCGAGCAAGTATATGTGGCGCACAAGTGTATGTTGCATGAAATTCATATTTCAAGATCGTCACATCAAAATATGACAAAGGAAATAAAGTGGAACACAAGGTAAAGATTAGAACGCAAGTGTGGCGCGCAAGTATATGTGGCACGTAAGTGTATGTTGCACGCAAGTTATATTTCAACATTATCATATCAAAATATGAAAAAGGAAATAAATTTTCGCGCAAGTGCTGGAGCGGCGTGTAAGTGTTGGAGTGGCGCACAAGTGCTGGAGTGAAATGCAGGTGCTGGAGTGGAGCGCAAGTGTGTGTGGCGCGCAAGTCACCAAAATTCATATAAATAGACAACTTTCCTCCTCATTTTTTAAGGGATCAACACTTAAGAGAAAATTTTAGCTATAATCGCGCAAGTAGTAGAAGTGGTGCCCAAGCTAAAGTGGCACGCAAGTTCATGGTTATTTATAAGGCGTGAAAGTAGGACGGCGTGCAAGTGGTGGCACTCAAGAAAAATTGGAACGCAAGTTGCTAGAGGCGCGCAAGAAGGGAGGTGTCTTCAATAAGTGTGTTGTGTATAAATCAAAGGTGGTGTGAAAGTTTTGAGTTGTGCATAATAGTGGCGCGCACGTTTTGGCATGCAATTTGTGGCACGCAAGTTTTGGCATGCAAGTAGGTGGTGCGCAAGCTGAGTGGCACACAAGCAGCCTGGAGCGCAATTATAAGTGGTGCGCAAGTTGTGAGTTGTGAACAATTGTGGTGCGCAAGTATTTGATGGTGGGAAAACAGGGAGGCGCGTAAGCAGGGTGGTGCACAAGTAAGGATTGGCACACAAGCTGTGAGTTGTTTTATAAGTTCTTACTAGTTTTTGATCAACTGAGATGATGCTAAGTTGATCTATACTTCATTATTTTAACAATAACAAAGAGAACTTGTGATTCTAGAATGAAGAAGAAAAAGAATAGCTCGATGTAGATGGTTTTTCACTGAAAGAAAATGTGTGAAGAAGAGTAGGTTTCAGTGCATCTAGTTTTTCATTGAAGAAGTAGTAAAAGAAGAAGAGTGTGTAACTTCTGGTTTTGCTGCATAGAAGGAAGATAAGAAGAAGAAGAAGAAGAAGAAGAAGAAAAGAGTATGCCCAATGGAAGCCTACAATTCATTAGGGCAGTTTAATTCAGATGATGCTATGTGATCTGATCCTCAGTTTCTGAATAAACACGTTGGTATATGTGATTCTGGACAAGAAGATAGAAGAATATTTAGTGCAGTTGGTTATTTTACTTAGAATAAGAAATAATAAGTCTAGTGCAGTTGGTGTTGCACTAGAGGAGAAGAGAAAGAAAGAATGAAGAAATGCTTGCTTACTGCTTTGCAAGTAATCAAGTGAAGAGAACTAAAGAAGACCAAGAGCAGAACCTACCTTATCAAGAAGGAAAAATATTGTCTCCATAGGCAGTATAAAGAACCAGCTAGAGGCTACAAGTTGGACTAGACTATAATCATTCCAAGGAAGAGGATTGTTTCCTACCCCCCTCTAAATTTTAGGGACTCACACTGGATAGAGGATTATTTTCATAGCCACTCCATTGTAACAAAATATTACATTATATTGGAGAATTCATGCACTGGTCATATGAAGTCATGGCAAGGACATAGCAAATCTTATTGAGTGGTGAACCTTGTAAATATATCGTGTGCATATTTTTACTGCTTTCTATTATTGCATGTGATAGATAAAAGGGAATAAGAGAATAAAGATCCTAATAGATCAATAGGTATAGAGATAAAAGTTGGAATTGGTTTTAAAATTACCCAACATTGATTCACCCCCCCCCCCCCTCTCAATGTTAGGTTTATCCCAAACTGGTCCTCTTAATTGGTATCAGAGGGACAGGTTCACCTCTGTTGGATTCTCTATAGTGAAGTTATTCTCTTTTTAAGATTTGAGTTTTTTTCCTAATTCAACAATGAAGAGAAGTGTTGGTGAATATTCAGTTACCTTTGATCATAAGGCTATATCTACCAAGACTATGATGAAAAGGAAAAAGAAAGAGAAGAGAAGGTTAAAGAAGAATTCCCTCTTATGTGAAGAAGTGGAAGCATCTGGTTCTCCATATCTAGCTGACATTGAAGACACACCAGACTTGGAAAGTAATGAGAATGTGGATAAAGTACCCACCAAGAATATGTACAATATTCCTACCTCAACTGATCAAGAGGTATGTGTTAGTACATTTGAAAATTATTCTCGTGATGAAAATGCTAGCACAAGTGGTGATGATTAGTCTACAACATCTCAAGAAATATCATTCGATAGATTAAGAATGATTCTTCATGGTATTCCTGAAGAAATTACACCCCTGGTTTGTGGATTATTTTAGTGCATGCAGGAAAATATCACTCAGCTAAAAGAAGAAACTGATGTTTTGGAGAAAGGCTTACAAGAAAAAATTATTGAATGTCTAATGCTCTCCAGATAGGTTGGAGCCTTTGAAGCAACAAAGAGGGGATTTGAAGAATGTTCTTCAAAGTGGCCCAAAGATTTTGAAGAAAAGGAGGGAGTCAACAAGACTCTGGAAGAGAAGATCCATGCACATAAAGATGATCTTAAAAGGGGAAATGAATTCAAGAAGTTGTATTTGGAAGATAACTCCAAGAAGATCAATGAACTTTAATCTTTATTACAAAACAAAGTAAATATTCATGAAGATGATGTTGAACTATTGAAGATGTCTTGTGAAGATAATATGACTATGATTGAAGACCAAAAGGTCATTCTCAATATGAGATGTGTGGAGTTGGAAGACCAGTTGACCAATCTTGAGAAGACACATATTGAGTCTTCACAAAAGAAGGAAATAGTTGCTGCTAGTACCCAATGTTCATTGTAGGATTATACTATCAAAAGACCTCAAATATGTGATAAGAAGATCATAACTTCACTCATTGATCCATCACATATAGCTAAGAATTTAAAGGAATCATCCATACCAACTTGTATTAATGGTTCTAAAATTTCTTCTACAAAAAGTCCAGGTTAGAAGACAAATTCTAAACAATTTTGGATGAAGAAAAGTGTGATGAGTCCTATTGCCATGGATATTGTGGATAGGGGAAAGAGTGTAGAAGATAGATCCCCATAGAAAGCACAACATACCAAGAAGAAGACTCATCAACCTTATTAAGAAGATGAAAAGAATTCAAGGTCTTTTTGTCAATGGTGGTGTTGCAATAGGTTTGGGCATTGTGCACTGGATTGTTGGTACAATCCCTTAAATGTAAAAGCATAGAGAAATCCAATCTCAAGGGGGAGAAATCCAGAGGAGAAGAAGCAACATCCACAAATCCAGAAACATTTATATACTACAAACAAATTTGGAATGTTAGATAATATTTGTGATGTATGAAATAGGAGTGTTCATATGAATGGTGCATGTTCATATAAGAAAAGAAGACCATAGAAGCTGAGAAAGAATGAAGAATAATCCTTGGGAAGAAATCAGAAAAATAATGTGAAAAAAAATTCTCCCAAGAAGATTTAAAGAATGAAAGATGAGAAGTCTTTGGATTCTAAATCCAAAAAGGTGAAGGGTGGTGCTTCCAAAATAACTACTGAGAAAAAATCCACTCATAAGAATCCATATAGAAGATCCAATCTTAATGCCTCAATCCCTAATGATATATTGGTGGTTTGGATAGAAGATTTGGACAGAATGAGGAAAATGGAAGATGCACAAGCTAAGGCTAGTGCTAAATTCAAAAAGAAGATTCTACATGAAGACAATGAAGTTTTGTGTGTGAGGTTCAATAAGGCTGGTCATACTGTGAAAAAGTGATTTGAATTTATTCCATAACAACAATAATTCATGAAGAGTATGAAAGTTGCATTGGTAGATTCTAGTGCTTGGAAATCTCTTGAAGAAAGGAGATTCACACACAAAGAGATGGAATAAGTATTGAGATCCACACAGCCACATTCAAAATTAAATATCAAATGGAATTAAAGGTGATGAAAGATCTCAGGGGGAGAACCTGAGATTTAGTGATGAGAAGTGTTTTCTTTAGAGGGAGACACATAAAGAATCTTCCATATTCATTATCTCAATAAGTATCAACTTTAGTTGGTACTAAATTCAACTACTCTGAAGATTTTCTGAAGACCATGTCATTGGAAATGGTATGTTATTCCTAAATCTCTCATCCTTGGTTACTCAATATAAATATCCTTCTACAAAGGGGGAGTAAAAAATATAATAAATGACATAAGAAGATTGAAAGTGCCCCAAGGCTACTTATCCTACCAATTTCACTTTAATTTTTTTGATCTATTTGTTGAAGTGAGTGTAGGAATTTCTGGTTGATTATTTCTTATCACATTCAATATCTTCGGTCTGTAATGAAAGTGGAAAACCCTTGAAGACAAGTGTATGAGTTATCATCTCATGAGGTATCATATTCAGTGGGTAATGGACAGCATTGATGTCTAAATCAAATCCTCTTTTTTTCTACAACGAGTATTGCTCAAGTAGACTTAGAGTGAAATGATTGATGGCACATTGCTTAAGTATGGAATGATTCCCTCTCTACCATGAACATTGTATTTATTATCAATAAGGGGGTGAGAAATGAAATGAAAGTCTTGGGGAAAGAAATAAGTAAAGGGGATATAGAAGACTCCCATTTTGACATTGACACATTCATTTTAGGAGACTTTAAGGTATTGAAAACAAAATACAAAGGGGGGATCGTTGGGACCACTTTGTGTCTGAAGATTTTCTTTGTCATCAACAGTTGTCAATGTTGGTCAAAATAAATAAGGACACGACGAAGGCCTCCAATTTTAAGGGAAATTGTATAACGTGAGGATTCCTATAGAATTGTTATGAAATCATAGCATTGAATGTCATACTTGGGCAATTCTCTGTGAAGCAGATTCAGATGATTATTGAGTTGATCCTAAATTCAAAGCACATGTATCAAAGTTGATACATTGTCTACAAAAATGAATAATTGTCATCAAATCATTAAATGATTTTCTGATATGTATTTCACAAATATCATAAGTCATGAGAACTTGTGATGCAAGCCTTATGATGGAAAGGGGGAGAAATGATGATGCCAGTCATATACAATTTTGATTGAAAGGAATGGTGCTGCTGTAAGATATGTAAGTTTCATTACTTTCCATTGTAACTATGCCGATTATTTTCTTATTTGTATTTCACAAATATCATAAGTTTGGAGAACTTTTGATGAAATCCTTATGAAGGATAGGTAGAGTAAAAGAAGTGTTTTTGGAAAAGGAAAGAAAGAAATGTGCAAGTCAAAAGTGGCGCGATATTCAAAAGTGGTGTGCAAGTGTGGCACGCAAGTATATATGGCGCACAAGTTTATATTGCGTGAAATTCATATTTCAAGATCATCACATCAAAATATGACAAAGTAAATAAAGTGGTGCGCAAGTTAATGATTGGCACACAAGTCAAAAGTGGCGCGCAAGTGTGGCATGCAAGTATATATCGCGTGCAAGTGTATGCTGCGCACAAGTCATATTTCAACATCATCATATCAAAATATGACAAAGGAAAGAAAGTGTCACACAAGTTCTAGAGCAGCGTGCAAGTTTTAGAGCAGCGTGAAAGTGTTGGAGCAGCGTGCAAGTGTTGGAGCGGCGTGAAAGTGCTGGAGCGACGTGAAAGTGTATGTGGTGCGCAAGTCACCAAAATGCCTATAAATAGATGACTCGCCTCCTTATTTTTTTAGGGGAGCAACACTTAAGAGAAAATTTGAGCTCTGATCATGCAAGCAATAGAAGTGGTGCACAAGCTAAAGTGGCGCGCAAGTTTATGGTTATTTATCAGGCGCGCAAGTAAGATGACGCGCAAGTGGTGGCGCGCAAGCAGAAGTGGCGTGCAAGTTGTTAGGGCACGCAAGCAGGGAGGTGTCTTCAAGAAGTGTGTTGTGTATAAATCAAAGGTGGTGCGCAACTTTTGAGCTATGAACAATAGTGGTTCACAAGTTTTGGCACACAAGTTGTGGCGCACAAGTTTTGGCGCACAAGTAGGTGGCACGCAAGCTGAGTGGCACGCAAGCAGCATGGAACTCAATTAGAAGTGGCACGCAAGTTGTGATTTGTGAACAATTGTATCACGCAAGTATTTATGGCGCGCAAGAAGGGAGGAGTGAAATCAGGGTGGCGCACAAGTAAGGATTGGCGTGCAAGCTGTGAGTTGTTCTAGAAGTTCTTACCAGCTTCTGATCAACTGAGATGATGATAAGTTGATCTAGACTTCATTGTTTTTATAATCACAAAGAGAAATTGTGATTCTAGAAAGAAGAAGAAGAAGAAGAAGAAGAGATCGGTGCAGATGGTTTTGCACTGAAAGAAAATGTGTGAAGAAGAGTAGGTTTCAGTGCAGCTGGTTTTTCATTGAAGAAGCAGAAGAAGAAAAAGAGTGTTCATCTTACAAGTTTTTTGCATAGAATGAAGAGAAGAAGAATAATAAGAAGAGTGTATGCCCAATTGAAGCCTACAATTCATTAGGTAAGTTTAATTCAGATGATGCTATGTGAGTTGATCCTCGGTTTCTGAATAATTACATTGGTATATGTGATTCTGGCCAAGAAGAAAGAATAAGATTTAGTGCAGTTGGTTATTACACTAAGAAGAATAATGAAGAATTCCAGTGTAGTTGGTGTTGAACAAGATAAGAAGAGAAAAAAGAATGAAGAAATGCTTTCCTACTTCTTTGCAAGTAATCAAGTAAAGAGAACTAAAGAAGTCCAAGAGTAGAACCTACCTTATCAAGAAGGAAGAATATTGTCTCCATAGGCAGTATAAAGAACTAGCTAGAGGTTGCAAATTGGACTAGGCTATAACCAGTCCAGGGAAGAGGATTGTTTCACACCCCCATCTAAAGTGTAGGGACTCACACTGGCTAGAGGATTATTTTCCTAGCCACTCCATTGTAACAACATATTACATTATAGTGGAGAATTCATACACTGGTCATATTTATGCATGTCAAGGGCATAGATACTCTTATTGAGTGGTGAACCTTGTAAAAATATTGTGTGCATATTTTTACTGCTTTATATTATTGCATGCGATAGAGAAAAGAGAATAAGATAATGAAGATCCTAATAGGTCAAGAGGTACAGAGATAAAATTTGGAATTTGTTTTAAAATTCCCCAACATTGATTCACCCCCAATCAGTGTTAGTTTTATCCCAAAATGGTCCTCTCAGTAACCACAGAATAATAGTACCATTGGTAAAAATTAATGGAGGAGACTAAAAAAGATGTCAGAATAAATATGAGGCAAAGAAAATGATTTCACTCTCCATTATAAGGATCAATACCTCTTTATATAGGACCCTTGAAACTCTCGAGTCTCTTTAAGAATTTAATTATAAATTACTAAATCTTTTAGTATTTATTTAACTATTTATTCATTTATTATAAAAATGCCCCATTTATTCTCCCATGTGTTTTATCATAAAAAAGTTCAAGATTATGGGAATATTTTATTATATAGAATGTTACACAAAATTAACACTTAAAATTATATTCCCTGATGAATCATAAAATACCAAGTGAAACATATAATATGGTTTAGTGAATAATGATATGGTTTTCCAATTCGGCCATACATTATAATAAGATAGCCTCACTAGTGGAATGATTTATCTAAATAGATCTAAATGATTTACCCAAACTAGTGGAAAACAATATTCCTTGTTTCTTTAATGTTATACTATACAACATTACCATATTTTAACTTAAAATATGTCCAATTTACTACATATATATATATATGACTTTATGACATATCCCTTTTAGTAAAAAGAAAAATTACATCACCCATGGTACAATATAAGTTGAATAAGTTGTTTTTTGTAATGCCCCAACCCCAGAATCCCAGATTCAGTGAATTATTTTTATACATTAGAATTATTACATGGAATTAAATCCTGAAGTACCAATTAGTTTATAAGTCTTGAAAAATAGATTACATACATGATCCTTACATTACAAAACAAAACATAATATGAATAAAATATGATTCTTTGTAAACACAATTATTCTCCTATATTAACCTTGAATATTAATCATAAAACACTTCTTGGAATCCTGGGAAAATAAAACATATGAAATGGGTGATCACATATGATCAATAAGGTTAAACAATACAGCGGAAACATTCATAAATAAGCATGCACATTTAAGGAAAGGTATAAAACTAAAACACAAGCCCTTTAAACATAATCTTGAGCATAATATGGAAATAATAAATCAAATTTTACCATATAAACATGCACATGGATATTATACTAGTCATATAATCATACGTAAGAACTAATCTCATAAACATGGCATGCATAATGCAGGACATATTAAAAATATTTTCAAGGATTTGTCTATGAAACCATACAAAATTTGTCAAGACATTATCCAAAACCCAATCATAATTGTCTCATGAGACCAACCGATGCATCAAGGGGCTATAAAGGGTCCCACCTGACACTTATAAATTACAATGCAATCCTCTTATGAAAGGGGTAACACATAACCAACATAAACTTTTGTATTAGAACTAACATATGAAATATCAATACATAAACCATAAGATATGAATGGTATCAAAATATCATATCCACATTAAAAAATAAAATAAACCATTCAATACAATCTGGTAGATTATATCATAAGAAAATAACCTCAATTTAACATTAGATCTAATAAAGGATGTCTATATAGATAAAAATAATCGAATGAAACCATTAAAACTCTTTGAGAGAAAGTATTTTTTTTATTTTGAAATAATTTAAAAGTCATTAAATTGTAAAATAAAAGATTTCTTTTGAAAATAACCTTGTAATATTGTAAAGGAAGATTCAAAATGTTATGGCCTCATGATGGAGGAAATAGTATCCCATGCCATATAAGTTAAAAAAACATTTTTCCTTACTTTTTTGTAAAGGTCAAAAAGTACCTCATTTGGAAAAAAATAGAAGGATTCCTTTCAAATCATTTTATAAAAAGTCATACATGGGTAAAAAATGAATTTAATCAATTGTCGATATTATTTTGAAATTCATTTTTATGAAACATGAACATGGATGGTTACTGTGTCCCAATAGATACTTATGTATAAACAATCCTATAATAATAATGAGATTGTGAAATTAAACCTTACCTTGTAATTTTATTTAGTAGAGGGTGTGTTAATCTCATTTATAATGTTTGAATCATGTTATTAAATTATTCCATTACCATATTCATATTTATGATATCATATATGATCCTCTTATATCATTTTGTTATTAATATTTCAGTATTACCATTGTTTCAGGTGTTAACTATTTCATTTTCTTATGTATGTTTTGTTGTGTAAATCATGTTTCTTATGCATAGTATATATTTAATTCATATCCATAATTATATTTAAGTTCATAAATATTATATTTTCTCATATTATAAATTTTATAATCATTCTTGAATGGTTAAAGTGGATAATGAATCTCACCGTGTTGTGGAGACGGTAGGCTATACGTGCACATGAGTGATGGTATCATTCCCTTGATGGTTAAATGGTATAGAATTGGATGGTATATTAATTATAAATAATAATTATCATGTTATATTCATTATTTATATTCATTATTATTATCATTATACTCATCCAAATAAAGTAGTTTTTAATAACAAATTACACCACGGCGTGGAGACGGTAAGTCGTACGTACGCACACATGGTGATATTGTTATGCATAGGATAGATAAAAGGAAGCATATGGTTATACCATAATAATAATAACATATTATAATATATAATATATTGGATTTATTACTATATTATAGAAAAAAACCTATGAATAGTAAGTATAAGAATAAAATAAATTGAATTGAATTGGTAAAACAATTACTTATTCTTCAAGTGTCTCCTTTTGATTTACACAAAAGGACTCATTGGGTTAGATTTATGCCCAAATTATTTCCTCTAAAATGAAGTGAGGGAATTTAGGATGATAATTGGGAAGGTTTTGTCCTATACAAAGGGATTTATAGGTGTTATTAAAAGAGAAGGAGATATTTCCTTTTATAAGAGAGGGGAGGGTCACTTTTGGAAACTCCAAATATGTTACACAATAATAAGACTGTTCTAGATCCAAATACATAAAAATTTCCTATAAATAAAACTTAGAATACATTTTATACCATATAATATCACCTTGTGGTTATTTAACATCTTTTTATTTTTAAATAATTTAATAATATATTAATTCGAAAAGATATCATTATTTCCAAATTTAATACTATTTTTTTAATTTGACTTAAAATAGATTAAGAAAGAGTGGGAATTATAATATAATTCTTTCACACATCTATAATATATCTTACAGATATAGAAAATTCATTATAAACATTTATTAAAGCAAAATATATCAAAATTAATATTATTAAAATCATTTATTCTGTTTTTATATTAATTAAATAAATATTGTTTTATAATTGAAAAGACTTTTAAGGTAATTATATAACTTATAAAAATTAAAAATTTATTTATTTAATGAAACGTGTTTTATTTATATTAAAATATACTTTTATATTCATTCATATCTTCATTTTTTCCCTATGTGGACAAATAAAAGATATTAAAATACAAGATAGTGATATTTTGTAACTATATTTGATTTAAATAATATATAATTTATTTTCACAGAAAAGTGTCTATTAAAAAACTCAAAATAGATTTTAATGTGATAAGGATTGAATATGATTCATCCAATAAATATTTTGTACATTTTTGGTTTTTATTTTAAACATTATAATTTGATTTATGTTTAATTAATCTATTTAATTTTAATTGTGGTAATATCATATAAAATATTAAAAGGTTATAAATTTTTACTTATATGTTTTTAATTTACCATAAATGGAATATTCATTAAATTTAAAACCTTATAATTATCACTTTGTGATTTTTAAATATTTTTAGGATTTTTCAATAATTTAATAAAATTTTATTTTTATAAAATATCAATAGTGTAAGTTTTGAAACTATTCATTACTTTGACTTTAAATAAATTCAAAACAGAAAGATAACTTCGAAACAAACCATTTAATTCAATGATAACATGTCATAGTCACCTATAAATGTATTTTATCACCTCAATTATCTAAAATTATATTTATTTTAATATTTTTAAATTCGTTTATTTGATATTTCTATTAATAAACTTAGTAGTTATTTACTATAGTGTTATTATTTATGGTAATTATTTGGTATTTAAAATTATAAATAAATTAATATTATAAATATAATTATATTATATTTCCAGAGACTATTTTTTATGAAATATATATCCTAATAATCGCTATATTAAAATTATTATAAATGAGAGTGTGGCATTTTATCATATTCATTGATTTTAATAATATTCATGTCATATTCATGTAAAAGTATCGATTAAATGATTCCATTTAAAAATATTTGTTATAATGATCAAATTTAGTCATATAATATGATTCTTAAACGTGTTAGGGTAATTTTATAATATTATATTTTCTGTTAATTACTCGATTTACCATTAACCGAGGTAATAAAAAATTACTAAAGTTACTATTCATAATATCCAAAAAAATAAAATAAATATATTAACATTATTTGTACCCACTGATTAAAAATAGATAATTTATTTTTTAAAATTTAAAACATATAAGTTTCAGTAATTAATTTAAAACTAATCCATGTTGACAAAAATGAGAAAACAGATTTTTTAAAGTAAAAACCATCAAAAGATTGACATGTGTTTATGTGAAATTTCAATGTGAAATTACAACAATAACCAAAATCGGATTAAATGATAAAAATATAATCTAATTTTACTTTAAAACCATTCAAGTTTTTAATTTAACCCTATAAAATATTTCAATTTAAAAAGTTGTTTTCCCTTAAAATTTTGTATTTTTCACTATTCATCATACATGAAACTTATCAGAAAAATTCTAAAAATTAAACCAAAGTAAATTTTTATATTAAAATTTCGAATAATAAGCTTAGTTTTTCAAATTTAATATATAAAAGTGTCAAATATATAATTTTAAATGGGTTCTCTATTAAAAGGTGGAAAAACTGCATTTTTTGAAAAATACTTATTTTATCTGAAAAGTTAATTTTTTCATATATTATGTATAGAAAAAACATAATATGAATGTTAAAATTATATGGAATATATAAAATTAAAAATGTGGTTAATAATATCCATAACCTATAATTTAACAACTATGTTATATATTATATTATATAATAATATTTTATTACTATATTATTATTCAGTAAAACTGGGCCTTGCGTATAACACAACCTACTAATTATTGTGTGTAGAGTACTATTAACATGTTGTTGTGTAAAAAAAAGAAATAAAAAAAATTAAATTTATTTAGAATTGAAAATGTCATAAATATTTGGTGTGTTAAATTCTCCCCTTCATCAAAAAATTTCATCCTTGTAATTTAAACTCAGGATTGAAAATTCGGGGTTTGACATTTCAAAATATCATTATTGAAATACCACATCGAAAAATGATTAATGATACCCCTAAATTAAAATAAATAAATGTAAGTATGAATGTCACTGGTGATAACACATATAAGGGTTTTATGTTGGAAAATATGGGCATGAAATAAAAATCTAACTATCATGTTCTAATTGAGAGTGATAGATAACGTGATTAGAAGAAAGATAACAATCACACAATCTCTAAATATGCGATGATCTAAGGGACCATTTGATTCATCAGAGAAAGTACTATGATAGATTTTTTTGTTTCAATATCATTTTCTTATAATTGAATAATTAATTTACTTCATAGACTAAGAATATAAGGAATCATACTTACTTGACAAGTAGAGTTTCATCCTTTAACTAATTACTACCAAAAACTCATCTTTCTCTTAAAAAGATAATAAAATTCCAAAATATTATATTTATCTTAATTGTATAAGGTTCTTAAATTAAACTTATATTGTTTAAATAAATAAAACTATGTTATACTAACTAGGGGATTTTTATAGGCCAGTGTTAGATGATAAAGTCTTGTTGCACTTCAGTTGTAAGTTCGATTCCCGTAGCATTTTCCGACATGATGGGTTGTCACCCAACCTATGTGTTTCCCTTTTTCTAAACCTATATTATTATAACATTCTAGAAATAATCTCTGTGTGTTCAATATTAAATAAATGTTTTATACCCAAAATATAATATCCAATATTCAACTAACTTCATTCCAACCATAATACTTGACCAAAATACATTCATCCAAATTCATTATCCAAAAAGATCTTTAAATTTTCAAAATCAATCTTAACATCATACTCCCAAAAAAAACATAATGTAGTTCTCATTGTCAAATACCAAATATATCACCACCTTTAAATCCTTAATGAAAACTTTTATGCTTCTAAATCCTTAAAGAAGAAGTATTATACTATAATCCTTATATATCTCATGAATCTTATAACTATAGAACTGTTGATGTAATAATGATTGAATCCAAATAAAAAATAATCTTAATCATTCCACATCAATATTTACATCCTTCATTTCATTTTCCTTTTTTAGTCTCTTCATTATCAATGGTCTAACGATTTCTTGTATAACCTTGATAATTCTAACCATTAACCAAAACTGAAAGCACAAAGTTAGAAACACTAATCATAGTGATACAGTCGTGAAGAGTCATTTGTATGATTTCTAAGTGATTACATCTTTTTCTCAATCCATAATTCCATATGATTATCCTAGGTTATCTATTACAAAATCTAAAGGATGATATCCTATAGTTATAGTTATCCTCAAAGTCATTCATTGAGTAATGTTTTCTAATCTATGTTTTCCAAATCTAATTTCCAAGGTTGTTGATAAACTTCTTATAATACCAACTGTAATGCCTTAACCCCAGAAGTCCAAATCTAGTTCATTATTTTAATAAATTTGAATTATTACAAGTAATCAAATCATAAAGTACTGATCAGTTTAGTAGTCATAGAAAATAGGTTGCATAAATGATCCTTACATTACAAAATAAAACATGATATAAAGAAAATATGAATCATTGTGAACACAATTATTCTACTTGATTAACCATTAATATTAATCATATAACACTTTTTAGCATCTAGAGAAAATAGAAAATAATAAATGGATGAGCTCATATGCTCAGTAAGGTTAAATAATATAGTGGAAACTTTCATAAATAAGCATAAACATTTAAAGAAAGGTATAAAACTAAAACACAATCCCTTTAAACTTAATCTTGATCATAATATGGAAATAATAAATAAATTATTTCCATATAAACATGCACATGGATATTCTACTAGTCGAATAATAAAATGTAATAATTAATATCATAAAGAGGGAATGCATAATGTAGGACATATTAAATATATCGTCAAGGCTTTAGCCAATCCACTATACATAATTTAGAATGAAATTAGCCAAAACTAAAACATAATGATCTCATGAGACATAATAATGAATCGAGGGTCTATAGCGGGCCTTTTCCGACATTTAAAAATTCTAATGCAATCCTCTTATGAAAGGGGTAGAACATAACCAATATAAACATTCATATTAAAACTAGCATACAAAATGTAAATAATTAAACCATAAGATATGAATGGTATCAAAATAGCACATCCACAGTCAAACATAACATAAAACATTAAATATAATATGGTAGATTTATCATAAGAAAATAACCTCAATTAAACATAAGATCCAATAAGGGATGTTTTTATAGATGGAAATAATTGAATAAAATCCTTAAAACTCTTTGAGAGAAAATACTTTTTTATTTTGAAATCATTTAAAAGTTGTTCAATTATAAAAAAATTCTTTTGAAAATAACCTTGTAAGATTGTAAAGTAATATTAAAAATGTTAAGTCATGATGATGGTGTAAATAGCTGATTACGCTATATAAGTTAAAAACACATTCTTTCCTTAATTTTTTGAAAAGGTCATAAAGTACCTCATTTGGAAAAAGACAGAAATATTCATTTCAACATATTTTCTAAAAATTCAAACATGGGTAAAAAATTAATTTAAAAAATTTTGTATAATATTTTGAAATACGTTTCTAAGAAACATGTACATAGATGATAAATGTTTCCCAATAGATAATTATGTATAAACAATCTCAAATAATAATGAGATTGTGAAATTGACCCTTGCCTTGTACTTTCCTTTAGTCAAAAGTGATTTAACCTCCTATATAATGTTTAAATAATATTATTAAATTATAACAGGACCATATAAAGATTTATGATATCATATATTATCATCTTATATCATTTTGTTAATAACATTTCAGTATTACCATTATTTTGTGTGTTAACTGTTTTGTTTTCCTATGCATGTTTGTTGTGTAAGTCATGTTTCTTATGAATATGATATATTTAATTCATATCCATAATTATATTAAGTTAATAAATATTATATTTACTCATATTATAAATTTTATAATCATTCTTGAATGGTTAATGTGGAGAATAAATCTCACTTCGTCGTGGAGATGGTAGGTCGTACATACGTACGAGTGATGGTATCATTCTCTTTATGGTTATATGGTATGGAATTAGATGTTATATTAATTATATATAATAATTATAATGTTATATTAATTATTTTTATCCATTATTTTTGTCATTATACTCATTCAAATAAAGTAGTGATGAATAAAAAATTACCCCATGGTGTGGCGACGGTAAGTTGTACGTACACACGTATAGTGATATTGTTATTTTTAAGATGGATAAAAGGTGGAATATGTTTTTCCCATAATCATAATAACATCTAATAATGTATAATATACTTGATTTATTTCTTTATTATGGTAACAACATAGGAATAGGAAGTATAAGAATAAAATAAATTGAATTGAATTGGTAAAACAATTACCTCTTCTTGGAGTGTCTCCTTTTGATTTGCACAAAAGGACTCCTTAGGTTGGATTTATACCCAAAGTATGGCCTTTAAAATGAATTGAAGGAATTTTTTAGGTGAATTGGTCAGGTTTATTCTGATCCAAAGAGCTTTATAGGTGTTATTAAAAGAGAAGTAGAGGTTTCCTTTTATAAGAGATGGGATGGGCACTTTTGGAAACTCTAAAAATATTAAACTATAATAATATTATTCTGGATCCAAATAATTAAAAATGGATAATAAATGAAAGTTAGAATAAATTTTATACATTATCATATCCCCTTGTGATTATTTATCTTTTTAAAATTTTAAATAAATTAATTCAATAAGATGGAATTATTTCTAAATTTAATATTATTCATTTAATTTAACATAAAATACATTAAGATGGAGTGGTAATTCAAATAAAATTATTTAAAAAAATATAATATATCTTATAGATCTTTTAAATTCGTTATAAACATTTATTAATTCAAAATATATCAAAATTAATTTTATAAAAATTATTTATTCTATTTTTATGATAATTAAATAAATATTATTTTTAGAATTGAAAATACTTTTAAGGTAATTATATATCATCTATAAATTATAAATCGAGTTATTTAATGAAAATTATTTCTTTTATATCAAAATATATATTTATATTCATTCATATCTTCATTTTTTCTCGGTGGACACAGAAAAGTTATTAAAATACAAGATAGTGATATTTTGTAACTATCTTTGATTTAAATAATATAGAATTTATTTTCAAGGAAAAGTGTCCATTAAAAACTAAAAATCAATCTTAATGTGATAAGGATCGAATATTATTTATCCAATTATTATTGTGGACATGTTTTGGTTTTGTTTTAAGCCTTATAATTTTGATTTACATTTAATTAATCTATTTAATTTTAATTGTGGTAATATCATATCAAATATTAAAAAGTTATAAATTTTTTCTTATATGGTGCCAATTGACCATAAATGGATGCTTCATGACATTACAGACCTTATAATCATCACTTTTTTAATTTTTAAATATTTTTATGATTTTTTAATAATTTAATAAAATATTATTTTTATAAAATATGGGTAATGTCAATTTTGACACTATTCTTTACTTTGACTTTAAATAAAGTCCAAAAGAAAAGATAAACTTGAAACAAAACCATTGAATACACTCTAAGAATGTCATAGTCACCTATTAAAGTAGTAGATCACTACAATTTTGTCAAATTATATTTATTTTAATTTTTTTTTAAATCCTTTATTTGATATTTCTATTAATAAAATTATTACTTCTTCACTATTGTGTTTTTATTTATGGTAATTATTTAGTCTATAAAAATTATAAATAAATTATTATGATATAGATAATTATTTTATATTTTCATAGACTATTTATGATCTAATTTATATTCTGGTAATCTCTATATTAAAATTATACTAATAAGAAATGAGAGTGACACTTTTTCACATTCATTGATTTTAATAATATTCATGTCATATTCATAGAAAAAAGTCCATTAAATGATTAAATTTAAAACCATATATTATGAGGGTCTAATTTAATTATATAATAGGATTTTTATAGTTTTTAGTGTAATTTTATAATATTATTTTTACATTTATTTACCCCATTTAACCTTAATTATTGTAATAAAAAAAATTACTAAAGTTACTATTCATAATATCCAAAAAAAATAAAGTAATATATTAATGTAATTTGGATCCCCTAATTCTAAATATGGAATCCATTTTTAAAATTTTAAAACATAAATGTTTTAGTAATTAATTTAAAATTAATCCCCATGGACAAAACAAGAAAATAGGTTTTTTAAGTAAAAACCATCAAAATATTGACATGTGTTTATGTTAAATTTCATTGTAAAATTACTTTCAATGAATAAAATTGGATGAAATGATAAAAATATTATTTAAATATAATTTAAAACCATTCAAATGTTAAATTTTACACTATAAATTATTTCTATTAAAAAAGTTTAATTCAATTAAAAGTTAGTATTTTTCACAATTCATCAAAACATCAAATTTATTATAAAAATACCAAAAAATGAACCAAAGTAAATTTTTATATTAAAATTTAAAATAAGAAGTTTATTTTGATAAATTTAATATATAAAAGTTTCAAATATTGATTTTAAAATGGGTTCTACTTTAAAAGGTGGTAAAACATCATTTTTTGAAAAAATATTTCTTTTATCCAAAAAATTTAATTTTTTTCTTATATAATGTCTATAAAATACATAATATTAAGGTTAAAATTATAGAGAATATATAAAATTAAAATTTTGGTTAATACTATTCATAACTTCTAATTTAATATCTATGTTATATATTAATTTAAATAATAATATATTATTAATATATTGTTGTTCGATAAAACTGGGTATTGCGTGTAATGAAAGCCAACTCATTATTGTCTATAGAGTAATCTTAACATGGTGTTTCATAAAAATAAGTCAAGTGAAAAAAAAATATTTAGAAATGAAAATATTATAAAGTCTCGGGGTGTTACGGTTCTTATAAAAGCCAATATATAGATGATTTTGATGAAGGAGATACTAGAATATTTGAAGGTGAATGTTTTGGAATTGTTTAGAATTATATATATAAATAAAAGTAAATTAATTTTTAAAACAAACTCTAGTGAAACACTCAATGTCTAATCATATTGATATTAAATATCATTTTCATAAGAAGATGGTTGAAAATAGAGAAGTAATACTTGAGTATATTTCAACCATAAATTAGTATATAGATATTTTTATAATGGATTTTATAAATGAATTTATGAAAGATATATTGATAAAAATTAATATTCAACCTTTCTATCTTACTTATGTTATATTATAAATTTATCAAGGTTTTTTTTAATTTAGAAGTCAAATAATGGGAAAATAATAACTATTGTTCCATAATCAATTGAAGAATTCCAATATTTTTTCATATAACACTTATTAAAAAATGTTTTATTAAAATATTTTAATGGTATAAAAATAATATATTAATTTGAAAATAAGGTTAAATTTTGAAATTTTATTTCCAAAGTTAAGAGGTATAGAATTTTAATATTTTAGGATATTAAATAGTCTTAAAAATGGTTTTTTATATTGGTAAAAATGTAAATTATTATTATAAATATATATATATATATATTGTATTTTTTATTTCAATTAAATCATAATAGCTATTTGATATGTGTTGACATTATAAAATATTTGTGTGTTAATTTGGGACATTATGAGTGAATCAATTTTTTTTACAGAATGGGTACTAAGATTTGTGTTAATTATTTAAGAATGATTTTGTTGTTACATTGTTTGTTGTGTGGTAACATGTATTATTATTATTATTATTACTATTTTTATTATTATTACTACTTGAATAGGAACCTATCAAGGTTATATATTTTGGGAATCAACCTACACATGTCTATGAATAGTATTTTCTTAATTATCAAGTGGTCTAATACTATGCAGTATGGTTTGGTTGACAAATCCATTCAGAAACTATTTTTTTAAAATAAACATGAAATTAAAGGGAATTATAAATGATATACTGGTTATAAAACTATTATTTGGAAACCTCCTTTTATAGTTTGGAATAAAATGAATATTGATAGAGTAACTAAAGGCTTTTTGGGAGTTTTAAGTTGCAAGGTAATATTTAGAGACTGTAATGGGGGGTTCCCTCATTCTTCTATACATAATATGGATGGGAATTGGAATAAAAGGTTGAGATAGAGGGGTCATCCTGTAAATTCAAATTATAAGGATCAATAAATGGATCAAGATTTGGTAGGATATGGTATTTACCTTAATTATGTGTTCTATAAAGTTCAACATTTTGACCCCTTCATGGGGATTTTTAGTGGCTTTAGAGAAAACCTAGACTACTATAAACACATTGAGTTTCTAGGGGTACATACTTATAAAAGTTTAATATGGTTTTAGAAATATTTGAAAATTTGGGAATGGAATCTGGTAGAAAGCTTTTGAATTGTTATCTATTTAAATTTTTTGATTATTTGTACCTTGAGATTTTTAAAACTCATTTCATTCATTTTCTATAATTACATAGAACATAGACCTATGATTTAAGGTTACCCTTTCTTGATTATTATTACTATTATTATTTAATTTTAATTATATAGTTGTGATTATATAAAACCATACTTTAGACCCCATTAATTGAAGAAAAAACAATGTATAATGGGGAAGCAAGTGGAGTGACTACAAAATGTAGTATATTCCAACATCTAAAAAAAACAATACATCTAAATAAGATCATAAATAAAAATATCATCTTGTTTATTTAATTTTCATAAAAATATATAATCTCACTTCTAAGTACATAATCACATTCACATTGATCTTCATCATCTTGAAAATCTTTAAATAACATATCGATAGAAAATATTCATTGGGGGTATAATAGAAAACTTTATAGTTCTAGTAGAAAAGGATCAATACATGGATAGACGATCCTTATTTTATCTTATTTTATTAATTTAGGTGGAATCATCAAGCAAGTTTATATTAAATTTTATAAAAATATTTCTATAATTATATTGCTTCAAAGTTTCAGTGTTTAGTGATTTCCCTAAATTTCCCATGATTTTACAACTTTTAATTTGTTAATAAATTCCAACTAGTTGAAATTATCATCACTAGACACACCACATAAAATAGTATTCAAAAAAATTCAACTACACTTGGAATATATCAATTTTTCCATTAGTTCTATGTACACCTCTGGAATGATCTCCTTAATCTGCAACATTGGAATTTCACCTCAATGGTTTTAGTGTCTAGATTTAGTTTACCTTAACACTGATCAAATGAAGATTGAACATAATTTTCCAAATTCAATACCTACTTATCATGAATAATTTATGGATTTTTATTTTGTATCTCTAATAGATTCAACTGTTATGTGAGAATATCATTCAGAAGTAACTACCCCACCGAGGTATGGGTTTTGAAATTTGGTTCACCCTATCCTTTATAATATAAATTATAATTTCTCACCTCCTGGACCAACTGAACTTGTCTCTAAACATAAAAATATGTTATATTAACCTAATGAATAACCATCACACAATTCTTACTTGAAATGTAAAAATCCAGTTATGGTTAATTCCTCTTACATAAATATTTTCCTCTATAATATAGCTAGAAATACCATGATCATTACCCTCACTTATTCAAATATGTCCCCATATTCTTCTTCAATTTCCCAAGGGAGACCGAAGCAAGGTAAGTTATTTGTAAAGACCCAGAAATTTCATGAAAAATTTCTTCTTAATTTCTTTGGAATATTATGAGACTACAGCTTCTGACGGCACCTGATTCCGAGGCCCGGTGTGCCCGGAATCACGTTCCGAAGTTTAGCTCAGGTACGTTCAGTGAATGAACGAGCGGATTTTTTCTAACTTTTTAACCGGTGCTCAGAATCAAAATCTGAGGGCACTGATGAAACCGCAGTGCCGGTAATTGCTTAGGACCATCTTTTTCGATGGTACGTTTTCTCGGAAAGAGTTGTTTAATTTTTGAGATTAAATAGTGAAGTAAATAAAATTTGTAGAAGAAATTTTACTTATAACCATTTGTGGAAGTTGAGAAACTAACCAAGTGAGAATAAAGGTGATGTGGGACCCACACAAACCCCAACCCTTCAAATTCCCTAACCCCCTTAACTCTTCCCCTTAAAACCCCCTTGTATTAAATGATGTGACTTCCTTTCACATTAAATCATGCCTATGCTTAAATTAATTGAGAGTTATGTGTTTGAATTTTAAAAATTTAAATTCATGGCATGTTATAATAAAATAAGAATAACACTTATTTTATTTTGGTGGGTTGTTTTTTTGTGTTGGGATTTTGAGAGAGGGAGCGATCTTTCCTCTGAAGAAGATCATCTTCCTCGTTGAAGAATGCGAATAACGCAACTCTCCGACGAAGAACGCCGACACCAAAGAGCGGAGACATACCCCTCTCTTCCTTCCCTACGATAAGAGGGGAGGCGTCACATCTTTGGGTACAATTTGGTGACGTCAGGCCTTCCAAGACCTTCGACAAAGAACGCTTCCCGGATATCCATCAAATGAGGAGACACTGCCGTGGGAAAGCTGCAAACGACGACGTCACCTTCCGACGTCAACGAACGACGCTACCTCTCCGCAGATCCATCGAGGGATCACATCATGAGGTAGAGGTTAATTTCTTATTCCTGAATATTTTCCTTATCGTTCATCGTATTATTCTTACGCCACATGTTATCATTATAACGGGAAGAGGTCAAACCACACGAACACGGCCGACTCTCCTCCCCCTTTGATGTTGTGTTTGTCGCGGAATGAAAAAGGGCGCGTGGTGCAACGGCACCACGCTGAAACAAGAAGAATACGGCAAAGAAGCGTGGCGCCGTCGCACCCTTCCGTTGAGGCCGAATGAAACTGTGGTCGGAGTCGGGGCCGCAGAGGCATTTCGAAGAGGCCTTGGTTTGTTTATTTGACGTGTGGATCAATGGGAGATGCCAGAACGGGCTGCAGAAGCATTTTGAAGACTTATTAGTGAAGAGAAGGTCTCGGGAGGACCATTGGTGAAGACCGTAGGCAAAACAGACCACCGGAGTGCGTCCGGTGGTCCGTGGAAGATCCTGTCGGCACGTCATGCCGGCATGACGGTGCCGGTAACCAGAGGCGGTGGCCGACACCGACCGGCCGCCAAGAGGCGGCGGTGCCCGGCGCGCCGCTAGGAGGGTCCACCAAGGTTGAAGTCGTGATGGCAGGTGATGGTCACACGGCCGCGCGGGACCAAGGGGAGACCGGGGGTCGTAACCCCCGGCTGTTAAAGGGAGCATCCCCCACGTGGGGGGCCACGACTTTAATCAGGGGGGCAGCGCCCCCCCCCCCCCCCCCCCCCTTTCCGTGACAGCTCGGCCGAGCGGAGCTGTCTGGCCACGCGGGCCGCGCCCCCCCAGGCCGGTCCGGGTCGTTCCCTAGAGGGCCGGACCCGAACCTGGGTCGGCCTGGTTTGGGCTGACCTAGGGGGTCTCGGGTCGGGTCGGATCAGGCCCGAACCCCCTATTGTCGGGCAGTTTTTGTTCAAATGCCCATAACTTGGGATACGAACATCTGATCGACGCACCGTCAGTTGCGATGCAATCCTTGGATTGAGACGGTCGTTTTGGTATATTACACTCAAGGTTTTGGAGAACTTTGGGTACGTCCAGGTTGGTTCAAGCACGAAACCAACCGGGACCTCGGATCAGAAACGCTTATAACATGAGCTCCGGACGTCCGATAGATGTGCCGTAGACTTTGTTGGATTCCTCTTGATGATACGAGACTTTTGGCATACCTCTCCTGAGGTTTGGACGCAATTGGATAGTGTCCGGGTTGGATTGAACCCGAAATCCAACCGAGCCCCTGGAATGGAAATGCTGATAACTTTCAGATCGGATGTCCGTTTGACGAACCGTCAGCGGCGATGGTGATCACGTTGAGAAACGGTCCCTATTAGTATAACCTATGAGAGTTCAGGGTACAGTTGAGATACGGTCGGGTTGGTTCGTACACGAAACCAACCAGGGCCCTAGGACAAAAAGGAAAATAACTCACAGAGACCAGGTGTCTAATTGACGCGTCGTCTGTTGAGTTGAGACCCCTATGATGAGGTGGTCCTTTGAGATACTCCTCCTGTCGAGTACCACGGGTCTTCCACCTCACAAAGTAGTGCTCCTCGGCCATGGGTCGGTCACCTCACACAGTAGTGCTCCCCCTCATAGCATATAAAGGTACTCCTCCTGTCGAGTACCATGGGTCTGCTGCCTGCTACCAGGCGCTCCATCCACCATGGGTCTACACCCAAACATAGTAGTGCTCCATCCACTGGGCTATTCGAATCACTCCAAGTTGAATCGGTAAAGCAGTCGTCAGGTCTTAGCCGGCTACACGGTCTCCGTACTCCGTACGCTCGTCTCTAGGAGGGTCTGCCCCATGAGCTATAGGTCGATACTCCAAGTATCACAAAGTCCCACAAAGAAGTATCTCAAAGGACTGCATCGTCATAGGGGTCTCAATGCAACAGACGGCACGTCAATTGGACGCCCGGTCTGTGAGTTATTAGCCTTTTCGTCCCAGGGGTCTGGTTGGTTTTGTGTATGAACCAACCCAACCGTATCTCAACTGTACCCCCGAACTCTCATAGGGTATACTCATAGGGACCGTTTCTCAACATGATCACCATCACTGTTGACGGTTCATCAAACGAACGTCCGGTCTGAAAGTTATCAGCTTTTCCATTCCAGGGGCTCGGTTCGATTTCAGGTTCAATCCAACCCGGCCAATTTCCAACTGCGTCCAAACCTCAGGCGAGTTATTCCAAAATTTCCGTCTCCTCAAGATAATTACAATAAAGTCGACGGCACATCTATCAGACGTCCGGAGCTCATGTTATAAGTGTTTCCGCTCCGAGGGCCCGGTTGGTTTCGTGCTTGAACCATCACGGCCGTATCCAAAGTTCTTTGAAACCTTGAGTGTAATATACCGAAACTACCTTCTTGATCCAAGGATCGCATCGCAACTGACAGTGCATCAATCAGAGGTCCGTAGCCCAAGTTATGGGTGTTTGAACGAAAACTACCTGAAAATAGGGGGTTCAGGCCCGGTCCGACCCGGCCCGAGACCCCCTGGGTCGGCCCGAACCGGGTCGACCCGAACTAGGTCCGGGTCCATCCCACTAGGGCGCGGCCCGGCCTGGCTGGTGCGGCGCGGCCCGGCCTAGCCTGGGTGGGCGTGGCCCGCATGGCCAGACAGGTCGGCTCGGCTGAGCTATCGCGGAAAGGGGGGCGTGATGCCCCCCTGATTGAAGCTGCAGCCCCCCATGTCAGGGCCTCTCCATTTGACAGCTGTGGGTTACGACCCCCGGTCTCCCTCGGGTCCCGCGTGGCCGTAGGACCATCACCTTCCGCCACGGATGAAGCCACGGCGGACCCTCCTGGCCGCGCGCCGGGTGCCACCGTGCCGGCATGGCGCGCCGGCAGGATCTTCCACGGACCACCGGACGCGCTCCAGTGGTCCGTTTTTTCTACGGTCTTCACCAGCGGTCCTCCCGGGACATACTCTTCACTGCGAAGTCTTCAAAACGCCTCTGCGGCCCATTCTGTCATCACCCGTCGATCCACACGTCAAATAAACAAACTGCGGCCTCTTCAAAACGTCTCTGCAGCCCCGACTCCGACCACGATTTCGTTCGGCCTCAATGGCGTGGCACAACGGCGTTGCGCTTCTTCGCCACATTCTACTTGTTTCTGCGTAGTTTCGTTGCACCGCACGCCCTTGGTCATGCCGTGACAAACACAACATCAAAGGGGGAGGAGAGTTGGTCGTGTTTGTGCGGTCCGACCTCCTCCCGTTATAATGATAACAGGCGGCACAAGAATAATACGATGAACGACAAGGAAAACATTCACGAACAAGAAATTAACCCCTACATCATGATGTGATCCCTCAATAGACCTGCGGAGAGGTAGTGTCGTTTGTTGACGTCGGAAGGTGACGTCGTCATTTGTGGTTTTCCCATGGCGGTGTCTCCTCTTTGATGGAGGTCCGGGAAGCATTCTTCGTCGAAGGTCTTGGAAGGCCCGACGTCGCCAAAGTGTACACAAAGATGTGACGCCTCCCCTCTTGTTGCAGAGAAGGAAGAAAGGGGTACATCGCCGCTCTTTGGTGTCGGCGTTCTTCGTCGGAGAGTTTCATTCTTCAGGTTCTTCAACGAGGAAGATGAACTTCTTCAGAGGAAAGATCGCTCCCTATCTCAAAATCCCAACACAACAAAACAACCCCCCAAAATAAAATACCCATTATTCTTATTTTGTTATAAAATTACATGCATTTAAATTTTTAAAATTCAAACGTATAACTCTCAATTAATTTAAGCATAGGCATGATTTAATGTGAAAGGAAGTCACATCATTTAATACAACGGGGTTTTAATGGGAAGAGTTAAGGGGGTTAGGGAATTTGAAGGGGTGGGGTTCTTGTGGGACCCACCTCACCTTTATTCTCACTTGGTTAGTTCTCCAACTTCCACACATGGTTAGAAGTAAAATTTGTTCCACAAATTTTATTTACTTCACTATTTAATCTCAAAAATTAAAAAATTCCTTCCGAGAAAACACACCATCAAAAAAGGTGTTCCTAAGCAATTATCGGTGCTTTGGTTTCATCGGTACCATCAGATTTCGATTCCGAGCACCGGTTCAAAAGTTATAAAAAAAACCCGCTCGTTCGTTCACTGAACGTACCTGAGCTAAACTTCGGAACTTGATTTCGGGCACACCGAGCCTCGGAATCAGGTGCCGTTAGAAGCCACAGTCTCATAAAATTCCAAAGAAATTAAGAAGATATTTTCCTTGAAATTTCCAGGTCTTTACATTACTTCCACCTTAGGTCTTTACGTCCCCATAAAGCTATAACACAAACAAGGGAAACAAAAGTGGTACTGAGAACGCAACTGAGCCTCCCGCTCCCATGTGCTCTCCTGGAGGTTCCTGAGCTGCCAGTGAAAGAGAACCTGAGGAATCGACCATCCACGTAGGACCTGATCCTATTGATCCTCATTCTCTACTTGACCCTCTGTGAATGTCACCCTGTCATCGACGTCCAACTCCCTGTGGTCGATGATGTGTGAAGGGTCAAGAAAATATCTCCCCATTTGAGATACGTGGAAGTCGGCGTGTTCCTGGTGCAACTGATGTGGATGGGTCAAACGGTAATCCACCTCGCCTACCCTGCTGAGGACCTGAAAAGGTCCGCTAAACCTCGGAGATTACTTGCCGCCTCGGCCACATCTCTATAAACCTTGTCGAGGTGAGACCCGTATAAGGACATGGTTGTCATCCTCAAAATCTAGAGGCCTCCTGTCAGCTCTATGTAGTCTCATCTGTCATGATCCATAGGCGATCACTGCCCACTCCTACATCAGGACACACCCGAGTCCGGTCCCTAATGTGTCGTAGTGAACTATGTAACCAACGCCCACAGGTTGGGCGCACCGGTCAACCCATCTCCTGAAAGCTCTGCTGGAAGTGGTGCCACGACTCCGGAGAATTCTAGAACAAAGGTAAGTTTGGCCATCACCTGAGTGATCGAATGCACCCTCTTATGCATGATTCTATCCTGTGCTGTCTGGGTCTTCCTTTTCGATGACCAAGGAAAACCCCATCTCAACGTTGTAGATAAACCACAACCTTTTTTCCTAATACAGTCAATCTGTCTATGAACTTTGGATCCAATCCATACTCATACCAGCATCGTAAGGCCTCAATGCTTCCACTAAGAGATTCCAACCGAAACTCTTTCCTCGTGGGTCAGATCACACTGTCGGCATAAGTGTGATTATCGAGTCTCATCCTAAAGGTATCTCCAGACGTGAGGGTCAAGTCCATGGATTACCAGAAACTCTAGGTATGGGACAAGATTAATGGAAGGAAGGAATGATTCATATCAATGTCTATTACTATGGCAGCTAGTAGTGGACACAGACTGTCCATCGAATCATTCTTAGAGCCATTCGGTCGCACTCCTTGACCGCGTGCAGCTACTCCCCCCCCCCCCCAGCTCCCTGAGCCTAGTGGGAATTACTAGGGAGGGTGGTTGCAACAAGTCAAAATGTTCACCACCCCATGCTACTCTCATAGCTCTGCTTCCATGTCTGCTGCTCTGCAGATTTATCTATCCTTAACATTTCCTCTTCTTGAAACATCTTACACTCCCAAGTCTCCGAGACTGGTGCCAGTTTCCTACTTTCCCACTGCTAACCTTCACTGACTGCATCCATTCAGAAAGAGAATTCCCAACCACAAAGGTTCTTTCTATCACCCTAGCATAAGTAGGAATGCATAGAGAAAAGGTGATGGCTCAGATTTCCTTAAATATACCTCGCTCAGAAGTCCGAACCCTGAAGCACCGATCACATCATATTTATCGAGTACTCGGAATGTTCGGTACGCCTCGATGAATTCTGAGCTACCGACACATCGTCCTTCTGAAGCTGTATAAGCTCTAGAAAACTCTCAGCCACCTCCTCAAGCCAGTCCACATTCGATTGTGAGTCAGGTTTGCCTCGGAACTTGAGGATATCTGATGTTGGAATACGTGTAAGGCAGTAATCCTACATGTGTCACCTACCGGTACTACCGGTTGTAACTGCTGACTAACAGGTAGTGATGTATAGCTAACACACTACCCGAAGGCACTATCTCAGGCATCAGTCCACGTACCGAAGCCTCATCACTATGTGGACCATCATCATGGTCATTCACTAGAAAACACTGGTATCCAAGTCTACCATCCACTCTACTGGTGTCGAAAGCTAGGTGGAAAACTCTAGCAATCGCCTCCATCCAGTGCTCTACTGTCTGGGAATTTGCCTCACCTCGTAACCTCGGAGGCCGCTGCTGCTGGAACTCGTGCAACGCGCTCTTCTAGCGTGCAAAGTTCGCTAGTATGGAAAGTGGCATCTTCTACCCAACAGGTGGTGTTGCTGCTGGTACACCACCCGAGGGTGCCAATATAGCAAAAAGGGCCCCACACCGGAGCCTCATCGCTCGGTGGGCCGTTATCGTGTACTATCTCAGAACTCTAACTGACTGTCTGCGTGGAGACATCCTGAACAGATGTGACACGGTCAAACGATTTATACCTGGTGAGATGACCTTATTTGATCTGACTTTAAAACTTTTTGGAAACACAGACACAGTCAGTGTTTTCGTGCACAAAGTCGAAAATCAGTAGTCAGGGTCCTGGTGTATGGATACTTCGGCCTCCGTACCAGCACTGGACTCCCTGAACTGAAGACCACACTCGGTACCCTTAACACTATTGCTTCATAGAAAAGAATGATCAGAGTCCTAAGTTTTGCGGTAGAACTGACTCCTCTGATACCAATTTGTCACGACCCATCCTCAAGGCCCATACTGTAACTACACCAAGCCCGCCTTCCATAGCCCAGGGGCTGGCGACTAGCACCAAAGGCGTAAATCCCGATAACTGGGAAGACATTTCCTTTATAAAAGTAAAAAAACACCATAGAGTAAAAGCGGAAGTAACACGCTAAGAAAAAAAGAAGTGCTAAAAAGTAAGTGGTCCAGAATACAAACCCAACTGAAAGTATAGCTACAACTGAACGAAAGTACAACAGGAAAGACAAACAGCTGGAAGAAAAATAGAAGCAGCTCCTGGGTCATCCACCTCGGATCCTACCTGAAGGGTAGGTATAGATAGCGCAGCTCCTGGATCGTCCACCACGGATCCTACCTAAAGGGTAGGTACAGATAGCCTCTACAACGCTCTCACCCGTCAACCTCCTCCGAGTATCGTCTCGTCGTGAAGTCCACCTCCGAATACTGACTCGTCATGAGGTCCACCTCCGGGTACCGTCCAGTCCTCGAACACTCGGCCTCTGTCAGCGCTGCCCGTCGTCTGCAACCAATACAACGAGGTGTGGTCATAGCTCGTGCAGGGGTGAGTATACGATACTCAGTAGAGACCCTGATACCCTAAAGTTCTCACTAAATCCAACAAGTATAACCACAAAGAAGGATCTCAACAGATAACTCTTACTTAGGTATAAGCCCATACTTATACCTAAGTTATCAAGTAACCCATCTCAATCATGAGGAAACACAAAGGTTAGGAAATTAATGGATAACCACTACCTAGGTATATGACCATACATATACCTAAGTTATCAAGTGACCCATTTCAATCATGAGGTAAACACAAAGTTTATATACTCAGCACAAACCAGGATTTTCATTATCAAAACTGTAACTGCTGAGGAGCCACATCTCTATCGAGTACAGTGATTTTGTCACGACTCCGAGGTACTTCTCACTAACCTTAGACTTCTAAGATACTCCTCTTTTCGAGTACTGCGGGTCTGCCACCTCACAAAGTAGTGCTCCTCCACCATGGGTCTGCCACCTCACACAGTAGTGCTCCCCCTCATAGCCTACAGAGGTACTCCTCCTGTCGAGTACCGTGGGTCTGTTGCCTGCTATCAGGCGCTCCATCTGCCGTGGGTCTGCACCCAAACATAGTAGTGCTCCATCCACTGGGCTAGTCAACTCACTCCAAGTCGAGTCGTTCAAGCAGTCGTCAGGTCTCAGCCGGCTACACGGTCCTCGTACTCCGTACGCTCGTCTCCAGAAGGGTCAACTCCATGAGCTACATTTAGATACTCCAAGTATCACAAATTCCCACAAAGAAGTATCTCAGAGGACCGTCTCGTCATAGGGGTCTCAACGCAACAGACGGCGCGTCAATCGGACTCCCGGTCTGTGAGTTATTAGCCTTTTCGTCCCAGGGGCCCGGTTGGTTTTGTGTACGAACCAACCCGACCGTATCTCAATTGTACCCCGAACTCTCATAGGGTATACTAATAGGGACCGTTTCTCAATGTGATCACCATCGCCGCTGAAGGTTTGTCAAACGGACGTCCGGTCTGAAAGTTATCATCTTTTTCGTTCCAGGGGTCCGGTTGGATTTCAGGTTCAATCCAACCCGGCCACTATCCAACTATGTCCAAACCTCAGGCGAGGTATTCCAGAAGTTCCGTCTCATCAAGAGGAATTCAACAAATTCGACGGCACATCTATCAGACGTTCGGAGCTCATGTTATAAGTGTTTCCGCTCCGAGGCCTGGTTGGTTTCGTGATTGAACCAACCCGTCCATACCCAAAGTTCTCCGAAACCTTGAGTGTAATATACCAAAACAACCGTCTCGATCCAAAGATCACATCACAACTGATTGTGCATCGATCGTAGGTCTGTATCCCAAGTTATAGGCATTTGAACGAAAACTGCCTGAAAATAGGGGGTTCGGACCCGGTCCGACCCAGCCCGAGACCCCCTGGGTCGGCCCGAACTGGGTCGAACCGACCCGGGTCCGGGTCCGGCCCACTAGGGCGTGGCCTGGTCTGGCTGGCGTGGCCCGGCCCGTGTGGCCGGATAGCTCAGCTCGGCCATGCTTTCACGGAAAGGGGGGGGCGCTGCCCCCCTGATCGAAGCTGCGGCCCCCCACGTGGGGGATGCTCCCTTTGACAGCCGGGGGTTACGACCCCCGGTCTCCCCCTGGTCCTGCACAGCCGTGGGACCATCACCTACCTCCACAGCTTCAACCGCGGCGGATCCTCTTGGCGGCGCGCCGGGCGCTGCCGCCTCCTGGCGGCCGGCCGGTGCCGGCTACCGCCTCCGGCCGCCGGCGCGCCGGCAGGATCTTCCACGGACCACCGGACGCGGTCTGGTGGTCCGTTTTGCCTACAGTCTTCGCCAGCGGTCCTCCCGGGACCTTCTCTTCCCTGAGAAGTATTTAAAACTCCTTTGTGGCTTGTTCCGTCATTGCCCGTCGATCCACACATCAAATAAACAAATCGCGGCCTCTTCGAAACACCTCTGCGGCCCCGAACCTGACCACGGTTTCGTTCAGCATCAACGGCGTGGTGCGACGGCACCGTGCTTTTTCACCGCATTCTTCTTGTTTCTGCGTAGTGTCATTGCACCACGCTCCCTTGTTCATGCCGCGACAAACCCAACATCAAAGGGGGAGGAGAGTCGGCCATGTTCGTGCGGTCCGACCTCCTCCCATTATAATGATAACAGGCGGCGCAAGAATAATAGGATGAACAGCAAGGAAAATATTCACGAACAAGAAATTAACCCCTACCTCATGATGTGATCCCTCGATGGATCTGCGGAGAGGTACCATCCTTCGTTGACGTAGGAAGGTGACATCGTCGTTTGCGGTTTTCCCACAGTGGTGTCTCCTCCTTTGATGGAGATCTGGGAAGCATTCTTCGTCAAAGGTCTTGGAAGGCCCGATGTCACCAAAGTGTACCCAAAGATGTGACCCCTCCCCTCTTGTCGCAGAGAAGGAAGAAAGGGGTACGTCGCTGCTCTTTGGTGTCGGCGTTCTTCATCGGAGAGTTGCATTCTTCACGTTCTTAAACGAGGAAGATGAACTTCTTCATAGGAAAGATCGCTCCCTCTCTCAAAATCCCAACACAACAAAACAACCCCCCAAAATAAAATAAGTGTTATTCTTATTTTATTATAACATGCCATGCATTTAAATTTTTAAAATTCAAATGCATAACTCTCAATTAATTTAAGCATAGGCATGATTTAATTTGAAAGGAAGTCACATCATTTAATACAAGGGGGTTTTAAGGGGAAGAGTTAAGGGGGTTAGGGAATTTGAAGGGGTGGGGTTCGTGTGGTCCCCACCTCACCTTTATTCTCACTTGGTTAGTTCCCCAACTTCCACACGTGGTTAGAAATAAAATTTGTTCCACAAATTTTATTTACTTCACTATTTAATCTGAAAAATTAAACAACTCCTTCCGAGCAAACGCACCATCGGAAAAGGTGTTCCTAAGCAATTACCGGAGCTGCGGTTTCATCGGTGCCCTCAGATCTCGATTCCGAGCACCTGTTCAAAAGTTAGAAAAAACCCACTCATTCGTTCACTAAAAGTACCCGAGCTAAACTTCGGAACTTGATTTCGGGCACACCGGGCCTCGGAATCAGGTGTCGTCAGAAGCCGCATGCTCATAAAATTCCAAAGAAATTAAGAATAAATTTTCCTTGAAATTTCCGGGTCTTTACATTATTCTTCTTCCACTCTTAGTTTTAGAATCTCTTTACCATCCTCTTTGAGTCCCTAATATATAATTTATTAAATATGAGGGACCCTTTTTCTGTATTTTTTTCATAGTATTATGTGACCAAAGATTCTAGAGAGGAAAGTTTCCAAATAATTGAATAAGGGATCAAGGATAACATTTCATACTGTATTTGAATATGGCATGCAATTGATATTATTTCCAAGGATCATTTTGGAACTTGGCCTTGGTAGAATATATTATTTCATTATATATATACTTCCCTTTCTCAATATTGTTCATTAGTTTTCTATACTTAATTATATGTCTTGATTTCATGATGTTTAACTTCTTTTCATTGAATCCTAAAGGTAAGTGTTCTTATAACTCTTTTATAAATTTATATACACTTTTTACTTGTATGTTTTAAATTAAAATTTCACTAAAATATAATTTATATGTATACCTATGATATAGTTTTTTTAATTATTCATTTTATTTATCTTTCTTTATTATTTCCATGTTATATTCAATTTTAAAAATTTCATACTCCACTTTACAGAAAAAATTCACACAAGTTGTTTGAATAAATTCTAATAATTTTTTTTTGAATTAAATAAAGATAACTTCATATAATGGTATATTATATATTATAAATAATTATTAAAGTGTTATTATGATTATTTTAATAATGTTTTTGGATTGAATCAATAGGTTTTATCATGGGTGATATTATCATCTCAATAATACCATATTTGAATTTGTGTATATTTATGTGATATATTGGATGGATATTGATTGTTTTTGAAAAGGGTAAATTTTTTGTGATCCCTTTGTGACATTGAATCTTAAAGAACCCTCATTGTGTTTTTGATATATGAGGATCTAAGCTAATCAGAGTTGGTCTTAACTAATACATGGTTAATATAGAATTGATCTTACTATAAGGTGTGAAGTTCCCTCACACTCATTATTATATAATATGGTGTGGTTTTTAGATAAAATTCATAATAGAGGCATGTTATAAATCATTTCATAAGGAAATTAATTCTTGAGTTTGAGGTAGTTTCATGTGTTATTTGTTGGAAACATTCTCATTAATGAGTTGTCTAGTGACACTACTTTTCTCACATGACTATTACAACATTTTAAAGATAAAAAATGTAATAGTTATATATTATATGATAAAATATTTTAGTATCTTTGGAAAATTAGTATACAAAATCACTTTATAAATAATAAAAATTAAGCATTTATTTAATGAATTATTATTTATCCTTCTAAAATAACATGTTCTCTATAGTACATGCAGTCACATGAGGATATAAATCAATGAAAGGGGTGATATAAAATCCTAGTTAGAAGATGAATATGGGACTTGAATCAATATAACATGTGTGAGAATAATAAACATCATCAAAAAATATGAATATAATCATCACCATTATGATGAGAGAGACATAAGATAATGTCATAGAATGTGGAAATGCATAAAAATGAACCCCCATGAAAATGAAACCCCATGTCATAGTAGTGTAATACCACACATAATTGTGAACATAGCTAGCATCATGTTCACACATTACATATGTTCATAGTCATAACATCATCATTGTGAAAAAAATATAGCATCATGTTCATGCATAATACACATTATTTCGTGAATAAATCACATTACCAAATACATGTTAGGGCTCTATAATTTTGTTTCCACCATTCACATCATAATATTTATATAATCATGCATGCCACACAGAATGTATAGCAATACTAGTCATGAAATAACCCATATAAAGGTATGTGTTTCTTAAGGATTTCATTATGTAAATTATGTAATGACCTTTGGTATTCACAAATAAAAAATATAGATCAAACTTTTCCATAAAATATTTTTTTATTTAGAGAATAAAAAAATTGAGAGTATTCAAAGATGGGTTTTAGAAAAATAATTTCCTTTGGAGAAACTATTGTAATTGGAAATGGTTTTGACTATGAAGGAACATGTATATACCTTTATGAAAAAGGAAGGATAGTTAAAAGATATTTATAAAACTTTTTATGTATATCCAAACAAATAATGACATGAAATATGGGGAAACAAAACAAAAGGATATGTGTTCGAGAGTCCCCTTTCCTTAAAACTTGCATAATTTTGTCACTTTTCCGCCTATTTAATAATAAAAATAGGATTATTAAAATATATTTACAAAAGTAAATTATATTCATTTATTTTACTATTTATCAATTATAAATATCATATTATATTTTATAACAATCATTTTTAAATTTGAATTGTTTCGATATCATGTTTTCATTAAAAAAAATTAATTTGATTTTTCTAATTTTGTTCAAAGTAATCATATATGAGAATAATTAAATAAAAAAATTATTATACATGTGATTAAATGTTTTTATATTATATATAATCTATAATATCCTTTCATTATGATCGTTATATGTGTTAAAATAAAAATGTTTTGTAGGTGGTTAACCGGCCTTTGATGGGACATTGTCAGAAGAGTAGGAAAGGGAATTTTGAAATTTATATATATCATAAATATGAAACTTTTAGAATATTAAAATCATTAACATAATATTAGATTACTTCCTAAAAGATCATATAAAGTTTTATTTTGAAAGAGGTGGAAAAAAGTGAATAAGGAATAAAAGAGAAGTGTTGATCAAAGATTACGTGATCCTCGATGTTCCTTCTCGTGTACAACCCCAAAACTCCCTTGATGCTTGGAGTTGGATTACTCTAAAACATCCCTCTAAAATATTGACCTGGTCCACCAGGTCCGAGCTAAAATCCCAAATGACCTCATTCGTGCCTCCTCATACACAAGAGGTTGTCGACTATCAGTGAGGGTCTAAATCTAATAGTGGGGATACTATACCCTTTGTATCATGTCATCAAGAAGGAAATAGTGATAAACAATAAAAAAAATTATAAAAAATCAAAGTAAAAATGAGGAAAATGAATAATTAAATAAATATAAAAGTATCTCACAAAGTGGTAATAATGTCTATAGTGTTTAAAGTAGATAAAGTAATAAATAAACAAGAGGTCCCCTAGAGTTTGTCCTGGTCTACTACTAGCTTCATCCTCCTCTTCTCAGCTATCCACCAAGTGGCCCTTTACCTTCACTGGATTCCTAATGAAATCTTAAATCCCATTGAAATTCCCAAGTGTGGTGTGAGTACAAGACTTGGTAGGATAACATGAATGTGTCATTAACGTGGTGTGATCAAGTATGCATGTGTATTATATAATAATAATTAATTAATATTAAGCATAAAAATATAATAAAAAACTTAGTGGTAATGAAATAACCAAGATTCCAAAATTCCCTAACCATACCTACTTCAGTTTAATGCTGGAAAACATCAAAAAATCAGGGAAACTTCTCAACTTCAGATCGATTATTAAGTTGGTTGATAGTCATATAGGCCCTAGGCCTCCATATCAGACCACACTAGGCTATTATGCCTAGATATTTCTTCATGTTAGATCTCATAGACTATCATTCACCATTGTTTCCATGTAGGTTTGATCATTCATGATCATCATGTTGATCACTCAAGATCATCGTGCTCTAGGTCATTCCACACTAGGCCATCATGCCCAGTCATCTCATCTTATTCCCATTATCAAGTCACATGTAGTGCTTGAACATGCTCCCCCTCTAGGGATACTGATCTATAATGATTCCACCTGTAACTTTAGTACCATGCTTAACACAACAACATAGAATGTACCAGAATATCACAAGGCAACGGTGGAATCAAACATAACATATCATGAGTGTAAGAAAATATATACTTACAAACATGTGTGTAAAATAACATGGTGTTAAGAAAATCAACACACATAATCGTAATATGTCAATTAATAATGTCTCATGCATACAATTATCAAAAAAAATCTCGCAGGCTATACAAACACCCACATGAAATCACAAGTCAAGAAAGAATATCAATCGAGATGTATATAAATCATAATATGAAAATAAATTAATAAAGAAGATCATAAAGGTAAGGAATTTCATACCTCATGGTATTCTAAGTCGATATTGAGGTTTAAAAAGGCTTGTATCACTCAAACCATGCTCACATGAAACCGAGAGATGAGCACCCACAAAGGACCCCTTGAACCATCCCCATTTAAAAATTATTTATAGTTATTGTTATCTTTTAAAATTATAAATATTATATTTTTATAAACATATTACCTCGACACCTTCAAAAAAATATAAAGAATAAATTTCTAACCATCTAGATGAATCCAATGGTACATATGATGCTTTAATCATATCAATATCGAAGATAATATTGTAAATATAAGTTTAGATGAATAGAAATTAAATACAAATAGAGGTGGAGAGAAGGTCCTCCCATGAATTAGACAATTCCCAACCCCCCCCCCCCCCATATCATTTTTTAAAACCAACATTTATTACTTTCCATTTATCTCATTAAATGTTTCTATTTAATTAATTCATTTAAAAATGTTTTTTATCTCTACCCTTAACAGATGAACCTTATATTTTTTTTTCTATCATTCATCTTAAATATCATGTGTTATTTTTAATTCCCCATTTTAAGTATATTAAAACCATCAATTTAATATATATTAAAATTCAATCATATGTTTATACCTTATATATATTCCCACATATATATATACACCGAAATATATATATATTATTTATACACATCCATATATACAACTGTACATGTATATACATACATATATATATATAATTTAATTTTCCAACGACAAATATTATTTTTCTCAATTTAATAATTATAATAATGACAACAACTATTATTATTATTCTTAAATATTTCAAATCATTTCCATCATTAACAATTTAAATATAAAAAATTGAAATTTTCTATTTAATCAATTATTCAATGCAATATTAATGATTGAGTTTATATATTCATCCATTAATGGAGTTGCATATTTTAAAATTGATCAAAACTATTTTATTTTGAAGCTTCCATATTGATGTGGAGTCATCAATGGTGGTCTCTGCATTGAAATGTTGAAGAAGGAGACATAATTTTAAAATAAATGAATTTTAATTAATTGAAATTTTAGTAATAAACTAATTAAAATTTAAAAGTTTTTTATCATGTGTGATGTTTCCAAACACCGTCGCATAGGGTAAACCTTGCATCTTAGATTTAATGGTGGTCTCATATTTCTCATATGATGCCTATTTTGAGAGATATTTAATTATTTATGAAAAAAAATTATTTAAAAATATTAAATAACTTAACCTCACATGCGATCTAAGAAAAATCCGGATGCTCACAGATTATATGCTTCACCTAGGGTAAACACTACATCGTAGACCTAACAGCAGTCTCATATTTCTCATATGATGCATATTTTGTGGGTTATTCAACTATTTTGGATATATAATCTGCATGTAATATAATATATTTGATATTTTTATTTCATCTATGTTGAGTCTCTACGAGCCTCAGAATCTTAGAGTAGCTCAGTGTCTAACTCACAAAATAATCACTAGAATATTTCAGGATGCTAATTGTTATTTTAACCTCACGCAAAGCCTATAAAATATTTATTAATTTTTTTGTTGAAAAAATAAATTTTCACATAAAAATACTTATAAATTATCAACAAATAGGGTTTTTATTTTCTTTAAAAAAAATATGGTAATACAATTCTCTCCTATATCAACATATCAACCTTGAGGAGTATCTTTATCAGTCTTATTTAAAAAATGCATTGAGCTATAAAATCATAATCACGTTCACATGTTTCCACATTGATCTATCCATGCTACTACTGAATTCGAATTAGCAGGACCATATTTCCTTATAATGTTCTATCACTTTTATCTATGATCTATATTTGATTCTCCCCATAAGATGCATCTGTCTCCAGATCAATGTACAAACAATCAATAAAATGTGCAATATTTGGCTTATAACTCTGAATCTATGACACATAGAACACATCTTTCTTGCCTCAATAGTGAGATGGGTGGTCTAGATGATAAGACCTTGCCCTTTTCCACTCAATGATTTCAAAGGGTCCAAAAAAACTAGGTTCTATCTTTCCCTGCTTCCTCATATGTCTCCACCCCAATTGACGAGTCACTCACAATAAAAAACCTGAATTCCCACAATGAACTCCAAGGGTCTACTATGGTGGGCATAAGAACTCAATCTACTCTATGTGGTGATAAATATTCTCAAAATCAGATGCACTCTCTTAGAGGCATCTTGAATCAAACTAGTTCCACAATCGTTGACTCCCCTCCCTAATAAAAACAAATGTCGATTGATATAGTCTCTTGTAAAGAGCCTTATAAGGTGTCATTTGAATCAAATCCCAGTAACTATAATTGAGTGAGAACTTAATAAAGGTTTCATGATCATAAAAAACTCCAAAAAAATCTAGCATGCAATATCATGGCATTTCCTCCAACATTTGTATATTCTTCTTAGGATATCTATCAGCCTAAGGATGGTATTCCATGATCAATCTCAATTGAGTCACTATGTATTTTTTTTGAAAGACATGGAAAAAAATGTGACATAAAATGTGAATCTCTATTATAAACAAATATCAATTGAAATCCTTGCATACATATGATATATCACGATCATAAATCTTTTTTATCTCCTCCTTTGAGTCAGTATCTCTTATTGGTAAGAAGTGAGTGGACTTTGTTAGCTAATCAAAAATCACCCAGATTATTTCACGGCCCATAGGGGTTCTAGTTAACCTCGTAACAAGTCTCCTAGTGACTTACTCTCACATCCACACAGTTATCGGGAGTGGATTCCTCAACGTACTAGGATTATAGTTCTCAACCTTCACACTCTAACACGTAAGGCATCGAGAGACAAAACCATCAATGTCTCTCTTTATCCCTTGCAAGTATAACTTCCACATATAGTCATGATACATCTTGGTCACACCAAGATATACTTACCATCTAGAGGCAGGTTAATACCTTGTTATCTCTTCTATGATATATTTAGGGACTACTAATCTCCCATTTACCATGATCACATTGTCATTTTCTATCAACCATCTAAGTATCAATAACATATATCTAGTTTTTCCCTCATCACGTCACACTATTGGTCTAACTCTTGACCAATCTTCACCTAATACACAAGTCAGGACCTTATATACAAAGGTTTACTAGTCATAGTTCTCTGATTCTCATAATCATCCAACCTTTAGTAGAATAACATGTGAATAAAGCACCACTGATCATCTGAGGGTCACACATGAGTCTCCAACTCCACTTGTTACTTAAGGCTAATAGCATCATTCACGATGTTACCTTTCCCTAGTGAATATGCATTATCAATTTCAAATGTCCAAAGGTATGGAAAATAACACATCAATATCAAATTTAGGTCTCTCTATTTGATGATATATCTAAGGCTCTTGTGGTCCATAAAAAATCTCTCAAAAAAGTGGTAATGTTTTTAGCATTTCAGAGTCTAAACCATAGTTTTCATCTCTAATTCATCCAGCTATACCTTAATACCCTTCATCTATGTTTTCATTATAAAATACATGGGTATATAATTGGTTTTTCACCTTACATGATCTTATATTGAGTTATTAATCCTTTAGAGTCTCTACCAGGTAAAATATCCACAATAATTTTAACATGATACTCAACATCACGAGGGCCTCTAATGCCCTGGAAGAATGAAGATTGTTATAGTTGATGTAAGGGGATATTTAAACATAGTTTTGAACAACTACTCCTAGAATTGTCACTAAGTAAAATACATCTAGTGGAAGCGGCCTTACTTTTGATACCACAGAGAAAGTATAGGGGAAAGATCAATTGCATTCTCCCACACATCCATTGGTAATGTTGAAACCTCATCCCTTTTAGAAGTATTTTGGCCAAATTACCTTATAGATCCATTAACTACATCAATGTTAAATCTTTTCAAACATGAAATAATGATTCATAAAGTAAATAGAGTCATTTGGATAAACTCTGATAATTTTAGAGTGTTTTATTCATCCCATCCTTTGGAGAACAACTTACTCATTATTGAACCCAAACCTCAATCCTAGGCAGTGACTAAAAACTTCAAGATAGGTATTGAATTTGATATAATTTATCATGAATTGGCCTTACTTATTCCATTAACCTAGTCATTTGGCCCCATGAGTCTCCTATAATACCATGGTTTCCTTCCAATCACACCACATTCCATGACTCACTGGGGTAGCTTATTAGACTAATGACTAACCCCACAATCTAAAAAAAATTAATTCAATGTGTTTTGTCCTAAATCTCACACACACACATAGGGAAACATCCTAGAAGTTCACCCATACTAATAATTACTCTAGGAAAAGCACGCTTAAATATGGAGTGTTAATCCTAAAGGATTTAAAAAACAAAGTTGAACTTTGTTGATATTGGTAGTAATATTTAGTCTAAAAAGTATCACTTTTCAAGGGGTGTTACACTATACACCCCTTTAATAAAGAACAACCTCATATATATACTAACAAAATAGCATTCTTAGTTCAACTAATTAATTCCAATAAAGATATATCACACAAAATGGCAACATAGATATATCACATAAGACAAACTATCCTGAATAGATAGCACAAAAACATGGAATTAAAATAATGAACTATGATGTAGAAAATAAAAAAAATTATATATGGAATGTGAAACTATGTTCCTAGTCATGATGCATGAACACACCAAAAATCTTATAAATTACATATCAATATCATTTGAATCACCCAATGTAATTTTAATCAATAGTAATAGAAAAACATAAATTCCAAACATTATGGAAACTTAGAGGTCCACTATATAGTGCTTGCCAGACACTGGCATAGTTCCCCAAACTAATTCCAAACTATCATATCTTATGTATATATTATCCAATCCAAATGAAATAGAAGAAACAATCCAGTGAATCCTGGTGTTCTGATACCATTTTATAACATCGCAACTCGGTCCACTAGGTCCAAGTCAAAATTACACATGACCTCATATGTTCCTCCCTATACGCATTAGGCCACCGTTTAGCAGTGAGGATCTAAATTTGATAGTGATTATACTATACCCTTCATATCATGTCATAGAGAAGGAAAATGGTGAACATTAATTAAACAATGAATAAATAATCAAAGTAAAATGTGAAAATTGAATAATGACGTACATATAAAAGTATATTCCAAAGTTAAAATCCTAACTAGATTGTATAAAGTATATAAAGTAATAAATAAATAGAAGGTCCTCCAAATTTTATCTCAATATATTACTAGCCCCATTCTCCTCTACTCATCTAAACACCACATGGCCCTTTCCCTTCATCGGATTCCCATTAAATCTAAAAGATCATCAAAATTCCTATAAAGGGTGCAAGTACAAGACTTGGTAGGACATCACCAATGCATACTTGAACTGGTGTTCTCATTTATACAATTTTATTCCACAATATTAATAAATATATATCAGGCATAAAAATACAATCCAGAACTGAATGGTCATGTAGTAACCAAGCTACCACAAACCCTCGATCATACCAAATTTGGATCCGTGTCAAAAAAACATTGGAACAATCATGGAAATGCCTCAATGTTAGAGACAACCCCATGTTTCTTGATAGTCATACATAACTCAAGCCTCCAGTTTAGAACACATTATTAAATCATTCCCTATCATTATCCTCAGATCAGATCAAATATACCACCATGCCCTTTTGTTGTTATGCAGGTCTAACCCCTCATTATCTTCATGCCCCATGGTCATAACATATCGGTATGATCACTCATGATCATCATAAACCCAGATCAAGACAATCTAGGAAAACATTCCCTATCATCCAACTAGTTATAATCATCAATTCACATGCATATTTTAAACACACTCTCCCTCTAGGGCTATAAATCCATGAAAGTTCCACCTATTACTTTGGTATCATGCATAACCCAAAAACATAGCATATAAAAGAATATCACAAGGAAACTGTAGAATCATACATAATATATCATGAGTTTGATCAAAGTTATACATAAAAACATATGAGAAACACAACATGGTCTAAATACTATCAACATGCATAATCATAATATGTCAATCAAGCAAGTCTTATTACTATAGTTATCACAATAGGTCTCATGAACTAAACACACCCACATGTGAGCACAAATCAAGCATGAATATCAATCATGCCACACATAAATCATAACATGAAAATACATGTATAATGAGAGCCCACAAAGGTAAGGAACATCCTACCACATGATTTCCCAAGTTGATGTCGAGGTTTACAATGGTTTCAATCACCCAAACCATGCATTCACTCGACCAGAAAACAATCATCTGCGAATGAATCCTTAAACCCTCCTCATTACAACACTATTTATAATTATCTCTATCAATGGTGGTTAAAAATATTAAATTAAATATGAACATATTACCTTTATTCCTTCAAAAACATGCTTATTAATAAATTTCTATCGATTGAGAAATCCAACTGCACCGATGGTGCATCAATCTGAATAATATTGAAGAAGATATTAAGAAGAGAATTTTAGAAGAATGATAAAATAACATAAAAAGGAAGAGTGAGGGAGTGGAAGAGAGAGGGATGTGAGGTGTGGAGATGAGGTCCTCTCATGCATTGAGAAATTCCCCAAAACCAACATTTTATATTTTTAAAACCAACTTTTATTATATTCCTTTTATATTATTAAATGTTTATCTTTAATTAAATCATTTAATAATTTTGTTTTCTCTCTCCCATTAACCCATACACCTCATGTGTTTTTTATATCATTCCCCTTAAATATGAGGAGTTGTTTTTAATTCAATAATTTAAATATATTTAAACCATTAATTTAATATATATTAAAATTCCCTCATATGTTGAAACTATATATATATACGTGAATATATATATATATACACCCACATATATATATTTATTTAACCTATATATACACATTACATATATACACATCTATTTATACACTCGTACATATATATACATATGTATATATTTTATTTCATATTTATATAATTTAATTTCCAACAGACAAATTTAATTTTTTTTTCAAATTAATAATAACAATAATAGGAGCAAAAATTATTATTGTCATTAAATATATCACATAATTTCCATTATTAACAATTTAAATACCAAAAATTTAAAATTCATGTTTAATCAATGATTCAATGTAATTTTAATCATTGAGTGTCTAAATTCATTGATTAATGATGTTTCATATTTTAAATTGGTCAAAAACATTGTATTTTAAATCTTCTAGATTAATTTGGCATCATTAATAGTGGTATCCAGATTAAAATATAGGAAAATGTGAAATAATTTTTAAATAAATGAATTTTAATTAATTAAAATTTAAATAATAATATAATTAAAATTTAAAAGGAAATTATCACGTGAAAAATTATCAAACACCCAATGGAAACAAATAATATACCCCACCTATGGTTAACCCCACTTCCTAGACCTAACGGTGGTCTCACATTTCTCATATGACACACCATTTAAGAGATATTCAATTATATTTTGGAAATATTAAATAAAAATTGTTAAATAAATTGTATTCACTTGTGATGTGACCAAAAACATGATGCTCACAAATTTTATACACCACCTAGGGAAAAAAACATCCTAGACCAAACGGTGGTCTCTGATTTCTCATACGATGAACCATTTCCAAGTTATTCGATCATTATGGATAAATCACATGATCATAATATAATATATTTAATATTTTTAGTTCTTCTATGTCGAGACTCTTCAGATCGTGGAATCTCTCACTAACTCATTTCCTAACTCTAAAAATATTTCATTGAATATTCTATGAAACTAATTCGGATTTTATCTTCATGATAAGCCTTTAAAACATTTATTAAGTTATTTTATTGAAAATTTATATTTTCATATAAAATACATATAAATTTTCAATAAATAGGGTTTTTTATCTTTAAAAAAATTAGGATATTATAGTCCCTAGGTATTATAAGGGGATTAATATAGAGGATTTCGGTAGAAATTTAGATTTTTAAAGTGAAGAGAAGTTGGTTTCCTTGGGAAGGGAGAGGGTTATTTATACTTATTAAGATGGGTATTTTTTGAATAAAATATTGAAAATAATATTTTATCATAGGTAAAACTTTTAATAGAGAAATTTTTACAATATAAATCATAAATAAATAAAATATATTTTATTAGTACTTTGATGAACTTTTTAATTTTAATTAAATATGCTTATTAAAAGGTAAGTGGAAAAAATGAATAGTTGTTATTTTTAAGGAAACACTTTTGACTTTAGGTTTTGGAAAATGATTTTTAGATTTAAAAAATAATTTTATTTTATTTTAATGACTTATTTATGAAATTAAACATGCCATGGATGAACCCCCGATTCTAATAATTATTACGTCATTATTACATCATGAAAGATGTAATTTAAGATACACTAGTTATGTGAGAAACTATATTTTTACTATTAAATGGAAAATTAAAGTATTTAAAAAAACTAACAAAAATTAACCATTACATAATATCGAAGTGATTATTTCAAAAATGATATTCATTTTATCAAAATAATGTATTAAATTATGTAAATTTAATTTTTAATATTAAAATTTGTTATTTTTAAAAAATATTTTCAAATACAGTTTATTTAAAATGTACCTATATTTTCTTTGAGTTTTTTAATTCTGATACTAATATTGTTCATTATAACATTTATATTTACTTATATTACCCATAATAAATATTATTTATATCAAAATTTATTATTTTGATATAAAATTACTATTCTAATGGTTAGGTTACCATTCTCACTGGCCATGTTATTATTCCAATGGTAACATTACTATTCCAATGGTCACATTAACTCCTATAAATACTTATTCATTCATTAATTCATTATTTCCTCAATTCCTCTCAAGGTTCTATATTTCCATTTTTTATACTATAAACTGGTTTATTAAAATTATGTTTTTTTCTATAGTGTTATTCATAGGAGTGATGATTCTATCCAATTGGAGTGATCTGTATTATCCCATTGTAGTATTTCTATTTACTATTTTTTCACATGTAATAAATGGAATTTTTATGCATTTAATCATGCACTAATGTCCCAATTTTACTTAATTAAATAATTTTTTGTTGTTTTTTAAAAATGTTGTATGTGTATAATATAATATAATACGCATTTATTTCAAGAAAAAAATATCATTTATAAAATCTAGGTCATTAAATTCTTTCACCTTTTATAAATTTCATCCTAAAAATTTTAAATCATATTCTCAGTTGATAATAAGTGAGGTTACTTCTATTTCATTATTTCCCCTAGTTCTAACTCTCCTCTCCATACTTATGGCTCTTCTAAAACACATTGATAAGGTGAGTTGTCTCATTGTGTAGAGATTTTTCTCTATAATTCAATATCCTCATTGGTTTCTCTTTATCTGATAGGTCATTATCCATTTTTACCAACTCTAGATTCATTAAATTTGAGGGGTTTTGTTTGTACTTTCTTAGGAGAGATAAATAGAACACATCATGGACCTGATACATATTTTGTGAATGTGAAAGCTTATAAGACACTACTTCTATGAGATCAAGGTTCTAAAAGGGGATAACGTACCTAGGACTAAACTTCCCTTTCTTTCAAAACAACATGAATCTATTCCATGGTGATATTTGAAGGAAAATATTATCTTCAAATTTTAACTCCAAATCCCTTCATCGGTTGTCAGTGTAACTCTTCTTCTGAATCTGAGAACCTTTTATATGTTGTTAGATGGCTTGAACCTTATCTGTCATATCATGCATAAGATCAGGTCCAAGTATCTTCCATTCTGCAAATTCATCCTAATAAGTTGTCATTATACACCACTTCTCATATAGAGCTTCATATGGATCCATTTGTATACATGAGTAGAAGTTGTTGGTATATGAGAACTCATCTAATGAGTGATGTTGATCTCATCCACCTTTGAATTCAATTGAGTAAGCTCTTAATATATCTTCAAGCTTCTGAATAGTCTTTTAATATTGTCAATCAGTTTGGGGTGATAGTTCATGTTAAAATTCAATTCAGTACTGATATCATATTGAAGACTTCTTGAGAATATAGATGTGAAACTTGGATCATGATAAAATATAATCTATTGTGGATCCCCATGAAACCTTACCACTTTCTTCACATATATCATTGAATGTTGTTATTTTGAAAAATATTCCCAAATAGCGATGAAGTGGGTAGTTTGGGTGAGTAGATCCATCACAACCTATATCACATTATTTCCTTTAGATGTATTCAAGAGACATGTGACAAAGTCCATAGTGATTTTCTCCCATTTCAACATGGGTATTAGAAATCTTTACATCGTCCCCTTGTAATTCATTCACCATAATTTAACATTCATACATACTAAACACCTTTATATAGATTCCACAATCAAATTCTTCATGTTTTCTCACCATATATTCCATGGTTGATCACAATACATATTGGTAATTCCATGATGGATAGTAAAATATGAGCTATACGCATTATCCAATATCTCCTTCTTTATCACAGGTGGAGAAGGAATAAGAATACTAGTTCTAAACTGAATCATTCCATCATCATCTATATGGAACTATTATATCTTCTCTTTCTTTTCTTCTTTAAACTTATTTGAAAATCCATATCAACTCTTTATTTCTACTTGATTTTTTATTGGATAGATGGTTGGGAAATCATTTGGGAAAGGTAGGAAGTATTTCATACCATGATGTCTTCCTGGTCCATCGATTTCATGTCCAAGAATATAGGGTCTTTATCAATCCATGTCATAAATAAAGTATAAGGTTCTTTTCTTCTAATTTTAGCATCTTCCTTGTTCATCATTCTTGGATGGTAATTAATATAAAAAATCATATTCATTGATTAGTTCTGACCGCATTATTTGATGCATGTTAAGATCCTTCTATGTGAAAATATATTTTATAATATTTTGATCCATTAAAATGTCACATATTTCACCATAGAGTTAGTTCCACCAAATCTTCAAGGTTAATATCATAGCTTGTAACTCTATATCACATATCAGGTAGTTTTTTCATGGATCTACAACTGTCATGAGGAATAGGCAATCACTTTGTCATTCTCCATGAGTACAAAACCCAATAATTTCTTTGAAACACCATTGTATATCATATAATGTTATCCACTTATTGGTATTGTGAGTTTATGCATCGTGATTATTCTATCCTTGAGTTCTTTAATGAATTCATCACATTCTTTTGTATAGACATATTTTACCCCTTTTCGAGTTAACTTTGTTTTTGGGATAGAAAATCATGATTAAATTTTGAAACAAATTAGATAACACCCTAATAAGAAATGAAGACTATTTATATTCATGAAACTAGTGGGTATAGGCCATTCATCAACTTCTTTTTTCCTTGAATGGTCCAAAAAAATCCCTCACTTTTGATCATGTTCCCCAATAATGTGACATGCTGCATCCAAAAGTCACTCTAACTGAACTTAGACAACATTTTCTCTATCCTTAATGTTTCCATAACAATCCTTATATGTTCTTAATTTTTCTATTTTATCTTGTAGTAAATTAGAATATAATTTATAATGAAAAAAATGAAGTTAGTCTCTAAAGACTCTATTTATTAAATCCATTAAGATTTTAGGGGTATTAGTAAGTCCGAAAGGCATCACTATGAAATAATAGTTCCCATACGTTATATATAAAACATCCTTTTTAATATATTAATTCTTCACATTTAGTTGATCATATCTAAAATGAATATCCACCATTGATAAGTACTGAGATCCTCATAGTTGACCGAACAAGTCATCGATCCTTGTAAGGGGATATTGTTCTTTATAGTCATCTTTTTAAGATCCTAGTAATTGATACACACCTACATTGGTCCATCATTATTTCGGACAATGTAAAATGTTGAACCCCAAGTTGATGCACTAGGGAATATAAACCATTTTTATAAATGGTTTAACTATAGGTTTTTTAACTATTGTTTGATCAGGTACATCACATAGGTTCATTTAGTGATAGGAGAGGCTTCGACTATGAGCTCTGTTGAAAAATCCACCTCACAATCTGGGGTAAGTTTGGGTAAATCTTTTTGAAATTAATCATTGTATTCAATAAAAATGGGAGTTTCCAAAATTTAGATTCTTTCCTTCAACGCAACCATTTGATCCATGTATGCTTCATAACAGTGTATAATCACTCACACCATCGAGGTATTTTCCATAGTAGATTCATGAACTTCCTTGAATTTTTATAGGAGCATTGTATGCTTAAAAATTTGAAAAGGGGTTTAATTTTATTAATATTTTATGTGTTCTCTATATAATGATATCCAATCCTTTCCCAATATAGCATTGAATTTCACCAAGGGAAGGATTACAAGATTCACTGGAAGAATCTTCCTAAAAATGCTAACATAATAAGTGTCCAATGCTTGGGTTTCAATGATCTCACCACTATGTGTTTTTATAGATATATCTATATCATGGTATCATGGAATTGATATTATAGTTATATTAAACTTTTAGGATATAATGTAAATCATATAACTCATATCAAATAAAAATTTTACTATCCTTGAGATAATATGATGTGTACCTTATAAGAATTAATTTCCATGTTTCACTTCAATAGTAGTGGTGGCATAATCTTTCCCTTGATTTTTTTTCTTTGGCAGTTGATGATGTTGATTTCTTTAAAGGACCCATGGTTTAGTGCACTATCATTCCTAGTGACCTTGCTCCCTAAAATTGAATCATTATACCATGGGTTGTGTATTAGGAGGTTCAGCCTCTTCCTTAATAAATTTGGAAATCTTCTTCATATATCTTTAAAATTAATGAGCCCAGTGACCTTCTCTCTCACATATAAAGCATTTACCCTTCCCTTTGTGGAAATTACCATGATGATTCTTCCCATATTTTTGACATGTGGGTGGATGGATCCTCTTTTTTCCTTTTTCATTTGACAAACTATCTTGAAACTCCATTATTTTGTTCTTATCTTCATAACCATGGGACCAATATACAAACTCTATATATACTTTTATATATCATTGAACAAATTCTTTATAACTCCTAAAGTCTTGTATAGAAAGAAAAATTCAAAGTTGTGGTTTTTCACCAATAAATAATCTATCTATTTTCTTGTCATTATTGATAAAAAAACTTAAGTTTTATCTTTAAAGCCTTGTGAAGCTTTCCTTGTAATATATGATATAGTATCCTTCATTTTTCTTCATCTCTATGAATTATCTCTTTGTTAATATTTGAAGAGTTATAGGGAAATACTTGTAAAGAAATATTTATTTAAGGTTTTCCCACTCTATCTCTTCTATTTCATCATTTGGTTTGGTGTTATTAATTAATTCCCAATATTGACCAACCTATATACCTAAATAATAAACAACCTAAGTCACATTCTCCTTCTCATATTAATGGATCATAGAAAATATATTCTCCATTGAGTTAACCCATGGTTCCAAAAAAGTGGATCAGATGTTCCACTAAACATTTGTGGTCATTGCCACATAAAGGACTTAATTAGTATTTTATCATTCTTGGGTGAAGGTGTAAATTCCATGTGGTTAAAGTTATTGTTCATAGAATGAAACAACTGGGTAAGCATCGCCATAATTTTTTTAATGTAGCCTCTAATGGCATTGTGGATATCATTCAAACAATAATTACATTTTCCCCCAAATGGGTTGTTTGTCTGGTTTCTCCTAGTTCCCACCATTTTATAAAATATAAAAGGTAAGTCAAACTTGCATAAATATATAATTTATTATTTTTCACAATTAACAATAAAGAAATATCTTATGGTACCCATATGTTTATCATTTTCTAAAATGATTCTTTTATGATACTATATCTATATATAAACTTATAATTATAGATTTCTCTCTGGTTTTCTAATCCTAATTCCAAAATTACCTAAACCGTACTTTTGATACCAACTATTTTAACCCTTATTTTTTCCACATGAATATTACATCATTTTAAAGATAAATAATATAATAGTTATACATTAGAGTATATAAAGTTATAGTTTCACGGGAAAATTAGGATCATAAAACACCTTATACATAAAAAATAAATTATTTAAATAATTATTCTTTATCCTTATGAAATATAATTTTATCTTTAGTACATTTAGTCACCCAAGTATTTACATCAACGAAAGGGGTAAGATAAAAGCCCAATAATAGTATAAATAAGGGATATGAATAACTATATAATGGGTGAGAATAATAATAATTATCATATCATAAGAATAGGATAATCATAATAATCATAAGGGAAACATTAGATAAAGGCACAGAATGTTTCAATGCATAAAAATGAAACATCACGTCATAGTGGTAAAATATCACACATATTTGTGAAAAATCTAGAATCATGTTCATGCATAACATATGTGAATAATCATAACATCATCATTGTGAACAATGTTAGCATCATTTTCATGCATAATACACATTATATCATGTGATACATCACATTACCTAATTCATGGAGGGATACTTAATTATCGTCCCACCCATCACATCATAAAATTTATAAAATCATACATCCTCATTGAACATATAATAATCATAGTCGTGAATTCACCCATTTAAAGTGGTGGTTTTCATAAGTATTTCATAAAAAACATCAAGTAATCCCCTTCAGGATTCCCTAATGAAAAAATGGATGTTTTACATTGTCATAAATTGTTATTGTTCTTTAAATAATAAACTTGAGTGGAGTCAAAGATGTTTTTTGGGACAATAATGTCCTTTTAAAAAAGTATTTTAATTGGATTGAAAATAATTTTATCAAGGTAAGAACCTATATATCTAGTAATTAAAATGTAATTTATAGTAAAAATATATATTTATGGAATATTAGATTAATATTGATACCAAAAATGACATGAAATAGGGATAACCTAAATAAAAGGAGTTGGTTTCGACAGTCCCCTTACCATAAATTCAGCATGATTTTATCTCCTTTCCACCGCCTAAATATTAAAATTATGATTATTAAAACATAGTAAAATAAGTAAATTATGTTCTTTATTTCCATAACTTATCTACAATAATTATTGGATTTTATTTTATAACAACCTTTATTATACTTGAATTGTGTTGATATCATGTTTTAATTAAATCTTCCTATTTTGTTTCTATTTTGCTAATTTTGTTCAAAGTAAATATATTTGAGTATAATTAATTGAAAAATATTATAATTCATGTAACTAAATGTTTTAATATTATATATAATTCATAATATGTCTTTGTGATGATGGTTATAATTGTTGGCATGATAATGTCTCCATATGTGGTTAGTCGACCTTTTATGGGACATTATCAGGAGTGTGGGAAAGGAATGTTTAAAAATTTTATATCATAAATATGATAGTTATAGTAGCTTAAAATAATTAATATAATGTTAACATGATACCTAATTAATCTTATAAGTATTTTTTTGGAAAGAGGTGGCTAAAAAGAAAGATAATAATGGGGAAAAATAATATTTGATCCAAACATACCTAATCCTTGATGTAGATTCTCTTATATAAAATTAAAACACCTTTGATGCTTGGAGTTGGATTATTCCAAAACGTCCCTATATATTTTAAGGAGACTTATAGGGAGAATTTGGGAAGAAAATGGCTTTATAAATTCCAGATAAGTGGTTTTCCAAGGGGAGATAAAGGGGTTATTTATACTTGAGGAGTGGGGTATTTTTATAATAAAATATTATATCATAGGTAAAAGTTATAATAGTGATTTTTTTACAATATAAGTAATATATCAATATAGTGTAATGGTTTAGGACTTTAAAAAAATTTATCATTTGAATAATCTTAATATATTAAGGAAAGTGTGATGAAATAAATTTTTTTATTTTATGGAATCACTTTTGACTTTAGGTTTTAGAAAATTATTATTTTTTTCTTGAAATAAATTTTATTATATTTTAATGAATAATTTATAAAATTAATTGTACCATGGAGAACCCCATGTTTTAGAATGTATTAGGTCATTATTACATCATGAATAATGTAATTTAAGATACATCGGTTATGTGAAAAAACTGTATATTTACTATTTACCTGAAAATTGATGTATTTTACAAAATTACCAAAAAAACACCATCCGATAATTTCTATGTGCTAATTAAAAAAATAATATTAATTTTTATGAAAATAAATTTCTATCTTAGATAAATTCAAATTTTAATATAAAAAATTATGATATTTATAAATACTTTAAAATATACCTTATTAAAAATGTGCCTATATTTTCAATGAGTTTTTAAATAATGATCTTAATTTTTGGAATTATAATATTTATATTTAAATATATTACTCATGAAAATTATTATTTATATAAAAATATATTATTTTGAGTTAAAATTACTATTTAAATGGTTAGGTTATTATTCCAAATAGCTATGTTATTATTCATGTGGTCACATTACTATTCCAATAGTAACATTACCTCCTATAAATATTTCTTAATTGATTAATTCAATATTCAATTCAATTAATCTCATAGTTTTATATTTCCATTTTTATAATGTTGATTGGTTTACTAATATTCAGTTTTTCTACAGTGTTTTTTTGGGATGATTCTAACTGATCAAGGTGATCCATATTAGCTCACTATAGTATTTCTATTTTCTACTTTTTATCCCATTGTATTATTTAGAAGCTTAATAGTTTTATAAATTGAATAATGTTACAATTTTCATTAATTAAATAATGTGTTTTATGTGCAGAGTATAATATAATAAACATTCTATTTTAATAAAAAAAAATAATTTATAAACTTCGGGTCATTGCAAGTTAGAATAAAATTCTAGTTGAGTAGAGATGCACAATAATTAAATGAGTGATGTTCTGATATAGATGGATAAATAACGGTTTGAAGGATGTTGATCACACCACCACATGGTCGAGTTTATCTCATAGAGAAATAAATTTATCAAAATCCAAAAAAAAATCATCATTATGATATTCATATAAAAAATGAATTGATCTCATGCAATATGAATTATGGATTATGTATACTGGTCATCTTTTAATGATGAAAATTGAATAATAAATTAATCTTACATGATGAAGGAATTATTCTTATGTATAATGAAACATTCCATAGAAAAAATGGGGGCACCAAAATATTTCATATGATGAGTTGAATAGGATTTGATTTCACCATGAAGTAACCTTAAGAGAGTTATGTTCCATATTATTTTGGGAAGTTATGTGGTCTTAGTTTGAGATAAAATATACCATAGAAAATATAATATATCCCACCAAATATATATGTGGTTTTGTCACAAGTATTTTATAAGGAAAGAAGAACACATTTTAGTATGGTAAACCATGCTGTTAAAACCTAAGGAATAATATTTGAATGGTTTTATGGTTCTAGATATTTTAGTCAATCCAAACCATAGTGCATGATCTAGGTTATAATGAGCATTACTGTAGAAAATAAATGGTTTATTTATTCTTGAAAAATCTATTTTTCCTTTCCAAAATCATATTATCATTCTAAAAAAATCATTCAAATATATTATGAGATAACCCAATATCTTTATGATTTAGTATTTTATATCTCTCATATCTGAGGATAATTCCATATATAGAGGTGTCACTATAAAATGAATGTTATGTTGATAAATAAAAAATAACCTAACTCTAGTTAAATGAGAGTGTGTGATGAAACAATGAGATATCCACCATGTATAACAACATTCCATGGAGGATTTAGCAGTATTTTTAGGGAAATAAGGTTTTACACCCTATAATAATTATATAATCACAAGAGGTATGATATGTAATTATCATTCATCTTTTTTTCATTCAGTTTTCATGGTTTAATAGGAGTTATATTCCATCATCCTTATTATTTCCTTATTTCTTTGATAATAAATTGGAACACGAGAAGCGGGATCACAAACACAATATTTGTAATAATAGACACCTGATAATAAGGGTTAGTTAACCTTGTAAAAACCATATGTTTATGTGTTCTCTATATCTCTAATATAGAATCATTGGATCATCATAATCAAGATCTATTTTCAATAATTGGTTTTGAGAATAACATAGTTTATAAGTGAGAGTTTTTGTTTTCAGTTACCCATAATTCACCACCCCTTATAGTGCTGGTATTCTCCCTCGTGAGAATATAAAGTTGTATCAGAGAATTGTTGAAAATTGGTTTATAATATTATTCTCATAGATATATGTTTTATTTAAATAGATTATATTTTTGAATGATGAGATACATAGAATATATGAATTCCATCAACAATAATGAGTACCTATATTAAATGGAAAATTATTCCACATTTGGAGAATGTAGTGGGTTCTATATATTCTATCACTTATCTACGATTTTCTAGATATCACCAAGAATAGTGATATTATTCATTAAATTAGGATGGATTATACTTGACATTACTATAATAATATCAAATCTAATGGGAGAGTTCCTAATTCAAGACTCTCATCAATCTTACTGAAAGAGTTGAAACATGTTATCAGATTTAAGAGAGTAAATTGAATCTAGATATAACTCTATATTATAGATAAAAGAGAGAGGAATGTGAATGATTCTCGGTTATAGACCAACCAATCTCAATTAAAATAAATTAAAATAAGTGAATATTAATTTTTTGGATAAATTATTTATTTCTGTAAAAAAACAATTTAATCTTGATTCAAATCAATTGTTAAATTGGTCATGATTATACCATCATAAATATTCCAATGAGAATCCATTTAGATATATTTTATTTCAAGATTTAATCCCTTGAGGTTCAAGACCTAGATGAGTATACTATTGATAAAATCAATAAATTTTTGATCTTCTATGAGATGATTAAAAGATATACCATAATTAAAAAATTAAAATTCAGATATTGATAACACATTAACTAGTTAAAAAAGATAAAACCTAGATCAAATAAAGAATAATATTTAGGAAGAAACTAATTCCAAATATTATTCAATTTATTTTTGTAAAATTAAACTCTTTTTTATCACAAAGAATGAAGTTAAGAAAAATTTTAAAATATAGGTATGTTCCTATTTTAATTATATAATTTTTGAAATATTATCCACTTTTCCCATAGGTTTCAATGAGAAGTAAAAACAAGATGAGAAGGATGATCAACCACAAATATCATCTCATAAGGATAATATGGATAAAGTTCATAATGGAGGATGATTATTAAAAATCAAAGGTAATGATAATATACCTAAGAATAAAAAAAACATTACTGGTTATATGATGCAATATCATAGGATGGTGAAATTGAAAAAAAATAACTAGGATAATTAATAGAAAATATACTTCGTAATAAAATAAAATAAAATCTAATGTATTCCTTGAGTGGAGTGGAATAATATGGTAGTGGTGAAGAAACAATTATTAATTAAATGACACCAAAACACTTTCAATTTAGTTTAGATTCCTATGTGTTCTTGAATTTAAATATAATACATAAATGAAAAAATAAATAAATAAAGATATAGAATGATTCATTAATGAATTCTCTATACGGGTTTAAGGATAAAGATATAACATAGATAGAAATTCAGTAAAAATTAATAATAGGATGTATCAATGAAATTACTGAAGCTAGATATAAAATTTTTTATATTAAAATTGAAAATATAATTTCAAAAAATGATGAAGGAAAAATATCGTAATGAAAATATCATTGAAGCTAAAAATTCCTTGAAGAAAACCAAAGCCATAGAGTACAGAAATTAAATGAATAAAATCAGTAAAAGATCCAAAATAGCAGAAATTATACTAATTGTACTATAAATCTTGGATATTTTCATATGGTTCATATAAAATTTGTTTTAGACACTATTTTTACTAATTCAATAGTTGGAAGTAGCGAAAAATTAAATAATAATCTGAATACCTAAACTAAAAAGGAAGATAAACATATTTTTAAAATTTGTGATAGTGTTAAAAAGTTAAAAGGAAATGAGTTTTAGAAAGAATATAATTCTAAGACCAAGTATAAGGGTAACTTAAAGGTAAAATAAAAGGATAAAAAAACATGAGAAGATTAAAAAATAATAACTAATGTCAAATTAAAATGAAACTTTATGGGAACATTTTGAGGAACCAATTTTATATTTAAGTGGGTTTCATTTTGAATGAAGATGTTGGTTCTGTGGATTATATGGATACAATAACTTGCGATGGAATAATCTATCACCTCCTCAAAAAATATCTATGTTTAATCAAGGGGGGTTAAATATTAAATTTTTAATGGATTTACAAGATAATATCCCAAATAAAAGGTTTATTTACAAAATTACTTTTTATCTTTTAAGTACACTTATGGGGGTGTGATCAAACTCTACTCACCACAAAAAATGTCTTACCATTATATCAAAATAGATAATGAATGAAAGATAATTCCTAAACAATTAAAAATAGGAATAATCAATTGAATATCATGGTGTTCGAGGTAGATTAAATGGAAATAGATATAGAAATGTTGTGTGTGATGACTCATATATTCATGAGCTGTGAAAATCAAGAGAAATTTCAATTTGTTTCCTAAAATCATTTTAAGGTAAAAATAGTAAATTATCCTATAATATATTCTTGGATAATTTTCCCAACCACTATTTTTTTCCAGAAATTGGTTGTTAACCCTAGGGCTAGATTTTGGTGGAAATTCATGCACTTTTAGTTGTCATGAAATATTTAATATTTAACTAATTAAATATTAATTTATTCACGTTTGATCATTTGGTGATATATTTTAAATGGAACATTAGATATATATTCCATATCCATAGTTTATACTATAATCTGGGTTTATTTTCTTGTCCATACATAAAATCATCACGGGTGTCGAGGCTGGGTCCAAACCACTTTTCTTTTTTGTTTTTTTTCATTTTTTAATTATTTTTATTTTTTCCATATTATTTTCCCTTTTTTCCAATTTGGATTCCAATTCATGTATGTGGATTTCTTGGTGTCGCATGAATTAGTGAGATATAGAGAGAGGGGTAAAATATAGTGATAGAGAGGGAGGTGGAGGTGCTACCCTATGAGCACATCTGAAGGTAGATCGAGGCTCGGCGAGTGCGCATCCTAGACCCAATGCAATGATTCAACTGTTTCCACATGGAGGTGGGCCTATTTTTATGGGTTTTCACCCTCTTTCCTATAGATTTATTTTTTAAAAAAATTTAAATCCTTTTTTTAGTTTTTAGGGACTCTATGAGGGTGTATCTAGGCTTAATCATGGAGAAACTAAAATTTAGGGATTTTTTGGGTGTTTTCGACTAGGAGAACTTGTGTACACATTTCGTAGTTAAGATAATAGACAACATCTGTTATTTATATTCAGGGAAGATGTGTTTTTGGGACTACACAGTATATACTATGGGTACATTCTATGTATTGGAAACTAAGGGTGTGTCATGGGAACAAGGCTATATAAGGTACACAATCAGATCCTGTGTCAGGTATACATCCATTAGAAGTGTACTTTTCTTGGCCTTACCCATATGGTGGTACATGTCTATTTACTTTAATTGGAAGCCCGTTTAGGTTACAATCTATGTACAGGGTAGTACATGTCATGAAATCAGAAATTGTACTCGCTATATGAGATGAGGTACACAGGAAAGTACCTCATGTGTGGTTACACGACATTTATGATACTAACACACCAAGTACTTTGGACAAGTACATGCCAAGTATCCATGGGCACATAACCAAGGAGGAAATTTGGGTGTAAAAGTTTTGGACCTGAAGTAAATTTTGTGTGCTTTTTCCTACCATGGCCCGTTTTTCCTGTTTTCTATTGGGATTCAAAATTAGACTTGTAAGTAGTCCATTATGAATGTTTTTCATGTAGATCATGATTTTTGAATCCTTTAAAAATTTAATGGTTGTTTTGATGGTGATTTTGATTGAGAGATTTTAGTATGAGTATTTTAGATATTTTTTGATTTAGAGTCCATTAGCAGGTTAGGTTGTGAGATACACAGCCTGGTTGAGGGTTGTGAGATCATTAGATGGAATGGATTATGAATTTAAAGAAGTATTTTTTGATAATATATGAAAATATACTAGAATAATGGATCATATAGTATCTATGAGAAGATCATACTTTGTCCCTTCATGTTAGTAGTGGTTGCTCAAGGCTAGAGAAGTAGATGTTAGGATCATGTTCATGAGGACCATATTTGTTGGATCCTCTGGTTGGGTTGACACCATGGGATGGTGATTATAGCTGGGTGCTATTATGATATTTATATGAACCTATAAGACTCTTAAGGATGATCTTGGTAATTAATTGGTACACAAGGATGGGTTATTTTCTCAAAAGTATTGATGATGTTTTTTTCATGGGATTTTACTTGAGGATCCATTGTACTACGGAGGCCTTGAAGTGGGTCTCCTACATTTTAGGTGGTCATGAGGATCTTTATGAACACCATTTTAGGATTTCTATTTTTTTTTATACACCTTTTGGGTGCATTGTTGGTTGAGGATAGGTTGGAGTCCATTTAAGGCATTTTGGGTTGTTTCTTCACTGAATGTGTCCCATGCTTTGGATGAGATAAAGAAACCCCTCATAGAGTTTCATGCTTTTATTATGGCCTTTATCCCATTTTATGATATTCTTATGGGGTGGCCTGATATCTTGGGGGTAGTAAGGGGAATCCCTAGCTCAAAGTCACGTTATACTATAACTATAGGAACCATGGGAGCACATAGTTTTGTTTTTTCTATAAGGTGGGTTGTAGAGAGCTCATGGTAGACGTGTTATTAGATTTTGGTATTTTGGGGTTTGTAGATAGGCCACTTTCTTTGTTGGATGAGAGTTGATCGAAATTTCTAGTTAATATATTTGGAAAATTGGTTCAATTATGGATCCTCCCATTTTCAATTTTCTTTTGTATCTAATGTTTTAGATAGGTTCTTCCTAAGACCTAGGTTTGAGGAGTAGATCCTTAGGATATCTTAGATTTGGAGTTAGCCTGAGTTTTGATCTGGTTCTCTCCATTGTTGGATGGATGAGTATTAATGGGTTTATAGATCTAATAGGGGATATGGATGAGTTAACCCCTATAGTAGAGTGTTACACCATGGAAAGAGTTTAGCACTATGGGTGATGGTGCACTCCCAACACGGTGGATTCTCTACACTCTCAGTTTTATAGATGGAGCCTTTAGAATAGTGTTTCTCAGGTCCATCACTAGTGCCCAGTCTATTTTTTAGGACATTTAGGACAAAAATATTCTCTAGTTGTTTCATCCTTCATGTTCTTATCATCATTTTAGATCACAAAATTAGAGTCCAAAAGAATGGTAGATGAACCTTGTTGTATAGATGCTTATGAAAATGACCTATGGTCTAGAATTTGTGCCCATTCATTTAAATTGCATTTAGATCCTATGTAGATATAGTGGATTCACCTGATGTATTGTGTTAGTGTGAGAGACAACTTATAAATCCTCTATCATAATCCAGAGAAGGGGTAGATTTACCTTGGGTTTTAGTTTAGAACCCATAGCTGGTTATTTTCTTAGTTTTTTATAACCTTTTAATATAGTTGTTTCTTTTATGTAAATTAATATAGTTTTAAGATAGGCTAGGTATATCACATGTTCATTAAATTTTCATGAAAATAGATTATCGGATCACCATTGTGGGTCCCTACTGATATTTATTTCTCAACCTATGTATATACACCCCATTGTGAGTTTAGACATGATATCTTCTTTATCATAGGAGAACTGGTTCCATGATGCATTAAAATGAGTTATAATGTTTATTTATTGAGCGGAGATTCTTGTGTAGAGTCTTAGTATTATTCTAGTGTTGTTGGAGAACCGTTTAGACCGTGTTTTTGGTATGGATCTGAGTTGGTCATAGATCCTGATGTATTTATTTTTAGGTTATTTATTTTTTATATGTGGTCGGACCAGTGATATATTTCCTATGGTATGGTTTTTATTATATGATTCTATACGATAGCATGATACATTTAATTTATTATAGAATGATTATGTTTTAGTTATTTATTATGTATGCTATGATGTTTACACATGTGTATGATTTTGGTTATTTTCCATTGTTATTTCACTCTAACAAGAGTTTATAGTCTCCCCACACTATCTTTTGGACCCTCGCCACTGGTCAGATGCCTTTAGAAATTTGGGAGGCATGCTTGATACCTTATGGTGAGGTAGATCAAGTGATGTGTTTGGTCAACCCAAGATGGTTTGTTACCAAATTGTATTAGAGGTGTTTAGTTTTATGGTTTGTGGAGTTGGTATATAGGTGTTCTAGGAATGTTTCAGAACTTGTGATGAATATCTTGCTGGTGTGTCGCGAACACATTTTTCTGATAGTATGTCCATGTTTCTAGTGCATGAGATTGTTTTTCATGGTTTATATATTTATTGCTGTTTGAATTCACCAAGTGTGGTTCACTTGATATTGTGGATTTATGGTTTATCCTAGTTTTTTATCTTAGTTTATGGGAAAGAGGTGGGTGTTCATGCATAATTCTAGGAACATAGGATTCACATGACACGTGCTTATCTATTGTGTTTTTACTGATGATAGAGATTCAGTTTTTTAAAGTGTCTCTAATGACCTATGTGGAATTTCATATATAGATCTATGGAAACATTATACACAACTAAACAATATGTATATATTTTATTCCCATGATGGTCCATGTGGATATTTTTGATAAATATTCCATGGTCATGAAGATATAATCCCTTGTTTGAGGTATAAATTCAGACCCATGTGGGCTGGTAATGGGATCTAAGTGCCTTGATGGTGGATTAATAAAGGAAATGATGTTTTTTAGAAGCTTTGATTATTCTCAAGTTTCTCAGAGATGGTGGTTTTAATAATTTCTTGGGTTCTAGTTCTTTGGGTGGTAGATGTTCTTACCACATGTTGTATATCAAGGATTTCAATGGGGTTCATGTGCATAAAATCACTAATGTCTTGGGTGTGTTTGTTGGTTCTTACATGGCAGGTCTATTGAGTTATATGATCACTAGGGTGTGGTAATTCTTAAGGGTTCCTTGTGTTTTATATGTAGGGTCCTAGTATTCCTATCTATCTTATGGATGGGTTTAGATGGTAGGTTTTGTGGGAACCATATCCCTTCTCATTTTGGTTGCACTTTTTGTAGAATAGTGGAGTCATGGATGGACACTTATTGTTTTGGATCAATGCTAGAGAGGAGAGTGGTTGTGTAGTTGATCATGGTATGAGGGAGATGCCTTGGTTTTAAATAAGAGTGTTGAGGGTGATTCATTTTGTTGTAACTAACCAACATAAGGAGTGTGGTAAGTTGTTTAGGTTTATTTATCCTAGTTTCATTATGAAATAGACCATGTGAGTGTAATTCCTAGTCCTTGTTTGAGAAAATGGTAAGGGAACCCTTATGGTGGGGAGAGAACCATAAGATATTGGATGTTAAAACTATATTTTAAGTGGTTTGTTGAGCATAGAGGTTGTGGGTTTTCATGATGATACTCAGGTATGAGTATTTTGGACATGTTTATATATTATTTTTGAAAATTTACATAACATGGGACATGTGGTTTTCCATTTGGAATGTTTGGTAATGATAAGGATACCTTTGTGGTGGAAGTAATCAGATCCTTCATAAAATAACGTAATTCATGTTGGGAGAAAGTCGTGGATTCTATAAGACCCACCATTGGATGTTGGTCGAGATAGTTTTGGTTGTACCAGTGTTTTGAGGAGATCATGGATGTTGGTTGTCCATAGAGGATTATTTGGGGTAAGAATAATTTTTGGTGGGTTGTTTATGATGCCTCACATCATCACTGGTTGTAACAATTATGATAAATTTAAATAGTTGTTCCCAAAATTGTTACAAGGGAGAAATTTTTTATTCTCTTATAAGATGATCTTGAATAATTTTTACAACCTCTATATTGGTTCTAGAATAGTTTGTTTAGCCTGAGACAAGATTTTGGTAGAAATTTTAGATATTCAAATATTTATGATATATTTAACATTTAATTGTTCATATATTAATTTATTTTCACATGTTCATTCAATGATATATATTAAAATATGCATCTTGTTGAGATTTTATTTTTATGGTTGATTATAATTTGTGGATTTATTCATAGAAAAGGAATAAACCTATCACAGGCACTGGGGTTGATCATGAGACCCTTTCCTTTTCTTTTTCATTGTATTTTTATTTTATTTTTTTATTTTTTATCCCTTTTTCATTTTTATTTTCACCTTTATCCCATTTGGATTCCCATTCACACTCAAGGTGGACTTAGTGTCATGTGAATAAGATAAGTAGAGGTAGAAAAGAGTGAGATAGATGTGGAGTCACTACTTAGGGAGCTCATCTTGAGATATATCATGGCTTGGTGGGTGTGTGGTGTGAATCTGGTGTGAGGTTTCGATGATTTCCACCTAAAGGATATCCTATTTCTATGTTTTTCACCTTGATCATAATATTTTAAATATTTTGAAGTTCTATATCCATTTTTGGTTTATTGGGGAACCCATAAGGGTTGATCTAGGATTAATCGAGGAGAAACAAGGTTTTTGATCTATTTTGGTGGTTTTCATTTAGGAAAACCAATTTACACATCATATATTTAAGAGAATACATTTTGTGTGCTCTTCCTATTCTGGGAAGATGAATTTTTCAAACTAAACTTACTGTACTAGGGTACATTCCATGTAGTGGAAACTCAGTTTTGCTAGGGGGGGGAGGGAACATGGCCATGTAGGGTACATGGGTAGATCCCATGTGAGGTGCATGACCAATGTCCATTTACTAATCTTAGACTAACCCCATGTGGGGGTACATGTCCAGGTATCATGATATTCACTCAGTGAGAGGTATATACCATACAGAATGATACACAATGTGTAGTTAGGAGTTATAAATTTTGAGTGGGATGGGGTATATGAGTAGGTACCCCATTTGGGGTTACACATTGTGTATGAGGAAAAAATTCCATGTAATTTGAAAAAATGAATTATGTGTTTTCTAGGGAACATGGATAGGGAGGAAATTTTTGGACACACACTTTGTACTTGAAGTACACATCTTTTACTTTTTCCTACCATGGTTTGTTTTTTTCTATTTTCACCTAGGAGTTTTAATTGGAATTATGTGAAGTCTATTCTACTTTTTTTCATATATATCATGATGGTGGAATCTTTTTAGCATTTAGAGGCTCCCTATATGGTATTTTTTAATAATAGAGTTTATTAAGATTATATATTTAATGTTTGTATTCAATAACCTCCATGGGTTGGGTCGTGAGATGAGAGTCTTGGGTGAGGGTTGTGATCTCGTTAGTTCAAACGGATTTTGGATTCTAGACCAATTTTGGTTGAGTTTATTTTGAAAGTATAAATAAAGGTATCATATAGAATATCCGAGGAGATCTTGGTTTTCCCCTTCATGTCAGGAACTATTTCTCAAGATTAGAGAAGTTGAGGTATAGATCCTATTCTTAAGGACCAAAATTGTTGGAGCCATTAGTTTGGGTTGACTCCACATGATGGTGGTTATGTTTAGTTGTTTTTTTGAGGGAGAGATGAGTTTGAGGGACCCTTGAGGGTTCCCTTATTAGTGATTTGGTACTCATTTATGGTCCTTTTTATGGTTAGGTTAGATAAGGTTTCTCTATACAGGATTTTCACTGAGGTTTAGTTTTTCTGAGGTGCCCTTATGGAGGGTATCTTTCTTTTTAGGTAGACACAAGGTCTATTATGAATTCCCTTATTTGTTTTTTGTTCTTATGGATTCCCCTTTGAGTGTATCATTGATCAAGGATCGGTTTGAGTCTAATGAGGTATATTTAGGATGTTTATTTTACTAGGTTTTCCCTATTCTTTGGATTAGGTAGAGAAACCCCTCATAGGATGTCATGCACTTTCTACAAATTTTATCCACTTTTATATCTTTTTATTATTGTGTCTCAAGAGCTTTAGTGATATAGGAGAGTCCCTAGTTTGATGTATATTTATGTTGGGTATTGAAGTACTATAGGAACCTTGAGTTTTTCTTTTTCCTTGAGGGAGTTTGTGGAGAGCCTATAGTGGAATTTTTTTAGATGTTGGGATCTAGGGGAATGTGGAGAGGCCCCATGATTTGTTGGATGATAGTTTATTAGAGATTTGTTCTCTTTTTTTGGATGGTGGGTCTGAGTTTGGATTGTCCAATTTTTAGTTGGACATTGTTCATAATGTCTGAGTCAATTTCTACTTAGGACATTGGTATATGTAAGTGACCCTTAGTATATATTTGATCAAGAATTGACCCTGTGTTTTTCTATGGTTTTATCCATTATTGGATTTCTTTGGTTAGAAAGTCTTTAGTAGATAATGGGAGATCTTGATGAGTACACCCATTTGTTTGAGAGTTACACTTTATCTAGAGGATATAACATTGGATTCTAATTCAATCTCAACATTGTGGATTCTCAATTCCTCTATTATTATTGATATATCCTATGAAGAAATTTTGATCATCACCATCATTGGTGCCCAATATGTTATAAAGTACCTTAGGGGTTGATATATTCCTTATTCTTGTTGACCTATGTGTATCATCATTAGTTTAGATTATGCCTTTGGAGTCTCATATCTTGTTATATGGAATTTTTCATGTTGACAATAATGATTACTCCTTATGGTTCAGAATTTTCCATCTTTTTTTAGAAATTTGGGAGATCCTATATAGATTTTGGAAATGTACCTAATGACATGTGGTGGGTTGATCCATGTGTTATAAATCCTCTAGAATGATCCAGAGTAGTGTTAGATTTACCTTGTGTGTCATGATAGAACTCGTGTTTGGATGTTTTCTTTTTTTTATTTTTATGAATTTGTTTATTTTATGTGAATGATTATAGTTTTTGGGTATTCTAGACATATCACATGTTCATTCACTTATTATAACACTAATTATAGTTTCTCCATTTAGGGTGACCTACTGTGATTTGTTTCTCACCCCCTTGTACTTCAACCTCAGTGTGTTTATATAAGTGATATCCACTTTTAATTTGGAGTATATGTTACATGATGGAAGGGGTCAAGGCCTAGTGTTTCTTGATCAAGAGGATCCACTCTTATGGAGTCTCTTGATCATTTCGTTTCAGTTCAAGCATCATAGATACTAGGTACGTCATTTGGATTGGTGTTGGTAGTAAATCCTAATGTAATTATTTTAGATTTTTTATTTTGTTTATGTGGTTGGTACAGTGAGAGGCTTGATACTATATGTTTCACATGCTTTGAGTATATATGGTTGTATGTTTCATTTAATTTATTATAACATTCTTCTATTTTAGTTTTTTAATATGTGTAATCTAATTTTTATCATTGTTCATGGTTTTGGTTATGTTCTACTATAATTATACTCTAACCAAATGTTATAGTCTCTCCAAGATATATTTTAGACCCTCACTGCTAGTCTACATCCTCTCTATTTTGGGGACGCACACTTGAGGCCTTATGGTGATCTATATTGGGTGATGTGTTAGGTAAACATAATAAATATTGTTACATTATGGATCCTTGATAGCAGTTTCTTATCACACATGATTAAAAATGAAAATATCTTGAAATACATACAAAGCTATGATGAAGGCACTATTAATTTTAGAAATTATATACCACTCAATTTTTAATGAGTTGGATGTAAAAAAATTTGAAATAGTAATCCCAAAAATTTTATATCTAACTATATATTTAGGGGCATTATTCTTAGTGTTTTTCAAATTTGGGGTAAGGGGAATGTGATCATTTTTTAGATGAATAAGTGTAATGTAAAAATTTAAAAATATATAATGATTTCATTAAAAGGTAAATGAAAACATAGAAACTTATTTCAAATTTCTAAAAATCATAATTCTTTTTGAATGATAATAATGGTGGAAAACAATATTTGGCATAGAATACATGACAATTTTGGGAAAAAATAATATTACTAATTTTGTTTGGTATGATTCTATAAGAAATATATTGATGTAACAACATGAAATACTAAACACATGTGATACTTTTTTCAAAGGAAAAATAGTCAAAAGAGTCGAAAGTTGGTGGAAATCAAAATAATGAAACTTCTTGAGTTATTTAACTCAGATGTGTACATAATGATGACATTCAATTAATCAAGGTATATAATTAATTCAAGATATTAGTTGATTATTTAACTTGTTTGAATTATATTTTGTTTTATGCATAGTAAATGAAAACCTATTTTGTAACATAATCACTTTTGAATGACTTCAAAGAACCAAACTAGGTATTCCATCAAAATATTTTAATGTGATAATTTATCTAAATATAATAAAGTGTATTTTTTGTATATATTAATAATTATAGGATGAGACATGAATATAGTTATCCATATACACAACAAAATGGTTATTATGGGAGGAATTTTCGAACATTGGTGTTCTTGGGATGAAAAAATATTTATAAGAGTGAAACTTCTATTTTCATTTAGAGACATGCCGCAACCAAAAGTATATACATTCTAAATTGGTGCCAATATTGACATAATTTATTCCATAAACTATATGAGTTATGGTTTAGGAAGAATTAATGGTTAAAAATATGATGGAATTTAACAACCCATGATTTATTGGGATTAAAGGAAAACATTTGGGAATGTTTTGTGAGAGGGAATATATATGTATATTTTTTATTGTACACATGGAGGAAAATTTTATTTGTGTTTTAACAATAATATGGGGAATATTTTTGAAAACTTTTGAGTGGTTGTGTCATAAAAACCAAATTTGTCACAAACATCATTTGATATTTATTATAACATTAAAATGTCCCTTAAAGATAGAACTAGAAAATATGGGGATATTATTGACATATGAGAATATTTTAATACTTATTAGAATGATTTAGAAAATTCAATTATTGTAGACGGCTCAAAAATTATAATTTCTATATTTTAAAGATTTATAAAACATGTTGATCTTGAAAATATACCTGGATATAGTAGAAAAGGGATATAAACCTAAATAATAGTTTAGATCCTCTAATAATACCATATTTATTTCACAGGTTGAACTAAAAAAATTTGATGATGCATTAAAAGATGAGAATTTTATTTTAATGATAGAATAATAGATGAACCCAATATATAATAATGATTAGTTGGAATTGTTTTCACATCCTAAAAAATTAATTGGAAGAAAGTTTTGTTTATATAATAATATCAATTATAAATGTGATGTAGTATAAAATAAATCTTTTTTTATTTCTAACTGATACTCTCAAATTGAGGGTATTGTTTTTGATGATATATTTTCCTTAATATAATGTCTTAAAATGATTTATATATTTCTTATGATTTATGATCAATGAAAATAAAAAAAATCCCAAATAAATGTGAAAATAACATTCCTTCATGGTAAACATGATTAAGAGGTCCACATTGAACAATAAGAATGATTTATCCTTGATAGAAATAGTTCTTAATTTTTTAATATGAAGAAAGAACCTCCAATGGCCTGAAGGCCTTCATTTTTTTATTGATTTAGATAATCCACCTTTCAAGGGGTGAGGTGGAACCCTTAAAAGTCCTGTAGTTGTAAGTATTACATGTCCCGTATTCCTTATATATATTCATTATCCATAGGATTCAAACATTATATACAACCCAGACTAACTACTAGAATTGATCCTCCACAGCATCTTCATCATGAAATCAGCTCTCCACCTTCGCATGGCTATTCGGCTAGGCTTTCCTGTACATGCAAAGGCTTTTCCCGATGGCAGGTGTCATACCCTCTCATTATTTCAATCCTTTTAGCTTCTTCTATAGTGAAATCTTCTTACTCCTCCTCCTTCTGAAGCTTGTTCCTTGTAGGTTGTCTAGTTTGCATCAGCACTTAAGGTGTCCTGAAGGCCTTGAGGTGGCTTGAAGGCCTTACTGACCCGAAGTCCTGGTTGGCCCGAAGGACTTAAAGGAATCATGGACCAAATTGGTGGCCTGAAGGCCCAAACAGGGGAATATTCATGGCTTCTACAGTACCAAACAGTGCCTACTATAGTTCCTGCTGCAGTACCTGCTACAATTCTGCATAGTTCCTGCTACAGTACTTCTACAGTAACTCAGAAATTATCCTCCGCCTGGATTTGATCCTGGGTCTCCTAGATGCACTTAAGGAGTCCTCACCAACTGGGTAGAGGCTCATGTTCCAATATGAAGAAATAACTAAATGAGCTAAAATTATCACCTCAAACAAGGTATTTAAAGCATTGTAGTATCTCAAATATCATGAAATTCAAGAAATGATTGGCGAATCAAATTCATTATGTACATGGAGATAACAAAAAACCACGTATTATGATAATACATGTTGATGTAATAACTTTCACTAGAATAATATATGAAATTTATTATTAGTTTTGTACCAAAGTGTGTAGGATTTTTTAGATTTTAATGATTGGTGAGATGAAATTATTCTTGAGTTTTTAAGTCATAAATGTAATAGATTATACATATAAATCACAAGAATAATATGATGACAGGTTTATATATATATATATATTGGGATAATCAAGATAATTTTACACTCCTGTAACACATGGAAATTGGTTATCCTTATATGAACAAGGAAATATTTTTAATCAAATGGTGTTCGGAAGGATCATTGGTAGGCTACCATATTTGAAAATGTTATAACCTGAGATTGTGTTTATAGTTACATTGTGCATGATTAAAAAGTAACCTAATGAGGTTAAAACTTATGGAAGAAATAGGTTAATTTTATACATTAAAGAATCCATTGATTTTGGATTTATGTATGATAGATATATGTAATTATTTCATTATGGATACACTGATGAAGAATAGTAATGAGATGTTGGAGATAAAAACTCTAAATCTAGAGTTGATTTCTTTAATATAGGAACATGTTTTACATGGACATCCAAGAAGCAGAATTATACCACTCTTAGATCAATATAATCTGAGTATGTTTTGAGTCATATAACATAGTTCAAATGATATGAATTAATTCACAGTTTGAGTACAACGGGTTTAATATTCCATATCCATTATCAATTAGGCATTAAAATTATAGTGCAAAAAATTATTGAATATGGGGAAACATTCAAGGTTGAATAATATCGACATCAAAAAACTATTCATTACTGAGAAGGTTGAGAATCTTGTACTTTCATTGTAAAATGTTTCAACCAAAGGGAAAGTCATGAGTATCTTAATTAATCCCTTGACCAAGTATTCCTTATATATCCTATGTGTATTTATAGTATTTAATTTATCCCTAAAATCTAGATAATTTTTTTAGTAATATTACCTCTTTCATTTCATTCTATTTTTTAGATAATTAGGAGAATAAAAATTAATTACCTTTTGAAAAGTAGTATAGACTAGTTTTTCTTTATTTAGGTGATCGATGAGGGTAAAATGAGATGAGAATATAATGGGGATGGAAGCGAGTGTTTATAAAATATATCATATGCTTATTTTCATGTTGCTAAAAAATAAAATGGGGGATTTTGATGATCCATTTAAAAGATTTAATCTTGAAGAACCCTCATGATGTTGAATTTAAAATTTTGGAGCTATACTGTGCCACATTTATCTCAATCGAGATATGGCTAGTATATTATTGATATTACACTAAGGGATTAAGTTTTATCACAATAACTAATATATCATATAGAATTATGTTTAGAATAATTTTTTATTGGAGAAGTGGTATGACTTATTTCTTGAGGTAATTAATTCCATATTTTGGGATTATTTTTATGAATTTATTGATCTCATGATCATGTATGAGTTATAATAACTTTGTGTTTGAGTTTAGATACACATTAATGAAATAATTAAAGTTATATTTCATTTTAACAATTCATTATGTAAAGGTTAGTGATCATTCCGCAACATGTTCAAGTATATATTATATAAAACAGACTTTATTTAACATGAGAAGGTTATATCCCTTAGTTATTACTACTCATAAATGAATTGATCACAAATGAGATACATCACAACATGGATAGGTTGGTTGCTCCATGATAATTCAAATTAAAGAATGAGTTAATATGATGTGATAAAATAATTATTCTAATTCGATAAGGACCACTCCCCAGCTATTTTTTTCCTCCAAAATGGTTGATTTTAGGAGTTAAAGATGATTGAATTATTCCATAAAGAAACCCAAAGAGAGTTAAGATCCATGCTGGTTTGTGATTTCAAATATTATTTCACTATGATGCAATAGTTCACACCATAATATAATGGATCTCACTATGAATAACCATATTGTGTCACAGCCTTTGAGTAATATAAGAGGATCATGTCACATTAGGAGAAACCTTACTGACAAAACCTGGGTGAAATTTTTATAAGGATTTTCCAATTTTATAAAATTGGGGGATGAAATGTCGTAGTGCATGATCCACATTATAATTAGTATGATTAGAGAAGATATAGATTTTATTGGTTTTGGGAAAATAAAATATTCAAATTTGAAATCATTTCATCACAATAAAAAGTTACTAAAGATATTATATAATAATATGATATATTAAGGATATAGTTTTGTAAGAATTTTAGATTAGAGTATCACACCATAAGAAGATGTGTCACATCACACTAAATATTATGTCTATAAGTAAATAGTGACATTCCTAGAATTAAGTTTTATTGAGTCACAATATAAATAGCTCTTCACCCATTCAAGGACATTTCTATGTAGGATTTAGTGAGATTTTTGGGAGAAGAACAAGGGTGAAATCCAATTCCAAATCCCATGGTAATTTCATATACAAGAATCAGAGATCATTAAAATTATTGATACATTCTTTTCATCTTGTAATGGGAGTTCAAGATAACCATCTTGCAATGTCCCTGTGATATTAAATTAGAACATGGGTAGTGAGGTCACAGTAGCTACTCACTAAGGATTATCCAATTGATAACTAGGGTGAGGGAACCTTATTAATACTCTTTTTTCGATGTGTGTTTTCACTCACTCAGTATCACATCATTACATTATCACCATATAGATCAATTCACACTAACCAATTATGAGAATCAAATAGTTCATAAGATATAGATAGTGTTTTTAACTACCAATTATTAAACTTCCCCTTCTTAGTGGTGGAAAATTCTCCCCTAATCCTATAAATTCCACTTAATGGATGAAAATACTTTAATTGAGAAAAAAAATAAAGGGATATCATTAGGTTATTTATAGGTTCTATAGAATAATCAACATTGGTTTACATTTATTCTACTTCGTGTAACTTTTTCTTTGGAATGATAACCTCAATTTGGATATAGTAATCCCATAGAGATAGTAATTAAGGGTATGGAACACTCATGTTGATAAAAATTATGGGCATGGAACAACTATATAGAGTGCATTTAGGGGCATGTCACTTCTCTATGAAAATAACCATGTGGCAATGGTACTCCCATGGATATAAAACTATAACCAAACCCTAGGGATATGATTATCAAAAGGGGGTTCTTAGGATTCCTTTTGTTAGGCCACTGGGTAACCTCCAAAAATGCATAAACATGATTTTTTAAACTTATAAATTATCATATATTTAATAAATAAATTTTTTATTCCAATTTATTTATTTACATTTTATTACATGTATGAATTATTTGGTTTTTAATAAAATACTACAATCCTCTTTTTCAGATTACATGTTTCATATAAAAAATAAAATATTATTTTTGAAAATTAATTTCAAACTTGTATGATTGGTTTACCATTTTATGGAAATTTAAATTAACCCTTTGGTATAATTATTATTGGGAATGTTCATACTCACCACCTTCATATACATTCTATAAAAAATATAGATTTATTTTCTTTTTTTGATTTTAGGTAAATGATTGTGTCATTCACCATCTATGAGCATTGGTGGTAGAGTGTTATTTATGGAATCTTAGATATGGGTCAATGGAGATCCAGGGGGATCCATTATAGTTATTCCATGAGTATTATTTTTATTTACTATTATATAATATTTAATTAAATTAAATTTAAATATCTTTTTTATGAAATTTGATGTTATCATTCATGAATTATTTATTCATGTTTTATTTTATGATTTTATGGAAATAAAATTATGGATTGGTGGTGTTTGAGGGAAATCATTCTCTTATAGTTTTTTTATCCCTAAATACATTTACAAAGACTCTTGTGATGTGGAGATTGGCTAGAGGTTATTAGTGAGTCATATCGGGTTCGATGTTAAATCTGGCATGGTTCACTACACATTTTATTTTTCAAAGGGGGGTAATTTTTTGATATTATTAAAAGAGAATGAAAAAAATCAAAATAAATAAATTAAATTTTACTATATGATTAAATTATATTAAAATAATTTATTTATCTAATGGTGTAGTGTTATGATGTTCCTATTTGAGAAAATATTGTTAATTGATGTGATTTATTTGAGTTAATATAAAATCTAAAGGGTGAGAATAAAAAACCCATGGAATTATTGAAGGTTGGTTGTATTTGTTATGAATAAAATTTGGGAAGATTTTGTATTTTTTTTAGATCATTTGAGATGATTGAAACTATCTAGAGAGAGTTGAATTTGATGAATATGTGTGATTGAAAATGTCATAATGATCATGTTTTATTAATCTATAATTTTAACTGATCAAGTATGAATCAATGATATTTTCATTTGGTTTAATATGACTAAATTTAAATATTAACATGATATGTATGATTTGATAATATGTTATAAAATATTTTTCATATTTATCTGAATACAATTTAAAATTTAGTAGAATAACCCAAGGCTTATATAAGACTGAATTATGTTTTGATAAGCTTGTCTATATGTTTATAGAAGTTTTTTAATATTAAATGATATTTTTTTTATATGATATTCATTATATTTCATTTGTATTTGTATTTGTGTTCAAAAATAATTTTTTGAGGAAATAAATTAAAGAGAATCAAGTATGATTAAATATGATCATTGAATGGGAATTATGGACATTAAAATATGATAATGTATATACAAATTTTGATGATTGAAGATGGAGTCATTAACCAGATGATATTTGATCAACATTCAAATAGATATTATACATAATGAAATAAAATAGGGTTCTAAATTAAAATAAGGAAACTATCCAAGTGCATAATATCGGTGTTTTAAAAAGAAATAAATGTTTTAAAAATTTAGGTGAGGAAGTATATGATGTGGAAATGTTACTAAACTCTATGTGTTGATATTCATGAAAAGAAGAAGAGATAATATTGATCATTAATATTTTAAAGGTTCGTGAGATTTAATCATGATTAAAAGATTCATTAATATACCATAGTGATTTAACTCTTTCAAAAGTAATATGATATAGTTAATAATGAAAAATTATTCTAGAGTTATTGTAATAATATTTTTTATCTAGTTGGATTATATTTTTATAATCATGATGGATTCTATAATAAATTATAAAAGATATAATTAATTGGTAAATTTTTCTAGGTTAAAGTTGGTATATTCCCATTTTTTCACTTTAAATGACTAGATGATATAATAATCCATATTTTCATACATAAATATTTCATCATTTTTTTGAATACTCAATAAATTTCACAATAAAACATTCTTAAGGACCCTAGAGGTTTATTTTATTTGGAAACATAGATACATAAACAAATGGTACATAAATATTTACATCATTTACCATTTATTTCTTCAAAAATAGAACCCTTATTAGAAAGAACATACTTTAAACCTCTCTCCATAACATGAAGAAGGGAAACATAACAAAGTGTGATCTTAAATGATCAGTAAGGGTAGGCATAAGAGATATCAATAAGTGATTATAAGTGACCATAAGATAAGTATAAGGGTATGAGAAGATGATCTGGAAATTATAAAATCATACCCATCAACTCATATATCATAATCATGATATATGGAATAAATTATTATCAGTCAAAATAAAAAATATATAATAGTGCATAATTACCAATATTTTATTATATTCCATGAAAAAATAACATAAGAATAGTACATAAGTTTTTGGAAAACCATAAGAATAGAAAATAATTTCCTTATCCAAGGAGCACTACTAAGACTATCATGGTGGAATGTGTTCACTCCCCAATCCATGATTTAATTAGTCAAGGTTCACTCCCAAGTCTATCATAATAGAAAATGTCCCTTACTAAGCTGGGTTCATAACCCATTATAATCCTTATTGTCTCATGATATATCCATATTTACCGAACTCAATGGAGGTATATAAAGTTCCCTCCTAACCATGATTTATATTACAACCACATATACTTGGTTTATAATGTAATCACCCGTCACATAATAAAAACCATACATATGTGTGTCGTAGGATCATAAAACATTCATCATATCATCACATCACAACCAATGTGTAACACTCTAATATATTTTGATTGTTTTTATTAAATGAATTTAATAATTTTTATATTTTTTCTATACATGACACTTATTTTATATTTTCTTACAAACAGCATTTTTTTTGTATTGTGTTACATTAAATACAATTTTTAGAATTCATTACATGCAACAATGAGCATAGATTGAGTTACATATAACACTGAGTTTAAAATAAATGTGAATTATTATTAAAACATATTTATAGTTATAACCTAGAAATTAGAATTGAGGGTATAAAAATGATTAAATAATTCATAAAAATATATTTTATGTATTTTTATAAAATAAATTATTTTGTTACAAATTAATTAGAAATGAAATTACGAGCTATTTGAAAATAAAGAAATTCATTTTCTGAAAAAATCTATTTTTCTATTCACAAACACATTCTATATAAATAAAATTATCAAGAAATTATGGAAGACTTATTTTAATTAAATTTATATATTATATATTCCATCAACTATTTAACATTTATCTTATGTGTTTTCTAGACTAAAGATAAGAATAAATCAAATTTTATACATAAAAATATGTATTTATTTAAAAGGATATTTCACCACCTTTTAATGAAGAAAATATTTTGAAACTAAATTTTAGAACTTTTAGAAATTCTATTTGAACAAATAAACTTCATTTTTTATTGTGGAAAGTGAATTTTTGTGATTTTTTTTAAAAAGATTCATTTTTTATTAATAGTGAAAAATATTGACTTTTAATTAAAACCATCCTTTTTTAATTATTTATTTAGTAAAACTAAATTTTAAATTGGTTTTAAATTATAATTTGATAAATAATACATCTATTAATCCAATTTAGTTCATTTTAATAAATTTCTTATTGAAATTGGATATAAAAAATTTGTAATCTTTTGAACATTTTCGATTTAAATACCTGTATTCTAGACATGTCTAGAGGAATAATATTAAAATAATTTTTTCCACTTATGTGAATTTAATTTGAAAAAATTATTCAATATTTTGAATAAGAATAATTTATAAATTATAATAATTCCATGTTAATTTTTAATCATAATTATTAGTGAAATAAGTTAAAATTAGTCACAGTGATTAAGAGAAAAATAAGTTTACCAAGGGACTAAACATTACATATAAGGTTAAAATGACATTGAAACGTGTACAACACTCATTTTATTCCATATTTATAACTTATCCATTATTATATCAATATTGGTCTAATATTTGAGCCAATTGACATGGGAAAGGTGTGTTTGTAATTCTCTATTTTAAAAAAATTAAAAGTGTCCCACTCACCTCCCTTATAAAAGGCCACTCCCTCTCCCCCTATATTCACACCATCAAAACCAGTTGGTTTGGCCAATAACTACCAAAATAACTTCCAAAATTTCCTAATATAATCATATAATCCTTATATTGGATATAAATATATCCAAGTATTTTAGTGTAAACCTAAGGATAATACCCGAAGAAGAGGTAACATTCAGCAACAAAAGTTTTTGTTTAATTTCTTCCTCAAACACAATTGATTATTTTTATATCATGATTATATAAGAACATAATTATATTCCATATATTAATATTTTTTTATGTTGAGGGTATGACCTAAAACCATACAAACTTCCTTCAAATTGATTATGAAATCATCAATCGTGTGAATAGTGGACTACTGCCTCATGAATTGATGTCATTTATTTTTCAATTACCTCCACTCATGGATCAGAATAATTATGGAAATAATATTTATATATTATATTTATGATTTATTTATGTTTATATAATTACTAAATTACACATCCTTCATTCTTTCCATTTTTTGGGAATATGATAATGTAGTTCGTGTGTACGATAGACCACCGTCTCATGAAGTGATGTGATTCGTTCAATATTTACATGGAATTAATTAATGATGGGGTTATTAGAAATATGTGATATATATAAAATAAAAGTTCCATAAAAATTTTAATATATATATATATAATTTACTTTTCTTTCATTCAATATGATATATAAATAGAAATAGTGTTCATGCATAATTATGACCAGAACATATATGAGGATGAGCCCGTAAGGGGCTATGCGCTTTAGGTTTTCCATGTTGCCGCCATCTGCGGTGATCTTCTCTCATGTGGCATTGAGGGTTCGTTCCACAGAGGATTGGTTCGTCGTCGTGGGTTCATGATCAGAAGGAGTGGGTTCACTTCGGTGGATCTTCGCGATCAGAAGGCATGGGTTCACTTTGGCAGAGCTAGTCGGAAGGCGGTGCTTTCAGTTCTGGTCCAGATCTAGTTTCAAACCAGATCCGGTTGAACAGCGGTGCTTCGGGTGGCGGACTTTGTCCTCATGGCGATGCGGCATCGGAGGCGTGATGGAGTTCGGAGTCTGTCAGTGGTTCCATTCTGTTCAAGAATTAAAAATCTGGCTAGATCCGTGGGACACGTCGTCGATGGAATCTTTGGCGGGCGGCGGGCTCTTCTGGTAGTCGTTTTCAGATCGAGTGGGTGAAGAGGCATGTCGCAGCGGTCGGTCGAAGGTGGCGGCGGGCTCGACGTTGGTTTGGTCGGTCGACGGTGGGTCTCCCACTCAGGTGGTGGTGATGCTCTGGCGGGCTCTTCTAGTGGTCGTTGCAGATCGAGTGGGTGTTGAGGCGTGTTGCAGCGGTCGGTCGAAGGTGGCGGTGGGCTCAACATTGGTTTGGTCAGTTGAAGGTGGGTCTCCCGCTCAGGCGGTGGTGATGCTTCGGACGATGTCTGTGGATCTGCCAGTCAGGATTGGTGGCGGTGATGATACTGTCGGACAGCGGCGGATCATGTCGCGACGGTTCCAATTATGTTGGTGGTCTCTCTGATCTATGGTTTTGGACCTGGTCTGTTGGGCCATCGGGTTGTGCTTCCTCTTTTCTGGTGATTTTTTTCACCTGTAATGGTTTTTCCCATTGGGTTCTTCTGTCGTCTAATGCTTTGGGTGTGTGTCTTTGAATGGGCTCTATCCCTCTGGGCCTACAGGCTTGTAATGGGTTTTACCTTACCCAACCCAAAGGTATTACTGTCTTTTTTCTTTTTCTTTAATAAAGGGGCTTGACCCCAAACCTTTCTGATAAAAAAATGTGTACGTACGACCTACCGTCTCCATGAATGGTGTATTTCATATCCTATTTATATTATTTATATTTTATTATAAATATATATATATAATGAATATATATTATATTTATATCATATTTATCATTCTTGAGATGATGAAATCATGATTAATCTAAGAGAACAAACAATATAACAAATCAAAACTTATATGAAAGGAAAAGTAGTTTTTACCCAAAAGGAAACTTTAACATGTAATTATTAATAAACAGGTTATAAAATTTCATAATAAAATCATATATTGTAATATATTTATGAGTATGTTTACTTATCATATTTATAATAAAAATATATTTATTATACCAGATTTTTTAATGTGTATGATGGAAGTTAATACTTAAGGAAAGGGATTTTTGTCTTCCATTTTACTTTTGTGAGACACATTCTATATTCCCCAAATATTTCTTATATGAGTTTTATATAATTACCTTGAATGTATTTTATGGTGATTATACTAAAATTTATTGTTATTTTTATATCAATTTTAGTATATCTATTTCATGTGGTTTACGATTCAAAAGTTACCAAATTGGTAAGGGAATTTAGTATCAATTTTTTTATTTCAGAGGAATGTTATATGATGAAACAATATTCATTCACAAGTTGTATATACATACATTTGACATGTAATATAATGAATTTATTCATCCTCATGATAATTTATGTTTATTTCTATGTTATTACTGCATGGGGATAATGAATCAATGTCACCAAAGTGGTAAATATTTTATGTTATAATCTCACCATTCATTGGGATTATTTATGATCAAGTCTCTAATATTGGAATACCATGATCTACATATCAATAATTTTCATGAGTATTATTATCCTTTAGTTATTTGTGATATATTCAAGTAATGTTAACTTTTTTCACTATTTTTTACATAATATAATAAAGAAAATGTTATTAATAAAATATGACTTTATTAATCTCTTCGGTCGAAAATATGTTTTCTTACAAAACCATGTTTTCTAAAAATGTTTTCAAGGATGTTTTTAAATGAAAATTTAAACCCAATTTCAAAGAAAATTATTTCATAAATGATTTATATTTAAAAGTTTTCTTAAAATATTTATAATTCTTTATTTATTTTGTTTTTAGTATTGTTTTCAAAGAAAATGTTTTCAATATGTTTTATGTTTTAAAAATAATTTCAAAGAGGAAAGGATATTTTCTTCAAGAAACAATTTAAATTATTTTTAAAATATTACTCTTTTTGTTTTATATGTTATTTTTAAAGAAAATTATTTTCATAATGTTTTATTTCTTAAAATATTATTTTAAAGAAAAATCTATTTTCCTCATGAAATGAATCATGTAGTCTGTTAAAATTATTTTCTATCTAAGATGACATTATTTGAGGTTACTTTTTCTTTACTCGGGATATGATCCAAGGATACCATTCCAGTAATTTTCATAATTGTTTATTTTTTGTGATGAAAATATGTTTATGAAACATATTTCTCTTCCATGGGTTATACCATGATAAAATGTTTATGAAAACTGATTATTTTTTCACAGGTTATTCTTTGATGAAATTATGAAATGAAAATGATACATGTTTATTTTAAGTTTTTTATGTTATGATGAAATTTTTATGACACACATTTCATTTCATGGTTTATGATATGATGAATTTTTATGATCTTGTGGAACACATATGTATGATTTCATTATGTGATGGGTGAGACCTATATCCCACTCTAATGCATTGGGTAATGATAAATTTTTTATTTGATCAAAGGTTAATCAAGAGATGGGTGATTAGAACAAACCCATAGATAAGGGTACATAGGTGATTAGACCAATCATAATGATGTGTGAAACATTATTCCCCCTTATTCATTTGCTTGAGAATGCGGTGAGATGCTACTTGGCCTTAGGAGACATTCCTAAGGAGCCAAAGGATGGAAATAAATGTCAATGGATTAAATAACAATTGGGGAATGATTTTACCTTAGAATCAAACCAACCAACCAAATAAATCCTAACCTACAACAACTACATGATTAATGTCAACAAATTAAACCATGATAACACATTACAAAGAGACAACCAAGCAACCAAACTCTTCCATAACAATTCCCAAAATCAAATACAACTAAATCACCAAAAATACAAAAAACATAGTACTAAATGGAAGACTCAACAATGAGAACTAAAGTAAACCATGACATACTCCACATATCCACACCAAGCTCCATGATCTAAGAACCACCATTCCGCCCAAGCATCATGATGAACTGCTCAGAAAATGAGATGTTTTACCTTGACCTGTGTCTCGGAATACCTTATATGAAAAATCACAAAAGTGACAAAGTAGGGGTGAGTAATAATACTCAATAGGTTTACCTCAAATTAATTCCATACAAACTCCACTATGATAGAAAAATTATCACATTTTTAGAAATTGTTTTATATAAAACACCAAATAGTGCAATAGTTTCCAGTAAGCCAAACACACCGTTACAAATCCATTTTCACCCAAATCCACACAATGCAATGAAAACCCAACCAAAAATACATAATCAATTTTACCATCACATGTTATCATAAAAATTTCATCTTTTTATCCACATGCATAATCAAACATATCCATAAATTTTCTCACACTCAACCTGATGTAATAATCACGGTGGAACTTCCCGCCCAAACCCATTTACTCTCACCCATACTTTGTGGTACTTCACGCCCACTTATAATTGATGGTGGCCCTTCCATACACTATTAATACCCTTTTTATAGTGTTATTACTCACCCACTTCACACTTCTATCAACACATGCATAAAATTCTTAATCCAATAACAAGAATATACACTCGTTAAGGCCACAACAATATGCAAACAATTATTTCTAAACCAAGCAATCCCTTATGACTTATTCCATGCCATATAACATTTCAGTAAAGTAACCCCTTCTATTAAAAACCATTTCACCAACCATTTTCATAAATCAACCCAAGCTACTATTTTTTAAACCAACATTTTAAAATCTGACAATAAAGAACTTTTCACTACAATAACTCATTTTCCCCAAAAATCCACAAAGCATAAAAAATTGGTGTCAAACAAGATTTTCACATAATAAACATTATAAATTTCAAGAATAACCCATTAATTTGAAATTAAATCCTTCCAGTTCTATCAAATGAATTTTAGAGATAAACCACCTGCCTTAGGGTTTTTGAAAAATCAACCCACGCACAATCGCATGCCAAATCTGGGTGAAAACTCTACAAAACACCCTTATATTCCTTTCCATGACATCAATAAACCCAAATATCAAACTTTTAGGCAACCAAAACCCTATATATACATTTTATGGGTGTAGATCTAGAAAACCGAGAGATAGGAATAACTACATCTAAGGAAAACCAAGAACCAACCAAGAGAGAAGGCTTACCAGAAGAGAATCACCTTCACAACACCTTGAAAACCCTTCAAATCACTTCCAAAATGAGTGGAAGATCCCCTCCAACCATTGAGAAAAAGAAATATTGAGTATGATTTATATGGGAGAATAGAGGAGGAGTTTGTGTAAAATCTCGGGTGGTCCAGTTTTTAAAAAACCACTTTTTAATGTTGCACACGGTTAACTCACAGAGTTAGGAAAAATATGCACTAACCATGGACATGATACTGCCTAAAAAAAGACCCTACATGGTTTTCTCACACATTTATACAAACCATTTTCAAACCATGTAAATCTCACTACCTCTACTTTCACGGTTTCTCAGAGATCCTACACGGTTTCCCTTAACTTTTCTCAAATCGTGCTCCCTTAGAAAAGCCAAAAAACTAATCTGAAACCTTAAAAAACTCTCCCAAATATTATCTAATCACTTTATATACCTAAAAAATAATAAAAAGGGTTATATACCTTAAACCATGGGTGCTACATTCTCCCCCCCCCCCACTATTGGATTTTTCATCCTCAAAAAGTAGAGAACCTTTACTTTGTTGAAAGAGATCAGGCCATTGCTCATCCATGTATTTCTCCCACTCCCAACTCTTCTCCGAATTATGACCATACTTCGAAAAAACCCAAACTATACTTATAGTTTTACCATGAAATACTTTCTCTTAAATATCCACAATCTGCATTGGAATGTGCACCAAGGAAGTTTCAGCTCTAGCTCAACATGGTCCCATGGAATCACATGGTTAGGATCCGGCCAGTACTTCTTCAACAAAGAAACAAGGAATATATTATCTTCCGCACTGAACCATGGTGGGATATCCAACTGATAATCCACATATTCAACCCACTCAAGTATCTCAAAAGTTCCAATATTACTTGGAGATAACTTACCCTGCTCCCCAAACTGGAGATGTCTAAGCCTGGGAGAGATTCTCAAGAATGCATGATCACCCACCTAGAACAACAATGGTCATCGAAGATAGTCTGCATACAATTTAGGATGACTCTGAGCCATCTTCATTCTCTTCATGGTAATCTCGATCTTCTCTATAGTATCTTGGACAAGGCTTGGCTTGACTAATGAGGTATCACCTATTTCCACCCAACAAAGTGGAGAATGACACGAACACCCATACAATGATTCAAATAGATCCATATGTATCAAGTCCAGATAACTATTATTATATGAGAATTCCACCAATGGAAAGTGATCTTCCCATGATCCACCAAAATCCATCACACAAGCCCATAATGTATCAACTAATGTTTTATTGTCCTCTCGGATTGTCTATATGTCTAAGGATGGTACACCATACTCATGGTCAACTAGGTCTCAGTGGCTTGCTGTAAGGATTTCCAAAAACAAGATGTCAACCTCATATCTCTATCTGATACAATTGAAACTGGAACACCAAGCCTATTTACCACTTCATGGATAAATATTTTGGATAGATCCTCCACCATATGAGATTCATAAATTGGGATGAAATGGGATGACTTTGTGAGTTGATACACTATCACCCATATAAAATCGTTCTTTCTGGTTGTTCTTAGGAGACCTATAACAAAATCTATCATTATCTATTCTCATAACCAAACATGGATTGGTAAATATTGCAACATTCCTACGTGTCGTTGATTCTTTGTCTTGACTTTTGAACAAGTCAAGCATCTCAAAAAAAACTCCATCACTTTCATTTTCATACCTACCCACCAAAACTGCACTTTCAATGCCTTATACATTTTTTGAATTCCAAGATGGACAGTCCATATGGAATGATGTTAATCCCTGATAATTTCCTCCTAAAAAGACTCTGGTACAACCATCTAGTTCTAAAAACACAAAACTGAATGCCCATTTTGTTCCCAGCCATCAATGGTCCCCCACCATTGAGTTTTGACCTCAGCCACATACATTCAGAATCAGATGTGTGTGCCTCTTTAACCAAATCAACCAAGTTAGGAACCAATGATACCGAAAATAACATCACTCTATCACCCTGTTCCTCACATTCCAACCATATGTTAGCTATGATCAACATAAAATACCACTGATCTAATACCTATTTCACCACCTTAGCATACGACTTCTTACTTAATGCATCAGCCACTAAGTTTCCCTTACCTAATGTGTACATTAATTAAAATTCAAACATCATAAAATACTCCATACATATCCTTTCCCTCAAGTTTGAATCTATTTCTGATAAAATATGATTTAAACTCTTATGATCAGTAAAGACCATGAATTTCTCACTGAATATATAATGACGCCACATTTTCAAAGCATGAACCACAACCACTAACTCAAAATCATTTGTTGGGTAGTTATTCTCATGAATCCTCAACTTACATGATCCATATGAAACAACATGATCCTCTTGCATGATAAAACATCCCAAACCTGGTCCTGATGTGTTAAAATACACCATTTAACCTTTTCTTGGTTCTGGAAAAACCAAGATTGGTGCTGATATAAGGTGACCCTTAATCTCTTAAAAATATTTATGACACTTTTTGTTCCATTGAAATGGAACATTATTCCTTTTCAAAGTTATCATTGGTGATTCCAATCATGAGAAGTCATGGAATCTCTATATCATGAAAACATTATTTGGCGGTTTCCATGAAATAATAGCCTCTATATTTTTTAGATCAACTGAAACACCCTTCTCAAAAATCACATAGCTAAGAAAACGATCTTTTTGTATCCAAAAATCACACTTCAAAAATTTGGCATATAACCAATGATCTCTCAAGATCCTCAACAGTATATCTACGTGTTTCTCATGCTCCGCCCTTGTCCTAGAATACACCAATATATCATCAATAAATACCACTAAAAATGAATCTAGATATTTCTGAAATATTTGATTCATCAATTTCATAAAAACCTTTGGTGCATTAATCATACCAAATGGATTAACCACATACTCATAATGTTCATATCTACTCCTGGAGGCTATTTTTGGAATATCTTCCTTCCGCACTCATAGTTGATGATATCATGACCAAAATATAATCATAGAGAACTACTAAGATCCCCTTAACTGATAAAACAAATCATGAATGCAAGAAAGTGGATATTATTTATCTATCATAACTTAATTAAGCATTAAATAATCAACACATAGCTACAAATTTACATCCACCTTTTTAAAAAACAAAATTGGTGCTAGCCACGAAGACATGCTAGGACGAATGAACCATTTGTTTTCTAACTCCTATAACTGCAATTTCAATTCCATCAATTCTTTTGGTGCCATTTGGTAAGATGGAAGTGAGATAGGACTGGTCCCAAAAAGGAGATCAATTGTAAACTCTACTTCCCTCATGGGTGGAAACTCTAATAATTCTTCAGGAAAGACATCTAGAAACTGATCAACAACCACTATAAAAATACTATGTTGAACTCCTTAAATTTATGCCAATGAAAGTGTTGATAACTGATATGAGATTGTGCCAATAGTTGGTTCTAATAAGCCTTTTGACCCATATTTTCATTTTTCTCTCCTCTAAAGAGATTTTTGACACCATACTCCATCATGAAACTAACCATTCGCACATAATAGTCAATTTGGACATTAAAAATTTACAACCAATCCATTCTCATGATTATATCATAGGCATCCATCTCAAGAACTAATAAATCCAACATCAACTCAACCACATCCACAACTATATAGCGCGTTCTACATAGGAAGGTTCGACACTCTCTTTGACCCAAAGGAGTTTGAAGTTTTAAATATGAAGGCATCATTTCTACATTTGAACCCATAAAAATAATAGCATGATAAGTTATATAATAATGTGAAGAACCCATATCAAAAAAATTCTTACATCAAGGTATAATTTAAAAGAATCATACCTCGCACCATGGATGGTCCCAACTGATCATCCATCAAAACCTACTTAGCTCCAAACAACTGCTTTCTTTCCATACTCTCATATTTATTTCACTACTGAGGAGTCATGGTATTCCTTGAATCACCATGACTAACTTCACTCTACTAATGAGGGGTATAATACTGGCCCCTCCCTGTCGAGGCATAGGATGCCTGCGACCCATGAGGAGTATCACGAACACCCAACCTTAGATCATTATGAAAATAACTCAGAAGATTACCCTATATAATTATAGTTATAACATGCTCAAGGTTGTGTCATATAATCCTGCTTAATGTGGCCCATGGAGCCACACTAAAAACATCCCAGCTTACTCTGAAGCTTCAGAGAAAGATTCATCGATCCTGTCGTTGAATTTTGATCCATACTTCCACCCTGGAAATAAGTTTCCCTCATCCACTTGATCCCAGTGTTATAGTTCCTACCATTTCCCATGGGTACCATCATACTTCCTTCACATGTATCCCCAAAAATACTTCATTTAGACACTATTTTTCTATTCACTATTTCCGTGTAATCACTTATACAAAACACGACTATTTTAGAATGAATTTCCCGGCTCAACCTAGCTTCAAAAATACATGCCATCAATGATGTACTACCATCCACCTTAGGTGAAAAATACACTAAGTTCATAAAAATAGCCTTCTATTCTATTACTAAGAGGTTATCTTTCTTTAAAAAGTATAAATCCATTGTTTCTAAATTCATAATGTTTGAGGGTAGAATTTTTAGTTAAAAATCCTGAAAACCCTACCATGTCATCCCTTGGTTCGTTCCAGCTTGGACCTCCAACTCCCACCACTGAAGTGAAATATTTTCCAACATGTAAGTTTCTATATTAACTTTTAGATCCACTGGTGTTCCTAGGAATTCAAATGTTATATTCATTATGTTCAACCATGCCTCATCCTTTTTTGGTTCCGAATAACCCCTAAAAAATGGTGTATTCTGCTTTTGAAACTGAACTGTGTGATCCCAATGCTTTGGATCATCCAGTTTATTCCCACTTTCCACATCTTGTGAAGCTTTCACTATACTTTTCACTATATTCCCATTCACCTGGGGCTTAGGTGCAACCACATTTTTAGCATCCTCCACTGGTTGGTCTCTACGATGCCTACCCGATGCCATTTCTATCAACACAAAAAAAAACCACAATTCTTACTCCCTTAGAAAGAAAAGGATTACAATTTTAAATTTGATTACATTACAGTTATCAAAACCAGTATTTCCACAAGTTCACATTTCCCATGTTTCATCACTTTTGAAAAATCCATCATGTTTTGAAAATTGACCCATTTTCAAAAAACAGCAATTATCCACATTTCAAATTCACACATTTGAAAATAATTTCCAGATTTTTCACAAATCCATATATCTATATCACAACATAAATTATTATTCCAATGAAATATGTATTCTAGTGGGAATTCATTTCTACCATGCATTACATTCTCATCTCATTGGCTACACCCATGATAATGAGATTTCCAATTCCTATAAGTGTCTCCAAAACACTTATGTGCCCAACTCCATGGTAACTTGAAGTTCAGCATAAAATGGTTAGCTGCATCCTTTTATGCTATAAATTTTATGTTCCGATAGTCCCACGCCTTACTACCATCCCAAATCGAGGAATATACCAAGAACAAATGCCAACACAAAGACTGAAAACTGACACCAAGGAATCAAACAACTTGGAAGTCAAGGACCACACAAACTGATACCACATGTAACATACCACCCCTTCCTCATTGGCTTGAGAAGTTGTTGAGATTCTACTTAGCCTTAGGTGATGTTCCTAAGGCTTCACGGGCTGGAAATAAATTTTGTGGGCTTCAAGAACAATTTGGGAATGATTTTCCTTTAGAATCAAACCAACCAACCAAATAAGGCATAACCTACCACTACTTTAGGATTCATGTCAACAAATTAAACCATGATAAAACATTTCCAAGAGACAACCAAACTCTTCCATAACAATTTCCAAAATCCAATACAACTAAATCACTAAAAATCCCAAAACCAGAGTACTAAATGGAAGACTCAATAATAAAACCTGAATGAAACCATGACACACTCTAAAACTCCCCACCAAGCTTCATGTTTCAAGCACCACCAATCTTCTAAATCATCATGATGAACCACTAGCCAAATGAAATGATTTAACTTTACCTATTTACAGAAATACCACATCTCAAAAGAACCCAATTGCCAAAGTAGGGAGTGAGTAATAATACTCAGAAGGCTTTCCCAAAATTAATTTACCACACGTTCCACTAGGATAGAACTGTTATCACATTTATATAATGTATTTTATATAAAAAATCAAATAGTGAAATAATTTCCAACAATCCAGACACACCCTTAACAAGCCATTTTTTTCCCAAATATACACAATGTAAGGGAAATCCAACCAACAATTCAAAATCCATTTTACCATCACATGTTATCACAACAATCTCATATTTCTTATCCACACACATAATCAAATATGGCTATAAAGTTTCACATGCTCAACCCAATGTTACAATCATGGTGGAACTTCCCATCCGAACCTGTTTACTCATTCCTAAACTTAGTGTTTCATCATGCCCACTTATCTTTAATGGTGGCCCTTCTATACACTATTCATCCCCTTTTTACAATATTACTCCCCACCCACTTCACACCACTATAAACACATGCATAAAATTATTAAGCCAATAATAATCATATACACATGATAAATCCACAAAAATATGCAAAGAACTATTTCATAACCAAACAATCCATTTGGAATTCTTCCATGTCATATCACATTTCAATAAAGCAACCCATTTTATTGAAAACCGTTTTCACAAACCATTTTCATAAATCAACCCAAGATACTAATTTTAAAATCAACATTTTAAAATTTGAAAACAAAGAACATTTCACTACAACAACCCATTTTCCCCAAAAACCCACAAAGCATCAAAAAATGGGTGTTATACAAGTTTTTCACATCACAAAAATTATAAATTTTAAGAATTACTAATTAATTTTAAATTAAAGCCTTATATGTCTATCAAATGGAGTTGATAGAAAATTCACCTACCTTAGGGTTCCAGAAAAATCAACCCACGCACAACCGCACACCATATCTGGGTTAAAACTCCATAAAACCTCCTTAGATCCCTTTCCCTAACATCAATAAACCCAAATCTAAACATTTTAGGAAACAAAAACCCTACATCTACATGAGATGGGTGTAGATCTAGAAAACTGAGAGAGTGGAAGAACTATATCTAAGGAAAACCAAGAAGCAACCAAGAGAGAAGTCTTACTGGAATAAAATCTCTTTCACCTCACCTTAAAACCCTTTTGAATCACTTCCAAAATGAGTGGGAGAGCTACTAAAATCCTTTAGAATATGAAATATCGACTAGGGTTCATATGGGAGAAAAGAGTATGTGTTTAGGTCAAATCTTTAGCGGTCCCTTTTTTTTAAATCACTTTTTAATGTCACGTACGGTTAGATCACACGATCAGGAAAATCATGCGCTAACCATGGACATGATAATACCTAAATAGAAACCTCGCATGGTTTTCTCACATGGTTAGACAAACTATGCACAAATCTTTTGAATCCCACTAACTCCACTTGCATGATTTCCTAGTGATCCTACATGGTTTCCCTTAACTGTGTTCAAACCGTGATCACTTATAAAATCCCCAAAACCAATCCTAAACCTTTCCAAACTCTCCCAAAAATTACCCAAACATATTAAATACATAAAAATTCATAAAAAAGGGTTACATACCACAAAATTGGGGTGCTATAATTTGGGTACATGGGAGTTCATCCCAAGACTAAAGATGAGGGTATATCGATGTCCATCCAATGCCCGAAAAGAATGGTACATGCGTGGTCAGTACAAGACCAAAGATGGTACACGGGTGGTCATCCTAATCCCAAAAGGTTATGAATGTCTTGTTGGGTATCCTTGACATAATATTATCTACAAATTTCTATATTACATGAATTCCATGTATTGTGACCTCATGGATCATTTCCTTTAATTCCCTTATGACTCATGTCTTACGAACTTCCAATCTTTATTCCATGAATCGTGATTATGATTTTTGATATACAGGGTATGGTTTTAAAATGTTATTCTCATGTTATCATGCCCTTATGTTCATGTTATGCTTATGTATCTCCTTTATTTACCCTTAATGATCATTTTAACTCACCCTTTCCTATGATTTCTTTCCCTAGGTCGTGTAGAAATGTTTTAAGTAGGAATACTAAATTGGAAAAAATATATCGGAAATAATGAATGTCTTTCACCATATTAGCATATTTCATTCCTTGTTTCCCAACATACTAAACTATTATGGTCATCATGTGTGTGTTTAAGTAACGTAATGATTATCCATAAAAAATTATGTAATGTCCATGTATATAAATCCTTGGTTTCTATATTAGGAATCAAATGATAGGTTTATTTAACCTTTGTAAAATAGGAAGATAAAACCTTAGTGGAATTCCCAAGGACATATCTTGGAATAAGTCTAAGGATTTGTCAACATATAGAAAAATGTCCTGGAATTTTGTAAAAACATAGAGTGAGGGGTTTAAATGAAATACGTCCATTTCAATAAATACATGTTAATGTGGATCTAATATATATATTAATATGGGAAATAACCCCAAAAAAAGTATTGAGCTAGAATCGATCAGGAACTAGTTCATGAAAATAGGCATTGCTTCACAACTAGTTTGACACTCTCTATAGATATTCTTTGGAAAGTCACAAAAATTTTGTGAACCATCATGAAGGATTTAAATATAATATAACTATAAATGACCTAAGACAAACCTAATTTTTCATATAATAAATAATGTGTCATAATTTAGAAATTCTATAAGTGATTTTTAATGATTATGTTGTTCCCTACTATGATTATTGATTCTTACACTATTCTTTTTGGTTTTTCTTAATCATTGTAACCTGAAGGAACTATGTTAATGTTGTATCATATAGAAAATGAAATGATTTTACTCCTAATAATCCAAATGTTATGGGATATGGGATGGAAAACCACGTTTCTATGTTCACATAGACTTCTAAATATATGAATCATTCTAAACTTCCCAATGATAAAAGGAGAAAAAAAAAGTTATGTTGAGTCCATCATGAGAAAATTTACACCTTATTTTAGTGGTACTTCTATCCACTAGTTTTTGAAAAATGTATCGGTGCCACTGGAAAGATATTATTCATTTTACAATGTTGAGATCATGATAAAATCATTTTGGATGTCTACCATTTGGAAGGCGAAGTAGATCAATGGTTGACTCTTATCAAGAAAAAAAAGCAAAAAGATTAAATTTAATCCATGAATTTGGATGAGAAAAAACATAATTTTTTAATAAGTTATTTCCTTATATTCTTCTTACAAATATAGAGAAAGAGTTTCTTAAGATATCTAAGAGGATAATGGATCTTTTAGTACCTACATGGATAATTTTAAAATACTTCTAAGCTATGATTATGGTATTATCATTCATCCTTAAAGTAATATTGATCGATTATTTAGTGTCTTAAAACCATATATCTTAAGGGTGTTATCTTTAAGGGAATTTAATTTTTGTGAAGATATTATCTAATATTATATCAATGTGGAAATAGAAGTTGGAGTTACGTTTCAGTCTCATGGTTTTGATAAGAAGAGAAAATTTTAATTCAAAGGAAAATTTAAGAACCATGTATTGAAGAATATGAGATTTATTTTATTCTCAAAGTGTGGGAAGAAACATAGAGGGAATTCTATTAATGGTACTAGTAAATTTTTTAAGTGTGTAAGGGAATTTCATCGAGTGGGTGAATGTTTAAGTGATGGGAAAATTTAGTAAATGATGAGAATAATGGGAAATCCTTCTAGAAGACACAACCCACAATTTAGTGTTTTAATTTATCGGAGTTTTGAAATCATTATAACAAGTACCCCAATAGAAAGACTAATGAGGATGATAAGAAATAACCATCTCTGAAGGAAAAGAATAAAGGGAATGATTATTCTAAAATAATAGATGAAGTGAACCATGATGAATAGGGAAAACTCATCCTCCCCTACATATTTTGGAATTTCCAATTTGATTTTGTATGATTGATCCCCCAATGGAAATCTTATTATTCATCATTTACTGATATTTCATGTGATTATCTACATAGATTTTGAATTAATTAAATCACATATTCTATCAATATAAGTATGAACTCAAGCATCAAATGGAATTTTTTGTATAAGATAAGATCTTACATAAGAAATAATTGGTGAATTTACATCAGGAAGTGTATATGTATCCATGTAAGATTAAATCAAGAGTGATGGATTCCATCATGGGTGTATAAGTTTAAGTTTGATAATAAGTTCAAAATCATAGACACCCCCTCTCAAGATTTTACATGATGGAAATCTTTGACGATTAAGGATATTTAAGAGATGTTTATGGTAATATTGGTAATTACCAAGCTTCAAGAGAATATATGGCCATGGTATTCGCATATTTAGAAAGTGAATATTATGATATCATTAATTATATTTAAAGAATTATTGTCAATTTTATTTTGGTAAATTAAGTGACAATCATTATAAATTCTTTATTTTGTAAGGGTTATAAGGTTAACCATTTATAAAATAGTTTATTTTTAACTTAGGATTTTATTTTAGAGATTAACTTATTACATCACCATATGTAGATTTATGAATAACATGTGATAATTATGATAAGATATGTGGAATGACTTATCATTATATCTATGGGTATCATGATCCATTAGTAATTCAGGCATAACAAATTCCAATTTATTTTTTGTTGTAAAGGTTTAAGTGGAAATTGATCAAGGCCCATCTATAGGGTGAGATTGTTATTATTAAATGGAGTGAAATCAATATGTAAATCTTCCTAATAAAAATATTAAAATTTAGAAAGAGGGTCATGAAATAAAATGGTGTCCTCTTATAATCATTTTTTTATGATATCAATGTCTTTCTTCAAGTCTATTTGGTTTATATCTTTGGGATTATTAACTTTCTCATGAAAATTATCTCTATCACCCTCCACCAAAATTTTACTATTAGTTTTCTCTTCTATGTCCATGCTTCCACTTCCCATATATTTTCTCCTATTTGGATACATAGTATGTGTTATTCCATATTAACTACTCACTTCACTTTCTATTTCTCAATAGTATTTTTTATTATCCCTTTTTACAATTTCGGTTTTTATGAATGGAGCTTTCAAGTATTACACCCTTGATGGAATAGATTGATTTTGAGGGTAAAATTAATTTTAAGGTGGTAGAATGTAACAACCTGAGATATTGTGATTTTTTTATTGAATGATTTTAATATTTTATAGATTTTACACTACATGTAACACTTATTTTATCTTTTGTTAGATGCAAAACTTTTTTTATCTTTTGTTACAGTTAATACAAATTTTATATTGAATTACACCCAACACTGAGCTTAGATTGCGTTACATGCAACATTGAGTTTAAAAGAAATGTAAAATATTATTAAAATATTTTTATTGTTATAACAAATCCATTATAAGAAAAGGTATGAAAATTATTTAAAAAATTAGGAAATTTTTTTTATTAATTTTTATAAAATTATTTTTTTACCAATTAATTGGAAATGAAAGTAAGAACTATTTGAGAATAAATAAATTTCTTTTATGAAAAATTATTTTTCGATGAAAAAAACAAGTTTTACCTCAATAAATTAACCAAAAAACTTTGGATGAATGATATTAATGAAATTTATATATTATATATTAAATAACAAATTTAACATTCATCATATGTGTTTTCTCAATAATAGATAATAATAAATCCAGTCTTATGCATAAAAAGATGTATTTTTATAAAGGATGGTTTTAACAAATTTTAATGGAAATTTTTTTTAATATAATTATTGAAGATTTTAAAGAAATATTTGATAAAATAAACTTATTTTTTGAAATAATAATGTTAAAATTATCTTAGATTGAATTTTTTTTATTTCTCAGAAAAAGATTCTTTTTTATGAATAGTGAAAAATAATGAATTTTAATTCAAAAATGCCATTTATTTGAATTATTTATATAGTAAAATTATATTTTAAATTTATATTAATGTATGATTAGATAAATTATAAATCTATTAATCCAATTTAATACATTTAAATCAATTAAATATTGAAATTTGATATATAAACTTTGTAAACATTCGAACATTTTGGCTTTAAAACTCAACTTTCTCAACACTTCTATGGGATTAATTATAAATTAATTTTCTTCACTTATATAAGTTAAATTTAGAAAAATTTCTTCAAAATTTTGAATCAAAATAATTTATAATGTATAATAAGTCAAAATTATTTTTTTATACCATAAGGATTACTAAAAGAAGTTAAAATTAATCCTAGCAATTAAGAGAAAAATGAGTTTACCAAGGGACTGAAATTTAAACATACGAGAAAAATGATTTAAAAATTTCCAAAAACCATTGTATGAAAATATTTTTACCTTGTAAATTATGGGGTGTTTTTAATTTTTGGATCCAGTTAAGATGGAAAAAACATGGGTGGAATTCCCTCTTTTAATAAAATTATAGGACTGCCACTCAAGTCCCTTATAAAAGGCCACCCCTATCCCCCAATATTCACACTTTAAAAACTAATTGGATTGAACATTACCTATCCAAATAACTTCCCATACTCCATAAACTCTCTTAATAATCCCTATCTTATCATAAATCTATCCAAGTAAGGATTTTAGTGAAAACATAAAGAGGATGCCCAAAGAAGAGGTGGCGTTCATCAATAAACATTTTTGTTTTATTTCTTCCTGAAACCCATTTTATTTTTTTATATAATTATTATATAAAAACCTTAGTATCATATATATAATTATATTTTGTTATTTTATGGGTACAAACTAGAACCACACACACTTCCATCAAATGGGTTACAAAACCACCATTCATGTGTACAACAGACCGCCTCCTCGCAAATTGATGTCATTCATTTTTCCATCACCACCTCTCAAGGATGAGAATAATGATGGAAATGATATTTTTATATGATATATAAGATAATTATTATTTCTTTATTCTTATGGAATTATTATATAAAATTTAACATCTTGATTTTGATTTTGTGGGAATATGATAACATCGATCCTATATAGGATGGACTACCGCTTCACGAAGCGATGTGATTCATTCACGCTTTACATGGAAAATATTAAAGATGGGTTTAGTATACATATGTGATATATATAACATAAAAATTATAATATAATGATAATATATTCATATATATTTCATTTACTTTTCTCTTTCAATGTAATAAGAAAATGTAAACAATGTTCATATGTATGTACGACATATTGTCTCCAGGAATTGTATATTTCATTTACTATTTTTATATTTTATTTATTATTTTTAATACATATATAGTGAATATATATTATATTTTTATCATTTATGTCATTTTGGATATGATTAAATCAGGATTAATATAAGATAACAAAAAAACATAACAAATCAAAACATATACGAAAGGCAAAGTAGTTTTTACCTAAAAGGAATATTTAACATTTAATGGTTAATAAATGGGTAATAAAAGTTAATAATAAAATTATATATGGTAATATATATATTATTATGGTTATATAGTAGAGTTATAATAAACTTATATTTATTATATAGTATGTTCGAACATGTACACTGGAATTCAAGACTCAAGGTAAGGGATTTCTGTCTGGCCTTTTACTTTTGTGACACACATGATATATTCACCAACTATTATTTTATGTGGTTTAAATTAATATAATGAATATATTTCATGATTATTAGATTTTTTTTTTTTCTATTTAAATACCCATTTGATAATTCCTATTTCATGGGTTTTATAGTTCAAAAGTTACTAACATAGTAAGATAAATTTGTCTCAATTTTCTTTCTTCGAGACATATGTTATATTATGCACCTATATTATTTAAAGAGGTGTATATAAATCCCATATAAATATAATATCATGAATTTTTTCATCTTAATGATATTTTAAGTTTCCTTATATGTTCTTACTTTATGAGGACTATGAATCATTATTACCAAAAGGGTAAAGATTTTATGTTACAATCTCACCATTCATCGAGATTGTTTATTATCAAGTCTCTAATGTTGGGATATCATGATTTACCTCTCAATAATTCTCATGAGTTTTCCTAAAATATATTTATTCATTACATATTCATGTAATGGTACCTTTTTCCTACCCTTTGGTCCTTTTGATAAATATGAAAAAAAAATATGAAAATCTGACTTAATTTCTCTCTTTAGTTGGAAATATGATTTCTTCCTAAACCATGTTTTCTAAAAATATTTTAAAAGATTTTTTTAAATCATATTTTAATCTCATTTTCAAATAAAATAGTTTCAAAAATTCTATAAGTTTAAAATTTGTTTGAAATTATTTTCAAATATTCCTTTATAAGTTTCCAAGTTTGTTTTAAATGAAAGGTTTTTCAAAATGTTTTATATTTTAAATGAAATTTTTCATAGAGGAATTGAAATTTTTATACATAAATGTTTTAAATTATTTTTAAAAGATTAATTTATATGTTTTTAAGGTTATTTATAAATAAAATAGTTTTTAAAATGTTTTATTTTTTAAAATTTTATTTTCAAATAAAATCTATTTTCCACAAGAAATGTCTCAAGTAGTCTTTAAAAATTATTTTCCATATAAGATGAAATTATTTGAGGTTACTTATGATTTTAATGTGATAAGATCCAAATATACCATTCTTATTCTTTCTCTAAATGTTTTATGTTTATGATGAAAAGATATTTATTAAACCTATTTCTCTTCCATGGGTTATACTATGAAAAAATGCTTATGAAACTCGCTTAATCTTCCATGAGTAATTGATTGATGAAATGATGAAATGATTATGAAACATGTTTATTTTTTAATGTTTATGTTATGATGAAATGTTTATGATACCCAGTTCATTACATGGGTTATGATATTATGAATGTTTATTATCATTTGGAACACATATGTATGATTTAATTATTTGACCGGTGGGACTTATATCTCCCTCTAATGCATTAGGTAATTATAAATTTTTTCTGATAATAGAGGGAATTCATGTGATTATCCCAAGCCCAAAGATGAGGGTATATGGGTGAGTATACCAAGCCCAATGATGAGGTTAAATATTTGATTATCCAGAGCCCAAAGATGTGGGTAAATGGGTGGTCAACCCTAGCCCAGAAACGAGGGTATATGGGTGGTTATCCCATTCCTGAAAAGGATGGAACACGGGTAGTCAAAAAAATCCAAAAGTAGGTAAATATGTGGTTATACCAAGGCTAACATGTTATGAAGGTATTTTTGGGTATCATTGACATAATATTTTCTATGTTTATGTTTATTATAAAAATTCAATGTCGTGTTCTCTCATGGATCATTCACTTTATTTTTCTTATGACTCGTATATTTTAACCTGCAAAACTTTGATCAATGACTAGTTATTATGATCTTTGATATGTTGGGTGTGGTTTTAAAATGATATTCTCATGTTCCCATACCCTTATTTTCATGTTATGTTTTCATATATTCTTTATTTACCCTTACTGAACATCTGAGCTCACCATTTCTTATGTTTTCTTTACCATAGTTATGAATAAAGGTTTTAAATAGAAGTATTAGATGGGAAGACCATTGTGTGTAACATTTATGATATTTTATCATATTATATTATTTTTTTGCAAGTTTCCAATGACATTAAACTATTATGATTCTTAGTACTATTTTTTTTGTTATGTAATGAATATTCATAAAAAATGTTGTAATATCCATGTATGTTAATCTAATTTTTATATAAAATGGAAAAGATACAAGTTTCATGAAAAATTAACAATAATAATTATAAAACATCCCTAAAATAATAAGGATATTAACATTGGACCATGTCTTGATAAAATCATAAGAGAAAACAATGCATGGTGTTATAGATAAAAATGTATTTAAAAGAACACTAAAACATTTCTTGAGGAAAATACCCTTTTTATTTTAAATAAGTTATTTATAATCAAAAAAAATTAAAACTATTGAATAAAAAAATTTATTTAAAATTTTAAAAGGAATAATATAAATGAATCTTGTCATGACCCACCCCAATGGGGCCCATACTATGAATACCCTAAGCCTGATGCTAATAGGCCATGGGCTGGTGACTAGAACCGACTAGGAATATCCCACAAATGGTAGGCATTAACCTTAAGTACCTATATGAACACACACATCTACAAGAAAAAATACTAGAATGTAAAAAACTAGGTAAACAATGCATGAAAACACTATATCACAAAAATAGAGTACAGTAGTGAAAGAACTGGAAGGTAAATAGGTCCAGAATACAAGCCCACCAAAAAGATTTTATAACCACAAGTCCAACCTGTAAGAAATGAGGTATTGGGACTATTGTATGAACTACAGGAACACCTCATCTATATGACCTCTCTAAGCACTTCCTGGTCTTGTTCCACCTAGGAATCCGTCAAAGGGTCAATCATCTTTACATGACGTGACACATGTGGGAAAATCATGGGTAGTGGTGAGTATAACAATACTCAGTATGACACCCTCAAACCAAAAAGGAACACCACAAATAAATACAAAAAGTAAGTACCATAAGGAATACCACAAAGGAAATCTATAAAGGAGTTCCATAAAGAAATACCACACAAGAGTAACACATAGGAATACCACATAGAAATACCACATGATAATAAAAAAAGGAATACCAAAAATGAATTCCACACAAGAATACCATATAGGAATCTCACATAGTAATACCACAAAATAATACCATAGAGGAATCCCACATAGTAATACCACAATGGAATACCACACAGGAATGCCACACAGGAGTACCACACTAAAATACCACATAGGAGTACCACACAAGAATTCCACATAAGAATACCACAAAGGATTACCACATAGGTATAGCACAAAAGAGTTCCATATAGTAATACCACATAGAAATTCTACATAAGAATATCACACAGGAATTCCACATAGGAATTCCACACAGGAGTACCACACAGGAATACCACACCAAAGTTCCACACAAGAATACCACATTGAAATTCCACATAGGAGTACCATGTAGGAATACCACAAAAGAGTACCACGTAGGAATTACACACATGAATACCACACAGTAATACCATGTAGGAATTCCACATGGGATTACTACCTAAGAATTCCACACGAGAGTAACACATAGTCATCTCTACAATGTATATGTCTAAAATTAATATAAAAAGAATATAGAGATATAATCATGAGAAACTCCCTTCCTTCAAGTGGTCTTAACCAACTATCATCCATAGGGTTTTGCTCGAATCATGCTCATTCCAGGTGATCTCGCTCCATGATCCATGATATCATTAAACACACTCATGAAAAGGTCTAACTCATTTGGACCCTACCCAAATGAGAATGTATAAGTCAATGAATATTATGATACCATAGAGAGGGGATAATTCATAAATATGCTAGAGGATACCACATATCACAGCCAGTCACCCTGGTAGATACCACATACCCAATCTGGATCAATTCGTATCATAGGGGATCACACCCGGACAACCTGGGGGATACCACAGATCATCCCCAGACACTATGGGGGATTCCATATACCCTAACAATGTGTCCTTCTAGGTGGAGGATCAGTTACCTACTCTCTGAGGCTATATGATTCCACCAAATCCACTTGTAGTGATAGAGGATCCCACTTCAGTCCCGGGGAGGGATGCTTGAATATATCTGGGACTTGACCTCTATAGGGGTTTATAATCTAGTGTTGTGGACGTAATACCATATTGAACCCACGATGTAAGGAATAAGGTAAAATTATCCTAAACTATAATGTTTTAATATAAAAAATCACCACATTATTTAAAAAGTATTTTCTCGTCATTAGGGTCCCAAATCCATAGACAACTTGTCAAACAGATGCATAGTTAGAAAGTTATCATAGTGTAAAGTTTCAAAGAAGGGGGTCACCAGGCCGTGGAATGACCGCACGGTCATTCCACTTACCATGGAAGTTGACCACCGCAGTTGATATTCTCCATGGTCGACCACCCTGCAGTTTATCAGTGCACCCATTCTGCGGTAGCTCGAGCTGTCGTGGAGGTCGACCACCACAGTCAATGATATGATTGCCCTGGGTTGACCCAAGGTCCAACCTAGATCCGGCCCAGTACACTTGGCTGACCCGACCCACTCCTACTGGTCCTAGAACACTCTTCTTGGGCCCAATCTGCTCATCCCAGACCTCCTCATCCAGCCCAGCCCACTCGGCCTGGCCTTACTCCGCTCCATGCGGTCACCTGCCGTGACCTCCGCCTCCGCACTCGGCCACCCGCTGCGTCCTACAGCCCTCCCTGTCACATCCCATACAGCCCCACATAGGGCTACCTCTCTATCCCTAGCTCTGAATCCCATGGACTACTCCACTCTATCCCATGTGGCCTACTCTATTGTCACTATTGTCATCTACGGCCACCTCTGGTGGCCGCACCACCCTACAGGATTGTCGTGTTGCCTCATCGGACTGTCACTTCGGACCCATACCGGTGGTCCCTTCCACAGACCACCGAGCCAACTCAAATTCCCAAATCTTGAAAAGGTTTTATATCCTAGTTTCTTGGGTCCTAATCTACACAAATATATTTTATTCTATCAGTTTTACTCCAATTTAGGGGTCTGATCATGTTCGAAGCCACCTGACAAGTCGAATCGTGGCCACGTGGGTCCAACAAAGGAGAACGTGGAGAACATGGGAGGAAAAAGCACCAAAACACCCAGAGGAATGATACTTGACCTTTTTTCTATTAGCCTCAACCATTTCTTGTTATATTAGAAATTAAGAACGAAGATCCAAATTATTAAAACTCTCTGAAATAAACCCCGCAATTATAACCATCCTGAAACGATCGAACTGTGGATCAATATCTTCATGGATTAAACTGTTTTCATCATGAAAATCTAGAATATGGAAAGATCAAAAATAAAAAACCACCCGAAATTTATTTGGATCATTATTTGATGAATTGTGATCATTCTTTCATCATTTTTGGCGAGGTTCCTTCGAATTAGCTACACGTTGATTTTCAATCCACGATCTGTCACCATTTGTTCGGGAGAGTTATTCCAAATCTATCACTAGTGATTATCTAGGGTTACCATGGTTAAGTGGATAACCCTAGGATATATGAATTAGGATACATTTAAGGAAAAATTCACTGCATCAATAGAAATCATTTTTATGTAAATTATTTAATGACGATTACGTATTTTTTGAGTTTTCGAAAGAAGCCCCACGTCAACTAAGGTTAAGTCACACCTAGGGAAAAACCACATTATGAACTCAATGGTGGTATTATATTTCTAATCCAAGTCACAGTTCATGAGTTATTAGGATATTAAAAATAAAATAATTTTATTTAATTATTTTATTTATGGCTATGTCCTTGGTGAATTTCTCTACAGATGACATGTGCCCACCAAAGTAGGGTCAGACCTAGGGTAAAGTTGTCATTCCAAGATCAATGATCCCCTTATATTTATGATTCATAAACCTATTTAAGAGTTATTATAATTTTTCAGGAAAACTGTGTGCACGTTCTATTATCAATTTGATATTTTTCAAACAATTGTTCTAGGAACACCGGCCCTTGGAATCGCATGTCATACAAGCTCTTGTTCTCAAAATTCACCCATCTAATTTCTAAAAATAATTTATGGAAATTTTATGACATTACATTCTCCCCACCTTGGGGCTTTAACTCCCGGAAAATAAAAAATATGGGATACTCAAACAGGTGAGTGTAATGAGCACAAATCTAAGTCTCTCACTCTCATGTGATCTCTTGGAGATTCCTAAGCTGCCATTGGAAACACACCAAAGGAATAAACTGCCCATGAAGGATCTCTCATGACCCCTAGAAATATGTGGTAAACCTGTGATAAAGTCCATAGATATCCCATCTCACTTCTAATCTGGCACCTTGAGGGGTTGAGCCAGACCTATTGGAACCTGGTGCTCATCTTTCAATTGCTAACAAGTACGACATCGAGAAATGAACTCTTCAACTCCCTTCTTCATATTTAGACACCAAAACTGACATTTTAAGTCTGGGTACATCTTCCATATGCATGGATATACTACCAATGGGGAATATGGAACCCCCCTTAAAACCTCCTTCAGTAATTCCACTAGTACAATTATGCACCCTTTGAAAATAATAGCATGCTCCCTACCTTTCTAATATCCATCAGGAGCATGAATTGTGGATATCTGATCTTGTAGGGTATCGTAGTCAGTATCTCCAAGTTGTACCTCCCATACTTGTTGTAAGAGTGGAGGATTTACAACCATTGAATGGAGGTAAGCTTCTCCATATCCATCCATAAAGGATATTTGCAATGAGGACAACTACTCTAAATCCTTATTCAGTAGTTTCATGCTAGATCTTCTACTAATAGAATCTTCCCCCACATTCTCCTTCCTGGGAGTATAGACCATCTAGAAGTCATGGTCTAGGAGGAACTCTAGCCAACACCTTTGTCTCATACTTTACTGGATCCACTGCAACTCTATCACCACTTTAGGAAACTGAGGACTCATAACATCCACTAAACTGAGGGTTAGGTTTTAAAATTGATGAGTAATCGGATTCACCTTCCTATGCATGAGTACATCCTATGCATCATGTGTTTAAAATTTACCAACAAAAGAAAACATGATTCCATCATAGTAGACACACTACAATTTGCACCTAAAATAGAAAATATAATCATGAACTTTGGATAATAAGTCCATACAAAGAATGATGTCATAAGGCCTTGATGCTGATACCAAGAGATCTCAACCGAAACTCTCACCTCCAAGAGTTAAGACACACTAATGAAACCGGTGTGTGATCATCAAATCTCCTCCTGTAATAGTCTCTAAGCGTAAGGGTCAAGTAAATGGTTCAACTGGAATCTCTTAGTCTAGAATAAGGTTCATGGAAATAAAGGAATTATTATCACATGTGTCTATCAAAACTAAAACTAAGGTGAAAAAGACATAGATCATACCTTAAATCATTCCAGGAGCCCCTGGGTCACAAGCCTTGACTGCATGCATTTGTCCCCTCCCCTATCTTCTATCTCCCTAGGCCTGGTGTGGACCACCTGGGGGTGGTGGTGGTAATGTGTCGAAGCATCAACCACCTCCTAAAGTTATCCCATCTCTTCTGTCACATCTATCGCCCTGTGGACCACACTGCTTTTATCTTTGTCTCTGCCTCAGTGGTTAATCTATAGTCCCCCTATCAGCAGTGTGATGGGATGGAAAATCTCAAGTGATATTTCCCCAACCATCACATGAATAAAAATGTATGTACCTCATATGTTTTTATCCACCCTGGTATCGCCTGTTAAAGTTCCTAACCTATTTGGATCTCTATGACTGTCATCAGCTACCTACTGTCAAGGTCTCTTATCCTACCTACCCATTGCTGACTACCACTAGTTGTATCTACCCACCCAAGTAACTCTTAATCACCAAGGCTCACTCTATCACCCCCAATATAAGTAGGAATTATTAGAGGGATAAGACAGGCTCGGATGTCCCTATGCATACCTCACTCGAAGGTCTAAGCACCAGTGTATGGATCATGTATCAAATCCATTGTGTAACTGGAGAGGTTAGTATGCCTCGATGGATACTCAGATACTAACATGTCGTTCCACCAAATATGTATAAGCTCATGGATAAACATATCCATTAGATTATAAGGTGATAAATCATCTTTGAAAAGGATCTCAAACTCTATCCACAGGATAGTCACCTTATCGTAAGATTGGGTAACCAAACCCCACCATCACCTTACTAAGCCGTAGAGAAGGATCATTTCTAGGACCACCATTGGATCTGTTGGTGTCCTGACTAGATAGAAAACTCAGGTCACCACCTCAATCTGGTCCTCATTCACCTACATTTTAGGGTTCCCTCAAAACCTGAGGGGTCTCTGCTGCTAAAACTCAGGAAGCATGCCCAGCATGTGCTTCTCATGTAGTGACCCGACCTTTTCTTACATTACTATTACATCATTTCAAAGAAAAACAACATAATATTATTACACATGGAGGATCCAGAGGTTTAGTGTCTTGGGAAAACTAGGACTACACATAACAAGTACAACATCAAGCATAAAAATTCATTTAATCTCTTCTTCTATAGCTTCTTAGTAGCACTTGTCCTCTCCTTAGTACATGTAGCCACCTGAGGATATACATCAACAGGGGTGATCTAAAAGCCCAGTAAGAGGATAGATAAGAACAATATAGCATGGGGTGAGCATTATCATGACATAGGAAGAAGATCTTGAACATGAGAGGAGCATAAACAATAAACTTGAAATGTGGCAAAGCATAAAAAATGAAACATCATGTCTTAGTGGTTAACTACCAAACATACTTGTGAACAAAGCTAGAATCATGTTCATGCATAATTTCACATTTACTCATGAGATTCATCACCTTACCCAATGCATTGGAGTGCTATATAATTCCGGGCGCACCCGTCACATTTAAACATTCATATTGCGCTATATAATTCTGGGCGCACCCATCACATCATAACATTATCATTATCACGCTTGCCACATAGAACACATATCAAACATGTACATAAATAAACCATGGAAAGGAATTGGTTTCATCTCATAATAACACATTCATAAGCTTTGGGTTCCCAAAAGAAAGAGGGAACAACATACTTGATATAAGAACCATCAACCTTGAATGAGAGGTAAAAGGTGAGATCTTGAAAGAAGAGTTCTTTTGGAAAACATTTTGATGGACATAAAAACCAGTGACAAACATGTATATCCCAGAAAAGTAAAGGAAATTATGAAAAAAATACCTTTGAGGAGTAACCATATCAAAAATGGAGTGAAAGAGGGAGAACCCGAAGGAAGAAAATTAGGGTTGAGATTTCCCCTTACCTTGTACTCGAATTCCTCCTTCTCTTTAATGTCCTGTATAATGACATTATATTCATTAATTATAAATTCCATAACCTTTTATACATTATTAGGGTTCATTCTGGTTTCATTATTTCATATTATGATCCTTTGGATGACTTATAGAGTTTAAAAACATTGATCGGGGATGTTTGTTTTCATGGTTTTCTTGAGCGGTCCACTTGTATTCTTAATTTGATGTTTGGGTAGATCATGGGTAAACATCCAGAACTGATATTACATGTAATTAATGATATTATAGAAGCTTTAATGATTTTATAATTAGTTATATTAGATCCATGTGGCCGAATCATTAGATAAGAATTAAATGAAGATTATTTGGGCTAATTTGAGCGGTTTTTGGATCACAACCAACTCATTTTCACTTTTCACATAGTAGTATGGCCATAGGTTATTTCCAGAAAATAAAATAGAACATAATACATATAAAAAATTCTGGTTCAACCATAAAAATGGTTTCATGACCAGATTGAAGGTATAAATGGAAAAAGAGAGCATGTTGTTTTTGAAGGTGATAAATTATCACCACATGAACAACGTTCTCTTTAATAAAAGGAAGGGGAAAGGGTGTGGGGTGATATAATATAACATTAGAATCATAATATTACATTATATATAAAATAATGTATTTACATAACAATTTGGATGAAGATAGATAGAGAGAGATCAAGAAAGGAACTTGAGCTTGAAAGGAAATTAAAGGAGAAGAGAGAGAGAAATTACCTTTAGAATCCTCCTCTTGAGATCCTCTTTAAGGAATCTAGGCTTGGTCTTTTGATGAGACCAGAAGATTTTGGACGTGGGGGATGAGATAGGGAAGGTGTTTGGGCAGAATTTAGAGAAGGCTTGGAGCTTGAGAGGTGTGAGGAAAAGAGGGAGTGAAGGGTGGCTTTTATAGTGGAGGGGAGAGGGGTTTCCTTAATATAAAATTGATTAGTTTATTAATTTCACCAAAGACAAGGAATAGTGAGTCTTAGATGACTAAGAATAGTAAATTTGACTTGTGAATTCGGGATTTGGGTGCTTACATCACATGTGATGTCAGGAATAGTGGGTTTTAATTAAAATGTATTTATATGATAAATTAATGTATTCTACTATTCATCAAAAATTCAAGTATCTCAGAAAAATCCCAAAATTTTACCCCAACCATTTTTCGACGTGTAGAATCCAAAAATGAAGTCCATTTTTCAAAAATAATATTCTAAATATTATTAATTTAATATTTAATTAAAATCATAATTTACTTAAAAAAAACAGTTTTTAAAATTAAAACTGATTTTGCAGTTCTTTCAAAAATTACTTAGGGTCTTATAAAATTATCTAAAAACTATTAGACATTGATTCATTTATTTATGAATATATTTCAGGGAAATAAATTAATAAATAAATTATAATTAATTATTTATGACTTATAAAATACCAAAATCATTTACTAAGGTCAAATTATCACTTTCTATGACGTCTAAATTTTATTTTATTTTTCATAGGTAATGTTACTCTTATTTAATATTTATAAGGGTCATATTACTATTCATAAGGGTAGGTTACTATTCATAAGGGTGGGTTACTATTCACCAAAAAGTATTTTTGTTTCATTAGACTCCAAAAATTGTCTTGAACACAACCGTGTATGTCGGATTTTTAAAATTCCAAACATAGGGGTGAAAACAATTATGTTTAAAGGTCACTTATCACTTAGTAGCTCATTATTTTGTGTTTTTATGACATAGATATAAGAATGGAATTTTCCATTGAAAAACATTGGGTCGTTTCATTCTTCCCCCCTTAAGAAATTTCACCCCCGAAATTTCACTTTACACAAACAGGTGAGGGTACTTCTCCTTCATTGCCTCTCCTGGTTCCCACCATTTTCTAAAATAGAAAAGGATAGAACAAAACATAACTAAAAAAGTCATGAATAACTTATTTATCTAAACAATTTATACCAAAAACATAACATATGGGATCCCTAGGTGCTTATTTGTACTTAGTCTCATACTAGAGGTTTTCTCTAGGGTTCACTAATCCTAATTCCCAAATTAACTAAACCTTTCCTCTGATACCAACTGTAGTGGTCTGGAATTACTTCCAGTGGACTATAATTGATACCTATAAGGGCACTCAATGGGCGGCTACACCCCCTGGGCGAGACACACCACCATCCCCAATGGCAGCCATTTCCTCATGAAGCCCTTGGGCAGAGAGCCATGCTTCGTCCAACGCTCACATGTGAGAGTTCCCAAGGATTGGATACATTCTTACCTCCTTTGCCTCTGATACCAACTGTAGCGACCCGACCTTTTCTTACATTACTATTACATCATTTCAAAGACAAACAACAAAATAGTATTACACATGGAGGATTCAGAGTTTTAGTGTCTTGGGAAAACTAGGACTACACATAACAAGTACAACATCAAGCATAAAAATTCATTTAATCTCTTCTTCTATAGCTTCTTAGTAGCACTTGTCCTCTCCTTAGTACATGTAGCCACCTGAGGATATACATAAAAAGGGGTGATCTAAAAGCCCAGTAAGAGGATAGATAAGAACAATATAGCATGGAGTGAGCATTATCATGACATAGGAAGAAGATCTTGAACATGAGAGGAGCATAAACAATAAACTTGAAATGTGGCAAAGCATAAAAAATGAAACATCGTGTCTTAGTGGTTAACTACCAAACATACTTGTGAACAAAGATAGAATCATGTTCACGCATAATTTCACATTTACTCATGAGATTCATCACTTTACCCAATGCATTGGAGCGCTATATAATTCCGGGTGCACCCGTCACATTTAAACATTCATATTGCGCTATATAATTCCGGGCGCACCTGTCACATCATAACATTATCATTATCATTCTTGACACATAGAACACATATCAAACATGTACATAAATAACCCATGGAAAGTAATGGGTTTCATCTCATAATAACACATTCATAAGCTTTGGGTTCCCAAAAGAAATAGGGAACAACATACTTGATATAAGAACCATCAACCTTGAATGAGAGGTAAAAGGTGAGATCTTGAAAGAAGAGTTCTTTTGGAAAAAATTTTGATGGACATAAAAACCAGTGACAAACATGTATATCCCAGAAAAGTAAAGGAAATTATGAACAAAAGACCTTTGATGAGTAACCATATCAAAAATGGAGTGAAAGAGGGAGAACCCGAAGGAAGAAAATTGGGTTTGAGATTTCCCCTTACCTTGTACTCGAATGCCTTCTTCTCTTTAATGTCATGTATAATGACATTATATTCATTAATTATAAATTACATAACCTTTTATACATTATTAGGGTTCATTCTGGTTTAATTATTTCATATTATGATCCTTTGGATGACTTATAGAGTTTAAAAACATTGATCGGGGATGTTCGTTTTCATGGTTTTCTTGAGCGGTCCACTTGTATTCTTAATTTGATGTTTGGGTAGATCATGGGTAAACATCCAGAACTGATATTACATGTAATTAATGATATTATAGAATCTTTAATGATTTTATAATTAGTTATATTAGATCCATGTGGCCGAATCATTAGATAAGAATTAAATGAAGATTATTTGGGCTAATTTGAGCGGTTTTTGGATCACAACCAACTCATTTTAACTTTTCACATAGTAGTATGGTCATAGGTTATTTCCAGAACATAAAATAGAACATAATACATATAAAACATTCTGGTTCAACCATAAAAAATGGTTTCATGACCAGATTGAAGGTATAAATGGAAGAAGAGAGCATGTTGTTTTTGAAGGTGATAAATTATCACCACATGAACAACGTTCTCTTTAATAAAAGGAAGGGGGAAAGGGTGTGGGGTGATATAATATAACATTAGAATCATAATATTACATTATATATAAAATAATGGATTTACATAACAATTTGGATGAAGATAGATAGAGAGAGATCAAGAAAGGAACTTGAGCTTGAAAGGAAATTAAAGGAGAAGAGAGAGAGAAATTACCTTTAGAATCCTCCTCTTGAGATCCTCTTTAAGGAAGCTAGTCTTGGTCTTTTGATGAGACCAGCAGATTTTGGACGTGGGGGATGATCTAGGGAAGGTGTTTGGGCAGAATTTAGAGAAGTCTTGGAGCTTGAGAGGTGTGAGGAAAAGAGGGAGTGAAGGGTGGCTTTTATAGTGGAGGGGAGAGGGGTTTCCTTAATATAAAATTGATTAGTTTATTAATTTCACCAAAGACAAGGAATAGTGAGTCTTAGATGACTAAGAATAGTAAATTTGACTTGTGAATTCTGGATTTGGGTGATTACATCACCTGTGATGTCAGGAATAGTGGGTTTTAATTAAAATGTATTTATATGATAAATTAATGTATTCTACTATTCATCAAAAATTCCAGTATCTCAGAAAAATCCCAAAATTTTACCCCAACCATTTTTCGACGTGTAGAATCCAAAAATGAAGTCCATTTTTCAAAAATAATTTTCTAAATGTTATTAATTTAATATTTAATTAAAATCATAATTTACTTAAAAAAACAGTTTTTAAAATTAAAACTGATTTTGCAGTTCTTTCAAAAATTACTTAGGGTCTTATAAAATTATCTAAAAACTATTAGACATTGATTCATTTATTTATGAATATATTTCAGGGAAATAAATTAATATATAAATTATAATTAATTATTTATGACTTATAAAATACCAAAATCATTTACTAAGGTCAAATTATCACTTTCTATGATGTCTAAATTTTATTTTATTTTTCATAGGTAATGTTACTCTTATTTAATATTTATAAGGGTCATATTACTATTCATAAGGGTAGGTTACTATTCATAAGGGTAGGTTACTATTCACCAAAAAGTATTTTTGTTTCATTAGACTCCAAAAATTGTCTTGAACACAACCGTGTATGTCGGATTTTTAAAATTCCAAACATAGGGGTGAAAACAATTATGTTTAAAGGTCACTTATCACTTAGTAGCTCATTATTTTGTGTTTTTATGACATAGATATAAGAATGGAATTTTCCATTGAAAAACATTGGGTCGTTTCATCTCATCCCAGGGTACTGCGAGTACCATGTGCTTCTCAACTGGTGATGGTACGGTTGGTGTACCACTTAGAGGTTCTATATCATGTACAAATCCTTTTAAAGATTCCTAGATTCTAGGAAGATCATCCTTGTGATAACATAATGGATTATTTGATGGCCATCTACATGGAGGCATCTTGTAATAGAACAAGATGTACCACGGTCAATAACGTATATCTAGAGAGCTGACTCAAGAAGTACATTGAACCATAACTCATTCCTATATGATTCATGTACCATTATTTTCCCCAGAAACTAGTGTTTTCATGTACCGAGTCGAAAATAAGGTTCCTATAGTCTTGGTGTATGGATACGTCAGACGTTGCACCAACACTGGATTCATGGCCTGAAAGTCAAACTCAAAACACTTAACACTATTTCCCCAAACCAATATCACAGAGTCCTAGTCCTAAATTATAACTAACCCCATTTGATACCACTCTATCATGACCCATCCTAGTGAGTCCCATGTCATGACTACCCCAAGCCTACCTTCAATAGGCCAAGGGCTAGTGACTAGCACCGAGTAGGCATGTCTCACAAATGGGAGGCATTAGCCTTAAGTATCTATACGCACGCACACATATTTAAGACAAAAATGATGAAATTTAATAACAATAAGTAAATAATGCATGAAACTCACTATATCTCACAACCAGAGTACAATAGTGAAAGAACTGGAAAGTAAATAGTGACATAATACAAGCCCGCTAAAAAGAGTTTGTAACCACAAGTCCAACCTGTGTGAAAAGAGGTACTGGGACTACTGTCTGAACTGTAGGAAAACCTTTTACGTCCATCCTCACTAAGAACCACCTGGTCCTGGTCCACCTAGGGCCCTGTCAAAGGTTCGATCATATGCACAAGATACAACATGTGTAGGAAAAGCTCATGTAGGGGTGAGTATAACAATACTCAGTAGGTCACCCTGAACCCATAAAATAATACAATAAATAAATACCAAAAAGTAATACCACAAAATAATACCATAAAAAATACCACTAAGTAATTCCATAAAATATTACCACATAGGAGTACCACACAGGAATACCACACAGGAATACAACATGGGAATACGATAAAGGAATACCGCACAAAAAATGAAACAATGGAATATGAAATAGGTATACCACACATGAAAACCACATACAAATACAATATAGTAATCCCACATAGGAGTACCACATTGTAATACCACGCAGGAGTATGACACAAGAATGCCACACAGGAATACCACACAAGAGTACCACATTGGGCTGCCACACAGGAGTACCACACAGAAATAACACATAGTTCTTACACATAGGAATACCACACAGAAATTACACACATGATTACCTCATAGGAATACCCCACATGAGTTCCAGACTTAAATACCACATAGTAATTTCACATAGGAGTACCACATAGGAATACCACACAGGAGTACCACATTGGAATTCCACATAGGAGTGCCATATAGAAATACCATGTAGGAATGCCACATAGGAATACCACACATGAATGCCACATAGGATTACCACATAGGAATTACACATAGTAGTAACACATAGTCATCTCTACAAATGTATATTTCTATAATACATATAACAAGAATCTCTATATATACTCATCAGAAACACCCCGCCATCTGGTGGTCTTAACCAACTATCAGACATAGGAATCTTCTCAAAGCATTCCCATTCTAGGAGATCTCACTCCTCAATCCATGATATCATCTGAGACACTCATGAAGAGTTATAGCTCATTTTTACCCTACCCCAATGAGAATGTATTGGTCAAGTGATATTATGATACCACAGAGAGGGGATCGCACCCAGATACATTGGGGGATACCATGGATCACACCCCGTCACCCTAGGGATACCATGTACCCAATTAGGATTAATTCTAAATGCAGGGGATCATGATCAGATAGCCTGAGGGATACCATGGTTCATGTACAGACACTATTGGGGATACCACATACCCTACCAATGTGGCCCACTATGTAGAGGATTAGTTCCCTACTCACGGAGGTTACACGATTCCACAGACTCCATTAGAGGTGATAGAGGATCACTCTAAAGTCCTTGGGAAAGATGCATGAATCTATCTATGACTCAGCATCTAGAGGGGATTATAATCCAGTGGTGTGGACATAATACTGTATCGAACCCTTGAGCCAAGGACCAACAGAAAATGATCTCAACCTATATTGGCCCAAGTTAAAAACTCACCACATTATGTCAAATAGATCATCTCATCATTACGGTCCCAACAATATAGATGAATCATCAAATCGATGTACCATTTGAATGTTATCATAGTTTGATGTTTCAATGAAGGGGTCCTTGGGTTGTGAACCGACCACATGTTCGGTCCACTGATCGTGGTGGTCAACCACTACGGTCGATCCATTTGGCCGCGTTGTGGTAGGTCGAGCTGTCATGGTGGTTGACTATGTGACTGCCCCAGGTTGACCTTATGTCCAACCTGGGTCTGATGTGGTTCTTTCCTAGTCCATTAGGATGACTCGTTCTGCATCATCTCGACCGACCTGGCCTTCTCCTTTTGGTCCCAACCCACTCTTCCTATGTCATACCCTCTCAACTCATCCCTATTTATCTGGCCTCTCCCACTCGGCTTGGTCTTGATCCACTCCATGTGATATCCCTCCAAAACCACCACCTCTTCAGTGTCCACCCACCGCATCTTATGGCCTGCTCTTCCACATCACACATGGCCCTGCGTCATGTTGCCTCTGCATCCTTGGATCTTCCACCTCCGTGTCCCACGGCATGCTCTATCGTATCCCATGTGACCTCCTCCATCATCATCGCCATCATCCATGGACTCCACTGCAGATTCAGCCTCCGGTTGTCACACTGTCATGCTAGACCATCACGCCATCTTGTCATACCATCGTGTCACCTCATCGAACAGTCGCGTCAGACCTGTGCCTGTGGTCACTTCTGTAGACTATCGATCCATATCTGATGCACAAATTTTAAAATGGTCATATAAATAGGTTTCTCAGGTCCCTGTCTACATAGATCTAACCTATTTTGATAGTTTTCATCCAATTTGTGTGTCTGATCACGTTTGGAGCCACCCAACAAGTCAAATTGTGGTCACGAGGGTCCAACGGCAAAGAACGTGAAGAAAGGGGGAGATAAAATCACAAGAACACCCAGAGGAATGAACCTCGGACTTTTTTGTGTCAGCATCAATCCATTCTCATTATATGAGTAATGAATAATGAAGAACCAATTTAAGAAAACTCTCCAAAATAAACCCCACAATTATAACCATCCCGCAACGATCGAACTGCGGATCAATATATTTGTTTATTGACCCGCGTTCATCGTGAGAATATATAATGGGTAATGATCACAAAGAAACAAATTCCTTACCTTGATTCAGATTAGTTTCTAATGAAGAATGATTATTATGTCATCATTGTTGGTGAGGTTCCTTTAAATTGGTTGTGTTTTGATTGTAGATCCACGATCTGTCACTTTATGTTTGATAGAGTTCTTCCAAAGCTCTCCCTGGTTATTCTTCAATGTTCCCAGGGTTATGCATCTAACCCTAGGATTTTTTTCATTAAGATACATTTAAGGGGAAATTCGTTTCATCAACAGAAATAATTTTTATTTATATTATTTGATAAAGATTACGTCTTTTTCGAGTTTTTCCATAGAAGCCCCACGTTGACTAAGGTTAAGTCACGCCTAGGGAAAACACCACATTATAAACTCAATGTTGGTCTCAAATTTCTAATCTGATTCACCATTAATTATTTATTATGATTTTAAAAATAAAATAATTTCATTTAATTATTTTATTTACGATTACATCTTTGGTGACTTTTTCTAAATATGACCCATGCCGACCAAATTTTGGTTGTTCCTTGGGTAAATCCATCATTATGAGCTCAATCATTCCATCATATTTCTAATCTGAGAACTCATTTAAGAATTATTCAAATTTTTCAGAAAAATCATGTGTGTGTGTGTGATTAAAAATTTAATATTTTTCAAACTATTGTTCCATGCACACCAAGCTATGGAATTGCATTTAGTCTCAGCATCTATTCTCATAATTAACCCTTTTCATTTATAAAAATAATGTAAGAAAATTCTAGTATGTTACAAATATTTAATGAAAATAGTATTCATAATTTTGGGAAAATCATTTCATGTTGTGTACACTAAGACAAAAATACCTTTCACATTTTTGTTAAAAAGTCAAAAATAAAACATTTGGAAAATGATAAGAAAATTCCATTTAATAATTGGTAAATAAAGTAAAATATGGTTAAAAATTACATTAAATAATATTTTGATAATATTAAAAAAAATCTTGAAAACATTTTAAATCAAATATGGACATAGAATAAATGATTCCCAATCAGAGAGAAAAATGATATAAGTTTTCCTTAAAAATGTCTTTTTAGTAATTTGAGTACATAAAGAGGAGGAAATGAATTTTAAGAAATAATTATCTAGAAATAAAAATATTATAACAAAATACATAATATTCATGATATATATATCATATAATTTCATCTTTAACAATTTAAACAAAAACAATATCGATAAAATGTGATTATAACATAAAAAAAATATGAAATTAGTAATATTTGAATCAAAATTAACTGGATTCTTAAAAATTATATGGATTTATAAACCCCATGAATTAAATAAATTATTATTAAAAATTAAATTATTGGGAATTATATACACTGTAGAAATAATAAATTGTTGTATAACATTAAAACATATTTCAATGAAGAGAAATTGATATGAAAAACCCTTACCTCAAGTTTGTCTTGCTTCACAAGCACTCTAAACTATTATATAATAAATTAAAATTTATAAAAATCCTGTAAAATAACCATATTAATATATATTTTTCTCATTTATGGTTATTTTATTTCATTTCACACCCTTTTATTAATAATTATCTATTTAAATTTTGATTTTGGGTGTTAACTGCTTCGTTTTTCATGTATGCTTTAGTTAAAAAGTTATGATCCTTGGACATTGATATTAGTTACTCAATATCCAGAATATTAATAATGATATAAAAATTATATATATTCATTATATATATAATTATACCCATTCATATAAAGCAGTGATGAAAATGAATTACATCACTTCGTGGAGAAGGTAGTCTGTATGTATGCACTAGTGATGTCTCTATTTATTGATTGATGAAAAAAAGAATTTGAAAGGATAATTTACCATTAAATAATAATTATTATATCATAAATATAATATATTTTCAATAATTATATTCTATTTACCATCCATGTAAATCGGAAATGATAAACAAATCACAACGCTTCGTAGAGGTGGTATTCCACACTTACGCATGAGCGACGTCATTGTTTACCAATGGATCATAATGTAAGAAGTTATAAAAGATATTGTAAGTAAAAAAATATTTGTATTATAAATAAAATATATAAACATTTAATCCATAATTATAACTACCTATGAAATATGGTGATGGAAAATTAATTGTATCACTAAGTAGAGGTGGTAGTCCATACAAACATATGAACGATAATTTTAATTCTCATTTGAAGAAGGGGTGCAACAATATATGAAATAATCATAATAAAAACTTAGTATATTGATGATACTAGAGTTATCATGTTATTATTGATAAAACAAGTATATATAATGCATAAGAATAAATAAAATTTGAAGATATTGGTTAAGATTTATACCTCTTCTTTGAGACACCCACATTGGCTAACACCTTAATACATGAAGTATTGGTATTAATAGAATACAAGATGATATAAGATGAACGTAAGTAATATATAAATTATTTTTAGTAGGTATTTTTATATCTATAAGTATCAAATAGTGTGAATAAGTGAGTAGGATATGTATCCTTTTATATGGGAGGGAAGGGACACACATGGAATTTTATAAAAGACTTCAATTATATAAGGTCAATTTCATGAGAAACCGGCTTCAAATGGCCATGAATTAGATTTTAGGATAATATAAGTTTAAAATATCTTTATAAAATATTATTTTTATTGGTTTTGTGGAAATAATACACTTATATGATGATTTAACTTCCCCAGGTAAACTCGTTCTAATATTAACTGTAGTAATAAATTTACAATTTTTACTATTAACAATGAAGAAAAAATAAGTTGAACCTATTAAATTATATTAATTATAACTCTTCTATTGACTAAGATCTACCATTATATGCTGATTAATGGATTTAACCTTCTCTGAAATTTTATTATCTAGACCAGGGCACAATATATTTATTTCTCAAAATTCATCATAATATTTCAAAGTTCTATACATCATTCCATAGAGGGATTCATAATAATCCATTTAAATTCTTGAGTTATTTATATTATTGTAAGAAAACTCAACTAAAATAAGGTATTGATCTCAACCACCTTTGAAATCTTGAAAACATTATCTCAACATATCCTCTATGGTTTGAATAGTCTACTCAAACAAATAAAATATTTGAGTATGATAATTAGTAATGAAACACCACATTTTATCTAGTGCTTGATAAAGACTAATCTAGAACATTGAGTTAAAACATGGATACTGAATAAATACAATTGATTGTGGCATCCTATGGAACCTTAAGACATAGATAATTTATATCATGGAAATATTATTAATAGGGAAATATTCTTTGATATAAATTAAGTGTGCTGACTTCATAAGGTGATTGACTACAACCAAAATAGAAATTTGGTATTTAGATGTTTTCATGAGTCTAAAAATGAAATATGTGGTGATTTTTCAATTTTTAATTATTTTGTGGGTATTTTTTATAATATCACCATATAAATTGGTCTCTCAAACTTAAATTGATGACATACCAAGCACCAAGATATATAGCTTTCAATATCCCTCAATATTTGGTCCCACTATAAATTCTCTTTCTAATCTATATACATCTTAGTACTTCTAGGATGAATAGAAGAAATTATCTATTCATTATTTAGGTATGGTATTGATGGGAAAAATACTCAGTTCCTAAACCTTTTCACTCTATCACAATAAAGGATAAAATTAGAAAAAATTTCTCACCTTCCTTTTAAGCTCCACATCCTCTTTTTATGCCTATTTAATCATTATATAGATAAATGGTTGAACACTCATTTGAGAAAGATAATAATTTTCCCCTTACTTTAAGATTTCAAGGTCTATCCTTTTCATAAAAATAAATATTCTTTATTCTGTTATCCTTGTCATAGATAAGCTAGAATGATATTTTAAACATAAATCATCAACAAACTTATTCTATTTACCATGTTTGTAGTATATTGAACATTCCATCCAATAGCCCGAAGGCCTTCAAATATTTCTATTATTGATAAGTCCCCCTTTTAAGGGAAGAAGGAGGAAACCCAAAGACTTCATGGACATAGGACAATCATACCCGAAAGAAAAAAGAGTGAAAACCAGATTGAAAACCAGAGCAGCCCCATCCCAGCATAAAAACAAAATGAAGCACTCCAATGATGTAAGGAAAATCGGCTAGCAACTGTCATGTGTCAAAGCACAAGCCCGATCTGATGGCTGACGCCATACCCTCTCAAACAACCGAATCTGAAAAGCACTGCAAAGGTGAACCACCAGCACCGAATCCTCTTCTGGGTCTACTCCAAGTGATCAAGTCCAGCTTCACAGCTCTCCACCTCCAGGATCGAACTAATCAAAAATAACTTCACCGAACACATCAAAAGCCTTAAGATAACCAAATCACCTGCTGAGTCAGAAAAACAAGCAAAAGGGTAGAGCCAAGTCGAACTCTCCCACAACAATCACCATGAGGACCGAAACCAGAAGAACCCTGATGCGACCATAAGGAACCCTTTAAACACATACACAGCAATCCTAAAAGGAGGAAAAACCAAGGAGAATAGATCCAAATCTTCCCTACCCAGGATTGGAAGATCCAACACCATATCCATAGAGCATCTCCAAAGCGGGGAACCGAGAGGGTCCGAGATGGCAATGCCGCTCTGGGCTGGAGCCGATCAGAAAAAAGCTGCAGAAGAACCCACTCCTGATTCCAAATCAGAAAAACCACAGAAAGCAGAAAGGACCAGTGGGAAGAACAGGGACACCTCTGACGACGACACCATGGAAAGAATATAAAAAACGCATTGAAATCAAAGATGACAAACCAAAACTAAACCTCCCTCCTCCAAGATGCTTCATAGAAGACACCAGGCCCTACCAGAATGTACCCAAAGACAGAAAGTAGCCAGATCTCGATTCCAGAAGCCGACGCCAAGCTGTATATCCAAAACCAATCCAACGGAAGTCGTCGAGTCACGTTGTCGCCAAACCAAAGTCAAATATCCACCAGAAGAAGACACTGAGACCAAACCACCGGAACCTGTCGGACACGTTGTCACCAAGCCGAGATCTGACCACCAGTATCATCGCTAGGACGTGCCATCTCCAAGCCAAGATATCTAGAGCCAGTGAAAGCTGGACCATAACCACATCAAAGACGTCGCTGATTCGCCGCCTCCGAGATGAGATCCCAAAGAAGCCTTCACTGAGCCAAACCACCTCTAAGGCGAGATCCATAGAGGCCAATGCCTAGCCATCATCACCACACCGGAAGAGGTGGGAGCCGACTCCCATGAAGAAACCCTAGGTGCACCGAAAAAGGGGAGAACTTGTCGCTCAGAGGCCACTCGATCATTGTATATTGAACATTCATAATCATTGATCAACTCTAACTATTTTATTTTCCACATATCCAACTCATTATTGGTATATATATACTTTATACATTTATGATAAATATATATGTAACACTATTATCCATAAATTTAATGCCTCTTTATCTTTAATTCCATGACTACAGCTATTAAATCCAAATCTTGAGTCGAGTATTCTTTCTCATGAACCTTCAATTGGAATTTGGAAAAATTTATTACCATATCATTATGAAAAAGAATACAACTCATCCCCTTCATTGATGCATCAATATAATTAACAAACCCTTATATAATATAATTTAGTTTGATAATAGGTTCACTGATCAACCTTAACTTCAGTTCCATGAAATTTTCTACACATTATTCATTACATAGGAATTTACTCAAAATCAAGTTAACTTGGTGAGTGAAATAGATATTTTTGAGAAATCATTGCCAAAGTGTTGATAATGTCCAAAAAATCCATGAAAATTATGAATTTTAGTCATATTGGTTGGTCTAGGAAAATTTTTAATAACTTTATACTTTGATGGATCCATAGATATACCCTCTCTTGAGATTATATAACCCAAAAAATAAAATTGTATATAGCCAAAATTAAAACTTGGTAAATTATTCATTAAAATTAAAATTCCTTAGGATCTTTTGTACAATCCTAAAGTGATATTAATACTCTTCCTTTATATTGTAATATATAAGACTATCATCTATAAAGACTACCACAAACTAATAAAGGTAATATATAAAGACACGATTCATTAAATATATGAAGAGAGTTGAGGAATTAGAAAGACCAACTTTCATCACTGTAAATTCATTGTGTCTATACCTTAAACCAAAATCTTTATTAGGTGTTTGTTCACATTTTATCCTAAACTAATAGTATCGGGATCTAATATTAATCCTTTAAAAATATTTATCACCTCAAAATTGATCAAAAAATCATCAATATGGGGTATTGGATACTTATTCTTGATTATGATTAAGTTAAGTTCTTGATAATCAATTAACAGTCACATTGATCAATTTTTATTCTTAAAAAAAGTGCAGGTGTTCTCTATTATGATACACATTTAAAAATGAATCCCTTATCAGGATTCTCTTGGTGTTTCTTATTCAATTACTCTAACTCAATTTGGTCCATTCTATATGGAGTCTTTGAAATGGGAGTAGCATCGGGTATCAGTTCTATTGAAAACCCAACTTCAAGAGTTGGGGGAAGACTAGGAAATGATGCCATAGATACTTTAAAAAATGCAAATTAAATTGGAATATCATGGATATTTATTTTTTTCCCAAACCTCTGATAAAAATACCCACTTTGAATATGATTAAAGGCTCATGTAATGGATGTAATTTTCATTTAAAGTTCAAATTTAACCGTTCACTAATAAACAATCATAGTATGGTCCAGAATATAAAATGTGACTTACCTTCCTTGTAAATTGATATAATATATATATAAATAAATCCAATCCATGCCAAAAATCACATAAAATTCAACTATAGGGATAATAACAATATTTTTAGGAAGAAAAATCCCATAAACTTCAATTGGGGAACAATTATTGACCGGAGATGTAATAATCATTCAATTAGGAGTTCTTACTGCTAATTCAACATATAATCATTGAAGATATGAATTGGGATTCCTTGATACATTTCTTGATATACAATAATTCATATAACTAATCTCAAATGGGGTATTTCAATATTTGATCATACCTATAAACACCTAAAATTTATCATTCTCTCTTCAATCCCATACTAAAACCAAAATGGTTAGCATGAACATCAAGATCAATTAATCAGAGTGATTAATCATGAAAAATTATTAATATGATATATAAATCCTTTCACCTTATTTTAAATCTATGACACCTTCGGTTTAACATAGGTCATACATGATCTTTATATATTAAAATCCTTCATAGTGGCACATAAAGAAATATAAATTAACATAATAATATATCTTAGGAGTTTCAAACTTACTGTGTTGTAAGGGCCCATTCACTATGCAACATGTAGGTTCGAATATGTATAATGAGATGCTCAAATACAAGAGAGGGGTGACTTGTATACTTTAAAAATTCCTTTGGTACCTTTAAAATTGGTATATAAATTTCTTAAAAAAAGTTTATTAACCTTTAGGAAATCTATTTCTTAAAGTTATCTTTTAACTTTAAGAAAACATAGTTTAACAAAGTTAAAAAAAATCACAAACCCTCTTAAAAAACCTTTTCTTAAACATTATAACCTTGATATAAAAACTTAATAAAGATTTTATTAAATGAAATATTCTACCATAAATCATATAGAATCTTTAATATAATTATTTTAACAGAATTAGAAAGTATAAGAAAGTTATAATTTCTAACTTTAACAAAGATAAAATATTAGCAGAATAAAAACAAATTGAAATAGAAAACAAGTAACAATAAGATTATTTTAACCCAAAGATAAGGGTATCCAACAACCTTGGATAAAGGTTCCTTGATTTATACTTTCAAGAAATTATGTCTTACTCAAACCCAAGTAAGCCCTCAATCCAAATATCGGTATTTGTCTTGATATCCCCATAAGCCCTCGATATAGAAGGAAATCGGAACCTCTATCTTCCAAACCTGGAAGTCCACAATCAGTATGATCAGAGTCTACACAAAACAAGTCTGAACAAGTTGCTCATGCATGAACAAGTTGTTCATGACATCTGCATGAAGCACTGAGAGTTGTAAGATCCTAGCTCTCTATAAATCACTTCACAAGATTAGATCACTTTTCTATTCACTGTTCATCATTGAAGTTCACTCTTTTTTCATCACACCTATCTCATTCAAATGAACTCGTATTTACAGGCAAAACTTCTCAATGTTCAGCTCCACTCCCATGGTCATATTTTCCTTAAATTTCAGAGGGACCTAGACACGTGTCAAACAGACAACGGTTAGTTTATAACATATTGTACGACATCATTTCCTGTATAAGAAATGATGTTAAGTTTAAGGTAAATGTTAAGTATAAGAAAACATATAATTTGATAATATTGGAAGGATACATTAATCAATTCTAACAATATCAAGAAAATAGATTCTTAAGAAAATGAAAATCGGATTGAGAAAATGGTATCACTATCTTTGGGTACTGGTACCATAAAATTGTTATGACATTTGTACCGAAATCGGTATCATAAAAATGGTATGACATTTGTATCAGTATCGGTATCATAAAAATGGTATGAAATCTATATTGGTATCGGTATCATAAAAACAGCATGAAATTTTTACCAATATTGGTATTATAAAAAAACCGTATGACATTTGTAATGTAATGACAAATATGTAAGAAAACGTAATGATAGATATATATATATATATATGTAAATGTAATGATAGATATATAAGTAAATGTAATGAAAAATCTATAAGTATAACAGAATGAAAATTATGTAAGTATAACATAATAATATTTTTGTGGGTAAACGTAATTATAATTCTATAAGTAAACGTAATGAGAATTATATAAGTAAACTTATTGAGAATTCTGTAAGTATAATAGAATGAGAGTTCTATAAGTATAACGGAATAACAAATTTAGAACTTAAGAAAAAGTATTTTTTATTTTCAAAACATAAAACCATCAGGAATGGAGAAGTCATAAGATAACCTTATTGACTCAAAAATATCCCCCTTTTTGGAAATCACAAACAACTTTTATAAGGAAGCATATATTTACTTTGATAAATAAGTACGGAAAACGTATCTCTCACTTTGAATGAGATTTAGGATGAATATGACTACCTCCCCCTTAGGTTATGTTTCCCAAGGATCGTATTCTTGATCTTTAGCATCTGGTTTTATTTCTTAAGGAAATATATCCCCCTTAGATAAACATTTCTTCTTAAAAAACTCCCCTTACTTATTCATTATTCTTTCTTACCATACTCCCTCTTTATAGATTCTCCCTCTTTGGAGTCTTTATTAAATTCTTCCTTCAAAATAAATTCTCCCCCTTTTTTATTTTCAAAAATGAATGGAGAAGTATAAAATTTACTTGTAAGGTTAATGAAACATACATTCGAAAATAAAATAAAGATATGAAAGAAATTTCTTAAGAGAATTTTGGAAATAAAGTTTATATTACAACAAAACATCAGAATGTAAAAAAAATCATCCATCCTTCTTCTGCTCAGACAAAATTTTCTTTATGAAAGCTTTAAGTTTCTTCACTTCCTTATGATCTTATTGAATCTTCTTCAGCAAGATCTCCTCATCCTAATTCTTCTTTTCCAAGTAAAATATCCTTTATTCTTGAGATTTGATTCTATCATCTTTATTTTTAATGAACTCTTCTTGAGTAGACACTTTTTTCACTAATTCATCCCTGACTTCCTTCTCACTGCTTACAGACTAGGAAATAGAATTGAGTTGGCTAACTTTCTTAGAAATGGATACCTTGAATTTGTTGAACTTGGATTCACAAGTATTGAAAGCTCTGTTTGTTGAATCGATGAAGTCACTGAACTTTCTAAGCTCTTCATTGATGGTTTTGGTGTGGTTAAAGACTTTCTTACAAGTCACCTTCTAAGCTTTATAATCAATCAAAATATTACTGAAGTCTGCTTCTTTCTTGACCACCATGTCTATAAGCATATTAGTAGATTCCATCTTTTGATCCAAGGTCTCTTGCATCATTTGACTCCGAGCATCTATATTTGCAAGAACTGGAATAGTACTGACCAACTTTCATAGAGAAAACTTGACAAAGTCATGCTCAACATAGGATAAGGATTCAGAATCTGAATCATCTTTTCCTTTCTCAACTCCTCTTGGAGTTAATGATTCCATTTTCTCTATCTTTTTCGAAGACTTTTGAGGCATTTCTTTTTCATATGAGGCAACCAAAACACTCTTGCCTCTGATAGGATTTTGAATTGGGGTTTGTTCATTTGATACTTGAATAAAATTAATATCTCACTATTCATATTGTTCCCCTTGGGACTCTTGTTCTTGATATTATTATTGTCTTTATTCTTCCTAGATCTCTTCCCTTTCATCACTTTGTTGTTCAACCTCTTCTTTCTCTTATTATTCCACTTCAATCTCAACTTGTTCTCCAACTTCAAGTTCAACTTCTTATTCAATATCATGATCTTCAGAAATGGATTTAGAAGTTGAACTCTGAGGAGTTCCATGTAGGATTGAAATATGAATGTAGATGATCAATTACAAGAGGGGGTGAATTGTAAGTTTAAAAACATTCATTTTTAACCTGAAGGAAAAATATATTTAACAAAGTTAAACAATGTAAATTCACATTACCTCTTAGTTCTACAAACTTTCTAGGTTTTGGAAATATCGTTCTAGAAATGACACTTAAGAAAAGTTTACAGGGATAAGATTCTACCTTAAATCGTATAGTATCGTACTTATCAGAGTATACAAAATAACAAGAATGTATAAGAAGGTTATACTTTATTCCTTTATCAAAACACAGTGGAATATAAACTTGAAACATACAAGTAACAAGTATGAAATCTTTTAACCCAAAGAGAAGGGTATCTAACAACCTTGGATAAAGGTCCCTTGATTTATACTTTCAATAAATTTTGTCTTACCCACACCAGGGTAATCCCTCGATAAGAATATCGGAATCTGTCTTGTTATCCCTGTAATCCCTTGAACATTAAGGTAGTAGTCACCTCTATCTTTCAATCCCCAGAAGTCATCAAACTTTAAGGTATTCGTCACCTATGTCTTCATATCCTCGGAATTCCTCTATTGTACACAGAAACAATTGGAGTCGTACGAAGCAAGCTGAATAAGAAGTTCAGTGCACACAAGGCATGAGAGTCTCTCTCTCTAGAAATTACTTTAGTAGCATTTAATCTCCAGATTGATGGATCAGTTCTCATTTTTTTATCTTATTAAAATGAGCTCCAATTTATAGGCATTTCTTCAATATTTGGCTCCCTCCTCCAACTTGAATCTCGGAGGGACCTATACACGTGTCACTCAAACAATGGTTAATTAAAAACACATTGCCCGATATCATTAATAACTATAACAGAGGTAAGAAAAATATGGTTGTGCAACCAAATCCAATTTTTTGGAGTATAAAGAAAAAATAAAGTTCAGAGTCTAAGTAAATAAACACTTGAAGACTATAAATCATAAATATTCGGATTCTATTTTTCAAGGAATTTGAAACCTGAATTCTATAGATTTTGGAATCTGAGTTCTAAAGAATTTAGAGTCTGAATTCTATGGAATTCAATGTATAAATTCTGAGTAATTCAGAGTCTGAATTATAAGGAATTCGGAGTCTGGTTTCTAAGAAATTTGAAATATAAATTCTGAGGAATTCAAAGTCTAAATTATAATGAATTCAGAACATGAATTATGAGGAATTGGGAACCTAAATTCTGAGGAATTCAGAACCTAAATTATAAGGAATTTGGAACCTAAATTCTGAAGAATTAGAATCCTAAATTCTGAGTAATTTGGAACCTGAATTTCAAAAAATTTGAAATCTGAATTTCAGAGAATTCAGAATCTGAATTTCAGAGAATTCAGAATCTAAATTTTAGAGAATTTTTAATCTGAAAATAGAATACTCTATATTTAATAATTCATATAATTCAAAGGTTTTAGGTATGAAACTTATTTTTACACTTAGAAATAAAATGAGTTAGATGTAGAGAAACTATTACATGAACAATGAAAATAAAGGTAAGAATAAAATTTCCCTAGGTAAGGAAGATTTACTTATTAATATAAATCTTAGGGGAAATAAAAATTGCCTTAGGATAGAGTGTTTGTGATTTTTAAAACATAAAGGAATGGAAAAGTCATAAGGAAACCTTATTGACTCAATAATCCCCCCTTTTTGGAAAGCGCAAACATCCTTTCGAAAAGGAATATAAGGACTTCGAATTTTTATGGAATTGAAAATAAAAACTTATCTCCATTTACTTATGGATCAAAGTGAATACAACTAACTCCCCCTTATTTTTGGAATCCCAAAGGATTGTATTCTTGATTTCCTAAATGATATTTTTCATTTTCTTGCATATAAAAATCTTCTTTGGTAAAAACTTCCCCTTAGATGAACTCCCCCTTACTTAGGGAAATCTATTCTTTCTTAGTATTCCTTTTATCATTTCTTTCTCCCCCTTTGTGATTTTCAAAAAGGAATAAAGGGAATGGAAAAAAATGGTACCTGGAAAATTATTAAAAAACAAGAAAATATATGGAGGACAACTATAATTTCATTAATATTGAAATAATTTTTACAAGTAAGAAATTCAACAAAAGATCAGAACTGGAAAAATTATCCTTCTTTTTCCTTTGGCATCAACTTCTTGAAAATGGTTTTCTGCTTCTTGATCTCCTTGTGATCTTCTTCTACATTATTAATCAACTGATCCTGAACTTAACTTTTATTCTCTAAGACTTTTATCTTTTCTTCCTGAGCCTTAATACATTCTACTTGAGCTTTCAACACTTCTTCTTTCTTAACAAGATTCTCTTCAAATTCGATCCTGATATCCCTTTCCCTCTTTCAATTCATAGCCACGGAATTAATCTTCCCATCCATATCCTTAACTTCCTACATTCGAAAATTCTATTCAAGACTTATCTTTTCCTAAAAATTCATAGAAATATCATTAATCTTTCCATCTTCGGTGTCAAAGGAATCTTTGACATTATCTTGAAATTCATCAAAAGCTCTTAGATATTCAACTATTTTCCTTGACTATCTTGTAATCTTTTTTCATGAACTTTTATGATCCTCATAGCCAATGAGAAAGGATTTGAAATCTACCTCAAGTCCAAAAAAATTATCCATAACCATGAAACCCGAATCTGATTTCTGATTCATTGAATGTTGAAGCATATGGCATCTAGAATCTATACTTGGAAATAAAGGAATAGTTCCAACCAACTTTTTCAAAGACTGTACCACAAAATCATGTCCAAGGGAGGATGATTCAAAATCAGAAAGTTTGGTTGGTGAGGTTTTTTTTCTAACTCTTTAGATTTATTCTTCGACGAAGTACCAACAACTTTCTTTTGCACTACATATTTTTTAGGTGTATGGACCAGCACCTTATTTCCCTTATCCACTCTCTAAATGATATCTTCTGGTTTAGAAGTGATTGTATAGTTTCATATTTAGACAACTTATTCCTTTTCTTCTTCTCTTTCTATTTCTTCTCAAGTTCTTCAATAGCCTTTAACTTTAATGATTTTTCCTCAACAGGTTCCAAGACAAACTTAGGCTCCCCTTCCTTCATGTTCTTCTTGAATTCTCTCCACTCTGATACTACTTCATCAGGATATGCCTTTTTTTCTTTGGATTTTGTGGTGCTAACTATTTTTCCTTAGCCATAGGAGTTTTTCTTTTTTCTTCTGGTTCCTTCACCTTCCTCTTCTTTCCACCATTATTGGAAGTCTTAGCCACTTCCTATTTCTTTGAAAGAGCTTGTATTTCAGCTTTTAAAAAATATTAAAATTCTCCTAAATCACTAGAAAACCCAACTTTCATTATCCTTATAGTATCATCACTTAGAAACATCACTTTGAAATTCCTTGGTTTAGAACTTCAAGGAATTTTGAATGACTGAAGGAAAAAGAACTATAATCTTCGAAAGAATAGTTGGATACATGATAATATGAGACTTCATATTTCCATTCTTGATATTCTAAATCGTAATGAAGATGTACTTGACTAGGTTAATATTCCTAAGGTTCATGAAGAAGTCCATAATATAGATATCACTTTTCTTTAGGGTGTCCTTATCCTCTTTTCTCGAAATGACAAAACCTCGGACCCATAACTCAAGAATCCGAAGGTTTATAGATAGATGAATAATATTTTGAGTCTTTAACCCTTACAAACCAAGACAAGCTGGAGCCTTATCCTTATCAAAAGATCCTGAAGCATCCAGTAATTTGTGAGTACAAAATTCTTCTTCTCCTTCATAAGGAATTCTGATCAAACTTGTTGCCTTATTGTAAGAAAGAGAATAAGTCTTACCATATCTCTTGAAAGAATATTTATCTCTCCCTTTTCATTGAAAAAACATGATGACTCATAAAATTCAATCAATAGCTCTGGATAGACCGGATTATGTTCCCCTCATTTCGATATACAAAGGCACTCTCAATCATTCAGCTTTATATTCTTTGAAATGATAGAGTCATACTTAGCATAAAATTTTGGATCGACCAACTTTTCTAAGTATATCTGCCATTTACAAATTTCTTTTACATTCGACATCTCTTTCTGAGGAGAGGCTTCTGCAAACATTCGGAAGTAAGAAAACCTTAAATATTAAGAACGGCCTTAAGTAGAGTAGTAGGGATTAATCATGCTGGAGATTTAATATCGATGTGGGACAACCATTAGGGGGTCCTTATATAGGTAATTGAGGTGACGGTTCAGCATCCTTACTTGATCCAATGGTTGAAATACTTTTGATCAGATCTGAAGATTGAGATTATAAGAGAAGAAGGATTTTGATAGGTTCTGATCTTTTGAGGTTTTTAAGATAAACATTCATATTTAAGGAAAAAAAGAATCCAAAATATTTTCTTAAACAAGATAAAAATACTAACATGTAAAAGGATGATTACAAAAATTTAAGAAAGAAAACATAGCTTTCAGATTGCTAAGAAGATTATTCATAATGAGGAAAATTATTATTAAAGAACTTTAGATTCTAGAAAAATCTAAAAACAAATTTAAAGATAAATTTGATTATGAAAAATTTTAGAATATGGAAAAAAATTAGATTATGCAAAATTTTAGAATATAGAAAAAAAATTACTATGAAAAACTTTAACTAACAAGAACATGTACTTCCCCTATAAAAAAGAGTATTTTACTGTAAGGAGATAGGTTTCAACAAGAAGTTAATGTGGAAGATTACATCATGGTTATCATTCCTAACTTCTGTTTAATGAATTAAAATCTATCAGAGGGTAATGATTTTTTGAAAATATCAGCAAGTTGATCTTGTGTTCTGATAAATTGAAGAATGATATCTCCTTTCATCTTGATAATATTTTCAAAGAAGTTTTTGTTACTAGTCATGTACCAAGAACATCCACTATCCATGTACCAAGTATTTCTGTTGGTAATATATTTATTTTTCTGAAAATAGGAGTGTTAGAATTTTGGAACCCAAACTTTCTTAGATCCGAAAACTTTAGAAAGAAAAATTTTAGGAATCCATATTTTATTAGAAAAAATAAGCTTTGGAAAACCTTAAGAGTGTGTTTTTTTTAAGGAACAATTTTTTTCCCAGTGTCCACCACAATAACATTTAGTGCATAATGGATCACTTTGAGGAACAAAATAATTATTACTAAAAACTGGTTTAGAATAAGTATAACCAAAACCATAATAATTCCTTATAGGTTGAATTTGGAAATACATCTTATCAAAGTTTTCCTTACCTAAGGTAAAGTTTGAAAAACACTTCCTCAAGGAAAATATTTCTGAATTCAGTATAATAACTATGTTTTTATCTTATAAAACATTAGTTTTAGCACTAGAGTTAGTCTCTAAAATATTTTTCTTATAAATTAATTTTTCTATATCCTTATAAAGTTTATCCTTTTAAGAATTAACTTCCTTAAGGTTTTTTGAAATACTTTGAAAATCATAAATTTTCTTATCAAGATCTTTAGAAAGATCTGATACTTCTTTAGTAAGAATAGAAATTCTATAATTTTCCTTATCAAGTTTTTTCTTGACTTTAGAATTTTCATTCTCAATAAGTTTAGAAAATAGAGAAACTTATTCATAAGTAGGTAAAGTAGTATCTTCATAAGAAGAAGATTCTTAATCTGAAGATTTATAATATTTATTATCACTATAATTTTCATTTAATGATACATTGGTTATAGATTCAGTATTGTGTACCTTATCCATTAGACAATTATTTTCAATAGGTAATCTGGCTAGTAAACCAAGGTTCTTCTGACCAGAAGATTCATACTATGAGGATTCATCAGAAGAGTCTCCACCACGGGCACTCAAGGTGTCATTAGCTTTCAAAACATTCTTAGATTTGGATTTGTAGTACTTCTTTCTATTTTTCTCAGAATTATTTTATTTTCTCTCCTATATCTTAAGCATAGAAAAATCTAGCCTCATATGCCCTGCTCTTTTTCATTCATAACAAGTAACTTCAGATTCATTCGTATCCTTTATTTCTTTCTTCTTATATCTATACTGAAAGTATTTCTTTCCGACTATCATTTTAATCCTTCGAGCAAATTTAGCTATCTCATTCTTAGAATGTTCACTTTTATAATATTCAGATAAACCATTGACTTTCTTTGACTTGGATCTTTTACCCCTTTCAGAAGTATTTACTTTAGTAGTAGTAAAGGATACACTTCTATTTCCATTCTTCTTATTATTCAAATCATCATCTCTTTTCATTATTGTGTCATGATAAATAAGAGTTCAAAAAATATCATCAAGAGTAATCTGAGATACTTTCCTATTCTCATCAATAGTTGTTCTCTTAGATTCACACTCATTAGGCATGATATATATAATCTTGTCTACAAGTTCCTCGTCATCTAATCCTTTCTCACCCGTGTATTTTAAGCTTCTAACAATAGTCATAAATCTTTTTTGTACCTTGCATACTGGTTCTCTATAAGGAAATATAAATCCATGAAATTTTTCTCTAAGCATAGCTCTTCTAGTTTCTCTAACCTTCGATGTACCAAAATGAATAACCTCAAATTTCTTCCAAATACAATTTACAGCTTCAAAAGAAGAAATCTAACTATATATATTTATGGTAATGGAACACAAAAAAGTATTTCGTACCTTGTAGTTTATTTGGTATTCTGACTTTTCTTGATTAGTAAAAGTTCTGACTTCCTTATCAAGAATCTTCTAATCTCCAGTAATCATAACAAAGTTGTACACTCTAGTATTAATAACAAAAGTCATCATACGATCTCTCCAATATTTATAATCATTCCCATTAAATATAGGTCGTCTGGTAGGATTTAGATTTTCAATCGAACCAACATTCATTCCTTCCATCTAGAAGAAACTATCCTTCCACAGAAATTGGTTAATAGTAAGAGTTTATAAACAAGGATAAAAATCCTAAGCAAGGAAAATATATAGGACAATGAAAACTGAGCAAGAAAACTTATATGTGAATATAATTATTTCAGAGACCACCTCTGATACCAACTGTAGGATCTAAATATGAATGTAGATACTCATTTACAAGAGGGGGTGAATTGTAAGTTTAAAAACTTTCATTTTTAACCTTAAGGAGAACTATGTTTAAAAAAGTTAAACAATTTAAATTCACAAGACCTCTTAGTTCTAAAAACATGATAGGTTCCGAAAATATGGTTAAGGAAATGAAACTTA